>JAWQEG010000410.1:0-665833 GCA_033782935.1 Petrolisthes cinctipes
GTCCCAGCACTTCTTGCTCTCCAGCCAAATTCGAGAAATATGCTAACCAGCTGTAAAATCGGCGGTTGAACCCTCGTTGGCCGGGGGAAAGATAAAACTCGGGTTATTCTCTACTTTCGTCATCTTTACAGGTTCATAATTTCAATAGACAGGAACACTCTATAAATGTAAATAGCCAAAGTAGGAGTTATACAATCCTTGACAACCCAACAACATTTATTTAAACAAAATACTTTTTTATTTACATTGACAATTAATATCCAGTCCAGCTACCTTCCTTCTCTATGACGGCACGCAGTCTATCGGGCACAGAGGCCACAATGCGTCGAATTTGTTAGGTTTGTTGCGGAACATCTCCCACTGAGCCTGGGTATGAGCCATTACTGCGTCCGGTCTCCGCTCCACCATCTCTGGCTCCCAGCAGTTGACCATATTAGCCCACATGTTCTCTATGGGGTTCCAACGAAGTTCACCTTGCCCACCTAGGCTACTTTCTGAGACTTCGCCCTTCTCTTCTTCACATAAATCCATCATTATGTGAACGGTGTGCAAATTTGGTAGATCACCTACTACTATGCACACATTAATGTATCTATTAGCAAAACTTGGGGTAATCTATTAGTAGGTTAAACACACGTTTGGTCGTTAGGAGTGATCCCTCTTCCCCGTTCACCTGTGGGTTCAAAACAAACATAACCCAGTTAACAATCAATGCGAGTTGATTATCACTGGCAAAACGATCGCTTATTTCGACACTACTAATTTGTTTATTAACGTAGAATGTCAGGGAGCCAGGACTGATTCCACAGTCATTTTGTCAGAGTCCTCCCCAAACACACTTGTAAGGCTTCGTTATTTCTCAAAAGCTGATTATTCCTATTCACCAAAACTATTAATTGAGCATTTGTATTATTACAATAGCTGCATACTTTACTCATCAGATGCTTCCAATAAATCAGACACAAGTCATTTACACAGTTTAGTTTCTTTCGTTTGGGCGCTAACAAATCACAACGAACAACTGTGGAATTGGTCCTCACTCTCTGTTCGATTTCATTAGTATAGAGATAGGATAAGATAAGATGGTGTTTATTTCAGAGAGAAAGAGAGAGAGAGAGAGAGAGAGAGAGAGAGAGAGAGAGAGAGAGAGAGAGAGAGAGAGAGAGAGAGAGAGAGAGAGAATTACAATTGACTTTAACATTTTTATTACGAGAGAGAAAAAGTATTTAGCAATGAAGGAATTTTACTATGCATGTAATGCCTGACTTACAAATAAAATACGAAATCAAAGGTGATCTCAAATTATGCTTACCAAAATATGATGGACAAAGAAAACAACCTATCTGCCCGATCCTAGTTGGTAGAAAAACAAGATAACAATCGTGGCAACGAGACGTGAGCTCTGTCAGAACGGCTGAGCAATGTTGCATGCCAAACATGATAACCATTAAGAAGAAATATTCACTGTTCAGGCTACGAACAACTTTACCTTAGCTTCACCTACTCATTGTGTAAGATAGTTGTTAAATTTCCATAATAGTATTCCTCAACCACTCTGCCTGAGAGCTCATGACTCATTGGCACAAACATAGATGTTTCCCGAAACTTCAACCCTGCAGTCCACATTCCTTCCACAACTACACAGCGCCATCTATGGAATGAACTTTGAGGCAGGGTCATGTTCACTACAGAGGGAGAGTGTTGACGATCCGTATAATTTTCGAGCACACACACACACACACTGCTGCCACATCTGCGATCTCTCGATACTGGGTGGCCCAGACGGAACTGTAACAGACTGTACATGTATTTTCTGTACCCGATTATATCTCAAATTCAGGCTCAAAACACCCGAAAATTCGATATTTTTGTGTCCCAGAAGCGATCTGTACATGCCTATTCCGTGTTAGAATACTTTCAAAATATAGGCCCAAAACATGCTCAAAATCGATATTTTGGGTGCCCAAAGTCGATATGTGCATGCATCTTCTGTACCCGTTTATATCTCAAATTCAGGCTCAAAACACCCGAAAATTCGGTATTTTTGGGTCCCAGAAGCGATTGTACATGCCTACTCAGTGCTAGAATTTTTTTCAAAATATAGGCTTAAAACATGCTAAAAATCGATATTTTAGGTGCAAAAAGTGGATATGTGCCAGCATCTTCAGTACCCGTTTATATCTCAAATTCAGGCTCAAAACACCTAAAAATTCAATATTTTTGGGTCCCAGAAGCGATCTGTACATGCCTACTCAGTGCTAGAATAATTTCAAAATATTGGCCCAAAACATGCTAAAAATCGATATTTTGGGTGCTCAAAGTCGATATGTGCATGCATCCACTGTACCCGTTTATATTTCAAATTCAGGCTCAAAACACCCGAAAATTCGATATTTTTAGGAACGAGAAGCGATATGTACATGCCTACTCCGTGTTAGAGTATTTTCAAGATACAGGTCCAAAATATGCTCAAAATCGATAAATTTGGGTGCCCAAAGTCTATATGTGCATGAATCTTCTGTACGCGTTATTTATATTTCAAATTCAGGCTCAAAACACCCGAAAATTCGATATTTTTGGGTCCCAGAAGCAATCTGTACATACCTACTCCTTGCTAGAATGTTTTCAAGATACAGACCCAAAACATGCTAAAAATCGATATTTTAGATGCCCAATGTCGATATGTGCATGCATCTTATGTACTGTACCCGTTTATATCTCAAATTCAGGCTCAAAACTCCCAAAAATATCGAATTTCTGGGTCCAAGAAGAGATCTGTACATGCCTACTCAGTGCTAGAATGTTTGCAAAATATAGGCTCAAAATATGCTAAAATTCGATATTTTAGGTGTCCCAAGTCGATGTGTGCATAGATATTCTGTACCAGTTTATATCTCAAATTTAGGCTCAAAACACCCGAAAATTCGATGTTTTTGGGTCCTAGATGCAATCTGTATATGCCTACTCCGTGTTTAAGTATTTTCAAAATACATGC
Source organism: Petrolisthes cinctipes (assembly GCA_033782935.1). Lineage (NCBI taxonomy): Eukaryota > Metazoa > Arthropoda > Malacostraca > Decapoda > Porcellanidae > Petrolisthes > Petrolisthes cinctipes. Next base: position 2,996 of record JAWQEG010000410.1, read on the forward strand.
CCAAAACATGCTGAAAATCGATATTTTAGCTGCCCATAGTCAATATGTGCATGCATCTTCTGTAGCCGTTTATATCTTAAATTCAGGCTCTAAACACCCGAAAATTCGGTATTTTTGGGTTCCAGAAGCGATCTGGTATACATGCCTACTCAGTGTTAGAGTACTTTAAAAATACAGGCCAAAAAACATGCTGAAAATCGATTTTTAGGTGCCCAAAGTCGATATGTGCATGCATATTCAGTAACCGTTTATATCTCAAATTCAAGCTCAAAACACCCGAAAACTCGATATTTTTGGGTCCCAGAAGCGATCTGTACATGCCTACTCAGTGCTAGAATATTTTCAAAATAAAAGCCAAATACATGCTAAAAATCGATATTTTAGGTTCCCAATGTCGATATGTGCATGCATCTTCTGTACACGTTTATATCTCAAATTCAGGCTCAAAACACCCAAAAATTCGATATTTTTGGTTAGAAGAAGAGATCTGTACATGCCTACTCAGTGCTAGAATGTTTGCAAAATATAGGCTCAAAACATGCTAAAAATCGATATTTTAGGTGTCCCAAGTCGATGTGTGCATAGATATTTTGTATCAGTTTATATCTCAAATTTAGGCTCAAAACACCCGAAAATTCGATATTTTTGGGTCCTAGATGCAATCTGTATATGCCTACTCCGTGTTTAAGTATTTTCAAAAGACATGCCCAAGACATGCTGAAAATCGATATTTTAGCTGCCCATAGTCAATATGTGCATGCATCTTCTGTAGCCGTTTATATCTTAAATTCAGGCTCAAAACACCCGAAAATTCGGTATTTTTTGGTCCCAGAAGCGATCTGGTATACATGCCTACTCAGTGTTAGAGTAATTTAAAAATACAGGCCATAAAACATGCTGAAAATCGATATTTTAGGTGCCCAAAGTCGATATGTGCATGCATCTTCTGCACCCGTTTATATCTCAAATTCAGGCTCAAAACACCCGAAAATTCGGTATTTTTGGATCCCAGAAGCGATCTGTACATGCCTACTTCTTGCTAGAATGTTTTCAAGATACAGACCCAAAACAAGCTTAAAATCGATATTTTAGGTGCAAAAAGTCGATATGTGCACGTATCTTCAGTACAGGTTTACATCTCAAATTCAGGCTCAAAACACCCGAATATTCAATAGTTTTAGGTTCCAGAAGCGATCTGTACATGTTTACTCAGTGCTAGAATGTTTTTAAAATATAGGTTTAAAACATGCTAAAAATTTATATTTTAGGTGTCCCAAGTCGATATGTGCATGCATCTTCTGTACTCGTTTATATCTCAAATTCAGGCTCAAAACACCCGAAAAATTGATATTTTTTGGTCCCAGAAGCAACCTGTATATGCCTACTTTTTGCTAGAATGTTTTCAAGATACCGACCCAAAACATGCTAAAAATCGATATTTTAGATGCCCAATGTCGATATGTGCATGCATCTTCTGTACTGTACCCGTTTATATCTTAAATTCAGGCTCAAAACACCCGAAAATTCAATATTTTTGTGTCCCAGAAGCGATCTGTAGATGCCTACGCAGTGCTAGAATAATTTCAAAATATTGGCCCAAAACATGCTAAAAATCGATATTTTAGGTGTCCAAAGTCGATATGTGCATACATCTTTTGTACCCGTTTATATCTCAAATTCAGGCTCGAAACACCCGAAAATTCGATATATTTGGGTCCAAGAAGATATCTGTACATGCCTACTCAGTGCTAGAAGGTTTGCAAAATATAGGCTCAAAACATGCTAAAAATCGATATTTTAGGTGTCCCATGTCGATATGTGCATGGATATTCTGTACCAGTTTATATCTCAAATTTAGGCTCAAACCACCCGAAAATTCGATATTTTTGGGTCCTAGATGCAATCTGTATATGCCTACTCCGTGTTTAAGTTTTTTCAAAATACATGCCCAAAACATGCTAAAAATCGATATTTTAGCTGCCCATAGTCAATTTTTTTTTTTTTTTTTTTTCCTATATCTCAACCTCGGGACTGTAGGCTGTCAGTAGCCCGTGACTCTTGCGAGACCCCGAGATTATTGGGTGTCGCACCAGATGAGACAGTGGAGCTTCGTGGTGATGTTGGTACCGTAGCTTCTCTTCTGTCCCACTAGATGACGACACCTTATTTATACACGTCACTATCATGAGAGAGCAGCTACACCGTCACTCACAGCATCTTGGAATATGGTCGGACATCTTCTATGTTGTGAGTTGACGACGATGTAGGGGGTATTTTCTTGACGTGTCGGCGTAGCCAGGGTATAGTTGACGAACAGCTGGACCCATCAGATCACCCCGAAAAAATCCCAGACGTTTTCTCGTGGACTCGAACTAGGGCCCTTGCCATTTGCAGTCCGTCACTCTAACCACTCAGCCACGCCTCCCCCTAATATTTTTTGGTCCCAGAAGCAACCTGTATATGCCTACTTCTTGCTAGAATGTTTTCAAGATACAGACCCAAAACATGCTAAAAATCGATATTTTAGATGCCCAATGTCGATATGTGCATGCATCTTCTGTACCCGTTTATATCTCAAATTCAGGCTCAAAACACCCGAAAATACGAACTTTTTGGGTCCCAGAAGCGATCTATACATGCCTACTCAGTGATGGAATATTTTCAAAATATGGACCCAAAACATGCTAAAAATCGATATTTTTGGTGTCCAAAGTCGATATGTGCATGCATCTTCTGTACCCGTTTATATCTCAAATTCAGGCTCAAAACACCCTTAAATTCGGTATTTTTGTGTTCCAGAAGCGATCTGTACATCTTCTTGCTAGAATGTTTTCAAGATACAGACCCAAAACATGCTAAAAATCGATATTTTAGATGCCCAATGTCGATATGTGCATGCATCTTCTGTACCCGTTTATATCCCAAATTCATGCTCAAAACACCCGAAAATTCGAACTTTTTGGGTCCCAGAAGCGATCTATACATGCCTACTCAGTGATGGAATATTTTCAAAATAAAGGCCCAAAATATGCTAAAAATCGATATTTTAGGTGCCCAATGTCGATATGTGCATGCATCTTCTGCACCCGTTTAAATCTCAAATTCAGGCTCAAAACACCCGAAAAATCGATATTTTTGGGTTCCAGAACCGATCTGTACATGTCTACTAAGTGCTACAGACGCGATCTGTACATGCCTACTCCGTGTTAGAGAATGTTTTAAAAATACAGGCCCAAAACATGATAAAAATGGATATTTTGGGTGCCCAAAGTCGATATGTGCATGCAACTTCTGTACCCGTTTATATCCCAAATTCAGGCTCGAAACATCCGAAAATTCGATATTTTTTTGTCCCAGAAGCGATCTGTACATGCCTACTCAGTGCTAGAATATTTTCAACATATAGTCCCAAAACATGCTAAAAATCGATATTTTAGGTGCCCAAAGTCGATATGTGCATGCATCTTCTGAATCCGTTTATATCTCAAATTCAGGCTCAAAACACCCGAATATTCGATATTTTGGGGTCCCAGAAGCGATCTGTACATGCCTACTCCGTGTTAGAGTATTTTCAAAATACAGGCCCAAAACATGCTAAAAAATTGATATTTTAGGTGCACAAAGTCAATATGTGTATGCATCTTCTGTACCCGTTTATATCTCAAATTCTGGCTCAAAACACCCAAAAATTCGATATTTTTGTGTGGCCATAAGCGATCTGTACGTGTCTACTCCGTGTTAGAGTATTTTAAAAATACAGGTCCAAAATATGCTCAAAATCGATATATTAGGTGCCCAAAGTCGATATGTGCATGCATCTTCTGTACCCGTTTATATCTCAAATTCAGACTCAAAACACCCGAATATTCGATATTTCTGGGTCCCAGGAGCGATCTGTACATGCCTACGCAGTGCTAGAATATTTTCAAAATATAGGCCCAAAACATACTAAAAATCGATATTTTGGCTGCAAAAGTCGATATGTGCATGCATCTTCTGTACCCGTTTTTATCCCAAATTCAGACTCAAAACACCCGAATATTCGATATTTTTGGGTCCCAAAAGCCATCTGTACATGCATACTCCGTGTTAGAGTATGTTCAAAATACAGGCCTAAAACGTGCTGTAAATCGATATTTTAGCTGCCCAAAGTCAATATGTGTATGCATCTTCTGTACCCGTCTATATCCCAAATTCAGGTTCAAAACACTCGAGAATTCGATATTTTTGGGTCCCAGAAGCAATCTGTACATGCCTACTTCTTGCTAGAATGTTTTCAAGATACAGACCCAAAACATGCTCAAAATCGATATTTTAGGTGCATAAAGTCGATATGTGCATGCATCTTCTGTACCCGTTTATATCTCAAATTCAGGCTCAAAACTCCGAAAATTAGATATTTTGTGTCCCAGAAGCGATCTGTACATGCATACTCCGTGTTAGAGTGTTTTTAAAATACAGGTCCAAAACATGCTGAAAATTGATATTTTAGTTGCACAAAGTCAATATGTGTATGCATTTTCTGTACCCGGTTATATCTCAAATACAGGCTCAAAACACCCAAAAATTCGATATTTTTGGGTCCCAGAAGCGATCTGTACATGCCTACTCAGTGCTAGAATGTTTTCAAAATAGAGGCTCAGAACATGCTAAAAATCGATATTTTGGGTGCCCAAAGTTGATATGTGCATGCATCTTCTGTACCCGTTTATATCTCAAATTCAGGCTCAAAACACCCAAAAATTCCATATTTTTGTGTCCCAGAAGCGATCTGTACATGTCTACTCCTTGCTAGAATTTTTTCAAGTTACAGACCCAAAACATGATCAAAATTGATATTTTAGATGCAAAAAATCGATATGTGCATGCATCTTTTGTACCTGTTTATATCTCAAATTCAGCCTCAAAAACACCGAAAATTCGATATTTTTGGGTCCCAAAAGTAATCTGCACATGCCTACTCAGTGATAGAATATTTTTAAAATACAGGCTTTAAACATGCTATAAATCGATATTTTAGGTGTCCAAAGTCGATATGTGCATGCATCTTCTGTACCCGTTTATATCCCAAATTCAGGCTCAAAACACTCAAAAAATCGATATTTTTGTGTCCCAGAAGCGATCTGTACATGCCTTCTCCGTGTTAGAGTATTTTCAAAATACAGGCCCAAAACATGATAAAAATGGATATTTTGGGTGCCCAAAGTCGATATGTGCATGCAACTTCTGTACCCGTTTATATTTCAAATTCAGGCTCAAAACACCCGAAAATTCGATATTTTTGGGTTCCAGAAGCGATCTGTACATGCCTACTCCGTGTTAGAGAATGTTTTAAAAATACAGGCCCAAAACATGCTAAAAATCGATATTTTAGGTGCCCGAAGTCGATATGTGCATGCATCTTCTGAATCCGTTTATATCTGAAATTCAGGCTCAAAACACCCGAATATTCGATATTTTGGGGTCCCAGAAGCGATCTGTACATGCCTACTCCGTGTTAGAGTATTTTCAAAATTCAGGCCCAAAACATGCTGAATATCTATATTTCAGGTGCCCAAAGTCAATATGTGTATGCATCTTCTGTACCCGTGTATATCCCTAATTCAGGTTCAAAACACCAGAAAATTCGATATTTTTGGGTCCCAGAAGCGATCTGTACATGCCTACTCCTTGCTAGAATGTTTTCAATATACAGACCCAAAACATGCTCAAAATCGATATTTTAAGTGCAAAAAGTCGATATGTGCATGCATCTTCTGTACCCGTTTATATCTCAAATTCAGGCTCAAAACTCCGAAAATTCGATATTTTTGGGTACCTTAAGCAATCTGCACATGCCTTCTCAGTGCTAGAATGTTTTAAAAAAACAGGCTTAAAACATGCTATAAATCGATATTTTAGGTGTCCAAAGTCGATATGTGCATGCATCTTCTGTACCCGTTTATATCTCAAATTCAGGCTCAAAACACCCGAAAATTCAATATTTTTGGAGCCCAGAATCGATCTGTACGTGCATACTCCGTGTTACAGTGTTTTTGAAATACAGGCCCAAAACATGCTAAAAATCGATATTTTATGTACCCAAAGTCTATATGTGTATGCATCTTCTGTACCCGTGTATATCCCTAATTCAGGTTCAAAACACCAGAAAATTCGATATTTTTGGGTCCCAGAAGCGATCTGTACATGCCTACTCCTTGCTAGAATGTTTTCAAGATACAGACCCAAAACATGCTCAAAATCGATATTTTAAGTGCAAAAAGTCGATATGTGCATGCATCTTCTGTACCCGTTTATATCTCAAATTCAGGCTCAAAACTCCGAAAATTCGATATTTTTGGGTACCTTAAGCAATCTGCACATGCCTACTCAGTGCTAGAATGTTTTAAAAAAACAGGCTTAAAACATGCTATAAATCGATATTTTAGGTGTCCAAAGTCGATATGTGCATGCATCTTCTGTACCCGTTTATATATCAAATTCAGGCTCAAAACACCCAAAAAATCTATATTTATGTGTCCCAGAAGCGATCTGTACATGCCTACTCCGTGTTACAGTATTTTTCAAAATACAGGCCCAAAACATGCTCAAAATCGATATTTTAGGTGCCCAAAGTCGATATTTGCATGCATCTTCTGTACCCGTCTGTATCCCAAATTCAGGTTCAAAACATTCGAAAATTCGATATTTTTGGGTCCCCGAAGCAATCTGTACATGCCTACTTCTTGCTAGAATGTTTTCAAGATACAGACCCAAAACATGCTCAAAATCGATATTTTAAGTGCAAAAAGTCGATATGTGCATGCATCTTCTGTACCCGTTTATATCTCAAATTCATGCTCAAAACACCCGAAAATTCAATGTTTTTGGGCCACAGAAGCGATCTGTACGTGCATACTCCGTGTTAGAGTGTTTTTAAAATACAGGCCCAAAACATGCTGAAAATCGATATTTTATGTGCCCAAAGTCAATATGTGTATGCATCTTCTGTACCAGTGTATATCCCTAATTCTGGTTAAAAACACCCGAAAATTCTATATTTTTGGGTCCCAGAAGCGATCTTTACATGCCTACTCCTTGCTAGAATGTTTTCAAGATACAGACCCAAAACATGCTCAAAATCGATATTTTAAGTGCAAAAAGTCGATATGTGCATGCATCTTCTGTACCCGTTTATATCTCAAATTCAGGCTCAAAACTCCGAAAATTCGATATTTTTGGGTCCCAGAAGCGATCTGTACATGCATACTCCGTGTTAGAGTGTTTTTAAAATACAGGCCCAAAACATGCTAAAAAATTGATATTTTAGGTGCACAAAGTCAATATGTGTATGCATCTTCTGTACCCGTTTATATCTCAAATTCTGGCTCAAAACACCCAAAAATTCGATATTTTTGTGTGGCCATAAGCGATCTGTACGTGTCTACTCCGTGTTAGAGTATTTTAAAAATACAGGTCCAAAATATGCTCAAAATCGATATATTAGGTGCCCAAAGTCGATATGTGCATGCATCTTCTGTACCCGTTTATATCTCAAATTCAGACTCAAAACACCCGAATATTCGATATTTCTGGGTCCCAGGAGCGATCTGTACATGCCTACGCAGTGCTAGAATATTTTCAAAATATAGGCCCAAAACATACTAAAAATCGATATTTTAGCTGCAAAAGTCGATATGTGCATGCATCTTCTGTACCCGTTTTTATCCCAAATTCAGACTCAAAACACCCGAATATTCGATATTTTTGGGTCCCAAAAGCCATCTGTACATGCATACTCCGTGTTAGAGTATGTTCAAAATACAGGCCTAAAACGTGCTGTAAATCGATATTTTAGCTGCCCAAAGTCAATATGTGTATGCATCTTCTGTACCCGTCTATATCCCAAATTCAGGTTCAAAACACTCGAGAATTCGATATTTTTGGGTCCCAGAAGCAATCTGTACATGCCTACTTCTTGCTAGAATGTTTTCAAGATACAGACCCAAAACATGCTCAAAATCGATATTTTAGGTGCATAAAGTCGATATGTGCATGCATCTTCTGTACCCGTTTATATCTCAAATTCAGGCTCAAAACTCCGAAAATTAGATATTTTGTGTCCCAGAAGCGATCTGTACATGCATACTCCGTGTTAGAGTGTTTTTAAAATACAGGTCCAAAACATGCTGAAAATTGATATTTTAGTTGCACAAAGTCAATATGTGTATGCATTTTCTGTACCCGGTTATATCTCAAATACAGGCTCAAAACACCCAAAAATTCGATATTTTTGGGTCCCAGAAGCGATCTGTACATGCCTACTCAGTGCTAGAATGTTTTCAAAATAGAGGCTCAGAACATGCTAAAAATCGATATTTTGGGTGCCCAAAGTTGATATGTGCATGCATCTTCTGTACCCGTTTATATCTCAAATTCAGGCTCAAAACACCCAAAAATTCCATATTTTTGTGTCCCAGAAGCGATCTGTACATGTCTACTCCTTGCTAGAATTTTTTCAAGTTACAGACCCAAAACATGATCAAAATTGATATTTTAGGTGCAAAAAATCGATATGTGCATGCATCTTTTGTACCTGTTTATATCTCAAATTCAGGCTCAAAAACACCGAAAATTCGATATTTTTGGGTCCCAAAAGTAATCTGCACATGCCTACTCAGTGATAGAATATTTTTAAAATACAGGCTTTAAACATGCTATAAATCGATATTTTAGGTGTCCAAAGTCGATATGTGCATGCATCTTCTGTACCCGTTTATATCCCAAATTCAGGCTCAAAACACTCAAAAAATCGATATTTTTGTGTCCCAGAAGCGATCTGTACATGCCTTCTCCGTGTTAGAGTATTTTCAAAATACAGGCCCAAAACATGATAAAAATGGATATTTTGGGTGCCCAAAGTCGATATGTGCATGCAACTTCTGTACCCGTTTATATTTCAAATTCAGGCTCAAAACACCCGAAAATTCGATATTTTTGGGTTCCAGAAGCGATCTGTACATGCCTACTCCGTGTTAGAGAATGATTTAAAAATACAGGCCCAAAACATGCTAAAAATCGATATTTTAGGTGCCCGAAGTCGATATGTGCATGCATCTTCTGAATCCGTTTATATCTCAAATTCAGGCTCAAAACACCCGAATATTCGATATTTTGGGGTCCCAGAAGCGATCTGTACATGCCTACTCCGTGTTAGAGTATTTTCAAAATTCAGGCCCAAAACATGCTGAATATCTATATTTCAGGTGCCCAAAGTCAATATGTGTATGCATCTTCTGTACCCGTGTATATCCCTAATTCAGGTTCAAAACACCAGAAAATTCGATATTTTTGGGTCCCAGAAGCGATCTGTACATGCCTACTCCTTGCTAGAATGTTTTCAATATACAGACCCAAAACATGCTCAAAATCGATATTTTAAGTGCAAAAAGTCGATATGTGCATGCATCTTCTGTACCCGTTTATATCTCAAATTCAGGCTCAAAACTCCGAAAATTCGATATTTTTGGGTACCTTAAGCAATCTGCACATGCCTACTCAGTGCTAGAATGTTTTAAAAAAACAGGCTTAAAACATGCTATAAATCGATATTTTAGGTGTCCAAAGTCGATATGTGCATGCATCTTCTGTACCCGTTTATATCTCAAATTCAGGCTCAAAACACCCGAAAATTCAATATTTTTGGGGCCCAGAATCGATCTGTACGTGCATACTCCGTGTTACAGTGTTTTTGAAATACAGGCCCAAAACATGCTAAAAATCGATATTTTATGTACCCAAAGTCTATATGTGTATGCATCTTCTGTACCCGTGTATATCCCTAATTCAGGTTCAAAACACCAGAAAATTCGATATTTTTGGGTCCCAGAAGCGATCTGTACATGCCTACTCCTTGCTAGAATGTTTTCAAGATACAGACCCAAAACATGCTCAAAATCGATATTTTATGTGCAAAAAGTCGATATGTGCATGCATCTTCTTTACCCGTTTATATCTCAAATTCAGGCTCAAAACTCCGAAAATTCGATATTTTTGGGTACCTTAAGCAATCTGCACATGCCTACTCAGTGCTAGAATGTTTTAAAAAAACAGGCTTAAAACATGCTATAAATCGATATTTTAGGTGTCCAAAGTCGATATGTGCATGCATCTTCTGTACCCGTTTATATATCAAATTCAGGCTCAAAACACCCAAAAAATAGATATTTATGTGTCCCAGAAGCGATCTGTACATGCCTACTCCGTGTTACAGTATTTTTCAAAATACAGGCCCAAAACATGCTCAAAATCGATATTTTAGGTGTCCAAAGTCGATATGTGCATGCATCTTCTGTACCCGTTCATATTTCAAATTCATACTCAGAACACCCGAAAATTCGATTTATTTGGGTCCCAGAAGCGATCTGTACATGCCTACTCAGTGCTAGAATATTTTCAAATTATACGCCCAAAACATACTAAAAATCGATATTTTGGGTGCCAAAGTCGATATGTGCATGCATCTTCTGTACCCGTTTATATCTCAAATTCAGGCTCAAAACTCCCAAATAATCGATATTTTTGTGTCCCAGAAGCGATCTGTACATGTCTACACCGTGTTTAAGTATTTTCAATATACAAAACCCAAAACATGCTCAAAATCGATATTTTAAGTGCAAAAAGTCGATATGTGCATACATCTTCTGTACCCGTTTATATCTCAAATTCAGGCTCAAAACACCCGAAAATTAAATATTTTTGGGTCCCAGAAGCGATCTGTACATGTCTACACCGTGTTTGAGTATTTTCAAATTACAGGCCCAAAAGATGCTCAAAATCGATATTTTAGGTGCCCAAATTCGATATGTGCATGCATCTTCTGTACCCGTTTATATCTCAAATTCAGGCTCAAAACACCCGAAAATTCAATGTTTTTGGGTCCCAGAAGCGATCTATACGTGCATACTCCGTGTTAGAGTGTTTTTAAAATACAGGCCCATAACTTGCTAAAAATCGATATTTTATATGCCCAAAGTCAATATGTGTATGCATCTTCTGTACCCGTGTATATCCCTAATTCAGGTTCAAAACACCAGAAAATTCGATATTTTTGGTTCCCAGAAGCGATCTGTACATGCCTACTCCTTGCTAGAATTTTTTCAAGATACAGACCCAAAACATGCTCAAAATTGATATTTTAAGTGCAAAAAGTCGATATGTGCATGCATCTTCTGTACCCGTTTATATCTCAAATTCAGGCTCAAAACTCCGAAAATTCGATATTTTTGTGTCCCTTAAGCAATCTGCACATGTTTACTCAGTGATAGATAGTTTTTAAAATACAGGCTTAAAACATGCTATAAATTGATAATTTAGGTGTCCAAAGTCGAAATGTGCATGCTTCTTCTATACCCGTTTATATCTCAAATTCAGGCCCAAAACACCCAAAAAATCGATATTTTTGTGTCCCAGAAGCGATCTGTACATGCCTACTCCGTGTTAGAGTATTTTCAAAATACAGGCCCAAAATATGCTCAAAATCGATATTTTAGGTGCGCAAAGTCGATATGTGCAAGCATCTTCTGTAACCGGTTATATCCCAAATTCTGGCTTAAAACCCCCGAAGATTCAATATTTTTGGGTCCCAGAAGCGATCTGTACATGCCTACTCAGTGCTAGAATATTTTCAAATTATACGCCCAAGACATACTAAAAATCGATATTTTGGGTGCCAAAGTCGATATGTGCATGCATCTTCGGTACCCGTTTATATCTCAAATTCAGGCTCAAAACACCCAAAAAATCGATATTTTTGTGTCCCAGAAGCAATCTGTACATGTCTACACCGTGTTAGAGTATTTTCAAAATACAGGCCCAAAACATGCTCAAAATCGATATTTTAGGTGCCCAAAGTTCATATGTGCATGCATCTTCTGTACCCGTTCATATTTAAAATTCATACTCAGAAAACCCGAAAATTCGATTTATTTGGGTCCCAGAAGCGATCTGTACATGCCTACTCAGTGCTAGAATATTTTCAAATTATACGCCCAAAACATACTAAAAATCGATATTTTGGGTGCCAAAGTCGATATGTGCATGCATCTTCTGTATCCGTTTATATCTCAAATTCAGGCTCAAAACTCCCAAATAATCGATATTTTTGTGTCCCAGAAGCGATCTGTACATGTCTACACCGTGTTTAAGTATTTTCAATATACAAAACCCAAAACATGCTCAAAATCGATATTTTAAGTGCAAAAAGTCGATATGTGCATACATCTTCTGTACCCGTTTATATCTCAAATTCAGGCTCAAAACACCCGAAAATTAAATATTTTTGGGTCCCAGAAGCGATCTGTACATGTCTACACCGTGTTTGAGTATTTTCAAATTACAGGCCCAAAAGATGCTCAAAATCGATATTTTAGGTGCCCAAATTCGATATGTGCATGCATCTTCTGTACCCGTTTATATCTCAAATTCAGGCTCAAAACACCTGAAAATTCAATGTTTTTGGGTCCCAGAAGCGATCTGTACGTGCATACTCCGTGTTAGAGTGTTTTTAAAATACAGGCCCATAACTTGCTAAAAATCGATATTTTATATGCCCAAAGTCAATATGTGTATGCATCTTCTGTACCCGTGTATATCCCTAATTCAGGTTCAAAACACCAGAAAATTCGATATTTTTGGTTCCCAGAAGCGATCTGTACATGCCTACTCCTTGCTAGAATGTTTTCAAGATACAGACCCAAAACATGCTCAAAATCGATATTTTAAGTGCAAAAAGTCGATATGTGCATGCATCTTCTGTACCCGTTTATATCTCAAATTCAGGCTCAAAACTCCGAAAATTCGATATTTTTGGGTCCCTTAAGCAATATGCACATGCCTACTCAGTGCTAGAATGTTTTTAAAATACAGGCTTACAACATGCTATAAATCGATATTTTAGGTTTCCAAAGTCGATATGTGCATGCATCTTCTGTACCCGTTGATATCTCAAATTCAGGCTCAAAACATCCGAAAATTCGATATTTTTGGGTCCCAGAAGCGATCTGTACATGCCTACTCCGTGTTAAAGTATTTTCAACTTACAGGCACAAAACATGGTGAAAATCTCTATTTTAGGTGCCCAAAGTCAATATGTGTATGCATCTTCTGTACCCGTCTATATCCCAAATTCAGGTTCAAAACACCAGAAAATTCGGTATTTTTTGGTCCCAGAAGCGATCTGTACATGCCTACTTCTTGCTAGAATGTTTTCAAGATACAGACCCAAAACATGCTCAAAATCGATATTTTAGGTGCAAAAAGTCGATATGTGCATGCATCCTCTGTACACGGTTATATCCCAAATTCTTGCTCAAATCCCCCGAAAATTCGATATTTTTGGGTCCCAGAAGCGATCTGTACATGCCTACTCAGTGCTAGAATATTTTCAAATTATACGTCCAAAACATACTAAAAATCGATATTTTGGGTGCCAAAGTCGATATGTGCATGCATCTTCTGTACCCGTTTATATCTCAAATTCAGGCTCAAAACTCCCAAATAATCGATATTTTTGTGTCCCAGAAGCGATCTGTACATGTCTACACCGTGTTTAAGTATTTTCAATATACAAAACCCAAAACATGCTCAAAATCGATATTTTAAGTGCAAAAAGTCGATATGTGCATACATCTTCTGTACCCGTTTATATCTCAAATTCAGGCTCAAAACTCCCGAAAATTAAATATTTTTGGGTCCCAGAAGCGATCTGTACGTGCATACTCCGTGTTAGAGTGTTTTTAAAATACAGGCCCATAACTTGCTAAAAATCGATATTTTATATGCCCAAAGTCAATATGTGTATGCATCTTCTGTACCCGTGTATATCCCTAATTCAGGTTCAAAACACCAGAAAATTCGATATTTTTGGTTCCCAGAAGCGATCTGTACATGCCTACTCCTTGCTAGAATGTTTTCAAGATACAGACCCAAAACATGCTCAAAATCGATATTTTAAGTGCAAAAAGTTGATATGTGCATGCATCTTCTGTACCCGTTTATATCCCAAATTCAGGCTCAAAACTCCGAAAATTCAATATTTTTGGGTTCCTTAAGCAATATGCACATGCCTACTCAGTGCTAGAATGTTTTTAAAATACAGGCTTACAACATGCTATAAATCGATATTTTAGGTGTCCAAAGTCGATATGTGCATGCATCTTCTGTACCCGTTGATATCTCAAATTCAGGCTCAAAAATTTCGAAAATTCGATATTTTTGGGTCCCAGAAGCGATCTGTACATGCCTACTCCGTGTTAAAGTATTTTCAACTTACAGGCACAAAACATGTTGAAAATCTATATTTTAGGTGCCCAAAGTCAATATGTGTATGCATCTTCTGTACCCGTCTATATCCCAAATTCAGGTTCAAAACACCAGAAAATTCGGTATTTTTTGGTCCCAGAAGCGATCTGTATATGCCTACTTCTTGCTAGAATGTTTTCAAGATACAGACCCAAAACATGCTCAAAATCGATATTTTAGGTGCAAAAAGTCGATATGTGCATGCATCCTCTGTACACGGTTATATCCCAAATTCTGGCTCAAATCCCCCGAAAATTCGATATTTTTGGGTCCCAGAAGCGATCTGTACATGCCTACTCAGTGCTAGAATATTTTCAAATTATACGTCCAAAACATACTAAGAATCGATATTTTGGGTGCCAAAGTCGATATGTGCATGCATTTTCTGTACCCGGTTATATCCCAAATTCTGGCTCAAAACCCCCGAAAACTCGATATTTTTGGGTCCCAGAAGCGATCTGTACATGCCTACTCAGTGCTAGAATATTTTCAAATTATAGGCCCAAAACATACAAAAAAATCGATATTTTGGGTGCCAAAGTCGATATGTGCATGCATCTTCTGTGCCCGTTTATATCTCAAATTCAGGCTCAAAACACCCAAAAAATCGATATTTTTGTGTCCCCGAAGCGATCTGTACATGTCTACACCGTGTTAGAGTATTTTCAAAATACAGGCCCAAAACATGCTCAAAATCGATATTTTAGGTGCCCAAAGTCGATATGTGCATGCATCTTCTGTACCCGTTCATATCTCATATTCAGGCTCAGAACACCCGAAAATTCGATTTATTTGGGTCCCAGAAGCGATCTGTACGTGTCTACTCAGTGTTAGAGTATTTTAAAGATACAGGCCCAAAACATGCTCAAAATCGATATTTTGGGTGCCCAAAGTCGATATGTGCATGCATCTTCTATACCCGTTTATATCTCAAATTCAAACTCAAAACACCCGAATATTCGATATTTTTGGGTCCCAAAAGCAATGTGTACATGCATACTCAGTTTTAGAGTATTCTATAAATACAGGCCCAAAACATGCTCAAAATCGATATTTTAGGTACCCAAAGTCGATATGTGCATGCATCTTCTGTATCCGTCTATATCCCAAATTCAGGTTCAAAACACCCGAAAATTCGATATTTTGGGGTCGCAGAAGCGATCTGTACATGCCTACTTCTTGCTAGAATATTTTCAAGATACAGACCAAAAACATGCTCAAAATCGATATTTTAGGTGCAAAAAGTCGATATGTGCATGCATCTTCTGTACCCGTTTATATCTCAAATTCAGGCTCAAAACACCCGAAAATTCCATATTTTTGGGTCCCATAAGCGATCTGTACATGCATACTCAGTGCTATAATGTTTTCAAATTATAGGTTCAAAACATGCTAAAAATCGATATTTTAGGTGTCCAAAGTCGATATGTGCATGCATCTACTGTACCCGTTTATATCTCAAATTCAGGCTCAAAACACCCGAAAATTCGATATTTTTGGGTCCCAAAAGCGATCTGTACATGTCTACTCCGTGTTAGAGTATTTTCAAATTATAGGCCCAAAACATACTAAAAATCGATATTTTGGGTGCCAAAGTCGATATGTGCATGCATCTTCTGTGCACGTTTATATCTCAAATTCAGGCTCAAAACACCCAAAAAATCGATATTTTTGTGTCCCCGAAGCGATCTGTACAAGTCTACACCGTGTTAGAGTATTTTCAAAATACAGGCCCAAAACATGCTCAAAATCGATATTTTAGGTGCCCAAAGTCGATATGTGCATGCATCTTCTGTACCCGTTTATATCTCAAATTCAAACTCAAAACACCCGAATATTCGATATTTTTGGGCCCCAAAAGCAATGCGTACATGCATACTCCGTGTTAGAATGTTTTCAAGATACAGACCCAAAACATGCTCAAAATCAATATTTTTGGTGCAAAAAGTCGAAATGTGCATGCATCTTCTGTTCCCGTTTATATCTCAAATTCAGGCTCAAAACACCCAAAAATTTGATATTTTTAGGTCCCCGAAGCGATCTGTACATGCCTACTCGTGTTAAAGTATTTTCAATATACAGGCACAAAACATGGTGAAAATCTATATTTTAGGTGCCCAAAGTCAATATGTGTATGCATCTTCTGTACCCGTGTATATCCCAAATTCAGGTTCAAAACACCAGAAAATTCGGTATTTTTTGGTCCCAGAAGCGATCTGTACATGCCTACTTCTTGCTAGAATGTTTTCAAGATACAGACCCAAAACATGCTCAAAATCGATATTTTAGGTGCAAAAAGTCGATATGTGCATGCATCCTCTGTACACGGTTATATCCCAAATTCAAGCTCAAATCCCCCGAAAATTCGATATTTTTGGGTCCCAGAAGCGATCTGTACATGCCTACTCAGTGCTAGAATATTTTCAAATTATACGTCCAAAACATACTAAAAATCGATATTTTGGGTGCCAAAGTCGATATGTGCATGCATTTTCTGTACCCGGTTATATCCCAAATTCTGGCTCAAAACCCCCGAAAACTCGATATTTTTGGGTCCCAGAAGCGATCTGTACATGCCTACTCAGTGCTAGAATATTTTCAAATTATAGGCCCAAAACATCCTAAAAATCGATATTTTGGGTGCCAAAGTCGATATGTGCATGTATCTTCTGTGCCCGTTTATATCTCAAATTCAGGCTCAAAACACCCAAAAAATCGATATTTTTGTGTCCCCGAAGCGATCTGTACATGTCTACACCGTGTTAGAGTATTTTCAAAATACAGGCCCAAAACATGCTAAAAATCGATATTTTAGGTGCCCAAAGTCGATATGTGCATGAATCTTCTGTACCCGTTCATATCTCAAATTCAGGCTCAGAATACCCGAAAATTCGATTTATTTGGGTCCCAGAAGCGATCTGTACGTGTCTACTGAGTGTTAGAGTATTTTAAAGATATAGGCCCAAAACATGCTCAAAATCGATATTTTGGGTGCCCAAAGTCGATATGTGCATGCATCTTCTGTACCCGTTTATATCTCAAATTCAGGCTCAAAACACGCGAAAATTCGATATTTTTGGGTTCCAAAAGCGATCTGTACATGTCTACTCCGTGTTAGAGCATTTTTAAAATACAGGCCCAAAACATGCTAAAAATTGATATTTTAGGTGCACCAAAGTCGATATGTGCATGCATCTTCTGTACTCGTTTATATCTCAAATTCAGGTCCAAAACACCCGAAAATTCGATATTTTTGGGTCCCAGAAGCGATCTGTACGTGCCTACTCCTTGCTAGAATTTTTTCAAGATACAGACCCAAAACATGCTCAAAATCGATATTTTAGGTGCAAAAAATCGATATGTGCATGCATCTTCTGTACCCGTTTATATCTCAAATTCAGGCTCAAAACACCAGAAAATTCGATATTTTTGGGTCCCTTAAGCGATCTGTACATGCATACTCAGTGCTATAATTTTTTCAAAATATAGGTTCAAAACATGCTAAAAATCGATATTTTAGTTGCCCAAAGTCGATATGTGCATGCATCTTCTGTATCCGTCTATATCCCAAATTCAGGTTCAAAACACCCGAAAATTCGATATTTTTGGGTCCCAGAAGCGATCTGTACATGCCTTCTCCTTGCTAGAATTTTTTCAAGATACAGACCCAAAACATGCTCAAAATCGATATTTTAGGTGCAAAAAGTCGATATGTGCATGCATCTCCTGTATCCGTCTATATCCCAAATTCAGGTTCAAAACACCCGAAAATTCGATATTTTTGGGTCCCAGAAGCGATCTGTACATGCCTTCTCCTTGCTAGAATTTTTTCAAGATACAGACCCAAAACATGCTCAAAATCGATATTTTAGGTGCAAAAAGTCGATATGTGCATGCATCTTCTGTACCCGATTATATCTCAAATTCAGGCTCAAAACACCCGAAAATTCGATATTTTTGGGTCCCAAAAGCGATCTGTACATGTCTACTCCGTGTTAGAGTATTTTTAAAATACAGGCCCAAAACATGCTAAAAATCGATATTTTGGGTGCCCAAAGTCGATATGTGCATGCATCTTCTGTACCCGTTTATATCTCAAATTCAGGCTCAAAACACTCAAATAATCGATATTTTTGTGTCCCAGAAGCGATCTGTACATGTCTACACCGTGTTTGAGTATTTTCAAAATACAGGCCCAAAACATGCTCAAAATCGATATTTTAGGTGCCCAAAGTCGATATGTGCATGCATCTTCTGTATCCGTCTATATCCCAAATTCAGGTTCAAAACACCCGAAAATTCGATATTTTTGGGTCCCAGAAGCGATCTGTACATGCCTACTCCTTGCTAGAATTTTTTCAAGATACAGACCAAAAACATGCTCAAAATCGATATTTTAGGTGCAAAAAGTCGATATGTGCATGCATCTTCTGTACCCTTTTATATCTCAAATTCAGGCTCAAAACACCCGAAAATTCCATATTTTTGGGTCCCATAAGCGATCTGTACATGCATACTCAGTGCTATAATGTTTTCAAATTATAGGTTCAAAACATGCTAAAAATCGATATTTTAGGTGTCCAAAGTCGATATGTGCATGCATCTACTGTACCCGTTTATATCTCAAATTCAGGCTCAAAACACCCGAAAATTCGATATTTTTGGGTCCCAAAAGCGATCTGTACATGTCTACTCCGTGTTAGAGTATTTTTAAAATACAGGCCCAAAACATGCTAAAAATCGATATTTTGGGTGCCAAAGTCGATATGTGCATGCATCTTCTGTACCCGTTTATATCTCAAATTCAGGCTCAAAACACCCAACAAATCAATATTTTTGTGTCCCAGAAGCGATCTGTATGTGCCTACTCCGAGTTAGAGTATTTTCAAAATGCAGGCCCAAAACATGCTCAAAATCGATATTTTAGGTGCCCAAAGTCGATATGTGCATGCATCTTCCGTATCCGTTTATATTTCAAATTCAGGCTCAAAACAACCGAAAATTCGATATTTTTGGGTCCCAGAAGCGATCTGTACATGCCTACTCCGTGTTAAAGTATTTTCAAAATACAGGCCCAAAACATGCTAAAAATCTATATTTTAGGTGCCCAAAGTCAATATGTGTATGCATCTTCTGTACCCGTCTATATCCCAAATTCAGGTTCAAAACACCAGAAAATTCGGTATTTTTGGGTCCCAGAAGCGATCTGTACATGCCTACTCCTTGCTAGAATGTTTTCAATATACAGACCCAAAACATGCTCAAAATCGATATTTAAGGTGCAAAAAGTCGATATGTGCATGCATCCTCGGTACCCGGTTATATCCCAAATTCTGGCTCAAAACCCCCGAAAATTCGATATTTTTGGGTCCCAGAAGCGATCTGTACATGCCTACTCAGTGCTAGAATATTTTCAAATAATACGCCCAAAACATACTAAAAATCGATATTTTGGGTGCCAAAGTCGTTAGGTTCATGTATCTTCTGTATCCGTTTATATCTCAAATTCAGGCTCAAAACACCCAAAAAACCGATATTTTTGTGTCCCAGAAGCGACCTGTACATGTCTACACCGTGTTAGAGTATCTTCAAATTATAGGCACAAAACATACTAAAAATCGATATTTTGGGTGCCAAAGTCGATATGTGCATGCATCTTCTGTGCACGTTTATATCTCAAATTCAGGCTCAAAACACCCAAAAAATCGATATTTTTGTGTCCCCGAAGCGATCTGTACAAGTCTACACCGTGTTAGAGTATTTTCAAAATACAGGCCCAAAACATGCTCAAAATCGATATTTTAGGTGCCCAAAGTCGATATGTGCATGCATCTTCTGTACCCGTTTATATCTCAAATTCAAACTCAAAACACCCGAATATTCGATATTTTTGGGTCCCAAAAGCAATGTGTACATGCATACTCCGTGTTAGAGTATTCTATAAATACAGGCCCAAAACATGCTCAAAATCGATATTTTAGGTTCCCAAAGTCGATATGTGCATGCATCTTCTGTACCCGTTCATATCTCAAATTCAGGCTCAAAACACTCGAAAATTCGATATTTTTGGGTCCCAGAAGCAATCTGTACATGCCTACTTCTTGCTAGAATGTTTTCAAGATACAGACCCAAAACATGCTCAAAATCGATATTTTTGGTGCAAAAAGTCGAAATGTGCATGCATCTTCTGTTCCCGTTTATATATCAAATTCAGGCTCAAAACACCCAAAAATTTGATATTTTTAGGTCCCCGAAGCGATCTGTACATGCCTACTCGTGTTAAAGTATTTTCAAAATACAGGCACAAAACATGGTGAAAATCTATATTTTAGGTGCCCAAAGTCAATATGTGTATGCATCTTATGTACCCGTGTATATCCCAAATTCAGGTTCAAAACACCAGAAAATTCGGTATTTTTGGGTCCCAGAAGCGATCTGTACATGCCTACTCCTTGCTAGAATTTTTTCAATATACAGACCCAAAACATGCTCAAAATCGATATTTAAGGTGCAAAAAGTCGATATGTGCATGCATCCTCGGTACCCGGTTATATCCCAAATTCTGGCTCAAAACCCCCGAAAATTCGATATTTTTGGGTCCCAGAAGCGATCTGTACATGCCTACTCAGTGCTAGAATATTTTCAAATAATACGCCCAAAACATACTAAAAATCGATATTTTGGGTGCCAAAGTCGTTATGTTCATGCATCTTCTGTATCCGTTTATATCTCAAATTCAGGCTCAAAACACCCAAAAAACCGATATTTTTGTGTCCCAGAAGCGACCTGTACATGTCTACACCGTGTTAGAGTATCTTCAAATTATAGGCCCAAAACATACTAAAAATCGATATTTTGGGTGCCAAAGTCGATATGTGCATGCATCTTCTGTGCACGTTTATATCTCAAATTCAGGCTCAAAACACCCAAAAAATCGATATTTTTGTGTCCCCGAAGCGATCTGTACAAGTCTACACCGTGTTAGAGTATTTTCAAAATACAGGCCCAAAACATGCTCAAAATCGATATTTTAGGTGCCCAAAGTCGATATGTGCATGCATCTTCTGTACCCGTTTATATCTCAAATTCAAACTCAAAACACCCGAATATTCGATATTTTTGGGTCCCAAAAGCAATGTGTACATGCATACTCCGTGTTAGAGTATTCTATAAATACAGGCCCAAAACATGCTCAAAATCGATATTTTAGGTTCCCAAAGTCGATATGTGCATGCATCTTCTGTACCCGTTCATATCTCAAATTCAGGCTCAAAACACTCGAAAATTCGATATTTTTGGGTCCTAGAAGCAATCTGTACATGCCTACTTCTTGCTAGAATGTTTTCAAGATACAGACCCAAAACATGCACAAAATCGATATTTTTAGTGCAAAAAGTCGAAATGTGCATGCATCTTCTGTTCCCGTTTATATCTCAAATTCAGGCTCAAAACACCCAAAAATTTGATATTTTTAGGTCCCCGAAGCGATGTGTACATGCCTACTCGTGTTAAAGTATTTTCAAAATACAGGCACAAAACATGGTGAAAATCTATATTTTAGGTGCCCAAAGTCAATATGTGTATGCATCTTATGTACCCGTGTATATCCCAAATTCAGGTTCAAAACACCAGAAAATTCGGTATTTTTTGGTCCCAGAAGCGATCTGTACATGCCTACTTCTTGCTAGAATGTTTTCAAGATACAGACCCAAAACATGTTCAAAATCGATATTTTAGGTGCAAAAAGTCGATATGTGCATGCATCCTCTGTACACGGTTATATCCCAAATTCAAGCTCAAATCCCCCGAAAATTCGATATTTTTGGGTCCCAGAAGCGATCTGTACATGCCTACTCAGTGCTAGAATATTTTCAAATTATACGTCCAAAACATACTAAAAATCGATATTTTGGGTGCCAAAGTCGATATGTGCATGCATTTTCTGTACCCGGTTATATCCCAAATTCTGGCTCAAAACCCCCGAAAACTCGATATTTTTGGGTCCCAGAAGCGATCTGTACATGCCTACTCAGTGCTAGAATATTTTCAAATTATAGGCCCAAAACATCCTAAAAATCGATATTTTGGGTGCCAAAGTCGATATGTGCATGTATCTTCTGTGCCCGTTTATATCTCAAATTCAGGCTCAAAACACCCAAAAAATCGATATTTTTGTGTCCCCAAAGCGATCTGTACATGTCTACACCGTGTTAGAGTATTTTCAAAATACAGGCCCAAAACATTCTAAAAATCGATATTTTAGGTGCCCAAAGTCGATATGTGCATGCATCTTCTGTACCCGTTCATATCTCAAATTCAGGCTCAGAACACCCGAAAATTCGATTTATTTGGGTCCCAGAAGCGATCTGTACGTATCTACTGAGTGTTAGAGTATTTTAAAGATATAGGCCCAAAACATGCTCAAAATCGATATTTTGGGTGCCCAAAGTCGATATGTGCATGCATCTTCTGTACCCGTTTATATCTCAAATTCAGGCTCAAAACACGCGAAAATTCGATATTTTTGGGTTCCAAAAGCGATCTGTACATGTCTACTCCGTGTTAGAGCATTTTTAAAATACAGGCCCAAAACATGCTAAAAATTGATATTTTAGGTGCACCAAAGTCGATATGTGCATGCATCTTCTGTACTCGTTTATATCTCAAATTCAGGCTCAAAACACCCGAAAATTCAATATTTTTGGGTCCCAGAAGCGATCTGTACATGTCTACTCCGTGTTAGAGCATTTTTAAAATACAGGCCCAAAACATGCTAAAAATTGATATTTTAGGTGCAAAAAGTCGATATGTGCATGCATCTTCTGTACCTGTTTATATCTCAAATTCAGGCTCAAAACACCAGAAAATTCGATATTTTTGGGTCCCTTAAGCGATCTGTACATGCATACTCAGTGCTATAATTTTTTCAAAATATAGGTTCAAAACATGCTAAAAATCGATATTTTAGGTGTCCAAAGTCGATATGTGCATGCATCTACTGTACCCGTTTATATCTCAAATTCAGGCTCAAAACACCCGAAAATTCGATATTTTTGTGTCCCAAAAGCGATCTGTACATGTCTACTCCGTGTTAGAGTATTTTTAAAATACATGCCCAAAACATGTTAAAAATCGATATTTTAGGTGTCCAAAGTCAATATGTGCATGCATCTTCTGAATCCGTTTATATCTCAAATTCAGGCTCAAAACCCCCGAAAATTCGATATTTTGGGGTCCCAGAAGCGATCTGTACATGCCTACTCCGTGTTAGAGTATTTTCAAAATACAGGCCCAAAACATGCTCAAAATCGATATTTTAGGTGCCCAAAGTCGATATGTGCATGCATCTTCTTTATCCGTCTATATCCCAAATTCAGGTTCAAAACACCCGAAAATTCGATATTTTTGGGTCCCAGAAGCGATCTGTACATGCCTTCTCCTTGCTAGAATTTTTTCAAGATACAGACCCAAAACATGCTCAAAATCGATATTTTAGGTGCAAAAAGTCGATATGTGCATGCATCTTCTGTACCCGATTATATCTCAAATTCAGGCTCAAAACACCCGAAAATTCGATATTTTTGGGTCCCAAAAGCGATCTGTACATGTCTACTCCGTGTTAGAGTATTTTTAAAATACAGGCCCAAAACATGCTAAAAATCGATATTTTGGGTGCCAAAGTCGATATGTGCATGCATCTTCTGTACCCGTTTATATCTCAAATTCAGGCTCAAAACACCCAAATAATCGATATTTTTGTGTCCCAGAAGCGATCTGTACATGTCTACACCGTGTTTGAGTATTTTCAAAATACAGGCCCAAAACATGCTGAAAATCTATATTTTAGGTGCCCAAAGTCAATATGTGTATGCATCTTCTGTACCCGTCTATATCCCAAATTCAGGTTCAAAACACCAGAAAATTCGGTATTTTTGGGTCCCAGAAGCGATCTGTACATGCCTACTCCTTGCTAGAATGTTTTCAATATACAGACCCAAAAAATGCTCAAAATCGATATTTTAGGTGCAAAAACTCGATATGTGCATGCATCCTCTGTACCCGGTTATATCCCAAATTCTTGCTCAAAACCCTTGAAAATTCGATATTTTTGGGTCCCAGAAGCGATCTGTACATGCCTACTCCTTGCTAGAATTTTTTCAAGATACAGACCCAAAACATGCTCAAAATCGATATTTTAGGTGCAAAAAGTCGATATGTGCATGCATCTTCTGTACCCGTTTATATCTCAAATTCAGGCTCAGAACACCCGAAAATTCCATATTTTTGGGTCTCTTAAGCGATCTGTACATGCATACTCAGTGCTATAATGTTTTCAAAATATAGGTTCAAAACATGCTAAAAATCGATATTTTAGGTGTCCAAAGTCGATATGTGCATGCATCTACTGTACCCGTTTATATCTCAAATTCAGGCTCAAAACACTCGAAAATTCGATATTTTTGGGTCCCAAAAGCGATCTGTACATGTCTACTCCGTGTTAGAGTATTTTTAAAATACAGGCCCAAAACATGCTAAAAATCGATATTTTGGGTGCCAAAGTCGATATGTGCATGCATCTTCTGTACCCGTTTATATCTCAAATTCAGGCTCAAAACACCCAAATAATCGATATTTTTGTGTCCCAGAAGCGATCTGTACATGTCTACACCGTGTTTGAGTATTTTCAAAATACAGTCCCAAAACATGCTCAAAATCGATATTTTAGGTGCAAAAAGTCGATATGTGCATGCATCTTCTGTACCCGTTCATATCTCAAATTAAGGCTCAGAACACCCGAAAATTCGATTTATTTGGGTCCCAGAAGCGATCTGTACATGCCTACTTAGTGCTAGAATATTTTTAAATTATACGCCCAAAACATACAAAAAATCGATATTTTGGGTGCCAAAGTCGATATGTGCATGCATCTTCTGTACCCGTTTATATCTCAAATTCAGGCTCAAAACACCCAAAAAATCGATATTTTTGTGTCCCAGAAGCGATCTGTACATGACTACACCGTTTTTGAGTATTTTCAAGATACAAAACCCAAAACATACTAAAAATCGATATTTTAGGTGCCCAAAGTAGATATGTGTATGCATCTTCTGTACCCGTCTATATCCCAAATTCAAGTTCAAAACACCCGAAAATTCGATATTTTTGGGTCCCAGAAGCGATCTGTACATGCCTACTCCGTGTTAAAATATTTTCAAAATACAGGCCCTAAACATGCTGAAAATCTATATTTTAGGTGCCCAAAGTCAATATGTGTATGCATCTTCTGTACCCGTCTATATCCCAAATTCAGGTTCAAAACACCCAAAAATTCGGTATTTTTGGGTCCCAGAAGCGATCTGTACATGCCTACTCCTTGCTAGAATGTTTTCAATATACAGACCCAAAAAATGCTCAAAATCGATATTTTAGGTGCAAAAAGTCGATTTGTGCATGCATCCTCTGTACCCGGTTAGATCCCAAATTCTTGCTCAAAACCCCTGAAAATTCGATATTTTTGGGTCAAAGAAGCGATCTGTACATGCCTACTCAGTGCTAGAATATTTTCAAATTATACGCCCAAAACATACTAAAAATCGATATTTTGGGTGCCAAAGTCGTTATGTGCATGCATCTTCTGTACCCGTTTATATCTCAAATTCAGGCTCAAAACACCCAAAAAACCGATATTTTTGTGTCCCAGAAGCGACCTGTACATTTCTACACCGTGTTAGAGTATCTTCAAAATACAGGCCCAAAACATGCTCAAAATCGATATTTTAGGTGCCCAAAGTCGATATGTGCATGCATCTTCTGTACCCGTTCATATCTCAAATTCAGGTTCAGAACACCCAAAAATTCGATTTATTTGGGCCCCAGAAGCGATCTGTACGTGTCTACTCAGTGTTAGAGTATTTTAAAGATACAGGCCAAAAACATGCTCAAAATCGATATTTTGGGTGCCCAAAGTCGATATGTGCATGCATCTTCTGTACCCGTTTATATCTCAAATTCAGGCTCAAAACACCCGAAAATTCGATATTTTTGGTTCCCAAAAGCGATCTGTACATGTCTACTCCGAGTTAGAGTATTTTTTAAATACAGGCCCAAAACATGTTAAAAATCAATATTTTAGGTGCCCAAAGTCGATATGTGCATGCATCTTCTGTATCCGTTTATATCTCAAATTCAGGCTCAAAACACCCGAAAATTCGATAATTTCGGGTCCCAGAAGCGATCTGTACATGCCTACTCCGTGTTAATGTATTTTCAAAATACAGGCCCAAAACATGCTGAAAATCTATATTTTAGGTGCCCAAAGTCAATATGTGTATGCATCTTCTGTACCTGTCTATATCCCAAATTCAGGTTCAAAACACCAGAAAATTCGGTATTTTTGGGTCCCAGAAGCGATCTGTACATGCCTACTCCTTGCTAGAATTTTTTCAAGATACAGACCCAAAACATGCTCAAAATCGATATTTTAAGTGCAAAAAGTCGATATGTACATGCATCCTCTGTACCCGGTTATATCCCAAATTCTGGCTCAAAACCCCCAAAAAATCGATAATTTTGGGTCCCAGAAGCGATCTGTACATGCCTACTCCTTGCTTGAATATGTTCAAGATACAGACCCAAAACATGCTAAAAATCGATATTTTAAGTGCAAAAAGTCGATATGTGCATGCATCTTCTGTACCCGTTTATATCTCAAATTCAGGCTCAAAACTCCGAAAATTCGATATTTTTGGGTCCCTTAAGCAATCTGCACATGCCTACTCAGTGCTAGAATGTTTTTAAAATACAGGCTTAACACATTCTATAAATCGATATTTTAGGTGTCCAAAGTCGATATGTGCATGCATCTTCTGAACCCGTTTATATCTCAAATTCGGGCTCAAAACACCCAAAAAATCGATATTTTTGTGTCCCAGAAGCGATCTGTACATGCCTACACAGTGTTAGAGTATTTTCAAAATACAGGCTCAAAACATGCTCAAAATCGATATTTTAGGTGCCCAAAGTCGATATGTGCATGCATCTTCTGTACCCGTTTATATCTCAAATTCAGGCTCAAAACACCCAAAAAATCGATATTTTTGTGTCCCAGAAGCGATCTGTACATGTCTACACCGTGCTATAGTATTTTCAAAATACAGGCCCAAAACATGCTCAAAATCGATATTTTAGGTGCCCAAAGTCGATATGTGCATGCATCTTCTGTACCCTTTTATATCTCAAATTCAGGCTCAGAACACCCTAAAATTCGATTTATTTGGGTTCCAGAAGCGATCTATACGTGTCTACTCAGTGTTGGAGTATTTTAAAAATACAGGCCCAAAACATGCTCAAAATCGATATTTTGGATGCCCAAAGTCGATATGTGCATGCATCTTCTGTACCCGTTTATATCTCAAATTCAGACTCAAAACACCAGATAATTCGATTTTTTTGGGTCCCAGAAGCGATCTGTACATGCCTACTCCTTGCTAGAAATGTTTTCAAGATACAGATCCAAAACATGTTAAAAATCGATATTTTAAGTGCAAAAAGTCGATATGTGCATGCATCTTCTGTACCCGTTTATATCTCAAATTCAGGCTCAAAACTCCGAAAATTCGATATTTTTTGGTCCCTTAAGCAATCTGCACATGTCTACTCAGTGCTGGTATGTTTTTAAAATACAGGCTTAAAACATGCTATAAATCGATATTTTAGGTGTGCAAAGTCGATATGTGCATGCATCTTTTGAACCCGTTTATATCTCAAATTCAGGCTCAAAACACCCAAAAAATCGATATTTTTGTGTCCCCGAAGCGATCTGTACATGCCTACTTCGTGTTAGAGTATTTTTAAAATACAGGCCCAAAAGATGTTAAAAATCGATATTTTAGGTGCCCAAAGTCGATATGTGTATGCATCTTCTGTACCTGTCTATATCCCAAATTCAGGTTCAAAACACCAGAAAATTCGGTATTTTTGGGTATCAGAAGCGATCTGTACATGCCTACTCCTTGCTATAATGTTTTCAAGATACAGACCCAAAACATGCTCAAAATCGATATTTTAAGTGCAAAAAGTCGATATGTGCATGCATCTTCTGTACCCGGTTATATCCCAAATTCTGGCTCAAAACCCCCGAAAATTCGATATTTTTGGGTCCCAGAAGCGAACTGTACATGCCTACTCAGTGCTAGAATATTTTCAAATTATACGCCCAAAACATACTAAAAATCGATATTTTGGGTGCCAAAGTCGATATGTGCATGCATCTTCTGTACCCGTTTATATCTCAAATTCAGGCTCAAAACACCCAAAAAATCAATATTTTTGTGTTCCAGAAGCGATCTGTACATGTCTACACCGTGCTATAGTATTTTCAAAGTACAGCCCCAAAACATGTTAAAAATCGATATTTTAGGTGCCCAAAGTCGATAAGTGCTTGAATCTTCTGTATCCGTCTATATCCCAAATTCTGGTTCAAAACACCCGAAAATTCGATAATTTTGGGTCCCAGAAGCGATCTGTACATGCCTACTCCTTGCTAGAATATGTTCAAGATACAGACCCAAAACATGCTAAAAATCGATATTTTAAGTGCAAAAAGTCGATATGTGCATGCATCTTCTGTACCCGTTTATATCTCAAATTCAGGCTCAAAACTCCGAAAATTCGATATTTTTGGGTCCCTTAAGCAATCTGCACATGCCTACTCAGTGCTAGAATGTTTTTAAAATACAGGCTTAACACATGCTATAAATCGATATTTTAGGTGTCCAAAGTCGATATGTGCATGCATCTTCTGAACCCGTTTATATCTTAAAATCGGGCTCAAAACACCCAAAAAATCGATATTTTTGTGTCCCAGAAGTGATCTGTACATGCCTACACAGTGTTAGAGTATTTTCAAAATAAAGGCTTAAAACATGCTCAAAATCGATATTTTAGGTGCCCAAAGTCGATATGTGCATGCATCTTCTGTACCCGTTTATATCTCAAATTCAGGCTCAAAACACCCAAAAAATCGATATTTTTGTGTCCCAGAAGCGATCTGTACATGTCTACACCGTGCTATAGTATTTTCAAAATACAGGCCCAAAACATGCTCAAAATCGATATTTTAGGTGCCCAATGTCGATATGTGCATGCATCTTCTGTACCCTTTTATATCTCTAATTCAGGCTCAGAACACCCTAAAATTCGATTTATTTGGGTTCCAGAAGCGATCTATACGTGTCTACTCAGTGTTGGAGTATTTTAAAAATACAGGCCCAAAACATGCTCAAAATCGATATTTTGGGTGCCCAAAGTCGATATGTGCATGCATCTTCTGTACCCGTTTATATCTCAAATTCAGACTCAAAACAACCGAATATTCGATATTTTTGTGTCCCAGAAACGATCTGTACATGCCTTCTCCGTGTTAGAGTATTTTTTAAAAATACAGGCCCAAAACATGCTCAAAATCGATATTTTATGTGCCCAAAGTCAAAATGTTTATGCATCTTCTGTACACGTGTATATCCCTAATTCAGGTTCAAAACACCAGAAAATTCGATTTTTTTGGGTCCCAGAAGCGATCTGTACATGCCTACTCCTTGCTAGAAATGTTTTCAAGATACAGATCTAAAACATGTTAAAAATCGATATTTTAAGTGCCCAAAGTCGATATGTGTATGCATCTTCTGTACCTGTCTATATCCCAAATTCAGGTTCAAAACACCAGAAAATTCGGTATTTTTGGGTCCCAAAAGCGATCTGTACATGCCTACTCCTTGCTAGAATTTTTTCAAGATACAGACCCAAAACATGCTCAAAATCGATATTTTAAGTGCAAAAAGTCGATATGTGCATGCATCTTCTGTACCCGGTTATATCCCAAATTCTGGCTCAAAACCCTCGAAAATTCGATATTTTTGGGTCCCAGAAGCGAACTGTACATGCCTACTCAGTGCTAGAATATTTTCAAATTATACGCCCAAAACATACTAAAAATCGATATTTTGGGTGCCAAAGTCGATATGTGCATGCATCTTCTGTACCCGTTTATATCTCAAATTCAGGCTCAAAACACCCAAAAAATCGATATTTTTGTGTCCCAGAAGCGATCTGTACATGTCTACACCGTGCTATAGTATTTTCAAAATACAGGCCCAAAATATGCTCAAAATCGATATTTTAGGTGCCCAAAGTCGATAAGTGCATGAATCTTCTGTATCCGTCTATATCCCAAATTCAGGTTCAAAAACCCCGAAAATTCGATAATTTTGGGTCCCAGAAGCGATCTGTACATGCCTACTCCTTGCTAGAATATGTTCAAGATACAGACCCAAAACATGCTAAAAATCGATATTTTAAGTGCAAAAAGTCGATATGTGCATGCATCTTCTGTACCCGTTTATATCTCAAATTCAGGCTCAAAACTCCGAAAATTAGATATTTTTGGGTCCCTTAAGCAATCTGCACATGCCTACTCAGTGCTAGAATGTTTTTAAAATACAGGCTTAACACATGCTATAAATCGATATTTTAGGTGTCCAAAGTCGATATGTGCATGCATCTTCTGAACCCGTTTATATCTCAAAATCGGGCTCAAAACACCCAAAAAATCGATATTTTTGTGTCCCAGAAGTGATCTGTACATGCCTACACAGTGTTAGAGTATTTTCAAAATAAAGGCTCAAAACATGCTCAAAATCGATATTTTAGGTGCCCAAAGTCGATATGTGCATGCATCTTCTGTACCCGTTTATATCTCAAATTCAGGCTCAAAACACCCAAAAAATCGATATTTTTGTGTCCCAGAAGCGATCTGTACATGTCTACACCGTGCTATAGTATTTTCAAAATACAGGCCCAAAACATGCTCAAAATCGATATTTTAGGTGCCCAAAGTCGATATGTGCATGCATCTTTTGTACCCTTTTATATCTCTAATTCACGCTCAGAACACCCTAAAATTCGATTTATTTGGGTTCCAGAAGCGATCTATATGTGTCTACTCAGTGTGGGAGTATTTTAAAAATACAGGCCCAAAACATGCTCAAAATCGATATTTTGGGTGCCCAAAGTCGATATGTGCATGCATCTTCTGTACCCGTTTATATCTCAAATTCAGACTCAAAACAACCGAATATTCGATATTTTTGTGTCCCAGAAACGATCTGTACATACCTACTCCGTGTTAGAGTATTTTTTAAAAATACAGACCCAAAACATGCTCAAAATCGATATTTTATGTGCCCAAAGTCAAAATGTTTATGCATCTTCTGTACACGTGTGTATCCCTAATTCAGGTTCAAAACACCAGATAATTCGATTTTTTTGGGTCCCAGAAGCGATCTGTACATGCCTACTCCTTGCTAGAAATGTTTTCAAGATACAGATCCAAAACATGTTAAAAATCGATATTTTAAGTGCAAAAAGTCGATATGTGCATGCATCTTCTGTACCCGTTTATATCTCAAATTCAGGCTCAAAACTCCGAAAATTCGATATTTTTTGGTCCCTTAAGCAATCTGCACATGTCTACTCAGTGCTGGAATGTTTTTAAAATACAGGCTTAAAACATGCTATAAATCGATATTTTAGGTGTCCAAAGTCGATATGTGCATGCATCTTCTGAACCCGTTTATATCTCAAATTCAGGCTCAAAACACCCAAAAAATCGATATTTTTGTGTCCCCGAAGCGATCTGTACATGCCTACTTCGTGTTAGAGTATTTTTAAAATACAGGCCCAAAAAATGTTAAAAATCGATATTTTAGGTGCCCAAAGTCAATATGTGCATGCATCTTCTGAATCCGTTTATATCTCAAATTCAGGCTCAAAACACCCGAAAATTCGATATTTTTGGGTCCCAGAAGCGATCTCTACATGCCTACTCCGTGTTAATGTATTTTCAAAATACAGGCCCAAAAAATGCTGAAAATCTATATTTTAGGTGCCCAAAGTCAATATGTGTATGCATCTTCTGTACCCGTTTATATCCCTAATTCAGGTTCAAAACACCAGAAAATTCGGTATTTTTGGGTCCCAGAAGCGATCTGTACATGCCTACTCCTTGCTAGAATTTTTTAAGATACAAACCCAAGACATGCTCAAAATCGATATTTTATGTGCAAAAAGTCGATATGTGCATGCATCTTCTGTACCCGTTTATATCTCAAATTCATGCTCAAAACACCCTAAAATTCTATATTTTTGTGTCCCTTAAGCGATCTGTACATGCATACTCAGTGCTAGAATGTTTTCAAAATATAGGCTCAAAACATGCTAAAAATCGATATTTTAGGTGTCCAAATTCGATATGTGCATGCATCTTCTGTACCCGTTTATATCTAAAATTCAGGCTCAAAACACCCGAAAATTCGATATTTTTGGGTCCCAAAAGCGATCTGTACATGTCTACTCCGAGATAGAGTATTTTTTAAATACAGGCCCAAAACATGTTAAAAATCGATATTTTAGGTGCCCAAAGTCGATATGTGCATGCATCATCTGTACCCGTTTATATCTCAAATTAAGGCTCAAAACACCCGAAAATTCAATATTTTTGGGTCCCAGAAGCGATCTGTACGTGCACACTCCGTGTTAGAGCGTTTTTAAAATACAGGGCCAAAACATGCTGAAAATCGATATTTTATGTGCCCAAAGTCAAAATGTGTATGTATCTTCTGTACACGTGTATATCCCTAATTCAGGTTCAAAACACCCAAAAAATCGATATTTTTGTGTCCCAGAAGCGATCTGTACATGTCTACACCGTGCTATAGTATTTTCAAAATACATTCCCAAAACATGCTCAAAATCGATATTTTAGGTGCCCAAAGTCGATATGTGCATGCATCTTCTGTACCCGTTTATATCTCAAATTCAGGCTCAAAACACCCGAAAATTCAATATTTTTGGGTCCCAGAAGCTATCTGTACATGCCTACTCCGTGTTAATGTATTTTCAAAATACAGGCCCAAAACATGCTGAAAATCTATTTATTAGGTGCCCAAAGTCAATATGTGTATGCATCTTCTGTACCCGTCTATATCCCAAATTCAGGTTCAAAACACCAAAAAATTCGGTATTTTTGGGTCCCAGAAGCGATCTGTACATGCCTACTCCTTGCTAGAATTTTTTCAAGATACAGACCCAAAACATGCTCAAAATCAATATTTTAGGTGCAAAAAGTCGATATGTGCATGCATCCTCTGTACCCGGTTATATCCCAAATTCTGGCTCAAAACCCCCGAAAATTCGATATTTTTGGGTCCCAGAAGCAATCTTCACATGCCTACTCATTGCTAGAATGTTTTTAAAATACAGGCTTAAAACATGCTATAAATCGATATTTTAGGTGTCCAAAGTCGATATGTGCATGCATCTTCTGTACCCGTTTATATCTCAAATTCAGGCTCAAAACACCCGAAAATTCGATATTTTTGGGTCTCAAAAGCGATCTGTACATGTCTACTCCGTGTTAGAGTATTTTTAAAATACAGGCCCAAAACATGTTAAAAATCGATATTTTAGGTGCCCAAAGTCGATATGTGCATGCATCATCTGTACCCGTTTATATCTCAAATTAAGGCTCAAAACACCCGAAAATTCAATATTTTTGGGTCCCAGAAGCGATCTGTACGTGCACACTCCGTGTTAGAGCGTTTTTAAAATACAGGGCCAAAACATGCTGAAAATCGATATTTTATGTGCCCAAAGTCAAAATGTGTATGTATCTTCTGTACACGTGTATATCCCTAATTCAGGTTCAAAACACCAGAAAATTCGATATTTTTGGGTCCCAGAAACGATCTGTACATGCCTACTCCGTGTTAATGTATTTTCAAAATACAGGCCCAAAACATACTGAAAATCTATATTTTAGGTGCCCAAAGTCAATATGTGTATGCATCTTCTGTACCCGTCTATTACCCAAATTCAGGTTCAAAACACCAGAAAATTCTGTATTTTTGGGCCCCAGAAGCGATCTGTACATGCCTACTCCTTGCTAGAATTTTGTCAAGATACAGACCCAAAACATGCTCAAAATCGATATTTTAGGTGCAAAATGTCGATATGTGCATGCATCCTCTGTACCCGGTAATATCCCAAATTCTGCTTCAAAACCCCCGAAAATTCGATATTTTTGGGTCCCAGAAGCGATCTGTACATGCCTACTCAGTGCTAGAATATTGTCAAATTATACGCCGAAAACATACTAAAAATCGATATTTTGGGTGCCAAAGTCGATATGTGCATGCATCATCTGTACCCGTTTATATCTCAAATTCAGGCTCAAAACACCCGAAAATTCAATATTTTTGGGTCCCAGAAGCGATCTGTACATGTCTACACCGTGTTATAGTATTTTCAAAATACAGGCCCAAAACATGCTTAAAATCGATATTTTAGGTGCCCAAAGTCGATATGTGCATGCATCTTCTGTATCCGTTCATATCTCAAATTCAGGCTCAGAACACCCTAAAATTCGATTTATTTGGGTTCCAGAAGCGATCTGAACGTGTCTACTCCGTGTTAGAGTATTTTTAAAATACAGGCCCAAAACATGCTTAAAATCGATATTTTAGGTGCCTAAAGTCGATATGTGCATGCATCTTCTGTATCCGTCTATATCCCAAATTCAGGTTTAAAACACCCGAAAATTCGATATTTTTGGGTCCCAGAAGCGATCTGTACGTGCATACTGCGTGTTAGAGTGATTTTTAAAATACAGGCCCAAAACATGCTGAAAATCGATATTTTATGTGCCCAAAGTCAATATGTGTATGCATCTTCTGTACACGTGTATATCCCTAATTCAAGTTCAAAACACCAGAAAATTCGATATTTTTGGGTCCCAAAAGCGATCTGTACATGCCTACTCTTTGCTAGAATGTTTACAAGATACAGACCAAAAACATGCTCAAAATCGATATTTTAAGTGCTAAAAGTCGATATGTGCATGCATCTTCTGTACCCGTTTATATCTCAAATTCAGGCTCAAAACTCCGAAAATTCGATATTTTTGGGTCCCAGAAGCAATCTTCACATGCCTACTCAGTGCTAGAATGTTTTTAAAATACAGGCTTAAAACATGCTATAAATCGATATTTTAGGTGTCCGAAGTCGATATGTGCATGCATCTTCTGTACACGTGTATATCCCTAATTCAGGTTCAAAACACCAGAAAATTCGATATTTTTGGGTCTCAAAAGCGATCTGTACATGTCTACTCCGTGTTAGAGTATTTTTAAAATACAGGCCCAAAACATGCTAAAAATCTATATTTTAGGTGCCCAAAGTCGATATGTGCATGCATCATCTGTACCCGTTTATTACCCAAATTCAGGTTCAAAACACCAGAAAATTCGGTATTTTTGGGTCCCAGAAGCGATCTGTACATGCCTACTCCTTGCTAGAATTTTGTCAAGATACAGACCCAAAACATGCTCAAAATCGATATTTTAGGTGCAAAATGTCGATATGTGCATGCATCCTCTGTACCCAGTAATATCCCAAATTCTGGCTCAAAACCCCCGAAAATTCGATATTTTTGGGTCCCAGAAGCGATCTGTACATGCCTACTCAGTGCTAGAATATTGTCAAATTATACGCCGAAAACATACTAAAAATCGATATTTTGGGTGCCAAAGTCGATATGTGCATGCATCATCTGTACCCGTTTATATCTCAAATTAAGGCTCAAAACACCCGAAAATTCGATATTTTTGTGTCCCAGAAGCGATCTGTACATGTCTACACCGTGCTAGAGTATTTTCAAAATACAGGCCCAAAACATGCTCAAAATCGATATTTTAGGTGCCCAAAGTCGATATGTGCGTGCATCTTCTGTACCCGTTCATATCTCAAATTCAGTCTCAGAACACCCTAAAATTCGATTTATTTGGGTTCCAGAAGCGATCTGTACGTGTCTACTCAGTGTTAGAGTATTTTAAAAATACAGGCCCAAAACATGCTCAAAATCGATATTTTGGGTGCCAAAAGTCGATATGTGCATTCATCTTATGTACCCGTTTATATCTCAAATTCAGACTCAAAACACCCGAATATTCGATATTTTTGGGTCCCAAATGCAATGTGTACATGCATACTCCGTGTTAGAGTATTTTCAAAATACAGGCCTAAAACATGCTGAAAATCGATATTTTAGCTGCCCAAAGTCAATATGTGTATGCATCTTCTGTACCCGTCTATATCCCAAATTCAGGTTCAAAACACTCGAAAATTCGATTTTTTTGGGTCCCAGAAGCAATCTGTACATGCCTACTTCTTGCTAGAATGTTTTCAAGATACAGACCCAAAACATGCTCAAAATCGATATTTTAGGTGCAAAAAGTCGAAATGTGCATGCATCTTCTGTACCCGTTTATATCTCAAATTCAAGCTCAAAACATCCGAAAATTCGATATTTTTGTGTCCCCGAAGCCATCTGTAAATGCCTACTCCGTGTTAGAGTATTTTCAAAATACAGGCCCAAAACATGCTGAAAATCGATATTTTATGTGCCCAAAGTCAATATGTGTATGCATCTTCTGTACACGTGTATATCCCTAATTCAAGTTCAAAACACCAGAAAATTCGATATTTTTGGGTCCCAAAAGCGATCTGTACATGTCTACTCCGTGTTAGAGTATTTTTAAAATACAGGCCCAAATTATGCTGAAAATCGATATCTTAGGTGCCCAAAGTCGACATGTGCATGCATCATCTGTACCCGTTTATATCTCAAATTCAGGCTCAAAACACCCGAAAATTCAATATTTTTGGGTCCCAGAAGCGATCTGTACATGTCTACACCGTGCTATAGTATTTTCAAAATACAGGCCCAAAACATGCTCAAAATCGATATTTTAGGTGCCCAAAGTCGATATGTGCATGCATCTTCTGTATCCGTTCATATCTCAAATTCAGGCTCAGAACACCCTAAAATTCGATTTATTTGGGTTCCAGAAGCGATCTGAACGTGTCTACTCCGTGTTAGAGTATTTTTAAAATACAGGCCCAAAACATGCTAAAAATCGATATTTTAGGTGACTAAAGTCAATATGTGCATGCATCTTCTGTATCCGTCTATATCCCAAATTCAGGTTTAAAACACCCGAAAATTCGATATTTTTGGGTCCCAGAAGCGATCTGTACGTGCATACTGCGTGTTAGAGTGTTTTTAAAATACAGGCCCAAAACATGCTCAAAATCGATATTTTATGTGCCCAAAGTCAATATGTGTATGCATCTTCTGTACACGTGTATATCCCTAATTCAAGTTCAAAACACCCGAAAATTCGATATTTTTGGGTCCCAAAAGCGATCTGTACATGCCTACTCCTTGCTAGAATGTTTTCAAGATACAGACCAAAAACATGCTCAAAATCGATATTTTAAGTGCAAAAAGTCGATATGTGCATCCATCTTCTGTACCCGTTTATATCTCAAATTCAGGCTCAAAACTCCGAAAATTCGATATTTTTTTGTCCTTTACGCAATCTGCACATGCCTACTCAGTGCTAGAATGTTTTTAAAATATAGGCTCAAAACATGCTATAAATCGATATTTTAGGTGTCTAAAGTCGATATTTGCATGCATCTTCTGTACCCGTTTATATCTAAAATTCAGGCTCAAAACACACGAAAATTCGATATTTTTGGGTCCCAAAAGCGATCTGTACATGTCTACTCCGTGTTAGAGTATTTTTAAAATACAGACTCAAAACATGCTAAAAATCGATATTTTAGGTGCCCAAAGTCGATATGTGCATGCATCATCTGTACCCGTTTATATCTCAAATTCAGGCTCAAAACACCCGAAAATTCAATATTTTTGGGTCCCAGAAGCGATCTGTACATGCCTACTCCGTGTTAATGTATTTTCAAAATACAGGCCCAAAACATGCTGAAAATCTATATATTAGGTGCCCAAAGTCAATATGTGTATGCATCTTCTGTACCCGTCTATATCCCAAATTCATGTTCAAAACACCAGAAAATTCGGTATTTTTGGGTCCCAGAAGCGATCTGTACATGCCTACTCCTTGCTAGAATGTTTTCAAGATACAGACCCAAAACATGCTCAAAATCGATATTTTAGGTGCAAAAAGTCGATATGTGCATGCATCCTCTGTACCCGGTTATATCCCAAATTCTTGCTCAAAACCCCCGAAAATTCGATATTTTTGGGTCCCAGAAGCGATCTGTACATGCCTACTCAGTGCTAGAATATTTTCAAATTATACGCCGAAAACATACTAAAAATCGATATTTTGGGTGCCAAAGTCGATATGTGCATGCATCTTCTGTACCCGTTTATATCTCAAATTCAGGCTCAAAACACCCAAAAACATCGATATTTTTGTGTCCCAGAAGCGATCTGTACATGTCTACACCGTGCTCTAGTACTATCAAAATACATGCCCAAAACATGCTCAAAATCGATATTTTAGGTGCCCAAATTCGATATGTGCATGCATTTTCTGTACCCGTTCATATCTCAAATTCAGGCTCAGAACACCCTAAAATTTGATTTATTTGTGTTCCAGAAGCGATCTGTACGTGTCTACTCAGTGTTAGAGTATTTTAAAAATACAGGCCCAAAACATGCTCAAAATCGATATTTTGGGTGAACAAAGTTGATATGTGTATGCATCTTCTGTACCCGTTTATATCTCAAATTCAGACTCAAAACACCCGAATATTCAATATTTTTGGGTCCCAAAAGCAATGTGTACATGCATACTCCGTGTTAGAGTATTTTCAAAATACAGGCC
Organism: Petrolisthes cinctipes; assembly: GCA_033782935.1. NCBI lineage: Eukaryota > Metazoa > Arthropoda > Malacostraca > Decapoda > Porcellanidae > Petrolisthes > Petrolisthes cinctipes. The sequence goes on from JAWQEG010000410.1 coordinate 42,109, forward strand.
TAAAACATGCTGAAAATCGATATTTTAGCTGCCCAAAGTCAATATGTGTATGCATCTTCTGTACCCGTTTATATCTCAAATTCAGGCTCAAAACACCCGAAAATTCGATATTTTTGGGTCCCAGAAGCAATCTGTACATGCCTACTTCGTGTTAGAGTATTTTCAAAATACAGGCCCAAAACATGCTCAAAATCGATATTTTAGGTGCCCAAAGTCGATATGTGCATGCATCTTCTGTATCCGTCTATATCCCAAATTCAGGTTCAAAACACCCTAAAATTCGATATTTTTGGGTCCCAGAAGCGATCTGTACATGTCTACTCCGTGTTAGAGTATTTTTAAAATACAGGCCCAAATTATGCTGAAAATCGATATCTTAGGTGCCCAAAGTCGATATGTGCATGCATCATCTGTATCCGTTTATATCTCAAATTCAGGCTTAAAACACCCGAAAATTCAATATTTTTGGGTCCCAGAGGCGATCTGTACGTGTCTACTCAGTGTTAGAGTATTTTAAAAAATACAGGCCCAAAACATTCTCAAAATCGATATTTTGGGTGCACAAAGTCGATATGTGCATGCATCTTCTGTACCCGTTGATATCTCAAATTCAGACTCAAAACACCCGAAAATTCGATATTTTTGGGTCCCCGAAGCCATCTGTATATGCCTACTCCGAGTTAGAGTATTTTCAAAATACAGGCCCAAAACATGCTGAAAATCTATATTTTAGGTGCCCAAAGTCGATATGTGCATGCATCTTCTGTATCCGTCTATATCCCAAATTCAGGTTCAAAACACCCGAAAATTCGATGTTTTGGGGTCCCAGAAGCGATCTGTACACGCCTACTCCTTGCTAGAATTTTTTAAGATATAAACCCAAGACATGCTCAAAATCGATATTTTAGGTGCAAAAAGTCGATATGTTGATGCATCTTTTGTACCCGTTTATATTTCAAATTCAGTCTCAAAACACCCGAAAATTCGATATTTTTGGGTCCCTTAAGCGATCTGTACATGCATACCCAGTGCTAGAATGTTTTCAAAATATAGGCTCAAGACATGATAAAAATCGATATTTTAGGTGTCCAAAGTCGATATGTGCATGCATCTTCTGTACCCGTCTATATCTAAAATTCAGGCTCAAAACATCCGAAAATTCGATATTTTTGGGTCCCAAAAGCGATCTGTACGTGCATACTGCGTGTTAGAGTGTTTTTAAAATACAGGCCCAAAACATGCTCAAAATCGATATTTTATGTGCCCAAAGTCAATATGTGTATGCATCTTCTGTACACGTGTATATCCCTAATTCAAGTTCAAAACACCAGAAAATTCGATATTTTCGGGTCCCAAATGCGATCTGTACATGCCTACTCCTTGCTAGAATGTTTTCAAGATACAGACCCAAAACATGCTCAAAATCGATATTTTAAGTGCAAAAAGTCGATATGTGCATGCATCTTCTGTACCCGTTTATATCTCAAATTCAGGCTCAAAACTCCGAAAATTTGATATTTTTGGGTCCCAGAAGCAATCTGCACATGCCTACTCAGTGCTAAAATGTTTTTAAAATACAGGCTTAAAACATGCTATAAATCGATATTTTAGGTGTCCAAAGTCGATATGTGCATGCATCTTCTGTACCCGTTTATATCTCAAATTCAGGCTCAAAACACCCGAAAATTCGTATTTTTGGGTCCCAAAAGCAATCTGTACATGTCTACTCCGTGTTAGAGTATTTTCAAAATACAGGCCCAAAACATGCTCAAAATCGATATTTTATGTGCCCAAAGTCGATATGTGCATGAATCTTCTGTATCCGTTTATATCTCAAATTCAGGCTCAAAACACCTGAAAATTCGATATTTTTGGGTCCCAGAAGTGATCTGTACATGCCTACTCCGTGTTAATGTATTTTCAAAATACAGGCCCAAAACATGCTGAAAATATATATTTTTGGTGCCCAAAGTCAATATGTGTATGCATCTTCTGTACCCGTCTATATCCCAAATTCAGTTTCAAAACACCAGAAAATTCGGTATTTTTGGGTCCCAGAAACGATCTGTACATGCCTACTCCATGCTAGAATTTTTTCAAGATACAGACCCAAAACATGCTCAAAATCGATATTTTAGGTGCAAAAAGTCGATATGTGCATGCATCCTCTGTACCCGTTTATAGCCCAAATTCTGGCTCAAAACCCCCGAAAATTCGATATTATTGGGTCCCAGAAGCGATCTGTACATGCCTACTCAGTACTCGAATATTTTCAAATTATACGCCGAAAACATACTAAAAATCGATATTTTGGGTGCCAAAGTCGATATGTGCATGCATCTTCTGTACCCGTTTATATCTCAAATTCAGGCTCAAAACACCGAAAAACTCGATATTTTGTGTCCCAGAAGCGATCTGTACATGTCTACTCAGTGCTAGAGTATTTTCAAAATACAGGCCCAAAACATGCTCAAAATCGATATTTTAGGTGCCCAAAGTCGATATGTGCATGCATCTTCTGTATCCGTTCATATCTCAAATTCAGGCTCAGAACACCCTAAAATTCGATTTATTTGGGTTCCAGAAGCGATCTGTACGTGTCTACTCAGTGTTAGAGTATATTCAAAATACAGGCCCAAAACATGCTCAAAATCGATATTTTAGGTGCCCAAAGTCGATATGTGCATGCATCTTATGTATCCGTCTATATCCCAAATTCAGGTTCAAAACACCCGAAAATTTGATATTTTTGGGTCCCAGAAGCAATCTGTACATGCCTACTGCTTGCTAGAATTTTTTAAGATACAAACCCAAGACATGCTCAAAATCGATATTTTAGGTGCAAAAAGTCGATATGTGCATGCATCTTCTGTACCCGTTTATATCTCAAATTCTGGCTCAAAACACCCGAAAATTCGATATTTTTGGGTCCCTTAAGCGATCTGTACATGCATACTCAATTCTAGAATGTTTTCAAAATATAGGCTCAAAACAAGCTAAAAATCGATATTTTAGGTGTCCAAAGTCGATATGTGCATGCATCTTCTGTACCTGTTTATATCTCAAATTCAGGCTCAAAACACCCAAAATTCGATATTTTTGGGTCCCAAAAGAGAGTTGTACGTGCACACACCGTGTTAGAGTGTTTTTAAAATGCAGGCCCAAAACATGCTCAAAATCGATATTTTAGGTGCCCAAAGTCAAAATGTGTATGCATCTTCTGTACACGTGTATATCCCTAATTCAGGTTCAAAACACCAGAAAATTCGATTTATTTGGGTCCCAGAAGCGATCTGTACATGCCTACTCCTTGCTAGAATATTTTCAAGATACAGACCCAAAACATGCTCAAAATCGATATTTTAAGTGCAAAAAGTCGATATGTGCATGTATCTTCTGTACCCGTTTATATCTAAAATTCAGGCTCAAAACACCCAAAAAATCGATATTTTTGGGTCCCAAAAGCGATCTGTACGTGCATACTCCGTGTTAGAGTGTTTTTAAAGTACAGGCCCAAAACATGCTGAAAATCGATATTTTAAGTGCAAAAAGTCGATATGTGCATTCATCTTCTGTACCCGTTTATATCTCAAATTCAGGCTCAAAACTCCGAAAATTTGATATTTTTGGGTCCCAGAAGCAATCTGCACATGCCTACTCAGTGCTAAAATGTTTTTAAAATACAGGCTTAAAACATGCTATAAATCGATATTTTAGGTGCCCAAATTCGATATGTGCATGCATCTTCTGTACCCGTTTATATCTCAAATTCAGGCTCAGAACACCCTAAAATTCGATTTATTTGGGTTCCAGAAGCGATCTGTACGTGTCTACTCAGTGTTAGAGTACTTTAAAAATACAGGCCCAAAACATGCTCAAAATCGATATTTTGGGTGAACAAAGTTGATATGTGTATGCATCTTCTGTACCCGTTTATATCTCAAATTCAGACTCAAAACACCCGAATATTCAATATTTTTGGGTCCCAAAAGCAATGTGTACATGCATACTCCGTGTTAGAGTATTTTCAAAATACAGGCCTAAAACATGCTGAAAATCGATATTTTAGCTGCCCAAAGTCAATATGTGTATGTATCTTCTGTACCCGTCTATATCCCAAATTCAGGTTCAAAACACTCGAAATTTCGATATTTTTGGGTCCCAGAAGCAATCTGTACATGCCTACTTCTTGCTAGAATGTTTTCAAGATACAGACCCAAAACATGCTCAAAATCGATATTTTAGGTGCAAAAAGTCGAAATCTGCATGCATCTTCTGTACCCGTTTATATCTCAAATTCAGGCTCAAAACACCCGAAAATTCAATATTTTTGGGTCCCCGAAGCGATCTGTACATGCCTACTCCGTGTTAGAGTATTTTCAAAATACAGGCCCAAAACATGCTCAAAATCGATATTTTAGGTGCCCAGAGTCGATATGTGCATGCATCTTCTGTATCCGTCTATATCCCAAATTCAGGTTCAAAACACCCTAAAATTCGATATTTTTGGGTCCCAGAAGCGATCTGTACATGCCTACTCCGAGTTAGAGTATTTTTTAAATACAGGCCCAAAACATGCTAAAAATCGATATTTTAGGTGCCCAAAGTCGATATGTGCATGCATCTTCTGTACCCGTTTATATCTCAAATTCAGGCTCAAAACACCCGAAAATTCAATATTTTTGGGTCCCAGAAGCGATCTGTACGTGCATACTCCATGTTAGAGTGTTTTTAAAATACAGACCCAAAACATGCTCAAAATCGATATTTTAGGTGCCCAAAGTCAATATGTGTATGCATCTTCTGTACACGTGTATATCCCTAATTCAAGTTCAAAACACCCGAAAATTCGATATTTTTGGGTCCCAGAAGCGATCTGTATATGCCTACTCCGAGTTAGAGTATTTTCAAAATACAGGCCCAAAACATGATGAAAATCTATATTTTAGGTGCCCAAAGTCGATATGTGCATGCATTTTCTGTATCCGTCTATATCCCAAATTCAGGTTCAAAACACCCGAAAATTCGATATTTTCATGTCCCAAATGCGATCTGTACATGCCTACTCCTTGCTAGAATGTTTTCAAGATACAGAACCAAAACATGCTCAAAATCGATATTTTAAGTGCAAAAACTCGATATGTGCATGCATCTTCTGTACCCGTTTATATCTCAAATTCAGGCTCAAAACTCCGAAAATTTGATATTTTTGGGTCCCAGAAGCAATCTGCACATGCCTACTCAGTGCTAAAATGTTTTTAAAATACAGGCTTAAAATATGCTATAAATCGATATTTTAGGTGTCAAAAGTCGATATGTGCATGCATCTTCTGTACCCGTTTATATCTCAAATTCAGGCTCAAAACACCCGAAAATTCGAAATTTTTGGGTCCCTTAAGCGATCTGTACATGCATACTCAGTTCTAGAATGTTTTCAAAATATAGGCTCAAAACAAGCTAAAAATCGATATTTTAGGTGTCCAAAGTCGATATGTGCATGCATCTTCTGTACCCGTTTATATCTCAAATTCAGGCTCAATACACCCGAAAATTCGATATTTTTGGGTCCCATAAGCGATCTGTACGTGCATACTCCGTGTTAGAGTGTTTTTAAAATACAGGCCCAAAACATGCTGAAAATCGATATTTTATGTGCCCAAAGTCAATATGTGTATGCATCTTCTGTACACGTGTATATCCCTAATTCAAGTTCAAAACACCAGAAAATTCGATATTTTTGGGCCCCAAATGCGATCTGTACATGCCTACTCCTTGCTAGAATGTTTTCAAGATACAGACCCAAAACATGCTCAAAATCGATATTTTAAGTGCAAAAAGTCGATATGTGCATTCAACTTCTGTACCCGTTTATATCTCAAATTCAGGCTCAAAACTCCGAAAATTTGATATTTTTGGGTCCCAGAAGCAATCTGCACATGCCTACTCAGTGCTAAAATGTTTTTAAAATACAGGCTTAAAACATGCTATAAATCGATATTTTAGGTGTCCAAAGTCGATATGTGCATGCATCTTCTGTACCCGTTTATATCTCAAATTCAGTCTCAAAACACCCGAAAATTCGATATTTTTGGGTCCCAAAAGCGATCTGTACATGTCTACTCCGTGTTAGAGTATTTTCAAAATACAGGCCCAAAACATGCTCAAAATCGATATTTTAGGTGCCCAAAGTCGATATGTGCATGAATCTTCTGTATCCGTTTATATCTCAAATTCAGGCTCAAAATACCTGAAAATTCGATATTTTTGTGTCCCAGAAGTGATCTGTACATGCCTACTCCGTGTTAATGTATTTTCAAAATACAGGCCAAAAACATGCTCAAAATATATATTTTAGGTGCCCAATGTCAATATGTGTATGCATCTTCTGTACCCGTCTATATCCCAAATTCAGTTTCAAAACACCAGAAAATTCGGTATTTTTAGGTCCCAGAAACGATCTGTACATGCCTACTCCATGCTAAAAAAATTTCAAGATACAGACCCAAAACATGCTCAAAATCGATATTTTAGGTGCAAAAAGTCGATATGTGCATGCATCCTCTGTACCCGGTTATATCCCAAATTCTGGCTCAAAACCCCCGAAAATTCGATATTTTTGGGTCCCAGAAGCGATCTGTACATGCCTACTCAGTACTTGAATATTTTCAAATTATACGCCGAAAACATACTAAAAATCGATATTTTGGGTGCCAAAGTCGATATGTGCATGCATCTTTTGTACCCGCTTATATTTCAAATTCAGGCTCAAAACACCCAAAAACTCGATATTTTTGTGTCCCAGAAGCGATTTGTACATGTCTACACCGTGCTATAGTATTTTCAAAATACAGGCCCAAAACATGCTCAAAATCGATATTTTAGGTGCCCAAAGTCGATATGTGCATGCATCTTCTGTATCCGTTCATATCTCAAATTTAGGCTCAGAACACCCTAAAATTCGCTTTATTTGGGTTCCAGAAGCGATCTGTACGTGTCTACTCAGTGTTAGAGTATATTCAAAATACAGGCCCAAAACATGCTCAAAATCGATATTTTAGGTGCCCAAAGTCGATATGTGCATGCATCTTATGTATCCGTTTAAATCTCAAATTCAGACTCAAAACACCCGAATATTCGATATTTTTGGGTCCCAGAAGCAATCTGTACATGCATACATACTCCTTGCTAGAATTTTTTAAGATACAAACCCAAGACATGCTCAAAATCGATATTTTAGGTGCAAAAAGTCGATATGTGCATGCATCTTCTGTACCCGTTTATATCTCAAATTCAAGCTCAAAACACCCGAAAATTCGATATTTTTGTGTCCCTTAAGCGATCTGTACATGCATACTCAGTTCTAGAATGTTTTCAAAATATAGGCTCAAAACATGCTAAAAATCAATATTTTAGGTGTCCAAAGTCGATATGTGCATGCATCTTCTGTACCCGTTTATATCTCAAATTCAGGCTCAAAACACCCAAAAAATCGATATTTTTGTGTCCCAGAAGCGATTTGTACATGCCTACTTCTTGCTAGAATGTTTTCAAGATACAGACCCAAAACATGCTCAAAATCGATATTTTAGGTGCAAAAAGTCGAAATGTGCATGCACCTTCTGTATCCGTTTATATCTCAAATTCAGGCTCAAAACACCCGAAAATTCGATATTTTTGGGTCCCCGAAACGATCTGTACATGCCTACTCCGTGTTAGAGTATTTTCAAAATACGGGCCCAAAACATGCCCAAAATCGATATTTTAGGTGCAAAAAGTCGATATGTGCATGCATCTTCTGTATCCGTCTATATCCCAAATTCTGGTTCAAAACACTCGAAAATTCGATAATTTTGGGTCCCAGAAGCGATCTGTACATGCCTACTCCTTGCTAGAATTTTCACAAGATACAGACCCAAAACATGCTCAAAATCGATATTTTAGGTGCAAAAAGTCGATATGTGCATGCATCCTATGTACCCGGTTATATCCCAATTTCTGGCTCAGAAAACCCGAAAATTCGATATTTTGGGGTCCCAGAAGTGATTTGTACATGCCTACTCAGTGCTAGAATATTTTCAAATTATACGCCCAAAACATACTAAAAATCGATATTTTGGGTGCCCAAAGTCGATATGTGCATGCATCATCTGTATCCGTTTATATCTCAAATTTAGGCTCAAAACACCCAAAAAATTGATATTTTTATGTCCCAGAAGCGATCTGTACATGTCTACACCGTGTTTGAGTATTTTCAAAATACAGGCCCAAAACATGCTCAAAATCGATATTTTAGGTGCCCTAAGTCGATATATGCATGCATCTTCTGTACCCGTTCATATCTCAAATTCAGGCTCAGAACAACCGAAAATTCGATTTATTAGGGTCCCAGAAGCGATCTGTACGTGTCTACTCCGTGTTAGAGTATTGTAAAAATACAGGCTCAAAACATTTTCAAAATCGATATTTTGGGTGCCCAAAGTCGATATGTGCATGCATCTTCTGTACCCGTTTATATCTCAAATTCAGACTCAAAACACACGAATATTCGATATTTCTGGGTCCCAAAAGCGATCTGTACATGCATACTCCGTGTTAGAGTATTTTTAAAATACAGGACTAAAACATGCTGTAAATCGATATTTTAGCTGCCCAAAGTCAATATGTGTATGCATCTTCTGTACCCGTCTATATCCCAAATTCAGGTTAAAAACACTCGAAAATTCGATATTTTTGGGTCCCAAAAGCAATCTGTACATGCCTACTTCTTGCTAGAATGTTTTCAAGATACAGACCCAAAACATGCTCAAAATCGATATTTTAGGTGCAAAAAGTCGAAATGTGCATGCATCTTCTGTATCCGTTTATATCTCAAATTCAGGCTCAAAACACCCGAAAATTCGATATTTTTGTGTCCCCGAAGCGATCTGTACATGCCTACTCCGTGTTAGAGTATTTTCAAAATACAGGCCCAAAACATGCTCAAAATCGATATTTTAGGTGCAAAAAGTCGATATGTGCATGCATCTTCTGTATCCGTCTATATCCCAAATTCTGGTTCAAAACACTGGAAAATTCGATAATTTTGGGTCCCAGAAGCGATCTGTACATGCCTACTCCTTGCTAGAATTTTTTCAAGATACAGACCCAAAACATGCTCAAAATCGATATTTTAGGTGCAAAAAGACGATATGTGCATGCATCCTATGTACCCGGTTATATCCCAATTTCTGGCTCAGAACACCCGAAAATTCGATATTTTTGGGTCCCAGAAGCGATTTGTACATGCCTACTCAGTGCTAGAATATTTTCAAATTATACGCCCAAAACATACTAAAAATCGATATTTTGTGTGCCCAGAGTCGATATGTGCATGCATCTTCTGTATCCGTTTATATCTCAAATTTAGGCTCAAAACACCCAAAAAATTGATATTTTTGTGTCCCAGAAGCGATCTGTACATGCCTACTTCTTTCTAGAAAGTTTTCCTGATACAGACCCAAAACATTATCAAAATCGATATTTTAGGTGCAAAAAGTCGATATGTGCATGCATCTTCTGTACCCGTTTATATCTCAAATTCAGGCTCAAAACACCCAAAAAATCGATATTTTTGTGTCCCAGAAGCGATCTGTACATGTCTATACTGTGTTATAGTATTTTCAAAATACAGACCCAAAACATGCTGAAAATCGATATTTTAGGTGCCCAAAGTCAATATGTGTATGCATCTTCTGTACCCGTCTATATCCCAAAATCCGGTTCAAAACACCAGAAAATTCGGTATTTTTGGGTCCCAGAAGCGATCTGTACATGCCTACTCCTTGCTAGAATGTTTTCAAGATACAGACCCAAAACATGCTTAAAATCGATATTTTAGGTGCAAAAAGTCGATATGTGCATGCATCCTCTGTACCCTGTTATATCCCAAATTCTGGCTCAAAACCCCCGAAAATTCGATATCTTTGGGTCCCAGAAGCGATCTGTACATGCCTACTCAGTGCTAGAATATTTTCAAATTATACGCCGAAAACATACTAAAAATCGATATTTTGAGTGCCAAAGTCGATATGTGCATGCATTTTCTGTACCCGTTTATATCTCAAATTCAGGCTCAAAACACCTAAAAAATCGATATTTTTGTGTCCCAGAAGCGATCTGTACATGTCTACACCGTGCTATAGTATTTTCAAAATACAGGCCCAAAACATGCTCAAAATCGATATTTTAGGTGCCCAAAGTCGATATGTGCATGAATCTTCTGTATCCGTCTATATCCCAAATTCAGGTTCAAAACACCCGAAAATTCGATAATTTTGTGTCCCAGAAGCGATCTGTACATGCCTACTCCTTGCTAGAATATGTTCAAGATACAGACCCAAAACATGCTCAAAATCGATATTTTAGGTGTAAAAAGTCGATGTGTGCATGCATCCTCTGTACCCTGTTATATCCCAAATTCTGGCTCAAAACCCCCGAAAATTCGATATTTTTGTGTCCCAGAAGCGATCTGTACATGTCTACACCGTGCTATAGTATTTTCAAAATACAGGCCCAAAACATGCTCAAAATCGATATTTTAGGTTCCCTAAGTCGATATGTGCATGCATCTTCTGTACCCGTTCATATCTCAAATTCAGGCTCAGAACAACCGAAAATTCGATTTATTAGGGTCCCAGAAGCGATCTGTACGTGTCTACTCCGTGTTAGAGTATTTTCTAAATACAGGCACAAAACATGCTCAAAATCGATATTTTGGGTGCCAAAAGTCGATATGTGCATGCATCTTCTGTACCCGTTTATATCTCAAATTCAGACTCAAAACACCCGAATATTCGATATTTTTGGGTCCCAAAAGCGATCTGTACATGCATACTCCGTGTTAGAGTATTTTTAAAATACAGGACTAAAACATGCTGTAAATCGATATTTTAGCTGCCAAAAGTCAATATGTGTATGTATCTACTGTACCCGTCTATATCCCAAATTCAGGTTCAAAACACTCGAAAATTTGATATTTATGATTCCCAGAAGCAATCTGTACATGCCTACTTCTTTCTAGAAAGTTTTCATGATACAGACCCAAAACATTATCAAAATCGATATTTTAGGTGCAAAAAGTCGATATGTGCATGCATCTTCTGTATCCGTCTATATCCCAAATTCTGGTTCAAAACACTCGAAAATTCGATAATTTTGGGTCCCAGAAGCGATCTGTACATGCCTACTCCTTGCTAGAATTTTTTCAAGATACAGACCCAAAACATGCTCAAAATCGATATTTTAGGTGCAAAAAGTCGATATGTGCAAGCATCCTCTGTACCCGGTTATATCCCAATTTCTGGCTCAGAACACCCGAAAATTCGATATTTTTGGGTCCCAGAAGCGATTTGTACATGCCTACTCAGTGCTAGAATATTTTCAAATTATACGCCCAAAACATACTAAAAATCGATATTTTGGGTGCCCAAAGTCGATATGTGCATGCATCTTCTGTATCCGTTTATATCTCAAATTTAGGCTCAAAACACCCAAAAAATTGATATTTTTGTGTCCCAGAAGCGATCTGTACATGTCTACACTGTGTTTGAGTATTTTCAAAATACAGGCCCAAAACATGCTCAAAATCGATATTTTAGGTGCCCGAAGTCGATATGTGCATGCATCTTCTGTACCCGTTCATATCTCAAATTCAGGCTCAGAACAACCGAAAATTCGATTTATTAGGGTCCCAGAAGGGATCTGTACGTGTCTACTCCGTGTTAGAGTATTTTAAAAATACAGGCTCAAAACATTTTCAATATCGATATTTTGGGTGCCCAAAGTCGATATGTGCATGCATCTTCTGTACCCGTTTATATCTCAAATTCAGACTCAAAACACCCGAATATTCGATATTTTTGTGTCCCAAAAGCGATCTGTACATTCATACTCCGTGTTAGAGTATTTTTAAAATACAGGACTAAAACATGCTGTAAATCGATATTTTAGCTGCCAAAAGTCAATATGTGTATGCATCTTCTGTACCCGTCTATATCCCAAATTCAGGTTCAAAACACTCGAAAATTCGATATTTTTGATTCCCAGAAGCAATCTGTACATGCCTACTTCTTTCTAGAAAGTTTTCATGATACAGACCCAAAACATTATCAAAATCGATATTTTAGGTGCAAAAAGTCGATATGTGCATGCATCTTCTGTACCCGTTTATATCTCAAATTCAGGCTCAAAACACCCAAAAAATCGATATTTTTGTGTCCCAGAAGCGATTTGTACATGCCTACTCAGTGTTAGAGTATTTTCAAAATACAGGCCCAAAACATGCTGAAAATCGATATTTTAGGTGCCCAAAGTCAATATGTGCATGCATCTTCTGTACCCGTTTATATCTCAAATTCAGACTCAAAACACCCAAATATTCGATATTTTTGGGTCCCAAAAGCAATGTGTACATGCATACTCCGTGTTAGAGTATTTTCAAAATACAGGCCTAAAACATGCTGAAAATCGATATTTTAGCTGCACAAAGTCAATATATGTATGCATCTTCTGTACCCGTCTATATCCCAAATTCAGGTTCAAAACACTCGAAAATTCGATATTTTTGGGTCCCAAAAGCAATCTGTACATGCCTACTTCTTGCTAGAATGTTTTCAAGATACAGACCCAAAACATGCTCAAAATCGATATTTTAGGTGCAAAAAGTCGAAATGTGCATGCATCTTCTGTATCCGTTTATATCTCAAATTCAGGCTCAAAACTCCGAAAATTCGATATTTTTGTGTCCCCGAAGCGATCTGTACATGCCTACTCCGTGTTAGAGTATTTTGAAAATACAGGACTAAAACATGCTGTAAATCGATATTTTAGCTGCCAAAAGTCAATATGTGTATGCATCTTCTGTACCCGTCTATATCCCAAATTCAGGTTCAAAACACTCGAAAATTCGATATTTTTAATTCCAAGAAGCAATCTGTACATGCCTACTTCTTTCTAGAAAGTTTTCATGATACAGACCCAAAACATTATCAAAATCGATATTTTAGGTGCAAAAAGTCGATATGTGCATGCATCTTCTGTACCCGTTTATATCTCAAATTCAGGCTCAAAACACCCAAAAAATCGATATTTTTGTGTCCCAGAAGCGATTTGTACATGCCTACTCAGTGTTAGAGTATTTTGAAAATACAGGCCCAAAACATGCTCAAAATCGATATTTTAGGTGCAAAAAGTCGATATGTGCATGCATCTTCTGTATCCGTCTATATCCCAAATTCTGGTTCAAAACACTCGAAAATTCGATAATTTTGGGTCCCAGAAGCGATCTGTACATGCCTACTCCTTGCTAGAATTTTTTCAAGATACAGACCCAAAACATGCTCAAAATCGATATTTTAGGTGCAAAAAGTCGATATGTGCATGCATCCTATGTACCCGGTTATATCCCAATTTCTGGCTCAGAACACCCGAAAATTCGATATTTTTGGGTCCCAGAAGCGATTTGTACATGCCTACTCAGTGCTAGAATATTTTCAAATTATACGCCCAAAACATACTAAAAATCGATATTTTGTGTGCCCAGAGTCGATATGTGCATGCATCTTCTGTATCCGTTTATATCTCAAATTTAGGCTCAAAACACCCAAAAAATTGATATTTTTGTGTCCCAGAAGCGATCTGTACATGCCTACTTCTTTCTAGAAAGTTTTCATGATACAGACCCAAAACATTATCAAAATCGATATTTTAGGTGCAAAAAGTCGATATGTGCATGCATCTTCTGTACCCGTTTATATCTCAAATTCAGGCTCAAAACACCCAAAAAATCGATATTTTTGTGTCCCAGAAACGATCTGTACATGTCTACACTGTGTTATAGTATTTTCAAAATACAGACCCAAAACATGCTGAAAATCGATATTTTAGGTGCCCAAAGTCAATATGTGTATGCATATTCTGTACCCGTCTATATCCCAAATTCCGGTTCAAAACACCAGAAAATTCGGCATTTTTGGGTCCCAGAAGCGATCTGTACATGCCTACTCCTTGCTAGAATGTTTTCAAGATACAGACCCAAAACATGCTTAAAATCGATATTTTAGGTGCAAGAAGTCGATATGTGCATGCATCCTCTGTACCCTGTTATATCCCAAATTCTGGCTCAAAACCCCCGAAAATTCGATATTTTTGGGTCCCAGAAGCGATCTGTACATGCCTACTCAGTGCTAGAATATTTTCAAATTATACGCCGAAAACATACTAAAAATCGATATTTTGAGTGCCAAAGTCGATATGTGCATGCATTTTCTGTACCCGTTTATATCTCAAATTCAGGCTCAAAACACCCAAAAAATCGATATTTTTGTGTCCCAGAAGCGATCTGTACATGTCTACACCGTGCTATAGTATTTTCAAAATACAGTCCAAAAACATGCTCAAAATCGATATTTTAGGTGCCCAAAGTCGATATGTGCATGAATCTTCTGTATCCGTCTATATCCCAAATTCAGGTTCAAAACACCCGAAAATTCGATAATTTTGGGTCCCAGAAGCGATCTGTACATGCCTACTCCTTGCTAGAATATGTTCAAGATACAGACCCAAAACATGCTCATAATCGATATTTTAGGTGTAAAAAGTCGATATGTGCATGCATCCTCTGTACCCTGTTATATCCCAAATTCTTGCTCAAAACCCCCGAAAATTCGATATTTTTGGGTCACAGAAGCGATCTGTACATGCCTACTCAGTGCTAGAATATTTTCAAATTATACGCCGAAAACATACTAAAAATCGATATTTTGGGTGCCAAAGTCGATATGTGCATGCATCTTCTGTACCCGTTTATATCTCAAATTCAGGCTCAAAACACCCAAAAACTCGATATTTTTGTGTCCCAGAAGCGATCTGTACATGTCTACACCGTACTATAGTATTTTCAAAATACAGGCCCAAAACATGCTCAAAATCGATATTTTAGGTGCCCTAAGTCGATATGTGCATGCATCTTCTGTACCCGTTCATATCTCAAATTCAGGATCAGAACAAGCGAAAATTCGATTTATTAGGGTCCCAGAAGCGATCTGTACGTGTCTACTCCGTGTTAGAGTATTTTCTAAATACAGGCACAAAACATGCTCAAAATCGATATTTTGGGTGCCCAAAGTCGATATGTGCATGCATCTTCTGTACCCGTTTATATCTCAAATTCAGACTCAAAACACCCGAATATTCGATATTTTTGGGTCCCAAAAGCGATCTGTACATGCATACTCCGTGTTAGAGTATTTTTAAAATACAGGACTAAAACATGCTGTAAATCGATATTTTAGCTGCCAAAAGTCAATATGTGTATGTATCTTCTGTACCCGTCTATATCCCAAATTCAGGTTCAAAACACTCGAAAATTTGATATTTTTGATTCCCAGAAGCAATCTGTACATGCCTACTTCTTTCTAGAAAGTTTTCATGATACAGACCCAAAACATTATCAAAATCGATATTTTAGGTGCAAAAAGTCGATATGTGCATGCATCTTCTGTATCCGTCTATATCCCAAATTCTGGTTCAAAACACTCGAAAATTCGATAATTTTGGGTCCCAGAAGCGATCTGTACATGCCTACTCCTTGCTAGAATTTTTTCAAGATACAGACCCAAAACATGCTCAAAATCGATATTTTAGGTGCAAAAAGTCGATATGTGCAAGCATCCTCTGTACCCGGTTATATCCCAATTTCTGGCTCAGAACACCCGAAAATTCGATATTTTTGGGTCCCAGAAGCGATTTGTACATGCCTACTCAGTGCTAGAATATTTTCAAATTATACGCCCAAAACATACTAAAAATCGATATTTTGGGTTCCCAAAGTCGATATGTGCATGCATCTTCTGTATCCGTTTATATCTCAAATTTAGGCTCAAAACACATAAAAAATTGATATTTTTGTGTCCCAGAAGCGATCTGTACATGTCTACACCGTGTTTGAGTATTTTCAAAATACAGGCCCAAAACATGCTCAAAATCGATATTTTAGGTGCCCGAAGTCGATATGTGCAAGCATCTTCTGTACCCGTTCATATCTCAAATTCAGGCTCAGAACAACCGAAAATTCGATTTATTAGGGTCCCAGAAGCGATCTGTACGTGTCTACTCCGTGTTAGAGTATTTTAAAAATACAGGCTCAAAACATGCTCAAAATCGATATTTTGGGTGCCCAAAGTCGATATGTGCATGCATCTTCTGTACCCGTTTATATCTCAAATTCAGACTCAAAACACCCGAATATTCGATATTTTTGGGTTCCAAAAACGATCTGTACATGCATACTCCGTGTTAGAGTATTTTTAAAATACAGGACTAAAACATGCTGTAAATCGATATTTTAGCTGCCAAAAGTCAATATGTGTATGCATCTTCTATACCCGTCTATATCCCAAATTCAGGTTCAAAACACTCGAAAATTCGATATTTTTGATTCCCAGAAGCAATCTGTACATACCTACTTCTTTCTAGAAAGTTTTCATGATACAGACCCAAAACATTATCAAAATCGATATTTTAGGTGCAAAAAGTCGATATGTGCATGCATCTTCTGTACCCGTTTATATATCAAATTCAGGCTCAAAACACCCAAAAAATCGATATTTTTGTGTCCCAGAAGCGATCTCTACATGTCTACACTGTGTTATAGTATTTTCAAAATACAGGCCCAAAACATGCTGAAAATCGATATATTAGGTGCCCAAAGTCAATATGTGTATGCATCTTCTGTTCCCGTCTATATCCCAAATTACGTTTCAAAACACCAGAAAATTCGATATTTTTGGGTCCCAGAAGCGACCTGTACATGCCTACTCCTTGCTAGAATGTTTTCAAGTTACAGACCCAAAACATGCTTAAAATCGATATTTTAGGTGCAAAAAGTCGATATGTGCATGCATCCTCTGTACACTGTTATATCCCAAATTCTGGCTCAAAACCCCCGAAAATTCGATATTTTTGGGTCCCAGAAGCGATCTGTACATGCCTACTCAGTGCTAGAATATTTTCAAATTATACGCCCAAAACATACTAAAAATCGATATTTTGGGTGCCAAAGTCGATATGTGCATGCATCTTCTGTACCCGTTTATATCTCAAATTCAGGCTCAAAACACCCAAAAAATCGATATATTTGTGTCCCAGAAGCGATCTGTACATGTCTACTCCTTGCTAGAATGTTTTCAAGATACAGAACCAAAACATGCTCAAAATCGATATTTTAAGTGCAAAAACTCGATATGTGCATGCATCTTCTGTACCCGTTTATATCTCAAATTCAGGCTCAAAACTCCGAAAATTTGATATTTTTGGGTCCCAGAAGCAATCTGCACATGCCTACTCAGTGCTAAAATGTTTTTAAAATACAGGCTTAAAATATGCTATAAATCGATATTTTAGGTGTCAAAAGTCGATATGTGCATGCATCTTCTGTACCCGTTTATATCTCAAATTCAGGCTCAAAACACCCGAAAATTCGAAATTTTTGGGTCCCTTAAGCGATCTGTACATGCATACTCAGTTCTAGAATGTTTTCAAAATATAGGCTCAAAACAAGCTAAAAATCGATATTTTAGGTGTCCAAAGTCGATATGTGCATGCATCTTCTGTACCCGTTTATATCTCAAATTCAGGCTCAATACACCCGAAAATTCGATATTTTTGGGTCCCATAAGCGATCTGTACGTGCATACTCCGTGTTAGAGTGTTTTTAAAATACAGGCCCAAAACATGCTGAAAATCGATATTTTATGTGCCCAAAGTCAATATGTGTATGCATCTTCTGTACACGTGTATATCCCTAATTCAAGTTCAAAACACCAGAAAATTCGATATTTTTGGGCCCCAAATGCGATCTGTACATGCCTACTCCTTGCTAGAATGTTTTCAAGATACAGACCCAAAACATGCTCAAAATCGATATTTTAAGTGCAAAAAGTCGATATGTGCATTCAACTTCTGTACCCGTTTATATCTCAAATTCAGGCTCAAAACTCCGAAAATTTGATATTTTTGGGTCCCAGAAGCAATCTGCACATGCCTACTCAGTGCTAAAATGTTTTTAAAATACAGGCTTAAAACATGCTATAAATCGATATTTTAGGTGTCCAAAGTCGATATGTGCATGCATCTTCTGTACCCGTTTATATCTCAAATTCAGTCTCAAAACACCCGAAAATTCGATATTTTTGGGTCCCAAAAGCGATCTGTACATGTCTACTCCGTGTTAGAGTATTTTCAAAATACAGGCCCAAAACATGCTCAAAATCGATATTTTAGGTGCCCAAAGTCGATATGTGCATGAATCTTCTGTATCCGTTTATATCTCAAATTCAGGCTCAAAATACCTGAAAATTCGATATTTTTGTGTCCCAGAAGTGATCTGTACATGCCTACTCCGTGTTAATGTATTTTCAAAATACAGGCCAAAAACATGCTCAAAATATATATTTTAGGTGCCCAATGTCAATATGTGTATGCATCTTCTGTACCCGTCTATATCCCAAATTCAGTTTCAAAACACCAGAAAATTCGGTATTTTTAGGTCCCAGAAACGATCTGTACATGCCTACTCCATGCTAAAAAAATTTCAAGATACAGACCCAAAACATGCTCAAAATCGATATTTTAGGTGCAAAAAGTCGATATGTGCATGCATCCTCTGTACCCGGTTATATCCCAAATTCTGGCTCAAAACCCCCGAAAATTCGATATTTTTGGGTCCCAGAAGCGATCTGTACATGCCTACTCAGTACTTGAATATTTTCAAATTATACGCCGAAAACATACTAAAAATCGATATTTTGGGTGCCAAAGTCGATATGTGCATGCATCTTTTGTACCCGCTTATATTTCAAATTCAGGCTCAAAACACCCAAAAACTCGATATTTTTGTGTCCCAGAAGCGATTTGTACATGTCTACACCGTGCTATAGTATTTTCAAAATACAGGCCCAAAACATGCTCAAAATCGATATTTTAGGTGCCCAAAGTCGATATGTGCATGCATCTTCTGTATCCGTTCATATCTCAAATTTAGGCTCAGAACACCCTAAAATTCGCTTTATTTGGGTTCCAGAAGCGATCTGTACGTGTCTACTCAGTGTTAGAGTATATTCAAAATACAGGCCCAAAACATGCTCAAAATCGATATTTTAGGTGCCCAAAGTCGATATGTGCATGCATCTTATGTATCCGTTTAAATCTCAAATTCAGACTCAAAACACCCGAATATTCGATATTTTTGGGTCCCAGAAGCAATCTGTACATGCATACATACTCCTTGCTAGAATTTTTTAAGATACAAACCCAAGACATGCTCAAAATCGATATTTTAGGTGCAAAAAGTCGATATGTGCATGCATCTTCTGTACCCGTTTATATCTCAAATTCAAGCTCAAAACACCCGAAAATTCGATATTTTTGTGTCCCTTAAGCGATCTGTACATGCATACTCAGTTCTAGAATGTTTTCAAAATATAGGCTCAAAACATGCTAAAAATCAATATTTTAGGTGTCCAAAGTCGATATGTGCATGCATCTTCTGTACCCGTTTATATCTCAAATTCAGGCTCAAAACACCCAAAAAATCGATATTTTTGTGTCCCAGAAGCGATTTGTACATGCCTACTTCTTGCTAGAATGTTTTCAAGATACAGACCCAAAACATGCTCAAAATCGATATTTTAGGTGCAAAAAGTCGAAATGTGCATGCACCTTCTGTATCCGTTTATATCTCAAATTCAGGCTCAAAACACCCGAAAATTCGATATTTTTGGGTCCCCGAAACGATCTGTACATGCCTACTCCGTGTTAGAGTATTTTCAAAATACGGGCCCAAAACATGCCCAAAATCGATATTTTAGGTGCAAAAAGTCGATATGTGCATGCATCTTCTGTATCCGTCTATATCCCAAATTCTGGTTCAAAACACTCGAAAATTCGATAATTTTGGGTCCCAGAAGCGATCTGTACATGCCTACTCCTTGCTAGAATTTTCACAAGATACAGACCCAAAACATGCTCAAAATCGATATTTTAGGTGCAAAAAGTCGATATGTGCATGCATCCTATGTACCCGGTTATATCCCAATTTCTGGCTCAGAAAACCCGAAAATTCGATATTTTGGGGTCCCAGAAGTGATTTGTACATGCCTACTCAGTGCTAGAATATTTTCAAATTATACGCCCAAAACATACTAAAAATCGATATTTTGGGTGCCCAAAGTCGATATGTGCATGCATCATCTGTATCCGTTTATATCTCAAATTTAGGCTCAAAACACCCAAAAAATTGATATTTTTATGTCCCAGAAGCGATCTGTACATGTCTACACCGTGTTTGAGTATTTTCAAAATACAGGCCCAAAACATGCTCAAAATCGATATTTTAGGTGCCCTAAGTCGATATATGCATGCATCTTCTGTACCCGTTCATATCTCAAATTCAGGCTCAGAACAACCGAAAATTCGATTTATTAGGGTCCCAGAAGCGATCTGTACGTGTCTACTCCGTGTTAGAGTATTGTAAAAATACAGGCTCAAAACATTTTCAAAATCGATATTTTGGGTGCCCAAAGTCGATATGTGCATGCATCTTCTGTACCCGTTTATATCTCAAATTCAGACTCAAAACACACGAATATTCGATATTTCTGGGTCCCAAAAGCGATCTGTACATGCATACTCCGTGTTAGAGTATTTTTAAAATACAGGACTAAAACATGCTGTAAATCGATATTTTAGCTGCCAAAAGTCAATATGTGTATGCATCTTCTGTACCCGTCTATATCCCAAATTCAGGTTCAAAACACTCGAAAATTCGATATTTTTGATTCCCAGAAGCAATCTGTACATGCCTACTTCTTTCTAGAAAGTTTTCATGATACAGACCCAAAACATTATCAAAATCGATATTTTAGGTGCAAAAAGTCGATATGTACATGCATCTTCTGTACCCGTTTATATCTCAAATTCAGGCTCAAAACACCCAAAAAATCGATATTTTTGTGTCCCAGAAGCGATTTGTACATGCCTACTCAGTGTTAGAGTATTTTCAAAATACAGGCCCAAAACATGCTGAAAATCGATATTTTAGGTGCCGAAAGTCAATATGTGCATGCATCTTCTGTACCCGTTTATATCTCAAATTCAGACTCAAAACACCCAAATATTCGATATTTTTGGGTCCCAAAAGCAATGTGTACATGCATACTCCGTGTTAGAGTATTTTCAAAATACAGGCCTAAAACATGCTGAAAATCGATATTTTAGCTGCCCAAAGTCAATATGTGTATGCATCTTCTGTACCCGTCTATATCCCAAATTCATGTTCAAAACACTCGAAAATTCGATATTTTTGGGTCCCAAAAGCAATCTGTACATGCCTACTTCTTGCTAGAATGTTTTCAAGATACAGACCCAAAACATGCTCAAAATCGATATTTTAGGTGCAAAAAGTCGAAATGTGCATGCATCTTCTGTATCCGTTTATATCTCAAATTCAGGCTCAAAACACCCGAAAATTCGATATTTTTGGGTTCCCGAAGCGATCTGTACATGCCTACTCCGTGTTAGAGTATTTTCAAAATACAGGCCCAAAACATGCTCAAAATCGATATTTTTGGTGCAAAAAGTCGATATGTGCATGCATCTTCTGTATCCGTCTATATCCCAAATTCTGGTTCAAAACACTCGAAAATTCGATAATTTTGGGTCCCAGAAGCGATCTGTACATGCCTACTCCTTGCTAGAATTTTCACAAGATACAGACCCAAAACATGCTCAAAATCGATATTTTAGGTGCAAAAAGTCGATATGTGCATGCATCCTATGTACCCGGTTATATCCCAATTTCTGGCTCAGAAAACCCGAAAATTCGATATTTTGGGGTCCCAGAAGCGATTTGTACATGCCTACTCAGTGCTAGAATATTTTCAAATTATACGCCCAAAACATACTAAAAATCGATATTTTGGGTGCCCAAAGTCGATATGTGCATGCATCTTCTGTATCCGTTTATATCTCAAATTTAGGCTCAAAACACCCAAAAAATTGATATTTTTGTGTCCCAGAAGCGATCTGTACATGTCTACACCGTGTTTGAGTATTTTCAAAATACAGGCCCAAAACATGCTCAAAATCGATATTTTAGGTGCCCGAAGTCGATATGTGCATGCATCTTCTGTACCCGTTCATATCTCAAATTCAGGCTCAGAACAACCGAAAATTCGATTTATTAGGGTCCCAGAAGGGATCTGTACGTGTCTACTCCGTGTTAGAGTATTTTAAAAATACAGGCTCAAAACATTTTCAATATCGATATTTTGGGTGCCCAAAGTCGATATGTGCATGCATCTTCTGTACCCGTTTATATCTCAAATTCAGACTCAAAACACCCGAATATTCGATATTTTTGGGTCCCAAAAGCGATCTGTACATGCATACTCCGTGTTAGAGTATTTTTAAAATACAGGACTAAAACATGCTGTAAATCGATATTTTAGCTGCCAAAAGTCAATATGTGTATGCATCTTCTGTACCCATCTATATCCCAAATTCAGGTTCAAAACACTCGAAAATTCGATATTTTTGATTCCCAGAAGCAATCTGTACATGCCTACTTCTTTCTAGAAAGTTTTCATGATACAGACCCAAAACATTATCAAAATCGATATTTTAGGTGCAAAAAGTCGATATGTGCATGCATCTTCTGTACCCGTTTATATCTCAAATTCAGGCTCAAAACACCCAAAAAATCGATATTTTTGTGTCCCAGAAGCGATTTGTACATGCCTACTCAGTGTTAGAGTATTTTCAAAATACAGGCCCAAAACATGCTGAAAATCGATATTTTAGGTGCCTAAAGTCAATATGTGCATGCATCTTCTGTACCCGTTTATATCTCAAATTCAGACTCAAAACACCCAAATATTCGATATTTTTGGGTCCCAAAAGCAATGTGTACATGCATACTCCGTGTTAGAGTATTTTCAAAATACAGGCCTAAAACATGCTGAAAATCGATATTTTAGCTGCCCAAAGTCAATATGTGTATGCATCTTCTGTACCCGTCTATATCCCAAATTCAGGTTAAAAACACTCGAAAATTCGATATTTTTGGGTCCCAAAAGCAATCTGTACATGCCTACTTCTTGCTAGAATGTTTTCAAGATACAGACCCAAAACATGCTCAAAATCGATATTTTAGGTGCAAAAAGTCGAAATGTGCATGCATCTTCTGTATCCGTTTATATCTCAAATTCAGGCTCAAAACACCCGAAAATTCGATATTTTTGTGTCCCCGAAGCGATCTGTACATGCCTACTCCGTGTTAGAGTATTTTCAAAATACAGGCCCAAAACATGCTCAAAATCGATATTTTAGGTGCAAAAAGTCGATATGTGCATGCATCTTCTGTATCCGTCTATATCCCAAATTCTGGTTCAAAACACTGGAAAATTCGATAATTTTGGGTCCCAGAAGCGATCTGTACATGCCTACTCCTTGCTAGAATTTTTTCAAGATACAGACCCAAAACATGCTCAAAATCGATATTTTAGGTGCAAAAAGACGATATGTGCATGCATCCTATGTACCCGGTTATATCCCAATTTCTGGCTCAGAACACCCGAAAATTCGATATTTTTGGGTCCCAGAAGCGATTTGTACATGCCTACTCAGTGCTAGAATATTTTCAAATTATACGCCCAAAACATACTAAAAATCGATATTTTGTGTGCCCAGAGTCGATATGTGCATGCATCTTCTGTATCCGTTTATATCTCAAATTTAGGCTCAAAACACCCAAAAAATTGATATTTTTGTGTCCCAGAAGCGATCTGTACATGCCTACTTCTTTCTAGAAAGTTTTCCTGATACAGACCCAAAACATTATCAAAATCGATATTTTAGGTGCAAAAAGTCGATATGTGCATGCATCTTCTGTACCCGTTTATATCTCAAATTCAGGCTCAAAACACCCAAAAAATCGATATTTTTGTGTCCCAGAAGCGATCTGTACATGTCTATACTGTGTTATAGTATTTTCAAAATACAGACCCAAAACATGCTGAAAATCGATATTTTAGGTGCCCAAAGTCAATATGTGTATGCATCTTCTGTACCCGTCTATATCCCAAAATCCGGTTCAAAACACCAGAAAATTCGGTATTTTTGGGTCCCAGAAGCGATCTGTACATGCCTACTCCTTGCTAGAATGTTTTCAAGATACAGACCCAAAACATGCTTAAAATCGATATTTTAGGTGCAAAAAGTCGATATGTGCATGCATCCTCTGTACCCTGTTATATCCCAAATTCTGGCTCAAAACCCCCGAAAATTCGATATCTTTGGGTCCCAGAAGCGATCTGTACATGCCTACTCAGTGCTAGAATATTTTCAAATTATACGCCGAAAACATACTAAAAATCGATATTTTGAGTGCCAAAGTCGATATGTGCATGCATTTTCTGTACCCGTTTATATCTCAAATTCAGGCTCAAAACACCTAAAAAATCGATATTTTTGTGTCCCAGAAGCGATCTGTACATGTCTACACCGTGCTATAGTATTTTCAAAATACAGGCCCAAAACATGCTCAAAATCGATATTTTAGGTGCCCAAAGTCGATATGTGCATGAATCTTCTGTATCCGTCTATATCCCAAATTCAGGTTCAAAACACCCGAAAATTCGATAATTTTGTGTCCCAGAAGCGATCTGTACATGCCTACTCCTTGCTAGAATATGTTCAAGATACAGACCCAAAACATGCTCAAAATCGATATTTTAGGTGTAAAAAGTCGATGTGTGCATGCATCCTCTGTACCCTGTTATATCCCAAATTCTGGCTCAAAACCCCCGAAAATTCGATATTTTTGTGTCCCAGAAGCGATCTGTACATGTCTACACCGTGCTATAGTATTTTCAAAATACAGGCCCAAAACATGCTCAAAATCGATATTTTAGGTTCCCTAAGTCGATATGTGCATGCATCTTCTGTACCCGTTCATATCTCAAATTCAGGCTCAGAACAACCGAAAATTCGATTTATTAGGGTCCCAGAAGCGATCTGTACGTGTCTACTCCGTGTTAGAGTATTTTCTAAATACAGGCACAAAACATGCTCAAAATCGATATTTTGGGTGCCAAAAGTCGATATGTGCATGCATCTTCTGTACCCGTTTATATCTCAAATTCAGACTCAAAACACCCGAATATTCGATATTTTTGGGTCCCAAAAGCGATCTGTACATGCATACTCCGTGTTAGAGTATTTTTAAAATACAGGACTAAAACATGCTGTAAATCGATATTTTAGCTGCCAAAAGTCAATATGTGTATGTATCTTCTGTACCCGTCTATATCCCAAATTCAGGTTCAAAACACTCGAAAATTTGATATTTATGATTCCCAGAAGCAATCTGTACATGCCTACTTCTTTCTAGAAAGTTTTCATGATACAGACCCAAAACATTATCAAAATCGATATTTTAGGTGCAAAAAGTCGATATGTGCATGCATCTTCTGTATCCGTCTATATCCCAAATTCTGGTTCAAAACACTCGAAAATTCGATAATTTTGGGTCCCAGAAGCGATCTGTACATGCCTACTCCTTGCTAGAATTTTTTCAAGATACAGACCCAAAACATGCTCAAAATCGATATTTTAGGTGCAAAAAGTCGATATGTGCAAGCATCCTCTGTACCCGGTTATATCCCAATTTCTGGCTCAGAACACCCGAAAATTCGATATTTTTGGGTCCCAGAAGCGATTTGTACATGCCTACTCAGTGCTAGAATATTTTCAAATTATACGCCCAAAACATACTAAAAATCGATATTTTGGGTGCCCAAAGTCGATATGTGCATGCATCTTCTGTATCCGTTTATATCTCAAATTTAGGCTCAAAACACCCAAAAAATTGATATTTTTGTGTCCCAGAAGCGATCTGTACATGTCTACACTGTGTTTGAGTATTTTCAAAATACAGGCCCAAAACATGCTCAAAATCGATATTTTAGGTGCCCGAAGTCGATATGTGCATGCATCTTCTGTACCCGTTCATATCTCAAATTCAGGCTCAGAACAACCGAAAATTCGATTTATTAGGGTCCCAGAAGGGATCTGTACGTGTCTACTCCGTGTTAGAGTATTTTAAAAATACAGGCTCAAAACATTTTCAATATCGATATTTTGGGTGCCCAAAGTCGATATGTGCATGCATCTTCTGTACCCGTTTATATCTCAAATTCAGACTCAAAACACCCGAATATTCGATATTTTTGTGTCCCAAAAGCGATCTGTACATTCATACTCCGTGTTAGAGTATTTTTAAAATACAGGACTAAAACATGCTGTAAATCGATATTTTAGCTGCCAAAAGTCAATATGTGTATGCATCTTCTGTACCCGTCTATATCCCAAATTCAGGTTCAAAACACTCGAAAATTCGATATTTTTGATTTACAGAAGCAATCTGTACATGCCTACTTCTTTCTAGAAAGTTTTCATGATACAGACCCAAAACATTATCAAAATCGATATTTCAGGTGCAAAAAGTCGATATGTGCATGCATCTTCTGTACCCGTTTATATCTCAAATTCAGGCTCAAAACACCCAAAAAATCGATATTTTTGTGTCCCAGAAGCGATTTGTACATGCCTACTCAGTGTTAGAGTATTTTCAAAATACAGGCCCAAAACATGCTGAAAATCGATATTTTAGGTGCCCAAAGTCATTATGTGCATGCATCTTCTGTACCCGTTTATATCTCAAATTCAGACTCAAAACACCCAAATATTCGATATTTTTGGGTCCCAAAAGCAATGTGTACATGCATACTCCGTGTTAGAGTATTTTCAAAATACAGGCCTAAAACATGCTGAAAATCGATATTTTAGCTGCACAAAGTCAATATATGTATGCATCTTCTGTACCCGTCTATATCCCAAATTCAGGTTCAAAACACTCGAAAATTCGATATTTTTGGGTCCCAAAAGCAATCTGTACATGCCTACTTCTTGCTAGAATGTTTTCAAGATACAGACCCAAAACATGCTCAAAATCGATATTTTAGGTGCAAAAAGTCGAAATGTGCATGCATCTTCTGTATCCGTTTATATCTCAAATTCAGGCTCAAAACTCCGAAAATTCGATATTTTTGTGTCCCCGAAGCGATCTGTACATGCCTACTCCGTGTTAGAGTATTTTGAAAATACAGGACTAAAACATGCTGTAAATCGATATTTTAGCTGCCAAAAGTCAATATGTGTATGCATCTTCTGTACCCGTCTATATCCCAAATTCAGGTTCAAAACACTCGAAAATTCGATATTTTTAATTCCAAGAAGCAATCTGTACATGCCTACTTCTTTCTAGAAAGTTTTCATGATACAGACCCAAAACATTATCAAAATCGATATTTTAGGTGCAAAAAGTCGATATGTGCATGCATCTTCTGTACCCGTTTATATCTCAAATTCAGGCTCAAAACACCCAAAAAATCGATATTTTTGTGTCCCAGAAGCGATTTGTACATGCCTACTCAGTGTTAGAGTATTTTGAAAATACAGGCCCAAAACATGCTCAAAATCGATATTTTAGGTGCAAAAAGTCGATATGTGCATGCATCTTCTGTATCCGTCTATATCCCAAATTCTGGTTCAAAACACTCGAAAATTCGATAATTTTGGGTCCCAGAAGCGATCTGTACATGCCTACTCCTTGCTAGAATTTTTTCAAGATACAGACCCAAAACATGCTCAAAATCGATATTTTAGGTGCAAAAAGTCGATATGTGCATGCATCCTATGTACCCGGTTATATCCCAATTTCTGGCTCAGAACACCCGAAAATTCGATATTTTTGGGTCCCAGAAGCGATTTGTACATGCCTACTCAGTGCTAGAATATTTTCAAATTATACGCCCAAAACATACTAAAAATCGATATTTTGTGTGCCCAGAGTCGATATGTGCATGCATCTTCTGTATCCGTTTATATCTCAAATTTAGGCTCAAAACACCCAAAAAATTGATATTTTTGTGTCCCAGAAGCGATCTGTACATGCCTACTTCTTTCTAGAAAGTTTTCATGATACAGACCCAAAACATTATCAAAATCGATATTTTAGGTGCAAAAAGTCGATATGTGCATGCATCTTCTGTACCCGTTTATATCTCAAATTCAGGCTCAAAACACCCAAAAAATCGATATTTTTGTGTCCCAGAAACGATCTGTACATGTCTACACTGTGTTATAGTATTTTCAAAATACAGACCCAAAACATGCTGAAAATCGATATTTTAGGTGCCCAAAGTCAATATGTGTATGCATATTCTGTACCCGTCTATATCCCAAATTCCGGTTCAAAACACCAGAAAATTCGGCATTTTTGGGTCCCAGAAGCGATCTGTACATGCCTACTCCTTGCTAGAATGTTTTCAAGATACAGACCCAAAACATGCTTAAAATCGATATTTTAGGTGCAAGAAGTCGATATGTGCATGCATCCTCTGTACCCTGTTATATCCCAAATTCTGGCTCAAAACCCCCGAAAATTCGATATTTTTGGGTCCCAGAAGCGATCTGTACATGCCTACTCAGTGCTAGAATATTTTCAAATTATACGCCGAAAACATACTAAAAATCGATATTTTGAGTGCCAAAGTCGATATGTGCATGCATTTTCTGTACCCGTTTATATCTCAAATTCAGGCTCAAAACACCCAAAAAATCGATATTTTTGTGTCCCAGAAGCGATCTGTACATGTCTACACCGTGCTATAGTATTTTCAAAATACAGTCCAAAAACATGCTCAAAATCGATATTTTAGGTGCCCAAAGTCGATATGTGCATGAATCTTCTGTATCCGTCTATATCCCAAATTCAGGTTCAAAACACCCGAAAATTCGATAATTTTGGGTCCCAGAAGCGATCTGTACATGCCTACTCCTTGCTAGAATATGTTCAAGATACAGACCCAAAACATGCTCATAATCGATATTTTAGGTGTAAAAAGTCGATATGTGCATGCATCCTCTGTACCCTGTTATATCCCAAATTCTTGCTCAAAACCCCCGAAAATTCGATATTTTTGGGTCACAGAAGCGATCTGTACATGCCTACTCAGTGCTAGAATATTTTCAAATTATACGCCGAAAACATACTAAAAATCGATATTTTGGGTGCCAAAGTCGATATGTGCATGCATCTTCTGTACCCGTTTATATCTCAAATTCAGGCTCAAAACACCCAAAAACTCGATATTTTTGTGTCCCAGAAGCGATCTGTACATGTCTACACCGTACTATAGTATTTTCAAAATACAGGCCCAAAACATGCTCAAAATCGATATTTTAGGTGCCCTAAGTCGATATGTGCATGCATCTTCTGTACCCGTTCATATCTCAAATTCAGGATCAGAACAAGCGAAAATTCGATTTATTAGGGTCCCAGAAGCGATCTGTACGTGTCTACTCCGTGTTAGAGTATTTTCTAAATACAGGCACAAAACATGCTCAAAATCGATATTTTGGGTGCCCAAAGTCGATATGTGCATGCATCTTCTGTACCCGTTTATATCTCAAATTCAGACTCAAAACACCCGAATATTCGATATTTTTGGGTCCCAAAAGCGATCTGTACATGCATACTCCGTGTTAGAGTATTTTTAAAATACAGGACTAAAACATGCTGTAAATCGATATTTTAGCTGCCAAAAGTCAATATGTGTATGTATCTTCTGTACCCGTCTATATCCCAAATTCAGGTTCAAAACACTCGAAAATTTGATATTTTTGATTCCCAGAAGCAATCTGTACATGCCTACTTCTTTCTAGAAAGTTTTCATGATACAGACCCAAAACATTATCAAAATCGATATTTTAGGTGCAAAAAGTCGATATGTGCATGCATCTTCTGTATCCGTCTATATCCCAAATTCTGGTTCAAAACACTCGAAAATTCGATAATTTTGGGTCCCAGAAGCGATCTGTACATGCCTACTCCTTGCTAGAATTTTTTCAAGATACAGACCCAAAACATGCTCAAAATCGATATTTTAGGTGCAAAAAGTCGATATGTGCAAGCATCCTCTGTACCCGGTTATATCCCAATTTCTGGCTCAGAACACCCGAAAATTCGATATTTTTGGGTCCCAGAAGCGATTTGTACATGCCTACTCAGTGCTAGAATATTTTCAAATTATACGCCCAAAACATACTAAAAATCGATATTTTGGGTTCCCAAAGTCGATATGTGCATGCATCTTCTGTATCCGTTTATATCTCAAATTTAGGCTCAAAACACATAAAAAATTGATATTTTTGTGTCCTAGAAGCGATCTGTACATGTCTACACAGTGTTTGAGTATTTTCAAAATACAGGCCCAAAACATGCTCAAAATCGATATTTTAGGTGCCCGAAGTCGATATGTGCAAGCATCTTCTGTACCCGTTCATATCTCAAATTCAGGCTCAGAACAACCGAAAATTCGATTTATTAGGGTCCCAGAAGCGATCTGTACGTGTCTACTCCGTGTTAGAGTATTTTAAAAATACAGGCTCAAAACATGCTCAAAATCGATATTTTGGGTGCCCAAAGTCGATATGTGCATGCATCTTCTGTACCCGTTTATATCTCAAATTCAGACTCAAAACACCCGAATATTCGATATTTTTGGGTTCCAAAAACGATCTGTACATGCATACTCCGTGTTAGAGTATTTTTAAAATACAGGACTAAAACATGCTGTAAATCGATATTTTAGCTGCCAAAAGTCAATATGTGTATGCATCTTCTATACCCGTCTATATCCCAAATTCAGGTTCAAAACACTCGAAAATTCGATATTTTTGATTCCCAGAAGCAATCTGTACATACCTACTTCTTTCTAGAAAGTTTTCATGATACAGACCCAAAACATTATCAAAATCGATATTTTAGGTGCAAAAAGTCGATATGTGCATGCATCTTCTGTACCCGTTTATATATCAAATTCAGGCTCAAAACACCCAAAAAATCGATATTTTTGTGTCCCAGAAGCGATCTCTACATGTCTACACTGTGTTATAGTATTTTCAAAATACAGGCCCAAAACATGCTGAAAATCGATATATTAGGTGCCCAAAGTCAATATGTGTATGCATCTTCTGTTCCCGTCTATATCCCAAATTACGTTTCAAAACACCAGAAAATTCGATATTTTTGGGTCCCAGAAGCGACCTGTACATGCCTACTCCTTGCTAGAATGTTTTCAAGTTACAGACCCAAAACATGCTTAAAATCGATATTTTAGGTGCAAAAAGTCGATATGTGCATGCATCCTCTGTACCCTGTTATATCCCAAATTCTGGCTCAAAACCCCCGAAAATTCGATATTTTTGGGTCCCAGAAGCGATCTGTACATGTCTACTCAGTGCTAGAATATTTTCAAATTATACGCCCAAAACATACTAAAAATCGATATTTTGGGTGCCAAAGTCGATATGTGCATGCTTCTTCTGTACCCGTTTATATCTCAAATTAAGGCTCAAAACACCCAAAAAATCGATATTTTTGTGTCCCAGAAGCGATCTGTACATGTCTACACCGTGCTATAGTATTTTCAAATTACAGGCCCAAAACATGCTCAAAATCGATATTTTAGGTGCCCAAAGTCGATATGTGCATGAATCTTCTGTATCCGTCTATATCCCAAATTCAGGTTCAAAACACCCGAAAATTCGATAATTTTGGGTCCCAGAAGAGATCTGTACATGCCTACTCCTTGCTAGAATATGTTCAAGATACAGACCCAAAACATGCTCAAAATCGATATTTTAGGTGCAAAAAGTCGATATGTGCATGCATCCTCTGTACACTGTTATATCCCAAATTCTGGCTCAAAACCCCCGAAAATTCGATATTTTTGGGTCCCAGAAGCGATCTGTACATGCCTACTCAGTGCTAGAATATTTTCAAATTATACGCCCAAAACATACTAAAAATCGATATTTTGGGTGCCAAAGTCGATATGTGCATGCATCTTCTGTACCCGTTTATATCTCAAATTCAGGCTCAAAACACCCAAAAAATCGATATATTTGTGTCCCAGAAGCGATCTGTACATGTCTACACCGTGCTATAGTATTTTCAAAATACAGGCCCAAAACATGCTCAAAATCGATATTTTAGGTGCCCAAAGTCGATATGTGCATGCATCTTCTGTATCCGTTCATATCTCAAATTCAGGCTCAGAACACCCTAAAATTCGATTTATTTGGGTTCCAGAAGCGATCTGTACGTGTCTACTCAGTGTTAGAGTATTTTCAAAATACAGGCACAAAACATGCTCAAAATCGATATTTTGGGTGCCCAAAGTCGATATGTGCATGCATCTTCTGTACCCGTTTATATCTCAAATTCAGACTCAAAACAACCGAATATTCGATATTTTTGGGTCCCCGAAGCCATCTGTATATGCCTACTCCGTGTTAGAGTATTTTCAAAATACAGGCCCAAAACATGCTCAAAATCGATATTTTAGGTGCCGAAAGTCGATATGTGCATGCATCCTCTGTACCCTGTTATATCCCAAATTCTGGCTCAAAACCCCCGAAAATTCGATATTTTTGGGTCCCAGAAGCGATCTGTACATGCCTACTCAGTGCTAGAATATTTTCAAATTATACGCCCAAAACATACTAAAAATCGATATTTTGGGTGCCAAAGTCGATATGTGCATGCATCTTCTGTACCCGTTTATATCTCAAATTCAGGCTCAAAACACCCAAAAAATCGATATTTTTGTGTCCCAGAAGCGATCTGTACATGTCTACACCGTGCTATAGTATTTTCAAAATACAGGCCCAAAACATTCTCAAAATCGATATTTTAGGTGCCCTAAGTCGATATGTGCATGCATCTTCTGTACCCGTTCATATCTCAAATTCAGGCTCAGAACAAGCGAAAATTCGATTTATTAGGGTCCCAGAAGCGATCTGTACGTGTCTACTCCGTGTTAGAGTATTTTCTAAATACAGGCACAAAACATGCTCAAAATCGATATTTTGGGTGCCCAAAGTCGATATGTGCATGCATCTTCTGTACCCGTTTATATCTCAAATTCAGACTCAAAACACCCGAATATTCGATATTTTTGGGTCCCAAAAGCGATCTGTACATGCATACTCCGTGTTAGAGTATTTTTAAAATACAGGACTAAAACATGCTGTAAATCGATATTTTAGCTGCCAAAAGTCAATATGTGTATGTATCTTCTGTACCCGTCTATATCCCAAATTCTGGTTCAAAACACTCGAAAATTTGATATTTTTGATTCCCAGAAGCAATCTGTACATGGCTACTTCTTTCTAGAAAGTTTTCATGATACAGACCCAAAACATTATCAAAATCGATATTTTAGGTGCAAAAAGTCGATATGTGCATGCATCTTCTGTATCCGTCTATATCCCAAATTCTGGTTCAAAACACTCGAAAATTCGATAATTTTGGGTCCCAGAAGCGATCTGTACATGCCTACTCCTTGCTAGAATTTTTTCAAGATACAGACCCAAAACATGCTCAAAATCGATATTTTAGGTGCAAAAAGTCGATATGTGCAAGCATCCTCTGTACCCGGTTATATCCCAATTTCTGGCTCAGAACACCCGAAAATTCGATATTTTTGGGTCCCAGAAGCGATTTGTACATGCCTACTCAGTGCTAGAATATTTTCAAATTATACGCCCAAAACATACTAAAAATCGATATTTTGGGTGCCCAAAGTCGATATGTGCATGCATCTTCTGTATCCGTTTATATCTCAAATTTAGGCTCAAAACACATAAAAAATTGATATTTTTGTGTCCCAGAAGCGATCTGTACATGTCTACACCGTGTTTGAGTATTTTCAAAATACAGGCCCAAAACATGCTCAAAATCGATATTTTAGGTGCCCGAAGTCGATATGTGCAAGCATCTTCTGTACCCGTTCATATCTCAAATTCAGGCTCAGAACAACCGAAAATTCGATTTATTAGGGTCCCAGAAGCGATCTGTACGTGTCTACTCCGTGTTAGAGTATTTTAAAAATACAGGCTCAAAACATGCTCAAAATCGATATTTTGGGTGCCCAAAGTCGATATGTGCATGCATCTTCTGTACCCGTTTATATCTCAAATTCAGACTCAAAACACCCGAATATTCGATATTTTTGGGTTCCAAAAACGATCTGTACATGCATACTCCGTGTTAGAGTATTTTTAAAATACAGGACTAAAACATGCTGTAAATCGATATTTTAGCTGCCAAAAGTCAATATGTGTATGCATCTTCTATACCCGTCTATATCCCAAATTCAGGTTCAAAACACTCGAAAATTCGATATTTTTGATTCCCAGAAGCAATCTGTACATGCCTACTTCTTTCTAGAAAGTTTTCATGATACAGACCCAAAACATTATCAAAATCGATATTTTAGGTGCAAAAAGTCGATATGTGCATGCATCTTCTGTACCCGTTTATATATCAAATTCAGGCTCAAAACACCCAAAAAATCGATATTTTTGTGTCCCAGAAGCGATCTCTACATGTCTACACTGTGTTATAGTATTTTCAAAATACAGGCCCAAAACATGCTGAAAATCGATATATTAGGTGCCCAAAGTCAATATGTGTATGCATCTTCTGTTCCCGTCTATATCCCAAATTCCGGTTCAAAACACCAGAAAATTCGATATTTTTGGGTCCCAGAAGCGACCTGTACATGCCTACTCCTTGCTAGAATGTTTTCAAGATACAGACCCAAAACATGCTTAAAATCGATATTTTAGGTGCAAAAAGTCGATATGTGCATGCATCCTCTGTACCCTGTTATATCCCAAATTCTGGCTCAAAACCCCCGAAAATTCGATATTTTTGGGTCCCAGAAGCGATCTGTACATGTCTACTCAGTGCTAGAATATTTTCAAATTATACGCCCAAAACATACTAAAAATCGATATTTTGGGTGCCAAAGTCGATATGTGCATGCTTCTTCTGTACCCGTTTATATCTCAAATTCAGGCTCAAAACACCCAAAAAATCGATATTTTTGTGTCCCAGAAGCGATCTGTACATGTCTACACCGTGCTATAGTATTTTCAAATTACAGGCCCAAAACATGCTCAAAATCGATATTTTAGGTGCCCAAAGTCGATATGTGCATGAATCTTCTGTATCCGTCTATATCCCAAATTCAGGTTCAAAAAACCCGAAAATTCGATAATTTTGGGTCCCAGAAGAGATCTGTACATGCCTACTCCTTGCTAGAATATGTTCAAGATACAGACCCAAAACATGCTCAAAATCGATATTTTAGGTGCAAAAAGTCGATATGTGCATGCATCCTCTGTACACTGTTATATCCCAAATTCTGGCTCAAAACCCCCGAAAATTCGATATTTTTGGGTCCCAGAAGCGATCTGTACATGCCTACTCAGTGCTAGAATATTTTCAAATTATACGCCCAAAACATACTAAAAATCGATATTTTGGGTGCCAAAGTCGATATGTGCATGCATCTTCTGTACCCGTTTATATCTCAAATTCAGGCTCAAAACACCCAAAAAATCGATATATTTGTGTCCCAGAAGCGATCTGTACATGTCTACACCGTGCTATAGTATTTTCAAAATACAGGCTCAAAACATGCTCAAAATCGATATTTTAGGTGCCCAAAGTCGATATGTGCATGCATCTTCTGTATCCGTTCATATCTCAAATTCAGGCTCAGAACACCCTAAAATTCGATTTATTTGGGTTCCAGAAGCGATCTGTACGTGTCTACTCAGTGTTAGAGTATTTTCAAAATACAGGCCCAAAACATGCTCAAAATCGATATTTTGGGTGCCCAAAGTCGATATGTGCATGCATCTTCTGTACCCGTTTATATCTCAAATTCAGACTCAAAACACCCGAATATTCGATATTTTTGGGTCCCCGAAGCTATCTGTATATGCCTACTCCGTGTTAGAGTATTTTCAAAATACAGGCCCAAAACATGCTCAAAATCGATATTTTAGGTGCCCAAAGTCGATATGTGAATGCATCTTATGTATCCGTCTATATCCCAAATTCAGTTTCAAAACACCCAAAAATTCGATATTTTTGGGTCCCAGAAGCGATCTGTACATGCCTACTCCTTGCTAGAATTTTTTAAGATACAAACCCAAGACATGCTCAAAATCGATATTTTAGGTGCAAAAAGTCGATATGTTGCATGCATCTTCTGTACCCGTTTATATCTCAAATTCAGGCTCAAAACACCCGAAAATTCGATATTTTTGGGTCCCTTACGCGATCTGTACATGCATACTCAGTGCTAGAATGTTTTCAAAATATAGGCTCAAAACATGCTCAAAATCGATATTTTAGGTGCCCAAAGTCGATATGTGCATGCATCTTCTGTATCCGTTCATATCTCAAATTCAGGCTCAGAACACCCTAAAATTCGATTTATTTGGGTTCCAGAAGCGATCTGTACGTGTCTACTCAGTGTTAGAGTATTTTCAAAATACAGGCCAAAAACATGCTCAAAATCGATATTTTGGGTGCCCAAAGTCGATATGTGCATGCATCTTCTGTACCCGTTTATATCTCAAATTCAGACTCAAAACAACCGAATATTCGATATTTTTGGGTCCCCGAAGCCATCTGTATATGCCTACTCCGTGTTAGAGTATTTTCAAAATACAGGCCCAAAACATGCTCAAAATCGATATTTTAGGTGCCCAAAGTCGATATGTGCATGCATCCTCTGTACCCTGTTATATCCCAAATTCTGGCTCAAAACCCCCGAAAATTCGATATTTTTGGGTCCCAGAAGCGATCTGTACATGCCTACTCAGTGCTAGAATATTTTCAAATTATACGCCCAAAACATACTAAAAATCGATATTTTGGGTGCCAAAGTCGATATGTGCATGCATCTTCTGTACCCGTTTATATCTCAAATTCAGGCTCAAAACACCCAAAAAATCGATATTTTTGTGTCCCAGAAGCGATCTGTACATGTCTACACCGTGCTATAGTATTTTCAAAATACAGGCCCAAAACATGCTCAAAATCGATATTTTAGGTGCCCAAAGTCGATATGTGCATGCATCATCTGTATCCGTTCATATCTCAAATTCAGGCTCAGAACACCCTAAAATTCGATTTATTTGGGTTCCAGAAGCGATCTGTACGTGTCTACTCAGTGTTAGAGTATTTTCAAAATACAGGCCCAAAACATGCTCAAAATCGATATTTTGGGTGCCCAAAGTCGATATGTGCATGCATCTTCTGTACCCGTTTATATCTCAAATTCAGACTCAAAACACCCGAATATTCGATATTTTTGGGTCCCCGAAGCCATCTGTATATGCCTACTCCGTGTTAGAGTATTTTCAAAATACAGGCCCAAAACATGCTCAAAATCGATATTTTAGGTGCCCAAAGTCGATATGTGAATGCATCTTATGTATCCGTCTATATCCCAAATTCAGGTTCAAAACACCCAAAAATTCGATATTTTTGGGTCCCAGAAGCGATCTGTACATGCCTACTCCTTGCTAGAATTTTTTAAGATACAAACCCAAGACATGCTCAAAATCGATATTTTAGGTGCAAAAAGTCGATATGTTGCATGCATCTTCTGTACCCGTTTATATCTCAAATTCAGGCTCAAAACACCCGAAAATTCGATATTTTTGGGTCCCTTACGCGATCTGTACATGCATACTCAGTGCTAGAATGTTTTCAAAATATAGGCTCAAAACATGCTAAAAATCGATATTTTAGGTGTCCAAAGTCGATATGTGCATGCATCTTCTGTACCCGTTTATATCTCAAATTCAGGCTCAAAACACCCAAAATTCGATATTTTTGGGTCCCAAAAGAGATCTGTACGTGCACACTCCGTGTTAGTGTGTTTTTAAAATACAGGCCCAAAACATGGTGAAAATCGATATTTTATGTGCCCAAAGTCAAAATGTGTATGCATCTTCTGTACACGTGTATATCCCTAATTCAGGTTCAAAACACCAGAAAATTCGATTTTTTTGGGTCCCAGAAGCGATCTGTACATGCCTACTCCTTGCTAGAATATTTTCAAGATGCAGACCCAAAACATGCTCAAAATCGATATTTTAGGTGTCCAAAGTCGATATGTGCATGCATCTTCTGTACCCGTTTATATCTCAAATTCAGGCTCAAAACTCCGAAAATTCGATATTTTTGGGTCCCTTAAGCAATCTGCACATGCTTACTCAGTGCTAGAATGTTTTTAAAATACAGGCTTAAAACATGATAAAAATCAATATTTTAGGTGTCCAAAGTCGATATGTGCATGCATCTTCTGAACCCGTTTATATCTCAAATTCAGGCTTAAAACACCCAAAAAATCGATATTTTTGTGTCCCAGAAGCGATTTGTACATGCCTACTCAGTGTTAGAGTATTTTCAAAATACAGGCCCAAAACATGCTCAAAATCGATATTTTAGGTGCCCAAAGTCGATATGTGCATGCATCTTCTGTACCCGTTTATATCTCAAATTCAGACTCAAAACACCCGAATATTCGATATTTTTGGGTCCCAAAAGCAATGTGTACATGCATACTCCGTGTTAGAGTATTTTCAAAATACAGGCCTAAAACATGCTGAAAATCGATATTTTAGCTGCCCAAAGTCAATATGTGTATGCATCTTCTGTACATGTGTATATCCCTAATTCAGGTTCAAAACACTCGAAAATTCGATATTTTTGGGTCCCAAATGCAATCTGTACATGCCTACTTCTTGCTAGAATGTTTTCAAGATACAGACCCAAAACATGCTCAAAATTGATATTTTAGGTGCAAAAAGTCGATATGTGCATGCATCTTCTGTACCCGTTTATATCTCAAATTCATGCTCAAAACACCCAAAAAATCGATATTTTTGTGTCCCAGAAGCGATCTGTACATGTCTACACTGTGTTATAGTATTTTCAAAATACAGGCCCAAAACATGCTGAAAATCGATATTTTAGGTGCCCAAAGTCAATATGTGTATGCATCTTCTGTACCCGTCTATATCCCAAATTCCGGTTCAAAACGCCAGAAAATTCGGTATTTTTGGGTTCCTGAAGCGACCTGTACATGCCTACTCCTTGCTAGAATGTTTTCAAGATACAGACCCAAAACATGCTTAAAATCGATATTTTAGGTGCAAAAAGTCGATATGTGCATGCATCCTCTGTACCCTGTTATATCCCAAATTCTGGCTTAAAACCCCCGAAAATTCGATATTTTTGGGTCCCAGAAGCGATCTGTACATGCCTACTCAGTGCTAGAATATTTTCAAATTATACGCCGAAAACATACTAAAAATCGATATTTTGGGTGCCAAAGTCGATATGTGCATGCATTTTCTGTACCCGTTTATATCTCAAATTCAGGCTCAAAACACCCAAAAAATCGATATTTTTGTGTCCCAGAAGCGATCTGTACATGTCTACACCGTGCTATAGTATTTTCAAAATACAGGCCCAAAACATGCTCAAAATCAATATTTTAGGTGCCCAAAGTCGATATGTGCATGAATCTTCTGTATCCGTCTATATCCCAAATTCAGGCTCAAAACACCCGAAAATTCGATAATTTTGGGTCCCAGAAGCGATCTGTACATGCCTACTCCTTGCTAGAATATGTTCAAGATACAGACCCAAAACATGCTCAAAATCGATATTTTAGGTGTAAAAAGTCGATATGTGCATGCATCCTCTGTACCCTGTTATATCCCAAATTCTGGCTCAAAACCCCCGAAAATTCGATATTTTTGGGTCACAGAAGCGATCTGTACATGCCTACTCAGTGCTAGAATATTTTCAAATTATACGCCCAAAACATACTAAAAATCGATATTTTGGGTGCCAAAGTCGATATGTGCATGCATCTTCTGTACCCGTTTATATCTCAAATTCAGGCTCAAAACACCCAAAAAATCGATATTTTTGTGTCCCAGAAGCGATCTGTACATGTCTACACCGTGCTATAGTATTTTCAAAATACAGGCCCAAAACATGCTCAAAATCGATATTTTAGGTGCCCTAAGTCGATATGTGCATGCATCTTCTGTACCCGTTCATATTTCAAATTCAGGCTCAGAACAACCGAAAATTCGATTTATTAGGGTCCCAGAAGCGATCTGTACGTGTCTACTCCGTGTTAGAGTATTTTCAAAATACAGGCACAAAACATGCTCAAAATCGATATTTTGGGTGCCCAAAGTCGATATGTGCATGCATCTTCTGTACCCGTTTATATCTCAAATTCAGACTCAAAACACCCGAATATTCGATATTTTTGGGTTCCAAAAGTGATCTGTACATGCATACTCCGTGTTAGAGTATTTTTAAAATACAGGACTAAAACATGCTGTAAATCGATATTTTAGCTGCCAAAAGTCAATATGTGTATGCATCTTCTGTACCCGTCTATATCCCAAATTCAGGTTCAAAACACTCGAAAATTTGATATTTTTGATTCCCAGAAGCAATCTGTACATGCCTACTTCTTTCTAGAAAGTTTTCATGATACAGACCCAAAACATTATCAAAATCGATATTTTAGGTGCAAAAAGTCGATATGTGCATGCATCTTCTGTACCCGTTTATATCTCAAATTCAGGCTCAAAACACCCAAAAAATCGATATTTTTGTGTCCCAGAAGCGATCTGTACATGTCTACACCGTGCTATAGTATTTTCAAATTACAGGCCTAAAACATGCTCAAAATCGATATTTTAGGTGCCCAAAGTCGATATGTGCATGAATCTTCTGTATCCGTCTATATCCCAAATTCAGGTTCAAAACACCCGAAAATTCGATAATTTTGGGTCCCAGAAGCGATCTGTACATGCCTACTCCTTGCTAGAATATGTTCAAGATAAAGACCCAAAACATGCTCAAAATCGATATTTTAGGTGCAAAAAGTCGATATGTGCATGCATCCTCTGTACCCTGTTATATCCCAAATTCTGGCTCAAAACCCCCGAAAATTCGATATTTTTGGGTCCCAGAAGCGATCTGTACATGCCTACTCAGTGCTAGAATATTTTCAAATTATACGCCCAAAACATACTAAAAATCGATATTTTGGGTGCCAAAGTCGATATGTGCATGCTTCTTCTGTACCCGTTTATATCTCAAATTCAGGCTCAAAACACCCAAAAAATCGATATTTTTGTGTCCCAGAAGCGATCTGTACATGTCTACACCGTGCTATAGTATTTTCAAAATACAGGCCCAAAACATGTTTAAAAATCGATATTTTAGGTGCCCAAAGTCGATATGTGCATGCATCTTCTGTATCCGTTCATATCTCAAATTCAAGCTCAGAACACCCTAAAATTCGATTTATTTGGGTTCCAGAAGCGATCTGTACGTGTCTACTCAGAGTTAGAGTATTTTCAAAATACAGGCCCAAAACATGCTCAAAATCGATATTTTGGGTGCCCAAAGTCGATATGTGCATGCATCTTCTGTACCCGTTTATATCTCAAATTCAGACTCAAAACACCCGAATATTCGATATTTTTGGGTCCCCGAAGCCATCTGTATATGCCTACTCCGTGTTAGAGTATTTTCAAAATACAGGCCCAAAACATGCTCAAAATCGACATTTTAGGTGCCCAAAGTCGATATGTGAATGCATCTTATGTATCCGTCTATATCCCAAATTCAGGTTCAAAACACCCGAAAATTCGATATTTTTGGGTCCCAGAAGCGATCTGTACATGCCTACTCCTTGCTAGAATTTTTTAAGATACAAACCCAAGACATGCTCAAAATCGATATTTT
Source organism: Petrolisthes cinctipes (assembly GCA_033782935.1). Taxonomy (NCBI): domain Eukaryota; kingdom Metazoa; phylum Arthropoda; class Malacostraca; order Decapoda; family Porcellanidae; genus Petrolisthes; species Petrolisthes cinctipes. Next base: position 83,996 of record JAWQEG010000410.1, read on the forward strand.
AGGTGCAAAAAGTCGATATGTTTCATGCATCTTCTGTACCCGTTTATATCTCAAATTCAGACTCAAAACACCCGAAAATTCTATATTTTTGGGTCCCAAAAGCAATGTGTACATGCATACTCCGTGTTAGAGTATTTTCAAAATACAGGCCTAAAACATGGTGAAAATCGATATTTTAGCTGCCCAAAGTCAATATGTGTATGCATCTTCTGTACATGTGTATATCCCTAATTCAGGTTCAAAACACTCGAAAATTCGATATTTTTGGGTCCCAAAAGCAATCTGTACATGCCTACTTCTTGCTAGAATGTTTTCAAGATACAGACCCAAAACATGCTCAAAATTGATATTTTAGGTGCAAAAAGTCGAAATGTGCATGCATCTTCTGTATCCGTTTATATCTCAAATTCAGGCTCAAAACACCCGAAAATTCGATATTTTTGGGTCCCCGAAGCGATCTGTACATGCCTACTCCGTGTTAGAGTATTTTCAAAATACAGGCCCAAAACATGCTCAAAATCGATATTTTAGGTGCCCAAAGTCGATATGTGCATGAATCTTCTGTATCCGTCTATATCCCAAATTCAGGTTCAAAACACCCGAAAATTCGATAATTTTGGGTCCCAGAAGCGATCTGTACATGCCTACTCCTTGCTAGAATATGTTCAAGATACAGACCAAAAACATGCTCAAAATCGATATTTTAGGTGCAAAAAGTCGATATGTGCATGCATCCTCTGTACCCTGTTATATCCCAAATTCTGGCTCAAAACCTCCGAAAATTCGATATTTTTGGGTCCCAGAAGCGATCTGTACATGCCTACTCAGTGCTAGAATATTTTCAAATTATACGCCCAAAACATACTAAAAATCTATATTTTGGGTGCCAAAGTCGATATGTGCATGCATCTTCTGTACCCGTTTATATCTCAAATTCAGGCTCAAAACACCCAAAAAATCGATATTTTTGTGTCCCAGAAGCGATCTGTACATGTCTACACCGTGCTATAGTATTTTCAAAATACAGGCCCAAAACATGCTCAAAATCGATATTTTAGGTGCCCAAAGTCGATATGTGCATGCATCTTCTGTACCCGTTCATATCTCAAATTCAGGCTCAGAAAACCGAAAATTCGATTTATTAGGGTCCCAGAAGAGATCTGTACGTGTCTACTCCGTGTTAGAGTATTTTAAAAATACAGGCTCAAAACATGCTCAAAATCGATATTTTGGGTGCCCAAAGTCGATATGTGCATGCATCTTCTGTACCCGTTTATATCTCAAATTCAGACTCAAAACACCCGAATATTCGATATTTTTGGGTCCCAAAAGCGATCTGTACATGCATATTCCGTGTTAGAGTATTTTTAAAATACAGGACTAAAACATGCTGTAAATCGATATTTTAGCTGCCAAAAGTCAATATGTGTATGCATCTTCTGTACCCGTCTATATCCCAAATTCAGGTTCAAAACACTCGAAAATTCGATATTTTTGATTCCCAGAAGCAATCTGTACATGCCTACTTCTTTCTAGAAAGTTTTCATGATACAGACCCAAAACATTATCAAAATCGATATTTTAGGTGCAAAAAGTCGATATGTGCATGCATCTTCTGTACCCGTTTATATCTCAAATTCAGGCTCAAAACACCCAAAAAATCGATATTTTTGTGTCCCAGAAGCGATTTGTACATGCCTACTCAGTGTTAGAGTATTTTCAAATTACAGGCCCAAAACATGCTCAAAATCGATATTTTAGGTGCAAAAAGTCGATATGTGCATGCATCTTCTGTACCCGTTTATATCTGAAATTCAGACTCAAAACACCCGAATATTCGATATTTTTGGGCCCCAAAAGCGATCTGTACATGCATACTCCGTGTTAGAGTATTTTTAAAATACAGGACTAAAACATGCTGTAAATCGATATTTTAGCTGACAAAAGTCAATATGTGTATGCATCTTCTGTACCCGTCTATATCCCAAATTCAGGTTCAAAACACTCGAAAATTCGATATTTTTGATTCCCAGAAGCAATCTGTACATGCCTACTTCTTTCTAGAAAGTTTCATAATACAGACCCAAAACATTATCAAAATCGATATTTTAGGTGCAAAAAGTCGATATGTGCATGTATCTTCTGTACCCGTTTATATCTCAAATTCAGGCTCAAAACACCCAAAAAATCGATATTTTTGTGTCCCAGAAGTGATTTGTACATGCCTACTCAGTGTTAGAGTATTTTCAAAATACAGGCCCAAAACATGCTCAAAATCGATATTTTAAGTGCAAAAAGTCGATATGTGCATGCATCTTCTGTACCCGTTTATATCTCAAATTCAGGTTCAAAACACCAGAAAATTCGATATTTTTGTGTCCCAGAAGCGATCTGTACATGTCTACACTGTGTTATAGTATTTTCAAAATACAGGCCCAAAACATGCTGAAAATCGATATTTTAGGTGCCCAAAGTCAATATGTGTATGCATCTTCTGTACCCGTCTATATCCCATATTCCGGTTCAAAACACCAGGAAATTCGGTATTTTTGGGTCCCAGAAGCGATCTGTACATGCCTACTCCTTGCTAGAATGTTTTCAAGATACAGACCCAAAACATGCTTAAAAACGATATTTTAGGTGCAAAAAGTCGATATGTGCATGCATCCTCTGCACCCTGTTATATCCCAAATTCTGGCTCAAAACACCCGAAAATTCGGTATTTTTGGGTCCCAGAAGCGATCTGTACATGCCTACTCAGTGCTAGAATATTTTCAAATTATACGCCGAAAACATACTAAAAATCGATATTTAGGGTGCCAAAGTCGATATGTGCATGCATCTTCTGTACCCGTTTATATCTCAAATTCAGGCTCAAAACACCCAAAAAATCGATATTTTTGTGTCCCAGAAGCGATCTGTACATGTCTACACTGTGTTATAGTATTTTCAAAATACAGGCCCAAAACATGCTCAAAATCGATATTTTAGGTGCCCGAAGTCGATATGTGCATGCATCTTCTGTACCCGTTCATATCTGAAATTCAGGCTCAGAACAACCGAAAATTCGATTTATTAGGGTCCCAGAAGCGATCTGTACGTGTCTACTCCGTGTTAGAGTATTTTAAAAATACAGGCTCAAAACATGCTCAAAATCGATATTTTGGGTGCCCAAAGTCGATATGTGCATGCATCTTCTGTACCCGTTTATATCTCAAATTCAGACTCAAAACACCCGAATATTCGATATTTTTGGGTCCCAAAAGCGATCTGTACATGCATACTCCGTGTTAGAGTATTTTTAAAATACAGGACTAAAACATGCTGTAAATCGATATTTTAGCTGCCAAAAGTCAATATGTGTATGCATCTTCTGTACCCGTCTATATCCCAAATTCCGGTTCAAAACACTCGAAAAATCGATATTTTTGATTCCCAGAAGCAATCTGTACATGCCTACTTCTTTCTAGAAAGTTTTCATGATACAGACCCAAAACATTATCAAAATCGATATTTTAGGTGCAAAAAGTCGATATGTGCATGCAACTTCTGTACCCGTTTATATCTCAAATTCAGGCTCAAAACACCCGAAAATTCGATATTTTTGGGTCCCAGAAGCGATCTGTACATGCCTACTCAGTGCTAGAATATTTTCAAATTATACGCCGAAAACATACTAAAAATCGATATTTTGGGTGCCAAAGTCGATATGTGCATGCATTTTCTGTACCCGTTTATATCTCAAATTCAGGCTCAAAACACACAAAAAATCGATATTTTTGTGTCCCAGAAGCGATCTGTACATGTCTACACCGTGCTATAGTATTTTCAAAATACAGGCCCAAAACATGCTCAAAATCGATATTTTAGGTGCCCAAAGTCGATATGTGCATGAATCTTCTGTATCCGTCTATATCCCAAATTCAGGTTCAAAACACCCGAAAATTCGATAATTTTGGGTCCCAGAAGCGATCTGTACATGCCTACTCCTTGCTAGAATATGTTCAAGATACAGACCCAAAACATGCTCAAAATCGATATTTTAGGTGCAAAAAGTCGATATGTGCATGCATCCTCTGTACCCTGTTATATCCCAAATTCTGGCTCAAAATCCCCGAAAATTCGATATTTTTGGGTCCCAGAAGCGATCTGTACATGCCTACTCAGTGCTAGAATATTTTCAAATTATACGCCCAAAACATACTAAAAATCTATATTTTGGGTGCCAAAGTCGATATGTGCATGCATCTTCTGTACCCGTTTATATCTCAAATTCAGGCTCAAAACACCCAAAAAATCGATATTTTTGTGTCCCAGAAGCGATCTGTACATGTCTACACCGTGCTATAGTATTTTCAAAATACAGGCCCAAAACATGCTCAAAATCGATATTTTAAGTGCCCAAAGTCGATATGTGCATGCATCTTCTGTACCCGTTCATATCTCAAATTCAGGCTCAGAAAACCGAAAATTCGATTTATTAGGGTCCCAGAAGAGATCTGTACGTGTCTACTCCGTGTTAGAGTATTTTAAAAATACAGGCTCAAAACATGCTCAAAATCGATATTTTGGGTGCCCAAAGTCGATATGTGCATGCATCTTCTGTACCCGTTTATATCTCAAATTCAGACTCAAAACACCCGAATATTCGATATTTTTGTGTCCCAAAAGCGATCTGTACATGCATACTCCGTGTTAGAGTATTTTTAAAATACAGGACTAAAACATGCTGTAAATCGATATTTTAGCTGCCAAAAGTCAATATGTGTATGCATCTTCTGTACCCGTCTATATCCCAAATTCAGGTTCAAAACACTCGAAAATTCGATATTTTTGATTCCCAGAAGCAATCTGTACATGCCTACTTCTTTCTAGAAAGTTTTCATGATACAGACCCAAAACATTATCAAAATCGATATTTTAGGTGCAAAATGTCGATATGTGCATGCATCTTCTGTACCCGTTTATATCTCAAATTCAGGCTCAAAACACCCAAAAAATCGATATTTTTGTGTCCCAGAAGCGATTTGTACATGCCTACTCAGTGTTAGAGTATTTTCAAAATACAGGCCCAAAACATGCTCAAAATCGATATTTTAGGTGCCCAAAGTCGATATGTGCATGCATCTTCTGTACCCGTTTATATCTGAAATTCAGACTCAAAACACCCGAATATTCGATATTTTTGGGTCCCAAAAGCGATCTGTACATGCATACTCCGTGTTAGAGTTTTTTTAAAATACAGGACTAAAACATGCTGTAAATCGATATTTTAGCTGCCAAAAGTCAATATGTGTATGCATCTTCTGTACCCGTCTATATCCCAAATTCAGGTTCAAAACACTCGAAAATTCGATATTTTTGATTCCCAGAAGCAATCTGTACATGTCTACTTCTTTCTAGAAAGTTTTCATAATACAGACCCAAAACATTATCAAAATCGATATTTTAGGTGCAAAAAGTCGATATGTGCATGTATCTTCTGTACCCGTTTATATCTCAAATTCAGGCTCAAAACACCCAAAATTCGATATTTTTGGGTCCCAAAAGAGATCTGTACGTGCACACTCCGTGTTAGAGTGTTTTTAAAATACAGGCCCAAAACATGCTGAAAATCGATATTTTATGTGCCCAAAGTCAAAATGTGTATTCATCTTCTGTACACGTGTATATCCCTAATTCAGGTTCAAAACACCAGAAAATTCGATTTTTTTGGGTCCCAGAAGCGATCTGTACATGCCTACTCCTTGCTAGAATATTTTCAAGATACAGACCCAAAACATGCTCAAAATCGATATTTTAAGTGCAAAAAGTCGATATGTGCATGCATCTTCTGTACCCGTTTATATCTCAAATTCAGACTCAAAACTCCGAAAATTCGATATTTTTGGGTCCCTTAAGCAATCTGCACATGCTTACTCAGTGCTAGAATGTTTTTAAAATACAGGCTTAAAACATGATATAAATCAATATTTTAGGTGTCCAAAGTCGATAAGTGCATGCATCTTCTGAACCCGTTTATATCTCAAATTCAGGCTCAAAACACCCAAAAAATCGATATTTTTGTGTCCCAGAAGCGATTTGTACATGCCTACTCAGTGTTAGAGTATTTTCAAAGTACAGGCCCAAAACATGCTGAAAATCGATATTTTAGGTGCCCAAAGTCGATATGTGCATGCATCTTCTTTACCCGTTTATATCTCAAATTCAGACTCAAAACCCCCGAATATTCGATATTTTTGGGTCCCAAAAGCAATGTGTACATGCATACTCCGTGTTAGAGTATTTTCAAAATGCAGGCCTAAAACATGCTGAAAATCGATATTTTAGCTGCCCAAAGTCAATATGTGTATGCATCTTCTGTACCCGTCTATATCCCAAATTCAGGTTCAAAACACCAGAAAATTCGGTATTTTTGGGTCCCAGAAGCGACCTGTACATGCCTACTCCTTCCTAGAATGTATTCAAGATACAGACCCAAAACATGCTTGAAATCGATATTTTAGGTGCAAAAAGTCAATATGTGCATGCATCCTATGTACCTGGTTATATCCCAAATTCTGGGTCAAAACCCCCGGAAATTCGATATTTTTGGGTCCCAGAAGCGATCTGTACATGTCTACACCGTGCTATAGTATTTTCAAAATACAGGCCCAAAACATGCTCAAAATCGATATTTTGGGTGCCCAAAGTCAATATGTGTATGCATCTTCTGTACCCGTCTATATCCCAAATTCAGGTTCAAAACACTCGAAAATTTGATATTTTTGTGTCCCAGAAGCAATCTGTACATGCCTACTTCTTGCTAGAATGTTTTCAAGATACAGACCCAAAACATGCTCAAAATCGATATTTTAGGTGCAAAAAGTCGAAATGTGCATGCATCTTCTGTACCCGTTTATATCTCAAATTCAGGCTCAAAACACCCGAAAATTCGATATTTTTGGGTCTCTTAAGCGATCTGCACATGCTTACTCAGTGGTAGAATGTTTTTAAAATACAGGCTTAAAACATGCTATAAATCGATATTTTAGGTGTGAAAAGTCAATATGTGAATGCATCTTCTGTACCCGTTTATATCTCAAATTCAGGCTCAAAACACCCAAAAACTCGATATTTTTGTGTCCCAGAAACGATATGTACATGCATACTCCGTGTTAGAGTATTTTTAAAATACAGGCCCAAAACATACTCAAAATCTATATTTTAGGTGCCCAAAGTCAATATGTGCATGCATCTTATGTACCCGTTTATATCTCAAATTCAGGCTCAAAACACCCGAAAAGTCGATATTTTTGGGTCCCGGAAGCAAACTGTACATGCCTACTCCGTGTTAATGTATTTTCAAAATACAGGCCCAAAAAATGCTGAAAATCTATATTTTAGGTGCTTAAAGTCAATATGTGTATGCATCTTCTGTACCCGTCTATATCCCAAATTCAGGTTCAAAACACCAGAAAATTCGGTATTTTTGGGTCCCAGAAGCGACCTTTACATGCCTACTCCTTCCTAGAATGTTTTCAAGATACAGACACAAAACATGCTTGAAATCGATATTTTAGGTGCAAAAAGTCAATATGTGCTTGCATCCTATGTACCCGGTTATATCCCAAATTCTGGGTAAAACCCCCCGAAAATTCGATATTTTTGGGTCCCAGAAGCGATCTGTACATGCCTACTCAGTGCTAGAATATTTTCAAATTATACTCCCAAAACATACTAAAAATCGATATTTTGGGTGCCAAAGTCGATATGTGCATGCATTTTCTGTACCCGTTTATATCTCAAATTCAGGCTCAAAACATGCAAAAAATCGAGATTTTTGTGTCCCAGAAGCGATCTGTACATGTCTACACCGTGCTATAGTATTTTCAAAATACAGGCCCAAAACATGCTGAAAATCGATATTTTAGGTGCCCAAAGTCGATATGTGCATGCATCTTCTGTATCCGTTCATATCTCAAATTCAGGCTCAGAACACCCTAAAATTCGATTTATTTGGGTTCCAGACGCGATCTGTACGTGTCTACTCCGTGTTAGAGTATTTTAAAAATACAGGCCCAAAACATGCTCAAAATCGATATTTTGGGTGCCCAAAGTCGATATGTGCATGCATCTTCTGTATCCGTTTATATCTCAAATTCAGACTCAAAACACCCGAATATTCGATATTTTTGGGTCCCAAAAGAAATGTGTACATGCATACTCCGTGTTAGAATATTTTCAAAATACAGGCCTAAAACATGCAGAAATTCGATATTTTAGCTGCCCAAAGTCAATATGTGTATGCATCTTCTGTACCCGTCTATATCCCAAATTCAGGTTCAAAACTCTCGAAAATTCGATATTTTTGGGTCCGAGAAGCCATCTGTACATGCCTACTCCGTGTTAGAGTATTTTCAAAATACAGGCCCAAAACATGCTCAAAATCGATATATTAGGTGCAAAAAGACGATACGTGCATGCATCCTCGGTATCCGTCTATATCCCAAATTCAGGTTCAAAACACCCGAAAATTCGATAATTTTGGGTCCTAGAAGCGATCTGTACATGCCTACTCCTTGCTAGAATTTTTTCAAGATACAGACCCAAAACATGCTCAAAATCGATATTTTAGGTGCAAAAAGTCGATATGTGCATGCATCGTCTGTACCCGGTTATATCCCAATTTCTGGCTCAAAACACCCGAAAATTCGATTTATTTGGGTCCCAGAAGCGATCTGTACATGCCTACTCAGTGCTAGAATAATTTCAAATTAAACGCCCAAAACATACTAAAAATCGATATTTTGGTTGCCAAAGTCGATATGTGCATGCATCTTCTGTACCCGTTTATATCTCAAATTTAGGCTCAAATCACCTAAAAAATCGATATTTTTGTGTCCCAGAAGCGATCTGTACATGTCTACACCGTGTTTGAGTATTTTCAAAATACAGGCCCAAAACTTGCTCAAAATCGATATTTTAGGTGCCCGAAGTCGATATGTGCATGCATCTTCTGTACCCGTTTATATCTCAAATTCAGACTCAAAACTCCCGAATATTCGATATTTTTTGGGTCCCAAAAGCCATCTGTACATGCATACTCCGTGTTAGAGTATTTATAAAATACAAGCCTAAAACATGCTGTAAATCGATATTTTAGCTGCCCAAAATCAATATGTGTATGCATCTTCTGTACCCGTCTATATCCCAAATTCAGATTCAAGACACCCGAAAATTCGATATTTTTGGGTCGCAGAAGCGATCTGTATATGCCTACTCAGTGCTAGAATGTTTTTAAAATACAGGCTTAAAACATGCTACAAATCGATATTTTAGGTGTCCAAAGTCGATATGTGCATGCATCTTCTGCACCCGTTTATATTTCAAATTCAGGCTCAAAACACCCAAAAAATCGATATTTTTGTGTCCCAGAAGCGATCTGTACATGCATACTCCGTGTTAGAGTATTTTCAAAATACAGGCCCAAAACATACTCAAAATCGATATTTTAGGTGACCAAAGTCGATATGTGCATGCATTTTCTGTACCCGTTTATATCTCAAATTCAGGCTCAAAACACCCGAAAAGTCGATATTTTTGTGTCCCAGAAGCGATCTGTACATGCCTACTCCGTGTTAGAATTTTTTAAGATACAAACCCAAGACATGCTCACAATCGATATTTTAGGTGCAAAGAGTCGATATGTTCATGCATCTTTTGTACCCGTTTATATCTCAAATTCAGGCTCAAAACACCCGAAAATTCGATATTTTTGGGTCCCTTAAGCGATCTGTACATGCATACTCAGTGCTAGAATGTTTTCAAAATATAGGCTCAAAACATGCTAAAAATCGATATTTTAGGTGTCCAAAGTCGATATGTGCATGCATCTTCTGTACCCGTTTATATCTAAAATTCAGGCTCAAAACACCCGAAAATTCGATATTTTTGGGTCCCAAAAGCGATCTGTACATGTCTACTCCGAGTTAGAGTATTTTTTAAATACAGGCCCAAAACATGCTAAAAATCGTCATTTTAGGTGCCCAATGTCGAAATGTGCATGCATCTTCTGTACCCGTTTATATCTCAAATTCAGGCTCAAAACACCCGAAAATTCGATATTTTTGGGTCCCAAAAGCGATCTGTACATGTCTACTCCGTGTTAGAATATTTTCAAAATACAGGCCCAAAACATGCTCAAAATCGATATTTTAGGTGCCCAAAGTCGATATGTGCATGAATCTTCTGTATCCGTTTATATCTCAAATTCAGGCTCAAAACACCCGAAAATTCGATATTTTTGGGTCCCAGAAGTGATCTGTACATGCCTACTCCGTGTTAATGTATTTTCAAAATACAGGCCAAAAACATGCTGAAAATCTATATTTTAGGTGCCCAAAGTCAATATGTGTATGCATCTTCTGTACCCGTCTATATCCCAAATTCAGTTTCAAAACACCAGAAAATTCGGTATTTTTGGGTCCCAGAAACGATCTGTACATGCCTACTCCATGCTAGAATTTTTTCAAGATACAGACCCAAAACATGCTCAAAATCGATATTTTAGGTGCAAAAAGTCGATATGTGCATGCATCCTCTGTACCCGGTTATATCCCAAATTCTGGCTCAAAACCCCCAAAAATTCGATATTTTTGGGTCCCAGAAGCGATCTGTACATGCCTACTCAGTGCTAGAATATTTTCAAATTATACGCCGAAAACATACTAAAAATCGATATTTTGGGTGCCAAAGTCGATATGTGCATGCATCTTCTGTACCCGTTTATATCTCAAATTCAGGCTCAAAACACCCAAAAACTCGATATTTTTGTGTCCCAGAAGCGATCTGTACATGCCTACACCGTGCTATAGTATTTTCAAAATACAGGCCCAAAACATGCTCAAAATCGATATTTTAGGTGCCCGAAGTCGATATGTGCATGCATCTTCTGTACCTGTTCATATCTCAAATTCAGGCTCAGAACAACCGAAAATTCGATTTATTAGGGTCCCAGAAGCGATCTGTACGTGTCTACTCTGTGTTAGAGTATTTTTAAAATACAGGCTCAAAACATGCTCAAAATTGATATTTTGGGTGCCATAGTCGATATGTGCATGCATCTTCTGTACCCGTTTATATCTCAAATTCAGACTCAAAACTCCCGAATATTCGATATTTTTGGGTCCCAAAAGCCATCTGTACATGCATACTCAGTGTTAGAGTATTTATAAAATACAAGCCTAAAACATGCTGTAAATCGATATTTTAGCTGCCCAAAGTCAATATGTGTATGCATCTTCTGTACCCGTCTATATCCCAAATTCAGATTCAAGACACCCGAAAATTCGATATTTTTGGGTCGCAGAAGCGATCTGTACATGCCTACTCAGTGCTAGAATGTTTTTAAAATACAGGCTTAAAACATGCTACAAATCGATATTTTAGGTGTCCAAAGTCGATATGTGCATGCATCTTCTGCACCCGTTTATATTTCAAATTCAGGCTCAAAACACCCAAAAAATCGATATTTTTGTGTCCCAGAAGCGATCTGTACATGCATACTCCGTGTTAGAGTATTTTCAAAATACAGGCCCAAAACATACTCAAAATCGATATTTTAGGTGACCAAAGTCGATATGTGCATGCATTTTCTGTACCCGTTTATATCTCAAATTCAGGCTCAAAACACCCGAAAAGTCGATATTTTTGTGTCCCAGAAGCGATCTGTACATGCCTACTCCGTGTTAGAATTTTTTAAGATACAAACCCAAGACATGCTCACAATCGATATTTTAGGTGCAAAGAGTCGATATGTTCATGCATCTTTTGTACCCGTTTATATCTCAAATTCAGGCTCAAAACACCCGAAAATTCGATATTTTTGGGTCCCTTAAGCGATCTGTACATGCATACTCAGTGCTACAATGTTTTCAAAATATAGGCTCAAGACATGCTAAAAATCGATATTTTAGGTGTCCAAAGTCGATATGTGCATGCATCTTCTGTACCCGTTTATATCTAAAATTCAGGCTCAAAACACCCGAAAATTCGATATTTTTGGGTCCCAAAAGCGATCTGTACATGTCTACTCCGAGTTAGAGTATTTTTTAAATACAGGCCCAAAACATGCTAAAAATCGTCATTTTAGGTGCCCAAAGTCGAAATGTGCATGCATCTTCTGTACCCGTTTATATCTCAAATTCAGGCTCAAAACACCCGAAAATTCGATATTTTTGGGTCCCAAAAGCGATCTGTACATGTCTACTCCGTGTTAGAATATTTTCAAAATACAGGCCCAAAACATGCTCAAAATCGATATTTTAGGTGCAAAAAGTCGATATGTGCATGAATCTTCTGTATCCGTTTATATCTCAAATTCAGGCTCAAAACACCCGAAAATTCGATATTTTTGGGTCCCAGAAGTGATCTGTACATGCCTACTCCGTGTTAATGTATTTTCAAAATACAGGCCAAAAACATGCTGAAAATCTATATTTTAGGTGCCCAAAGTCAATATGTGTATGCATCTTCTGTACCCGTCTATATCCCAAATTCAGTTTCAAAACACCAGAAAATTCGGTATTTTTGGGTCCCAGAAACGATCTGTACATGCCTACTCCATGCTAGAATTTTTTCAAGATACAGACCCAAAACATGCTCAAAATCGATATTTTAGGTGCAAAAAGTCGATATGTGCATGCATCCTCTGTACCCGGTTATATCCCAAATTCTGGCTCAAAACCCCCAAAAATTCGATATTTTTGGGTCCCAGAAGCGATCTGTACATGCCTACTCAGTGCTAGAATATTTTCAAATTATACGCCGAAAACATACTAAAAATCGATATTTTGGGTGCCAAAGTCGATATGTGCATGCATCTTCTGTACCCGTTTATATCTCAAATTCAGGCTCAAAACACCCAAAAACTCGATATTTTTGTGTCCCAGAAGCGATCTGTACATGCCTACACCGTGCTATAGTATTTTCAAAATACAGGCCCAAAACATGCTCAAAATCGATATTTTAGGTGCCCGAAGTCGATATGTGCATGCATCTTCTGTACCTTTTCATATCTCAAATTCAGGCTCAGAACAACCGAAAATTCGATTTATTAGGGTCCCAGAAGCGATCTGTACGTGTCTACTCTGTGTTAGAGTATTTTTAAAATACAGGCTCAAAACATGCTCAAAATTGATATTTTGGGTGCCATAGTCGATATGTGCATGCATCTTCTGTACCCGTTTATATCTCAAATTCAGACTCAAAACTCCCGAATATTCGATATTTTTGGGTCCCAAAAGCCATCTGTACATGCATACTCAGTGTTAGAGTATTTATAAAATACAAGCCTAAAACATGCTGTAAATCGATATTTTAGCTGCCCAAAGTCAATATGTGTATGCATCTTCTGTACCCGTCTATATCCCAAATTCAGATTCAAGACACCCGAAAATTCGATATTTTTGGGTCGCAGAAGCGATCTGTACATGCCTACTCAGTGCTAGAATGTTTTTAAAATACAGGCTTAAAACATGCTACAAATCGATATTTTAGGTGTCCAAAGTCGATATGTGCATGCATCTTCTGCACCCGTTTATATTTCAAATTCAGGCTCAAAACACCCAAAAAACCGATATTTTTGTGTTCCAGAAGCGATCTGTACATGCATACTCCGTGTTAGAGTATTTTCAAAATACAGGCCCAAAACATACTCAAAATCGATATTTTAGGTGACCAAAGTCGATATGTGCATGCATTTTCTGTACCCGTTTATATCTCAAATTCAGGCTCAAAACACCCGAAAAGTCGATATTTTTGTGTCCCAGAAGCGATCTGTACATGCCTACTCCGTGTTAGAATTTTTTAAGATATAAACCCAAGACATGCTCACAATCGATATTTTAGGTGCAAAGAGTCGATATGTTCATGCATCTTTTGTACCAGTTTATATCTCAAATTCAGGCACAAAACACCCGAAAATTCGATATTTTTGGGTCCCTTAAGCGATCTGTACATGCATACTCAGTGCTAGAATGTTTTCAAAATATAGGCTCAAGACATGCTAAAAATCGATATTTTAGGTGTCCAAAGTCGATATGTGCATGCATCTTCTGTACCCGTTTATATCTAAAATTCAGGCTCAAAACACCCGAAAATTCGATATTTTTGTGTCCCAAAAGCGATCTGTACATGTCTACTCCGAGTTAGAGTATTTTTTAAATACAGGCCCAAAACATGCTAAAAATCGTCATTTTAGGTGCCCAAAGTCGAAATGTGCATGCATCTTCTGTACCCGTTTATATCTCAAATTCAGGCTCAAAACACCCGAAAATTCAATATTTTTGGGTCCCAGAAGCGATCTGTACGTGCATACTCCGTGTTAGAGTGTTTTTAAAATACAGGCCCAAAACATGCTGAAAATCGATATTTTATGTGCCCAAAGTCAATATGTGTATGAATCTTCTGTACACGTGTATATCCCTAATTCAAGTTCAAAACACCAGAAAATTCGATATTTTTGGGTCCCAAATGCGATCTGTACATGCCTACTCCTTGCTAGAATGTTTTCAAGATACAGTCCCAAAACATGCTCAAAATCGATATTTTAAGTGCAAAAAGTCGATATGTGCATGCATATTCTGTACCCGTTTATATCTCAAATTCAAGCTCAAAACTCCGAAAATTTGATATTTTTGGGTCCCAGAAGCAATCTGCACATGCCTACTCAGTGCTAAAATGTTTTTAAAATACAGGCTTAAAATATGCTATAAATCGATATTTTAGGTGTCCAAAGTCGATATGTGCATGCATCTTCTGTACCCGTTTATATCTCAAATTCAGGCTCAAAACACCCGAAAATTCGATATTTTTGGGTCCCAAAAGCGATCTGTACATGTCTACTCCGTGTTAGAATATTTTCAAAATACAGGCCCAAAACATGCTCAAATCGATATTTTAGGTGCCCAAAGTCGATATGTGCATGAATCTTCTGTATCCGTTTATATCTCAAATTCAGGCTCAAAACACCTGAAAATTCGATATTTTTGGGTCCCAGAAGTGATCTGTACATGCCTACTCCGTGTTAATGTATTTTCAAAATACAGGCCAAAAACATGCTGAAAATCTATATTTTAGGTGCCCAAAGTCAATATGTGTATGCATCTTCTGTACCCGTCTATATCCCAAATTCAGTTTCAAAACACCAAAAAATTCAGTATTTTTGGGTCCCAGAAACGATCTGTACATGCCTACTCCATGCTAGAATTTTTTCAAGATACAGACCCAAAACATGCTCAAAATCGATATTTTAGGTGCAAAAAGTCGATATGTGCATGCATCCTCTGTACCCGGTTATATCCCAAATTCTGGCTCAAAACCCCCAAAAATTCGATATTTTTGGGTCCCAGAAGCGATCTGTACATGCCTACCCAGTGCTAGAATATTTTCAAATTATACGCCGAAAACATACTAAAAATCGATATTTTGGTTGCCAAAGTCGATATGTGCATGCATCTTCTGTACCCGTTTATATCTCAAATTCAGGCTCAAAACACCCAAAAACTCGATATTTTTGTGTCCCAGAAGCGATCTGTACATGCCTACACCGTGCTATAGTATTTTCAAAATACAGGCCCAAAACATGCTCAAAATCGATATTTTAGGTGCCCGAAGTCGATATGTGCATGCATCTTCTGTACCTGTTCATATCTCAAATTCAGGCTCAGAACAACCGAAAATTCGATTTATTAGGGTCCCAGAAGCAATCTGTACGTGTCTACTCCGTGTTAGAGTATTTTTAAAATACAGGCTCAAAACATGCTCAAAATCGATAGTTTGGGTGCCCAAAGTCGATATGTGCATGCATCTTCTGTACCCGTTTATATCTCAAATTCAGACTCAAAACACCCGAATATTCGATATTTTTGCGTCCCAAAAGCGATCTGTACATGCATACTCCGTGTTAGAGTATTTTTAAAATACAGGGCTAAAACATGCTGTAAATCGATATTTTAGCTGCCAAAAGTCAATATGTGTATGCATCTTCTGTACCCGTCTATATCCCAAATTCCGGTTCAAAACACTCGAAAAATAGATATTTTTGAGTCCCAGAAGCAATCTGTACATGCCTACTTCTTTCTAGAAAGTTTTCATGATACAGACCCAAAACATGCTCAAAATCGATATTTTAGGTGCAAAAAGTCGATATGTGCATGCATCTGCTGTACCCGTTTATATCTCAAATTCAGGCTCAAAACACCCAAAAAATCGATATTTTTGTGTCCCAGAAGCGATCTGTACATGTCTACACTGTGTTATAGTATTTTAAAAATACAGGCCCAAAACATGCTGAAAATCGATATTTTAGGTGCCCAAAGTCAATATGTGTATGCATCTTCTGTACCCGTCTATATCCCAAATTCAGGTTCAAAACACCATAAAATTCGGTATTTTTGGGTCCCAGAAGCGACCTGTACATGCCTACTCCTTGCTAGAATGTTTTCAAGATACAGACCCAAAACATGCTTAAAATCGATATTTTAGGTGCAAAAAGTCGATATGTGCATGCATCCTCTGTACCCTGTTATATCCCAAATTCTGGCTCAAAACCCCCGAAAATTCGATATTTTTGGGTCCCAGAAGCTATCTGTACATGCCTACTCAGTGCTAGAATATTTTCAAATTATACGCCCAAAACATACTAAAAATCGATATTTTGGGTGCCAAAGTCGATATGTGCATGCATCTTCTGTACCCGTTTATATCTCAAATTCAGGCTCAAAACACCCAAAAAATCAATATTTTTGTGTCCCAGAAACGATCTGTACATGTCTACACCGTGCTATAGTATTTTCAAAATACAGGCCCAAAACATGCTCAAAATCGATATTTTAGGTGCCCAAAGTCGATATGTGCATGAATCTTCTGTATCCGTCTATATCCCAAATTCAGGTTCAAAACACCCGAAAATTCGATAATTTTGGGTCCCAGAAGCGGTCTGTACATTCCTACTCCTTGCTAGAATATGTTCAAGATACAGACCCAAAACATGCTCAAAATCGATATTTTAAGTGCAAAAAGTCGATATGTGCATGCATCTTCTGTACCCGTTTATATCTCAAATTCAGGCTCAAAACTCCGAAAATTCGATATCTTTGGGTCCCTTAAGCAATCTGCACATGCCTACTCAGTGCTAGAATGTTTTTAAAATACAGGCTTAACACATGCTATAAATCGATATTTTAGGTGTCCAAAGTCGATATGTGCATGCATCTTCTGAACCCGTTTATATCTCAAATTCGGGCTCAAAACACCCAAAAAATCGATATTTTTGTGTCCCAGAAGCGATCTGTACATGCCTACTCCGTGTTAAAGTATTTTCAAAATACAGGCCCAAAAGATGCTCAAAATCGATATTTTAGGTGCCCAAAGTCGATATGTGCATGCATCTTCTGTACCCGTTTATATCTCAAATTCAGACTCAAAACACCAGAATATTCGATATTTTTGGGTCCCAAAAGCAATGTGTACATGCATACTCCGTGTTAGAGTATTTTCAAAATACAGGCCTAAAACATGCTGAAAATCGATATTTTAGCTGCCCAAAGTCAATATGTGTATGCATCTTCTGTACCCGTCTATATCCCAAATTCAGGTTCAAAGCACTCGAAAATTCGATATTTTTGGGTCCCAGAAGCAATCTGTACATGCCTACTTCTTGCTAGAATGTTTTCAAGATACAGACCCAAAACATGCTCAAAATCGATATTTTAGATTCAAAAAGTCGAAATGTGCATGCATCTTCTGTACCCGTTTATATCTCAAATTCAGGCTCAAAACACCCAAAAAATCGATATTTTTGTGTCCCACAAGCGATCTGTACATGCATACTCCGTGTTAGAGTATTTTCAAAATACAGGCCCAAAACATACTCAAAATCGATATTTTAGGTGCCCAAAGTCGATATGTGCATGCATCCTCTGTACCCGGTTATATCCCAAATTCTGGCTCAAAACCCTCGAAAATTCGATTTTTTGGGGTCCCAGAAGCAATCTGTACATGCCTACTTCTTGCTAGAATGTTTTCAAGATTCAGACCCAAAACATGCTCAAAATCGATATTTTAGGTGCAAAAAGTCGAAATGTGCATGCATCTTCTGTACCCGTTTAAATCTCAAATTCAAGCTCAAAACATCCGAAAATTCGATATTTTGGGGTCCTCGAAGCCTTCTGTAAATGCCTACTCCGTGTTAGAGTATTTTCAAAATACAGGCCCAAAACATGCTCAAAATCGATATTTTAGGTGCCCAAAGTCGATATGTGCATGCATCTTCTGTATCCGTCTATATCCCAAATTCAGGTTCAAAACACCCGAAAATTCGATATTTTTGGGTCCCAGAAGCGATCTGTACATGCCTACTCCTTGCTAGAATTTTTTAAGATACAAACCCAAGACATGCTCAAAATCGATATTTTAGGTGCAAAAAGTCGATATGTGCATGCATCTTCTGTACCCGTTTATATCTCAAATTCAGGCTCAAAACACCCGAAAATTCCATATTTTGGGGTCCCTTAAGCGATCTGTACATGCATAATCAGTGCTAGAATGTTTTCAAAATATAGGCTCAAAACATGGTAAAAATCGATATTTTTGGTGTCAAAAGTCGATATGTGCATGCATCTTCTGTACCCGTTTATATCTCAAATTCAGGCTCAAAACACCCGAAAATTCGATATTTTTGGGTCCCAAAAGCGATCTGTACATGTCTACTCCGTGTTAGAGTATTTTTAAAATACAGGCCCACAACTTGCTAAAAAAACGATATATTAAATGTCCAAAGTCGATATGTGCATGCATCTTCTGTACCCGTTTATATCTCAAATTCAGGCTCAAAACACCCGAAAAATCGATATTTTTGGGTCCCAGAAGCGATCTGTACATGCCTACCCCGTGTTAATGTATTTTCAAAATACAGGCCCAAAACATGCTGAAAATCTATATATTAGGTGCCCAAAGTCAATATGTGTATGCATCTTCTGTACCCGTCTATATCCCAAATTCAAGTTCAAAACACCAGAAAATTCGGTATTTTTTGGTCCCAGAAGCGATCTGTACATGCCTACTCCTTGCTAGAATTTTTTCAAGATACAGACCCAAAACATGCTCAAAATCGATATTTTAGGTGCAAAAAGTCGATATGTGCATGCATCCTCTGTACACTGTTATATTCCAAATTCTGGCTCAAAACCCCCGAAAAATCGATATTTTTGGGTCCCAGAAGCGATCTGTACATGCCTACTCAGTGCTAGAATATTTTCAAATTATACGCTGAAAACATATTAAAAATCGATATTTTGGGTGCCAAAGTCGATATGTGCATGCATCTTCTGTACCCGTTTATATCTCAAATTCAGGCTCAAAACACCCAAAAAAATCGATATTTTTGTGTCCCAGAAGCGATCTGTACATGCCTACACCGTGCTATAGTATTTTCAAAATACAGGCCCAAAACATGCTCAAAATCGATATTTTAGGTGCCCGAAGTCGATATGTGCATGCATCTTCTGTACCTGTTCATATCTCAAATTCAGGCTCAGAACAACCGAAAATTCGATTTATTAGGGTCCCAGAAGCGATCTGTACGTGTCTACTCCGTGTTAGAGTATTTTTAAAATACAGGCTCAAAACATGCTCAAAATCGATATTTTGGGTGCCCAAAGTCGATAGGTGCATGCATCTTCTGTACCCGTTTATATCTCAAATTCAGACTCAAAACACCCGAATATTCGATATTTTTGCGTCCCAAAAGCGATCTGTACATGCATACTCCGTGTTAGAGTATTTTTAAAATACAGGACTAAAACATGCTGTAAATCGATATTTTAGCCGCCAAAAGTCAATATGTGTATGCATCTTCTGTACCCGTCTATATCCCAAATTCCGGTTCAAAACACTCGAAAAATCGATATTTTTGAGTCCCAGAAGCAATCTGTACATGCCTACTTCTTTCTAGAAAGTTTTCATGATACAGACCCAAAACATGCTCAAAATCGATATTTTAGGTGCAAAAAGTCGATATGTGCATGCATCTGCTGTACCCGTTTATATCTCAAATTCAGGCTCAAAACACCCAAAAAATCGATATTTTTGTGTACCAGAAGCGATCTGTACATGTCTACACTGTGTTATAGTATTTTAAAAATACAGGCCCAAAACATGCTGAAAATCGATATTTTAGGTGCCCAAAGTCAATATGTGTATGCATCTTCTGTACCCGTCTATTTCCCAAATTCAGGTTCAAAACACCATAAAATTCGGTATTTTTGGGTCCCAGAAGCGACCTGTACATGCCTACTCCTTGCTAGAATGTTTTCAAGATACAGACCCAAAACATGCTTAAAATCGATATTTTAGGTGCAAAAAGTCGATATGTGCATGCATCCTCTGTACCCTGTTATATCCCAAATTCTGGCTCAAAACCCCCGAAAATTCGATATTTTTGGGTCCCAGAAGCTATCTGTACATGCCTACTCAGTGCTAGAATATTTTCAAATTATACGCCCAAAACATACTAAAAATCGATATTTTGGGTGCCAAAGTCGATATGTGCATGCATCTTCTGTACCCGTTTATATCTCAAATTCAGGCTCAAAACACCCAAAAAATCGATATTTTTGTGTCCCAGAAGCGATCTGTACATGTCTACACCATGCTATAGTATTTTCAAAATACAGGCCCAAAACATGCTCAAAATCGATATTTTAGGTGCCCAAAGTCGATATGTGCA
Source organism: Petrolisthes cinctipes (assembly GCA_033782935.1). Classification (NCBI taxonomy): domain Eukaryota; kingdom Metazoa; phylum Arthropoda; class Malacostraca; order Decapoda; family Porcellanidae; genus Petrolisthes; species Petrolisthes cinctipes. Next base: position 104,766 of record JAWQEG010000410.1, read on the forward strand.
TGAATCTTCTGTATCCGTCTATATCCCAAATTCAGGTTCAAAACACCCGAAAATTCGATAATTTTGGGTCCCAGAAGCGGTCTGTACATTCCTACTCCTTGCTAGAATATGTTCAAGATACAGACCCAAAACATGCTCAAAATCGATATTTTAAGTGCAAAAAGTCGATATGTGCATGCATCTTCTGTACCCGTTTATATCTCAAATTCAGGCTTAAAACTCCGAAAATTCGATATTTTTGGGTCCCTTAAGCAATCTGCACATGCCTACTCAGTGCTAGAATGTTTTTAAAATACAGGCTTAACACATGCTATAAATCGATATTTTAGGTGTCCAAAGTCGATATGTGCATGTATCTTCTGAACCCGTTTATATCTCAAATTCGGGCTCAAAACACCCAAAAAATCGATATTTTTGTGTCCCAGAAGCGATCTGTACATGCCTACTCCGTGTTAGAGTATTTTCAAAATACAGGCCCAAAAGATGCTCAAAATCGATATTTTAGGTGCCCAAAGTCGATATGTGCAAGCATCTTCTGTACCCGTTTATATCTCAAATTCAGACTCAAAACACCAGAATATTCGATATTTTTGGGTCCCAAAAGCAATGTGTACATGCATACTCCGTGTTAGAGTATTTTCAAAATACAGGCCTAAAACATGCTGAAAATCGATATTTTAGCTGCCCAAAGTCAATATGTGTATGCATCTTCTGTACCCGTCTATATCCCAAATTCAGGTTCAAAGCACTCGGAAAATCGATATTTTTGGGTCCCAGAAGCAATCTGTACATGCCTACTTCTTGCTAGAATGTTTTCAAGATACAGACCCAAAACATGCTCAAAATCGATATTTTAGATTAAAAAAGTCGAAATGTGCATGCATCTTCTGAACCCGTTTATATCTCAAATTCAGGCTCAAAACACCCGAAAATTCGATATTTTTGGGTCCCCGAAGCGATCTGTACAGGCCTACTCCGTGTTCGAGTATTTTCAAAATACAGGCCCAAAACATGCTCAAAATCGATATTTTAGGTGCCCAAAGTCGATATGTGCATGCATCTTCTGTATCCGTCTATATCCCAAATTCAGGTTCAAAACACTCGAAAATTCGATATTTTTGTGTCCCATAAGCAATTTGTACATGCCTACTTCTCTCTAGAATGTTTTCAAGATACAGACCCAAAACATGCTTAAAATCGATATTTTAGGTGCAAAAAAACGATATGTTCATGCATCTTCTGTACCCGTTTATATCTCAAATTCAGGCTCAAAACACCCGAAAATTCCATATTTTGGGGTCCCTTAAGCGATCTGTACATGCATAATCAGTGCTAGAATGTTTTCAAAATATAGGCTCAAAACATGGTAAAAATCGATATTTTAGGTGTCAAAAGTCGATATGTGCATGCATCTTCTGTACCCGTTTATATCTCAAATTCAGGCTCAAAACACCCGAAAATTCTATATTTTTGCGTCCCAAAAGCGATCTGTACATGTCTACTCCGTGTTAGAGTATTTTTAAAATACAGGCCCAAAACTTGCTAAAAAAACGATATATTAAATGTCCAAAGTCGATTTGTGCATGCATCTTCTGTACCCGTTTATATCTCAAATTCAGGCTCAAAACACCCGAAAAATCGATATTTTTGGGTCCTAGAAGCGATCTGTACATGCCTACTCCGTGTTAATGTATTTTCAAAATACAGGCCCAAAACATGCTGAAAATCTATATATTAGGCGCCCAAAGTTAATATGTGTATACATCTTCTGTACCCGTCTATATCCCAAATTCATGTTCAAAACACCAGAAAATTCGGTATTTTTTGGTCCCAGAAGCGATCTGTACATGCCTACTCCTTGCTAGAATTTTTTCAAGATACAGACCCAAAACATGCTCAAAATCGATATTTTAGGTGCAAAAAGTCGATATGTGCATGCATCCTCTGTACCCGGTTATATCCCAAATTCTGGCTCAAAACCCCCGAAAATTCGATATTTTTGGGTCCCAGAAGCGATCTGTACATGCCTACTCAGTGATAGAATATTTTCAAATTATACGCTGAAAACATATTAAAAATCGATATTTTGGGTGCCAAAGTCGATATGTGCATGCATCTTCTGTACCCGTTTATATCTCAAATTCAGGCTCAAAACACCCAAAAAAATCGATATTTTTGTGTCCCAGAAGCGATCTGTACATGTCTACACCGTGCTATAGTATTTCCAAAATACAGGCCCAAAACATGCTCAAAATCGATATTTTAGGTGCCCAAATTCGATATGTGCATGCATCTTCTGTACCCGTTCATATCTCAAATTCAGGCTTAGAACACCCTAAAATTCGATTTATTTGGGTTCCAAAAGCGATCTGTTCGTGTCTACTCAGTGTTAGAGTATTTTAAAAATACAAGCCCAAAACATGCTCAAAATCGATATTTTGGGTGAACAAAGTCGATATATGCATGCATCTTCTGTACCCGTTTATATCTCAAATTCAGACTCAAAACACCCAAATATTCGATATTTTTGGGTTTCAAAAGCAATGTGTACATTCATACTAAGTGTTAGAGTATTTAAAAAAAAAAGGCCTAAAACATGCTGCAAATCGATATTTTAGCTGCCCAAAGTCAATATGTGTATGCATCTTCTGTACCCGTCTATATCCCAAATTCAGGTTCAAAACACTCGAAAATTCGATATTTTTGGGTCCCAGAAGCAATCTGTACATGCCTACTTCTTGCTAGAATGTTTTCAAGATACAGACCCAAAACATGCTCAAAATCGATATTTTAGGTGCAAAAAGTAGAAATGTGCATGCATCTTCTGTACTCGTTTATATCTCAAATTCAGGCTCAAAACACCCGAAAATTCGATATTTTTGGGTCCCTTAAGCGATCTGTACATGCATACTCAGTGCTAGAATGTTTTCAAAATACAGGCTTAAAACATGCTATAAATCAATTATTTAGGTGTCCAAAGTCGATATGTGCATGCATCTTCTGAACCCGTTTATATCTCAAATTCAGGCTCAAAACACCCAAAAAATCGATATTTTTGTGTCCCAGAAGCGATTTGTACATGCCTACTCCTTGCTACAATTTTTTCAAGATACAGACACAAAACATGCTCAAAATCGATATTTTAGGTGCAAAAAGTCGATATGTGCATGCATCCTATGTACCCGGTTATATCCCAAATTCAGGTTCAAAACACCCGAAAATTCGATATTTTTGGGTCCCAGAAGCGATCTGTACATGCCTACTCCTTGCTAGAATTTTATAAGATACAAACCCAAGACATGCTCAAAATCGATATTTTAGTTGCAAAAAGTAGAAATGTGCATGCATCTTCTGTACTCGTTTATATCTAAAATTCAGGCTCAAAACACCCGAAAATTCAATATTTTTGGGTCCCAGAAGCGATCTGTACGTGCATACTCCGTGTTAGAGTGTTTTTAAAATACAGGCCCAAAACATGCTGAAAATCGATATTTTATGTGCCCAAAGTCAATATGTGTATGCATCTTCTGTACACGTGTATATCCCTAATTCAAGTTCAAAACACCAGAAAATTCGATATTTTTGGGTCCCAAATGCGATCTGTACATGCCTACTCCTTGCTAGAATTTTTTCAAGATACAGACCCAAAACATGCTCAAAATCGATATTTTAAGTGCAAAAAGTCGATATGTGCATGCATCTTCTGTACCCGTTTATATCTCAAATTCAGGCTCAAAACTCCGAAAATATGATATTTTGGGTCCCAGAAGCAATCTGCACATGCCTACTCAGTGCTAAAATGTTTTTAAAATACAGGCTTAAAACATGCTATAAATCGATATTTTAGGTGTCCAAAGTCGATATGTGCATGCATCTTCTGTACCCGTTTATATCTCAAATTCAGGCTCAAAACACCCGAAAATTCATTATTTTTGGGTCCCAAAAGCGATCTGTACATGTCTACTCCGTGTTAGAGTATTTTCAAAATACAGGCCCAAAACATGCTCAAAATCGATATTTTAGGTGCCCAAAGTCGATATGTGCATGAATCTTCTGTATCTGTTTGTATCTGAAATTCAGGCTCAAAACACCTGAAAATTCGATATTTTTGGGTCCCAGAAGTGATCTGTACATGCCTACTCCGGGGTAATGTATTTTCAAAATACAGGCCCAAAACATGCTGAAAATCTATATTTTAGGTGCCCAAAGTCAATATGTGTATGCATCTTCTGTACCCGTCTATATCCCAAATTCAGTTTGAAAACACCAGAAAATTCGGTATTTTCTGGTCCCAGAAACGATCTGTACATGCCTACTCCATGCTAGAATTTTTTCAAGATACAGACCCAAAACATGCTCAAAATCGATATTTTAGGTTCAAAAAGTCGATATGTGCATGCATCCTCTGTACCCGGTTATATCCCAAATTCTGGGTCAAAACCCCCGAAAATTCGATATTTTTGGGTCCCAGAAGCGATCTGTACATGCCTACTCAGTGCTAGAATATTTTCAAATTATACGCCGAAAACATACTAAAAATCGATATTTTGGGTGCCAAAGTCGATATGTGCATGCATCTTCTGTACCCGTTTATATCTCAAATTCAGGCTCAATACACCCAAAAACTCGATATTTTTGTGTCCCAGAAGCGATCTGTACATGTCTACACCGTGCTTTAGTATTTTCAAAATACAGGCCCAAAACATGCTCAAAATCGATATTTTAATTGCCCAAAGTCGATATGTGCATGCATCTTATGTATCCATTTATATCTCAAATTCAGGCTCAGAACACCCTAAAATTCGATTTATTTGGGTTCCAGAAGCGATTTGTACGTGTCTACTCAGTGTTAGAGTATTTTAAAAATACAGGCCCAAAACATGCTCAAAATCGATATTTTGGGTGCAAAAAGTCGATATGTGCATGCATCTTCTGTACCTGTTTATATCTCAAATTCAGACTCAAAACACCCGAATATTCGATATTTTTGGGTTTCAAAAGCAATGTGTACATGCATACTCCGTGTTAGAGTATTTTCAAAATACAGGCCTAAAACATGCTGAAAATCGATATTTTAGCTGCCCAAAGTCAATATGTGTATACATCTTCTGTACCCGTCTATATCCCAAATTCAGGTTCAAAACACTCGAAAATTCGATATTTTTGGGTCCCAGAAGCAATCTGTACATGCCTACTTCTTGCTAGATTGTTTTCAAGATACAGACCCAAAACATGCACAAAATCGATATTTTAGGTGCAAAAAGTAGAAATGTGCATGCATCTTCTGTACTCGTTTGTATCTCAAATTCAGGCTCAAAACACTCGAAAATTCGATATTTTTGGGTCCCTTAAGCGATCTGTACATGCATACTCAGTGCTAGAATGTTTTCAAAATATAGGCTCAAAACATGCTAAAATCGATATTTTAGGTGTGAAAAGTCGATATGTGCATGCATCTTCTGTACCCGTTTATATCTCAAATTCAGGCTCAAAACACCCAAAATTCGATATTTTTGGGTCCCAAAAGAGATCTGTACGTGCACACTCCGTGTTAGAGTGTTTTTAAAATACAGGCCCAAAACATGCTGAAAATCTATATTTTATGTGCCCAATGTCAAAATGTGTATGCATCTTCTGTACACGTGTATATCCCTAATTCAGGTTCAAAACAACAGAAAATTCGATTTTTTTGGGTCCCAGAAGCGATCTGTACATGCTTACTCCTTGCTAGAATTTTTTCAAGATACAGACCCAAAACATGCTCAAAATCGATATTTTAAGTGCAAAAAGTCGATATGTGCATGCATCTTCTGTACCCGTTTATATCTCAAATTCAGGCTCAAAACTCTGAAAATTCGATATTTTTGGGTCCCTTAAGCAATCTGCACATGCTTACTCAGTGCTAGAATGTTTTTAAAATACAGGCTTAAAACATGCTATAAATCAATTATTTAGGTGTCCAAAGTCGATATGTGCATGCATCTTCTGAACCCGTTTATATCTCAAATTCAGGCTCAAAACACCCAAAAAATCGATATTTTTGTGTCCCAGAAGCGATTTGTACATGCCTACTCAGTGTTACTGTATTTTCAAAATACAGGCCCAAAACATGCTCAAAATCGATATTTTAGGTGCCCAAAGTCGATATGTGCATGCATCTTCTGTACCCGTTTATATCTCAAATTCAGACTCAAAACACCCGAATATTCGATATTTTTGGGTCCCAAAAGCAATGTGTACATGCATACTCCGTGTTAGAGTATTTTCAAAATACAGGCCTAAAACATGCTGAAAATCGATATTTTAGCTGCCCAAAGTCAATATGTGTATCCATCTTCTGTACCCGTCTATATCCCAAATTCAGGTTCAAAACACTCGAAAATTCGATATTTTTGAGTCCCAGAAGCAATCTGTACATGCCTACTTCTTTCTAGAAAGTTTTCATGATACAGACCCAAAACATGCTCAAAATCGATATTTTAGGTGCAAAAAGTCGATATGTGCATGCATCTTCTGTACCCGTTTATTTCTCAAATTCAGGCTCAAAACACCCAAAAAATCGATGTTTTTGTGTCCCAGAAGCGATCTGTACATGTCTACACTGCGTTATAGTATTTTCAAAATACAGGCCCAAAACATGGTGAAAATCGATATTTTAGGTGCCCAAAGTCAATATGTGCATGCATCTTCTGTACCCGTCTATATCCCAAATTCAGGTTCAAAACACCTGAAAATTCGGTTTTTTGGGGTCCCAGAAGCGACCTGTACATGCCTACTCCTTGCTAGAATGTTTTCAAGATACAGACCCAAAACATGCTCAAAATCGATATTTTAGGTGCAAAAAGTCGAAATGTGCATGCATCTTCTGTACCCGTTTATATCTCAAATTCAGGCTCAAAACGCCTGAAAATTCGATATTTTTGGGTCCCTTAAGCAATCTGCACATCCCTGCTCAGTGCTAGAATGTTTTTAAAATACAGGCTTAACACATGCTATAAATCGATATTTTAGGTGTCCAAAGTCGATATGTGCATGCATCTTCTGAACCCGTTTATATCTCAAATTCGGGCTCAAAACACCCAAAAAATCGATATTTTTGTGTCCCAGAAGCGATCTGTACATGCCTACACAGTGTTAGAGTATTTTCAAAATACAGGCTCAAAACATGGTCAAAATCGATATTTTATGTGCCCACAGTCGATATGTGCATGCATCTTCTGTACCCGTTTATATCTCAAATTCAGACTCAAAACACCCGAATATTCGATATTTTTGTGTCCCAAAAGCAATGTGTACATGCATACTCCGTGTTAGAGTATTTTCAAAATACAGGCCTAAAACATGCTGAAAATCGATATTTTAGCTGCCCAAAGTCAATATGTGTATACATCTTCTGTACCCGTCTATATCCCAAATGCAGGTTCAAAACACTCGAAAATTCGATATTTTTGGGTCCCAGAAGCAATCTGTAAATGCCTACTTCTTGCTAGAATGTTTTCAAGATACAGACCAAAAACATGCTCAAAATCGATATTTTAGGTGCAAAAAGTCGAAATGTGCATGCATCTTCTGTACCCGTTTATATCTCAAATTCAGGCTCAAAACACCCGAAAATTCGATATTTTTGGGTCCCCGAAGCGATCTGTACATGCCTACTCCATTTTAGAGTATTTTTTTAAAATACAGGCCCAAAACATGCTCAAAATCGATATTTTAGGTGCCCAAAGTCGATATGTGCATGCATCTTCTGTATCCGTCTATTTCCCAAATTCAGGTTCAAAACACCCGAAAATTCGATAATTTTGGGTCCCAGAAGCGATCTGTACATGCCTACTCCTTGCTAGAATTTTTTCAAAATACAGACCCAAAACATTCTAAAAATCGATATTTAATGTGCAAAAAGCCGATATGTGCATGCATCTTCTGTACCCGTTTATATCTCAAATTCAGACTCAAAACTCCGAAAATTCGATATTTTTGGGTCCTTTAAGCGATCTGCACATGCCTACTCAGTGCTAGAATGTTTTTAAAATACAGGCTTAAAACATGCTATAAATCGATATTTTAGGTGTGAAAAGTCGATATGTGCATTCATCTTCTGTACCCGTTTAAATCTCAAATTCAGGCTCAAAACACCCAAAAAATCGATATTTTTGTGTCCCAAAAGCCATCTGTACATGTCTACACTGTGTTATAGTTTTTTTAAAATACAGGCCCAAAACATGCTTAAAAATCGATATTTTAGGTGTCCAAAGTCGATATGTGCATGCATCTTCTGTACCCGTTTATATCTCAAATTCAGGCTCAAAACACCCGAAAAGTCGATATTTTTGGGTCCCATAAGCGATCTGTACATGCCTACTCCGTGTTAATGTATTTTCAAAATACAGGCCCAAAACATGCTGAAAATCTATATTTTAGGTGCCCAAAGTCAATATGTGTATGGATCTTCTGTACCCGTCTATATCAAAATTTCAGGTTCAAAACACCAGAAAATTCGGTATTTTTGGGTCCCAGAAGCGACCTGTACATGCCTACTCCTTGCTAGAATATTTTCAAGATACAGACCCAAAACATGCTTAAAATCGATATTTTAGGTGCAAAAAGTCGTTATGTGCATGCATCCTCTGTACCCTGTTATATCCCAAATTCTGGCTCAAAACCCCCGAAAATTCGATATTTTTGGGTCGCAAAAGCAATCTGTACATGCCTACTCAGTGCTAGAATATTTTCAAATTATACGCCCAAAACATACTAAAAATCGATATTTTGGGTGCCAAAGTCGATATGTGCATGCATCTTCTGTACCCGTCTATATCCCAAATTCAGGTTCAAAACACCCGAAAATTCGATAATTTTGGGTCCCAGAAGCGATCTGTACATGCCTACTCCTTGCTAGAATTTTTTCAAAATACAGACCCAAAACATTCTAAAAATCGATATTTAAGGTGCAAAAAGCCGATATGTGCATGCATCTTCTGTACCCGTTTATATCTCAAATTCAGACTCAAAACTCCGAAAATTCGATATTTTTGGGTCCTTTAAGCGATCTGCACATGCCTACTCAGTGCTAGAATGTTTTTAAAATACAGGCTTAAAACATGCTATAAATCGATATTTTAGGTGTGAAAAGTCGATATGTGCATTCATCTTCTGTACCCGTTTAAATCTGAAATTCAGGCTCAAAACACCCAAAAAATCGATATTTTTGTGTCCCAAAAGCCATCTGTACATGTCTACACTGTGTTATAGTTTTTTTAAATACAGGCCCAAAACATGCTCAAAATCGATATTTTAGGTGTCCAAAGTCGATATGTGCATGCATCTTCTGTACCCGTTTATATCTCAAATTCAGGCTCAAAACACCCGAAAATTCGATATTTTTGGGTCCCAGAAGCGATCTGTACATGCCTACTCCGTATTAATGTATTTTCAAAATACAGGCCCAAAACATGCTGAAAATCTATATTTTAGGTGCCCAAAGTCAATATGTGTATGGATCTTCTGTACCCGTCTATATCCCAATTTCAGGTTCAAAACACCAGAAAATTCGGTATTTTTGGGTCCCAGAAGCGACCTGTACATGCCTACTCCTTGCTAGAATATTTTCAAGATACAGACCCAAAACATGCTTAAAATCGATATTTTAGTTGCAAAAAGTCGTTATGTGCATGCATCCTCTGTACCCTGTTATATCCCAAATTCTGGCTCAAAACCCCCGAAAATTCGATATTTTTGGGTCGCAAAAGCAATCTGTACATGCCTACTATGTGCTAGAATATTTTCAAATTATACGCCCAAAACATACTAAAAATCGATATTTTGGGTGCCAAAGTCGATATTTGCATGCATCTTCTGTACACGTTTATATCTCAAATTCAGGCTCAAAACACCCAAAAAATCGATATTTTTGTGTCCCAGAAGCGATCTGTACATGTCTACACCGTGCTATAGTATTTTCAAAATACAGGCCCAAAACATGCTCAAAATCGATATTTTAGGTGCCCAAAGTCGATATGTGCATGCCTCTTCTGTATCCGTCTATATCCCAAATTCAGGTTCAAAACATCCGAAAATTCGATAATTTTGGGTCCCAGAAGCGATCAGTACATGCCTACTCCTTGCTAGAATATTTTCAAGATACAGACCCAAAACATGCTCAAAATCGATATTTTAAGTGCAAAAAGTCGAAATGTGCATGCATCTTCTGTACCTGTTTATATCTCAAATTCAGGCTCAAAACACCGAAAATTCGATATTTTTGGGTCCCAAAAGCAATGTGTACATGCATACTCCGTGTTAGAGTATTTTCAAAATACAGGCCCAAAACATGCAGAAAATCGATATTTTAGGTGCCCAAAGTCAATATGTGTATGCATCTTCTGTACCCGTCTATATCCCAAATTCAGGTTCAAAACATCAGAAAATTCGGTATTTTTGGGTCCCAGAAGCGACCAGTACATGTCTATTCCTTCCTAGAATGTTTTCAAGATACAGACCCAAAACATGCTTGAAATCGATATTTTAGGTGCAAAAAGTCGATATGTGCATGCATCCTCTGTACCCGGTTATATCCCAAATTCTGGCTCAAAACCCCCGAAAATTCGATATTTTTGGGTCCCAGAAGCGATCTGTACATGCCTACTCAGTGCTAGAATATTTTCAAATTATACTCCCAAAACATGCTAAAAATCGATATTTTGGGTTCCAAAGTCGATATGTGCATGCATCTTCTGTACCCGTTTATATCTCAAATTCAGGCTCAAAACACCCAAAAAATCGAAATTTTTGTGTCCCAGAAGCGATCTGTACATGTCTACACCGTGCTATAGTATTTTCAAAATACAGGCCCAAAACATGCTCAAAATCGATATTTTAGGTGCCCAAAGTCGATATGTGCATGCATCTTCTGTATCCGTCTATATCCCAAATTCAGGTTCAAAACACCCGAAAATTCGATAATTTTGGGTCCCAGAAGCGATCAGTACATGCCTACTCCTTGCTAGAATATTTTCAAGATACAGACCCAAAACATGCTCAAAATCGATATTTTAAGTGCAAAAAGTCGATATGTGCATGCATCTTCTGTACCTGTTTATATCTCAAATTCAGGCTCAAAACTCCGAAAATTCGATATTTTTGCGTCCCAAAAGCAATGTGTACATGCATACTCCGTGTTAGAGTATTTTCAAAATACAGGCCCAAAACATGCAGAAAATCTTAATTTTAGGTGCCCAAAGTCAATATGTGTATGCATCTTCTGTACCCGTCTATATCCCAAATTCAGGTTCAAAACATCAGAAAATTCGGTATTTTTGGGTCCCAGAAGCGACCTGTACATGTCTATTCCTTCCTAGAATGTTTTCAAGATACAGACCCAAAACATGCTTGAAATCGATATTTTAGGTGCAAAAAGTCGATATGTGCATGCATCCTCTGTACCCGGTTATATCCCAAATTCTGGCTCAAAACCCCCGAAAATTCGATATTTTTGGGTCCCAGAAGCGATCTGTACATGCCTACTCAGTGCTAGAATATTTTCAAATTATACTCCCAAAACATGCTAAAAATCGATATTTTGGGTGCCAAAGTCGATATGTGCATGTATCTTCTGTACCCGTTTATATCTCAAATTCAGGCTCAAAACACCCAAAAAATCGAAATTTTTGTGTCCCAGAAGCGATCTGTACATGTCTACACCGTGCTATAGTATTTTCAAAATACAGGCCCAAAACATGCTCAAAATCGATATTTTAGGTGCCCAAAGTCGATATGTGCATGCATCTTCTGTATCCGTCTATATCCCAAATTCAGGTTCAAAACACCCGAAAATTCGATAATTTTGGGTCCCAGAAGCGATCAGTACATGCCTACTCCTTGCTAGAATATTTTCAAGATACAGACCCAAAACATGCTCAAAATCGATATTTTAAGTGCAAAAAGTCGATATGTGCATGCATATTCTGTACCTGTTTATATCTCAATTTCAGGCTCAAAACTCCGAAAATTCGATATTTTTGGGTCCCAAAAGCAATGTGTACATGCATACTCCGTGTTAGAGTATTTTCAAAATACAGGCCCAAAACATGCAGAAAATCTTAATTTTAGGTGCCCAAAGTCAATATGTGTATGCATCTTCTGTACCCGTCTATATCACAAATTCAGGTTCAAAACATCAGAAAATTCGGTATTTTTGGGTCCCAGAAGCGACCTGTACATGTCTATTCCTTCCTAGAATGTATTCAAGATACAGACCCAAAACATGCTTGAAATCGATATTTTAGGTGCAAAAAGTCGATATGTGCATGCATCCTCTGTACCCGGTTATATCCCAAATTCTGGCTCAAAACCCCCGAAAATTCGATATTTTTGGGTCCCAGAAGCGATCTGTACATGCCTACTCAGTGCTAGAATATTTTCAAATTATACTCCCAAAACATGCTAAAAATCGATATTTTGGGTGTCAAAGTCGATATGTGCATGCATCTTCTGTACCCGTTTATATCTCAAATTCAGGCTCAAAACACCCAAAAAATCGAAATTTTTGTGTCCCAGAAGCGATCTGTACATGTCTACACCGTGCTATAGTATTTTCAAAATACAGGCCCAAAACATGCTCAAAATCGATATTTTAGGTGCCCAAAGTCGATATGTGCATGCATCTTCTGTATCCGTTCATATCTCAAATTCAGGCTCAGAACACCCTAAAATTCGATTTATTTGGGTTCCAGAAGCGATCTGTACGTGTCTACTCAGTGTTAGAGTATTTTAAAAATACAGGCCCAAAACATGCTCAAAATCGATATTTTAGGTGCAAAAAGTCGAAATGTGCATGCATCTTCTGTACCCGTTTATATCTCAAATTCAGGCTCAAAACACCCGAAAAGTCGATATTTTTGGGTCCCGGAAGCAAACTGTACATGCCTACTCCGTGTTAATGTATTTTCAAAATATAGGCCCAAAAAATGCTGAAAATCTATATTTTTGGTGCCCAAAGTCAATATGTGTATGCATCTTCTGTACCCGTCTATATCCCAAATTCTGGTTCAAAACACCAGAAAATTCGATATTTTTGGGTCCCAGAAGCGACCTGTACATGCCTACTCCTTCCTAGAATGTTTTCAAGATACAGACCCAAAACATGCTTAAAATCGATATTTTAGGTGCAAAAAGCCGATATGTGCATGCATCTTCTGTACCCGTTTATATCTCAAATTCAGACTCAAAACTCCGAAAATTCGATATTTTTGGGTCCTTTAAGCAATCTGCACATGCCTACTCAGTGCTAGAATGTTTTTAAAATACAGGCTTAAAACATGCTATAAATCGATATTTTAGGTGTGAAAAGTCGATATGTGCATTCATCTTCTGTACCCGTTTAAATCTCAAATTCAGGCTCAAAACACCCAAAAAATCGATATTTTTGTGTCCCAAAAGCCATCTGTACATGTCTACACTGTGTTATAGTATTTTTAAAATACAGGCCCAAAACATGCTCAAAATCGATATTTTAGGTGTCCAAAGTCGATATGTGCATGCATCTTCTGTACCCGTTTATATCTCAAATTCAGGCTCAAAACACCCAAAAGTCGATATTTTTGGGTCCCAGAAGCGATCTCTACATGCCTACTCCGTGTTAATGTATTTTCAAAATACAAGCCCAAAACATGCTGAAAATCTATATTTTAGGTGCCCAAAGTCAATATGTGTATGGATCTTCTGTACCCGTCTATATCCCAAATTCAGGTTCAAAACACCAGAAAAGTCGGTATTTTTGGGTCCCAGAAGCGACCTGTACATGCCTACTCCTTGGTAGAATGTTTTCAAGATACAGACCCAAAACATGCTCAAAATCGATATTTTAGGTGCAAAAAGTCGTTATGTGCATGCATCCTCTGTACCCTGTTATATCCCAAATTCTGGCTCAAAACCCCCGAAAATTCGATATTTTTGGGTCGCAAAAGCGATCTGTACATGCCTACTCAGTGCTAGAATATTTTCAAATTATACGCCCAAAACATACTAAAAATCGATATTTTGGGTGCCAAAGTCGATATGTGCATGCATCTTCTGTACCCGTTTATATCTCAAATTCAGGCTCAAAACACCCGAAAATTCGATATTTTTGCGTCCCCGAAGCGATCTGTACATGCCTACTCCGTGTTAGAGTATTTTCAAAATACAGGCCCAAAACATGCTCAAAATCGATATTTTAGGTGCCCAAAGTCGATACGTGCATGCATCTTCTGTATCCGTCTATATCCCAAATTCAGGTTCAAAACACTCGAAAATTCGATAATTTTGGGTCCCAGAAGCGATCTGTACATGCCTACTCCGTGTTAATGTATTTTCAAAATACAAGCCCAAAACATGCTGAAAATCTATATTTTAGGTGCCCAAAGTCAATATGTGTATGGATCTTCTGTACCCGTCTATATCCCAAATTCAGGTTCAAAACACCAGAAAATTCGGTATTTTTGGGTCCCAGAAGCGACCTGTACATGCCTACTCCTTCCTAGAATGTTTTCAAGATACAGACCCAAAACATGCATGAAATCGATATTTTAGGTGCAAAAAGTCGATCTGTGAATGAATCCTCTGTACCCGGTTATATCCCAAATTCTGGGTCAAAACCCCCGAAAATTCGATATTTTTGGGTCCCAGAAGCGATCTGTACATGCCTACCTAGTGCTAGAATATTTTCAAATTATACGCCGAAAACATACTAAAAATCGATATTTTGGGTGCCAAAGTCGATATGTGCATGCATCTTCTGTACCCGTTTATATCTCAAATTCAGGCTCAAAACACCCAAAAAATCGAAATTTTTGTGTCCCAGAAGCGATCTGTACATGTCTACACCGTGCTATAGTATTTTCAAAATACAGACCCAAAACATGCTGAAAATCGATATTTCAGGTGCCCAAAGTCGATATGTGCATGCATCTTCTGTATCCCTTCATATCTCAAATTCAGGCTCAGAACACCCTAAAATTCGATTCATTTGGGTTCCAGAAGCGATCTGTACGTGTCTACTCAGTGTTAGAGTATTTTAAAAATACAGGCCCAAAACATGCTCAAAATCGATATTTTGGGTGCCCAAAGTCGATATGTGCATGCATCTTCTGTACCCGTTTATATCTCAAATTCAGACTCAAAACACCCGAATATTCGATATTTTTGGGTCCCAGAAACAATCTGTACATGCCTACTTCTTGCTAGAATGTTTTCAAGATACAGACCAAAAACATGCTCAAAATCGATATTTTAGGTGCAAAAAGTCGAAATGTGCATGCATCTTCTGTACCCGTTTGTATCTCAAATTCAGGCTCAAAACACCCGAAAATTCGATATTTTTGCGTCCCCGAAGCGATCTGTACATGCCTACTCCGTGTTAGAGTATTTTCAAAATACAGGCCCAAAACATGCTCAAAATCGATATTTTAGGTGCCCAAAGTCGATACGTGCATTCATCTTCTGTATCCGTCTATATCCCAAATTCAGGTTCAAAACACTCGAAAATTCGATAATTTTGGGTCCCAGAAGCGATCTGTACATGCCTACTCCTTGGTAGAATTTTTTCAAAATGCACACCCAAAACATGCTAAAAATCGAAATTTTAGGTGCAAAAAGTCGATATGTGCATGCATCTTCTGTACCCGTTTATATCTCAAATTCAGACTCAAAACTCCGAAAATTCGATATTTTTGGGTCCCTTAAGCGATCTGCACATGCCTACTCAGTGCTAGAATGTTTTTAAAATACAGGCCCAAAATATGCTATAAATCGATATTTTAGGTGTGAAAAGTCGATATGTGCATGCATCTTCTGTACCCGTTTATATCTCAAATTCAGGCTCAAAACACCCGAAAAGTCGATATTTTTGGGTCCCGGAAGCAAACTGTACATTTCTAATCCGTGTTAATGTATTTTCAAAATACAGGCCCAAAACATGCTGAAAATCTATATTTTAGGTGCCCAAAGTCAATATGTGTATGCATCTTCTGTACCCGTCTATATCCCAAATTCTGGTTCAAAACACCAGAAAATTCGGTATTTTTGGGTCCCAGAAGCGACCTGTACATGCCTACTCCTTCCTAGAATGTTTTCAAGATACAGACCCAAAACATGCTTAAAATCGATATTTTAGGTGCAAAAAGTCGATATGTGCATGCATCTTCTGTACCCGTTTATATCTCAAATTCAGGCTCAAAACACCCAAAAAATCGATATTTTTGTGTCCTAGAAGCGATCTGTACATGTCTACACCGTGCTATAGTATTTTCAAAATACAGGCCCAAAACATGCTGAAAATCGATATTTTAGGTGCCCAAAGTCGATATGTGCATGCATCTTCTGTATCCGTTCATATCTCTAATTCAGGCTCAGAACACCCGAAAATTCGATTTATTTGGGTTCCAGAAGCGATCTGTACGTGTCTACTCCGTGTTAGAGTATTTTAAAAATACAGGCCCAAAACATGCTTAAAATCGATATTTTGGGTGCCCAAAGTCGATATGTGCATGCATCTTCTGTACCCGTTTATATCTCAAATTCAGACTCAAAACACCCGAATATTCGATATTTTTGGGTCCCAAAAGCAATGTGTACATGCATACTCCGTGTTAGAATATTTTCAAAATACAGGCCTAAAACATGCAGAAAATCGATATTTTAGCTGCCCATAGTCAATATGTGTATGCATCTTCTGTACCCGTCTATATCCCAAATTCAGGTTCAAAACACTCGAAAATTCGATATTTTATTGTCGTAGAAGCGATCTGTACATGCCTACTCCGTGTTAATGTATTTTCAAAATACAGGCCCAAAACATGCTGAAAATCTATATTTTAGGTGCCCAAAGTCAATATGTGTATGCATCTTCTGTACCCGTCTATATCCCAAATTCAGGTTCAAAATACCAGAAAATTCGGTATTTTTGGGTCCTAGAAGCGACCTGTACATGCCTACTCCTTCCTAGAATGTTTTCAAGATACAGACCCAAAACATGCATGAAATCGATATTTTAGCTGCCCAAAGTCAATATGTGTATGCATCTTCTGTACCCGTCTATATCCCAAATTCAGGTTCAAAACACTCGAAAATATGATATTTTTGGGTCCCAGAAGCAATCTGTACATGCCTACTTCTTGCTAGAATGTTTTCAATATACAGACCCAAAACATGCTCAAAATCGATATTTTAGGTGCAAAAAGTCGAAATGTGCATGCATCTTCTGTACACGTTTATATCTCAAATTCAGGCTCAAAACACCCGAAAATTCGATATTTTTGCGTCCCCGAAGCGATCTGTACATGCCTACTCCGTGTTAGAGTATTTTCAAAATACAGGCCCAAAACATGCTCAAAATCGATATTTTAGGTGCCCAAAGTCGATACGTGCATGCATCTTCTGTATCCGTCTATATCCCAAATTCAGGTTCAAAACACCCGAAAATTCGATAATTTTGGGTCCCAGAAGTGATCTGTACATCCCTACTCCTTGCTATAATATGTTCAAGATACAGACCCAAAACATGCTAAAAATCGATATTTTAATTGCAAAAAGTCGATATGTGCATGCATCTTCTGTACCCGTTTATATCTCAAATTCAGGCTCAAAACTCCGAAAATTCGATATTTTTGGGTCCCTTAAGCAATCTGCACATGCCTACTCAGTGCTAGAATGTTTTTAAAATACAGGCTTAACACATGCTATAAATCGATATTTTAGGTGTCCAAAGTCGATATGTGCATGCATCTTCTGTACCCGTTTATATCTCAAATTCAGACTCAAAACACCCGAATATTCGATATTTTTGGGTCAAAAAAGCAATGTGTACATGCATACTCCGTGTTAGAGTATTTTCAAAATACAGGCCTAAAACATGCTGAAAATCGATATTTTAGCTGCCCAAAGTCAATATGTGTATGCATCTTCTGTACCCGTCTATATCCCAAATGCAGGTTCAAAACACTCGAAAATTCTATATTTTTGGGTTCCAGAAGCAATCTGTACATGCCTACTTCTTGCTAGAATGTTTTCAAGATACAGACCCAAAACATGCGCAAAATCGATATTTTAGGTGCAAAAAGTCGAAATGTGCATGCATCTTCTGTACCCGTTTATATCTCAAATTCAGACTCAAAACTCCGAAAAATCGATATTTTTGGGTCCTTTAAGTGATCTGCACATGCCTACTCAGTGCTAGAATGTTTTTAAAATACAGGCTTAAAACATGCTATAAATCGATATTTTAGGTGTGAAAAGTCGATATGTGCATGCATCTTCTATACCCGTTTAAATCTCAAATTCAGGCTCAAAACACCCAAAAAATCGATATTTTTGTGTCCCAAAAGCTATCTGTACATGTCTACACTTTGTTATAGTATTTTTAAAATACAGGCCCAAAACATGCTCAACATCGATATTTTAGGTGTCCAAAGTCGATATGTGCATGCATCTTCTGTACCCGTTTATATCTCAAATTCAGGCTCAAAACACCCGAAAAGTCGATATTTTTGGGTCCCAGAAGCGATCTGTACATGCCTACTCCTTGTTAATGTATTTTCAAAATACAGGCCCAAAACATGCTGAAAATCTATATTTTAGGTGCCCAAAGTCAATATGTGTATGGATCTTCTGTACCCGTCTATATCCCAAATTCAGGTTCAAAACTCCAGAAAATTCGGTATTTTTGGGTCCCAGAAGCGACCTGTACATGCCTACTCTTTGCTAGAATGTTTTCAAGATACATACCCAAAACATGCTTAAAATCGATATTTTAGGTGCAAAAAGTTGATATGTGCATGCATCCTTTGTACCCTGTTATATCCCAAATTCTGGCTCAAAACACCCGAAAATTCGATATTTTTGGGTCCCAAAAGCGATCTGTACATGCCTACTCAGTGCTAGAATATTTTCAAATTATACGCCCAAAACATACTAAAAATCGATATTTTGGGTGCCAAAGTCGATATGTGCATGCATCTTCTGTACCCGTTTATATCTCAAATTCAGGCTCAAAACACCCAAAAAATCGATATTTTTGTGTCCCAGAAGCGATCTGTACATGTCTACACGGTGCTATAGTATTTTCGAAATACAGGCCCAAAACATGCTCAAAATCGATATTTTAGGTGTACAAAGTCGATATGTGCATGAATCTTCTGAACCCGTTTATATCTCAAATTCGGGCTCAAAACACCCAAAAAATCGATATTTTTGTGTCCCAGAAGCGATCTGTACATGCCTACACAGTGTTAGAGTATTTTCAAAATACAGGCTCAAAACATGCTCAAAATCGATATTTTAGGTGCCCAAAGTCGATATGTGCATGCATCTTCTGTACCCGTTTATATCTCAAATTCAGACTCAAAACACCCGAATATTCGATATTTTTGGGTCCCAAAAGCAATGTGTACATGCATACTCCGTGTTAGAGTATTTTCAAAATACAGGCCTAAAACATGCTGAAAATCGATATTTTAGCTGCACAAAGTCAATATGTGTATGCATCTTCTGTACCCGTCTATATCCCAAATGCAGGTTCAAAACACTCGAAAATTCGATATTTTTGGGTCCCATAAGCAATCTGTACATGCCTACTTCTTGCTAGAATATTTTCAAGATACAGACCCAAAACATGCTCAAAATCGATATTTTAGGTGCAAAAAGTCGAAATGTGCATGCATCTTCTGTACCCGTTTATATCTCAAATTCAGGCTCAAAACACCCGTAAATTCGATATTTTTGGGTCCCCGAAGCGATCTGTACATGCCTACTCCGTGTCAGAGTATTTTAAAAATACAGGCCCAAAACATGCTCAAAATCGATATTTTAGGTGCCCAAAGTCGATATGTGCATGCATCTTCTGTATCCGTCTGTATTACAAATTCAGGTTCAAAACACCCGAAAATTCGATAATTTTGGGTCCCAGAAGCGATCTGTACATGCCTACTCCTTGCTAGATTTTTTTCAAATTACATACCCAAAACATTCTAAAAATCGATATTTAAGGTGCAAAAAGCCGATATGTGCATGCATCTTCTTGTACCCGTTTATATCTCAAATTCAGACTCAAAACTCCGAAAATTCGATATTTTTGGGTCCTTTAAGCGATCTGCACATGCCTACTCAGTGCTAGAATGTTTTTAAAATACAGGCTTAAAACATGCTATAAATCGATATTTTAGGTGTGAAAAGTCGATATGTGCATGCATCTTCTGTACCCGTTTAAATCTCAAATTCAGGCTCAAAACCCCCCAAAAATCGATATTTTTGTGTCCCAAAAGCTATCTGTACATGTCTACACTGTGTTATAGTATTTTTAAAATACAGGCCCAAAACATGCTCAAAATCGATATTTTAGGTGTCCAAAGTCGATATGTGCATGCATCTTCTGTACCCGTTTATATCTCAAATTCAGGCTCAAAACACCCGAAAAGTCGATATTTTTTGGTCCCAGAAGCGATCTGTACATGCCTACTCCTTGTTAATGTATTTTCAAAATACAGGCCCAAAACATGCTGAAAATCTATATTTTAGGTGCCCAAAGTCAATATGTGTATGGATCTTCTGTACCCGTCTATATCCCAAATTCAGGTTCAAAACTCAGGAAAATTCGGTATTTTTGGGTCACAGAAGCGACCTGTACATGCCTACTCTTTGCTAGAATGTTTTCAAGATACAGACCCAAAACATGCTTAAAATCGATATTTTAGGTGCAAAAAGTCGATATGTGCATGCATCCTCTGTACCCTGTTATATCCCAAATTCTGGCTCAAAACACCCGAAAATTCGATATTTTTCGGTCCCAAAAGCATTCTGTACATGCCTACTCAGTGCTAGAATATTTTCAAATTATACGCCCAAAACATACTAAAAATCGATATTTTGGGAGCCAAAGTCGATATGTGCATGCATCTTCTGTACCCGTTTATATCTCAAATTCAGGCTCAAAACACCCAAAAAATCGATATTTTTGTGTCCCAGAAGCGATCTGTACATGTCTACACCTTGCTATAGTATTTTCAAAATACAGGCCCAAAACATGCTCAAAATCGATATTTTAGGTGTCCAAAGTCAATATGTGCATGAATCTTCTGAACCCGTTTATATCTCAAATTCGGGCTCAAAACACCCAAAAATTCGATATTTTTGTGTCCCAGAAGCGATCTGTACATGCCTACACAGTGTTAGAGTATTTTCAAAATACAGGCTCAAAACATGCTCAAAATCGATATTTTAGGTGCCCAAAGTCGATATGTGCATGCATCTTCTGTACCCGTTTATATCTCAAATTCAGACTCAAAACACCCGAATATTCGATATTTTTGGGTCCCAAAAGCAATGTGTACATGCATACTCCGTGTTAGAGTATTTTCAAAATTCAGGCCTGAAACATGCTCAAAATCGATATTTTAGCTGCCCAAAGTCAATATGTGTATGCATCTTCTGTACCCGTCTATATCACAAATGCAGGTTCAAAAAACTCGAAAATTCGATATTTTTGGGTCCCAGAAGCAATCTGTACATGCCTACTTCTTGCTAGAATGTTTTCAAGATACAGACCCAAAACATGCTCAAAATCGATATTTTAGGAGCCCAAAGTCAATATGTGTATGCATCTTCTGTACCCGTCTATATCCCAAATTCAGGTTCAAAACACCAGAAAATTCGGTATTTTTGGGTCCCAGAAGCGACCTGTACATGCCTACTCCGTGTTAGAGTATTTTCAAAATACAGGCCCAGAACATGCTCAAAATCGATATTTTAGGTGCCCAAAGTCAATATGTGTATGCATCTTCTGTACCCGTCTATATCCCAAATGCAGGTTCAAAAAACTCGAAAATTTGATATTTTTGGGTCCCAGAAGCAATCTGTACATGCCTACTTCTTGCTAGAATATTTTCAAGATACAGACCCAAAACATGCTCAAAATCGATATTTTAGGTGCAAAAAGTCGAAATGTGCATGCATCTTCTGTACCCGTTTATATCTCAAATTCAGGCTCAAAACACCCGAAAATTCGATATTTTTGGGTCCCTTAAGCGATCTGCACATGCCTACACCGTGCTATAGTATTTTCAAAATTCAGGCTTAAAACATGCTGAAAATCGATATTTTAGGTGCCCAAAGTCGATATGTGCATGGATCTTCTGTATCCGTCTGTATTACAAATTCAGGTTCAAAACACCCGAAAATTCGATAATTTTGGGTCTCAGAAGCGATCTGTACATGCCTACTCCTTGCTAGAATATTTCAAGATACAGACCCAAAACATGCTGAAAATCGATATTTTAAGTGCAAAAAGTCGATATGTGCATGCATCTTCTGTACCCGTTTATATCTCAAATTCAGGCTCAAAACTCTGAAAATTCGATATTTTTGGGTCCCATAAGCAATCTGCACATGCCTACTCAGTGCTAGAATGTTTTTAAAATACAGGCTTAAAACATGCTAAAAATCGATATTTTAGGTGTCCAAAGTCGATATGTGCATGCATCTTCTGAACCCGTTTATATCTCCAATTCAGGCTCAAAACACCCAAAAAATCGATATTTTTGTGTCCAAGAAGCGATCTGTACATGCTTACACAGTGTTAGAGTATTTTAAAAATACACGCCCAAAACATGCTCAAAATCGATATTTTAGGTGCCCAAAGTCGATATGTGCATGCATCTTCTGTACCCGTTTATATCTCAAATTCAGACTCAAAACACCCAAATATTCGATATTTTTGGGTCCCAAAAGCAATGTGTACATGCATACTCCGTGTTAGAGTATTTTCAAAATACTGGCCTAAAACATGCTGAAAATCGATATTTTAGCTGCCCAATGTCAATATGTGTATGCATCTTCTGTACCCGTCTATATCCCAAATTCAGGTTCAAAACACCAGAAAATTCGGTATTTTTGGGTCCCAGAAGCGACCTGTACATGTCTACTCCTTCCTAGAATGTTTTCAAGATACAGACCCAAAACATGCTTGAAATCGATATTTTAGGTGCAAAAAGTCGATATGTGCATGCATCCTCTGTACCCGGTTATATCCCAAATTCAGGGTCAAAACCCCCGAAAATTCGATATTTTTGGGTCCCAGAAGCGATCTGTACATGCCTACTCAGTGCTAGAATATTTTCAAAATACAGGCCCAAAACATGCTCAAAATCGATATTTTGGGTGCCCAAAGTCGATATGTGCATGCATCTTCTGTCCCCGTTTATATCTCAAATTCAGACTCAAAACACCCGAATATTCGATATTTTTGGGTCCCAGAAGCAATCTGTACATGCCTACTTCTTGCTAGAATGTTTTCAAGATACAGACCCAAAACATGCTCAAAATCGATATTTTAGGTGCAAAAAGTCGAAATGTGCATGCATCTTCTGTACAAGTTTATATCTGAAATTCAGGCTCAAAACACCCGAAAATTCGATATTTTTGCGTCCCCGAAGCGATCTGTACATGCCTACTCCGTGTTAGAGTATTTTCAAAGTACAGGCCCAAAACATGCTCAAAATCGATATTTTAGGTGCCCAAAGACTATACGTGCATGCATCTTCTGTATCCTTCTATATCCCAAATTCAGGTTCAAAACACCCGAAAATTCGACAATTTTGGGTCCGAGAAGCGATCTGTACATGCCTACTCCTTGCTAGAATTTTCTCAAAATACAGACCCAAAACATGCTAAAAATCGATATTTTAGGTGCAAAAAGCCGATATGCGCATGCATCTTCTGTACCCGTTTATATCTCAAATTCAGACTCAAAACTCCGAAAATTCGATATTTTCGGGTCCCTTAAGCGATCTGCACATGCCTACTCAGTGCTAGAATGTTTTTACAATACAGGGTTAAAAACATGCTATAAATCGATATTTTAGGTGTGAAAAGTCTATATGTGCATGAATCTTCTGTACCCGTTTATATCTCAAATTCAGGCTCAAAACACCCAAAAAATCGATATTTTTGTGTCCCAGAAGCGATCTGTACATGCATACTCCGTGTTAGAGTGATTTCAAAATACAGGCCCAAAACATACTCAAAATCGATATTTTAGGTGCCCACAGTAGATATGTGCATGCAACTTATGTACCCGTTTATATCTCAAATTCAGGCTCAAAACACCCGAAAAGTCGATATTTTTGGGTCCCGGAAGCAAACTGTACATGCCTACTCCGTGTTAATGTATTTTCAAAATACAGGCCCAAAAAATGCTGAAAATCTATATTTTAGGTGCCCAAAGTCAATATGTGTATGCATCTTCTGTACCCGTCTATATCCCAAATTCTTTTTCAAAACACCAGAAAATTCGGTATTTTTGGGTCCCAGAAGCGACCTGTACATGTCTACTCCTTCCTAGAATGTTTTCAAGATACAGACCCAAAACATGCTTGAAATCGATATTTTAGGTGCAAAAAGTCGATATGTGCATGCATCCTCTGTACCCGGTTATATCCCAAATTCAGGGTCAAAACCCCCGAAAATTCGATATTTTTGGGTCCCAGAAGCGATCTGTACATGCCTACTCAGTGCTAGAATATTTTCAAAATACAGGCCCAAAACATGCTCAAAATCGATATTTTGGTTGCCCAAAGTCGATATGTGCATGCATCTTCTGTCCCCGTTTATATCTCAAATTCAGACTCAAAACACCCGAATATTCGATATTTTTGGGTCCCAGAAGCAATCTGTACATGCCTACTTCTTGCTAG
Organism: Petrolisthes cinctipes; assembly: GCA_033782935.1. NCBI lineage: Eukaryota > Metazoa > Arthropoda > Malacostraca > Decapoda > Porcellanidae > Petrolisthes > Petrolisthes cinctipes. The sequence goes on from JAWQEG010000410.1 coordinate 129,485, forward strand.
AATGTTTTCAAGATACAGACCCAAAACATGCTCAAAATCGATATTTTAGGTGCAAAAAGTCGAAATGTGCATGCATCTTCTGTACAAGTTTATATCTCAAATTCAGGCTCAAAACACCCGAAAATTCGATATTTTTGCGTCCCCGAAGCGATCTGTACATGCCTACTCCGTGTTAGAGTATTTTCAAAGTACAGGCCCAAAACATGCTCAAAATCGATATTTTAGGTGCCCAAAGTCTATACGTGCATGCATCTTCTGTATCCTTCTATATCCCAAATTCAGGTTCAAAACACCCGAAAATTCGACAATTTTGGGTCCGAGAAGCGATCTGTACATGCCTACTCCTTGCTAGAATTTTCTCAAAATACAGACCCAAAACATGCTAAAAATCGATATTTTAGGTGCAAAAAGCCGATATGCGCATGCATCTTCTGTACCCGTTTATATCTCAAATTCAGACTCAAAACTCCGAAAATTCGATATTTTCGGGTCCCTTAAGCGATCTGCACATGCCTACTCAGTGCTAGAATGTTTTTACAATACAGGGTTAAAAACATGCTATAAATCGATATTTTAGGTGTGAAAAGTCTATATGTGCATGAATCTTCTGTACCCGTTTATATCTCAAATTCAGGCTCAAAACACCCAAAAAATCGATATTTTTGTGTCCCAGAAGCGATCTGTACATGCATACTCCGTGTTAGAGTGATTTCAAAATACAGGCCCAAAACATACTCAAAATCGATATTTTAGGTGCCCACAGTAGATATGTGCATGCAACTTATGTACCCGTTTATATCTCAAATTCAGGCTCAAAACACCCGAAAAGTCGATATTTTTGGGTCCCGGAAGCAAACTGTACATGCCTACTCCGTGTTAATGTATTTTCAAAATACAGGCCCAAAAAATGCTGAAAATCTATATTTTAGGTGCCCAAAGTCAATATGTGTATGCATCTTCTGTACCCGTCTATATCCCAAATTCTGGTTCAAAACACCAGAAAATTCGGTATTTTTGGGTCCCAGAAGCGACCTGTACATGTCTACTCCTTCCTAGAATGTTTTCAAGATACAGACCCAAAACATGCTTGAAATCGATATTTTAGGTGCAAAAAGTCGATATGTGCATGCATCCTCTGTACCCGGTTATATCCCAAATTCAGGGTCAAAACCCCCGAAAATTCGATATTTTTGGGTCCCAGAAGCGATCTGTACATGCCTACTCAGTGCTAGAATATTTTCAAATTACAGGCCCAAAACATGCTCAAAATCGATATTTTGGGTGCCCAAAGTCGATATGTGCATGCATCTTCTGTCCCCGTTTATATCTCAAATTCAGACTCAAAACACCCGAATATTCGATATTTTTGGGTCCCAGAAGCAATCTGTACATGCCTACTTCTTGCTAGAATGTTTTCAAGATACAGACCCAAAACATGCTCAAAATCGATATTTTAGGTGCAAAAAGTCGAAATGTGCATGCATCTTCTGTACAAGTTTATATCTCAAATTCAGGCTCAAAACACCCGAAAATTCGATATTTTTGCGTCCCCGAAGCGATCTGTACATGCCTACTCCGTGTTAGAGTATTTTCAAAGTACAGGCCCAAAACATGCTCAAAATCGATATTTTAGGTGCCCAAAGTCTATACGTGCATGCATCTTCTGTATCCTTCTATATCCCAAATTCAGGTTCAAAACACCCGAAAATTCGACAATTTTGGGTCCGAGAAGCGATCTGTACATGCCTACTCCTTGCTAGAATTTTCTCAAAATACAGACCCAAAACATGCTAAAAATCGATATTTTAGGTGCAAAAAGCCGATATGCGCATGCATCTTCTGTACCCGTTTATATCTCAAATTCAGACTCAAAACTCCGAAAATTCGATATTTTCGGGTCCCTTAAGCGATCTGCACATGCCTACTCAGTGCTAGAATGTTTTTACAATACAGGGTTAAAAACATGCTATAAATCGATATTTTAGGTGTTTAAAGTCTATATGTGCATGAATCTTCTGTACCCGTTTATATCTCAAATTCAGGCTCAAAACACCCAAAAAATCGATATTTTTGTGTCCCAGAAGCGATCTGTACATGCATACTCCGTGTTAGAGTGATTTCAAAATACAGGCCCAAAACATACTCAAAATCGATATTTTAGGTGCCCATAGTAGATATGTGCATGCAACTTATGTACCCGTTTATATCTCAAATTCAGGCTCAAAACACCCGAAAAGTCGATATTTTTGGGTCCCGGAAGCAAACTGTACATGCTACTCCGTGTTAATGTATTTTCAAAATACAGGCCCAAAAAATGCTGAAAATCTATATTTTAGGTGCCCAAAGTCAATATGTGTATGCATCTTCTGTACCCGTCTATATCCCAAATTCTGGTTCAAAACACCAGAAAATTCGGTATTTTTGGGTCCCAGAAGCGACCTGTACATGCCTACTCCTTCCTAGAATGTTTTCAAGATACAGACCCAAAACATGCTTAAAATCGATATTTTAGGTGCAAAGTGTCGATATGTGCATGCATCTTCTGTACCCGTTTATATCTCAAATTCAGGCTCAAAACATACAAAAAATCGATATTTTTGTGTCCCAGAAGCGATCTGTACATTTCTACACCGTGCTATAGTATTTTCAAAATACAGGCCCAAAACATGCTGAAAATCGATATTTTAGGTGCCCAAAGTCGATATGTGCATTCATCTTCTGTATCCGTTCATATCTCAAATTCAGGCTCAGAACACCCTAAAATTCGATTTATTTGGGTTCCAGAAGCAATCTGTACGTGTATACTCCGTGTTAGAGTATTTTAAAAATACAGGCCCAAAACATGCTCAAAATCGATATTTTGGGTGCCCAAAGTCGATATGTGCATGCATCTTCTGTACCCGTTTATATCTCAAATTCAGACTCAAAACACCCGAATATTCGATATTTTTGGGTCCTTTAAACGATCTGCACATGCCTACTCAGTGCTAGAATGTTTTCAAAATATAGGCTCAAAACATGGTAAAAATCGATATTTTAGGTGCAAAAAGTCGAAATGTGCATGCATCTTATGTACCCGTTTATATCTCAAATTCAGGCTCAAAACACCCGAAAATTCGATATTTTTTTGTCCCCGAAGCAATCTGTACATGCCTACTCCGTGTTAGAGTATTTTCAAAATACAGGCCCAGAACATGCTCAAAATCGATATTTTAGGTGCAAAAAGTCGATATGTGCATGCATCTTTGGTATCCGTCTATATCCCAAATTCAGGTTCAAAACACCCGAAAATTCGATAATTTTGTGTCCCAGAAGCGATCTGTACATGCCTACTCAGTGCTAGAATTTTTTCAAGATACAGACCCAAAACATGCTCAAAATCGATATTTTAGGTGCAAAAAGTCGATATGTGCATGCATCGTCTGTACCCGGTTATATACCAATTTCTGGCTCAGAACACCCGAATATTCGATATTTTTGGGTCCCAGAAGCGATCTGTACATGCCTACTCCGTGTTAATGTATTTTCAAAATACACGCCCAAAAAATACTGAAAATCGATATTTTATGTGCCCAAAGTCAATATGTGCATGCATCCTCTGTACCCGGTTATATCCCAAATTCTGGCTCAAAACCCCCGAAAAATCGATATTTTTGTGTCCCAGAAGCGATCTGTACATGCCTACTCAGTGCTAGAATATTTTCAAATCATACGCCCAAAACATACTAAAAATCGATATTTTGGGTGCCAAAGTCGATGTGTGCATGCATCTTCTGTACCCGTTTATATCTCAAATTCAGGCTCAAAACACCCAAAAAAATCGATATTTTTGTGTCCCAGAAGCAATCTGTACATGTCTACACCGTGCTATCGTATTTTCAAAATACAGGCCCAAAACATGCTCAAAATCGATATTTTGGGTGCCCAAAGTCGATATGTGCATGCATATTCTGTATCCGTTCATATCTCAAATTCAGGCTCAGAACACCCTAAAATTCGATTTATTTGGGTTCCAAAAGCGATCTGTACGTGTCTACTCAGTGTTAGAGTATTTTAAAAATACAGGCCCAAAACATGCTCAAAATCGATATTTTGGGTGCCCAAAGTCGATATGTGCATGCATCTTCTGTACCCGTTTATATCTCAAATTCAGACTCAAAACACCCGAATATTCGATATTTTTGGGTCCCAAAAGCAATGTGTACATGCATACTCCGTGTTAGAGTATTTTCAAAATACAGGCCTAAAACATGCAGAAAATCGATATTTTAGCTGCCCAAAGTCAATATGTGTATGCATCTTCTGTACCCGTCTATATCCCAAATTCAGGTTCAAAACACTCGAAAATTCGATATTTTTGGGTCCCAGTAGCAATCTGTACATGAATACTTCTTGCTAGAATGTTTTCAAGATACAGACCCAAAACATGCTCAAAATCGATATTTTAGGTGCCCGAAGTCGATATGTGCATGCATCTTCTGTACCTGTTCATATCTCAAATTCAGGCTCAGAACAACCGAAAATTCGATTTATTTGGGTCCCAGAAGCGATCTGTACGTGTCTACTCCGTGTTAGAGTATTTTAAAAATACAGGCTCAAAACATGCTCAAAATCGATATTTTGGGTGCCAAAGTCGATATGTGCATGCATCTTCTGTACCCGTTTATATCTCAAATTCAGACTCAAAACACCCGAATATTCGATATTTTTGGGTCCCAAAAGCCATCTGTACATGCATACTCCGTGTTAGAGTATTTTTAAAATGCAAGGCTAAAACATGCTGTAAATCGATATTTTAGCTGCCCAAAGTCAATATGTGTATGCATCTTCTGTACCCGTCTATATCCCAAATTCAGGTTCAAAACACCCGAAAATTCGATATTTTTGGGTCCCAGAAGCGATCTGTACATGTCTACACCGTGCTATAGTATTTTCAAAATACAGGCCCAGAACATGCTCAAAATCGATATTTTAGGTGCAAAAAGTCGATATGTGCATGCATCTTCGGTATCCGTCTATATCCCAAATTCAGGTTCAAAACACCCGAAAATTCGATAATTTTGTGTCCCAGAAGCGATCTGTACATGCCTACTCCTTGCTAGAATTTTTTCAAAATACAGGCCCAAAACATACTCAAAATCGATATTTTAGGTGCCCAAAGTCGATATGTGCATGCATCTTATGTACCCGTTTATATCTCAAATTCAGGCTCAAAACACCAGAAAAGTCGATATTTTTGGGTCCCGGAAGCAAACTGTACATGCCTACTCCGTGTTAATGTATTTTCAAAATACAGGCCCAAAAAATGCTGAAAATCGATATTTTATGTGCCCAAAGTCAATATGGGTATGCATCTTCTGTACCCGTCTATATCCCAAATTCTGGTTCAAAACACCAGAAAATTCGGTATTTTTGGGTCCCAGAAGCGACCTGTACATGCCTACTCCTTCCTAGAATGTTTTCAAGATACAGACCCAAAACATGCTTAAAATCGATATTTTAGGTGCAAAAAGTCGATATGTGCATGCATCTTCTGTACCCGTTTATATCTCAAATTCTGGTTCAAAACACCCAAAAAATCGATATTTTTGTGTTCCTAAAGCGATCTGTACATGTCTACACCGTGCTATAGTATTTTCAAAATACAGGCCCAAAACATGCTGAAAATCGATATTTTAGGTGCCCAAAGTCGATATGTGCATGCATCTTCTGTATCCGTTCATATCTCAAATTCAGGCTCAGAACACCCTAAAATTAAATTTATTTGGGTTCCAGAAGCGATCTGTACGTGTCTAATCCGTGTTAGAGTATTTTAAAAATACAGGCCCAAAACATGCTCAAAATCGATATTTTGGGTGCCCAAAGTCGATATGTGCATGCATCTTCTGTACCCGTTTATATCTCAAATTCAGACTCAAAACACCCGAATATTCGATATTTTTGGGTCCCAAAAGCAATGTGTACATGCATACTCCGTGTTAGAATATTTTCAAAATACAGGCCTAAAACATGCAGAAAATCGATATTTTAGCTGCCCAAATTCAATATGTGTATGCATCTTCTGTACCCGTCTATATCCCAAATTCAGGTTCAAAACACTTGAAAATTCTATATTTTTGGGTCCTAGAAGCAATCTGTACATGCCTACTTCTTGCTAGAATGTTATCAAGATACAGACCAAAAACATGCTCAAAATCGATATTTTAGGTGCCCAAAGTCGAAATGTGCATGCATCTTCTGTACCCGTTTATATCTCAAATTAAGGCTCAAAACACCCAAAATTTCGATATTTTTTTGTCCCCGAAGCGATCTGTACATGCCTACTCCGTGTTAGAGTATTTTCAAAATACAGGCCCAAAACATGCTCAAAATCGATATTTTAGGTGCAAAAAGTCGATATGTGCATGCATCTTCGGTATCCGTCTATATCCCAAATTCAGGTTCAAAACACCCTAAAATTCGATAATTTTGTGTCCCAGAAGCGATCTGTACATGCCTACTCAGTGCTAGAATTTTTTCAAGATACAGACCCAAAACATGCTCAAAATCGATATTTTAGGTTCAAAAAGTCGATATGTGCATGTATCGTCTGTACCCGGTTATATACCAATTTCTGGCTCAGAACACCCGAATATTCGATATTTTTGGGTCCCAGAAGCGATCTGTACATGCCTACTCCGTGTTAATGTATTTTCAAAATACAGGCCCAAAAAATACTGAAAATCGATATTTTATGTGCCCAAAGTCAATATGTGCATGCATCCTCTGTACCCGGTTATATCCCAAATTCTGGCTCAAAACCCCCGAAATATCGATATTTTTGTGTCCCAGAAGCGATCTGTACATGCCTACTCAGTGCTAGAATATTTTCAAATTATACGCCCAAAACATACTAAAAATCGATATTTTGGGTGCCAAAGTCGATATGTGCATGCATCTTCTGTACCCGTTTATATCTCAAATTCATTCTCAAAACACCCAAAAAATCGATATTTTTGTGTCCCAGAAGTGATCTGTACATGTCTACACCGTGTTTGAGTATTTTCAAAATACAGGCCCAAAACATGCTCAAAATCGATATTTTAGGTGCCCGAAGTCGATATATGCATGCATCTTCTGTACCTGTTCATATCTCAAATTCAGGCTCAGAACAACCGAAAATTCGATTTATTTGGGTCCCAGAAGCGATCTGTACGTGTCTACTCCGTGTTAGAGTATTTTAAAAATACAGGCTCAAAACATGCTCAAAATCGATATTTTGGGTGCCCAAAGTCGATATGTGCATGCATCTTCTGTACCCGTCTATATCCCAAATTCAGGTTCAAAACACCAGAAAATTCGATATTTTTGGGTCCCATAAGCCATCTGTACATGCATACTCCGTTTTAGAGTATTTTTAAATTTCAGGCCTAATACATGCTGTAAATCGATATTTTAGCTGCCCAAATTCAATATGTGTATGCATCTTCTGTACCCGTCTATATCCCAAATTCAGGTTCAAAACACTCGAAAATTCGATATTTTTGAGTCACAGAAGCAATCTGTACATGCCTACTTCTTGCTAGAAAGTTTTCATGATACAGACCACAAACATGCTTAAAATCGATATTTTAGGTGCAAAAAGTCGATATGTGCATGCATCTTCTGTACCCGTTTATATCTCAAATTCAGGCTCAAAACACCCAAAAAATCGATATTTTTGTGTCCCAGAAGCGATCTGTACATGTTTACACCGTGTTATAGTATTTTTAAAATACAGGCCCAAAACATGCTCAAAATCGATGTTTTCGGTGCCCAAAGTCGATATGTGCATGCATCTTCTGTACCGGTTCATATCACAAATTCAGGCTCAGAACACCCGAAAATTCGATTTATTTGGGTCCCAGAAGCGATCTGTACGTGTCTACTCAGTGTTAGAGTATTTTAAAAATTCAGGCCCAAAACATGCTCAAAATCGATATTTTGGGTGCCTAAAGTCGATATGTGTATGCATCTTTTGTACCCGTGTATATCCCTAATTCTGATTCAAAACACCAGAAATTTCGATATTTTTGGGTCCCAGAAGCGATCTGTACATGCCTACTCCTTGCTAGAATGTTTTCAAGATACAGACCCAAAACATGCTCAAAATCGATATTTTAAGTGCAAAAAGTCGATATGTGCATGCATCTTCTGTACCCGATTATATCTCAAATTCAGGCTCAAAACTCCAAAAATTCGATATTTTTAGGTCCCTTAAGCGATCTGCACATGCCTACTCAGTGCTAGAATGTTTTTAAAATACAGGCTTAAAACATGCTCAAAAATGATATTTTAGGTGTGAAAAGTCGATATGTGCATGCATCTTCTGTACCCGTTTATATCTCAAATTCAGGCTCAAAACACCCAAAAAATCGATATTTTTGTGTCCCAGAAGCAATCTGTACATGCATACTCCGTGTTAGAGTATTTTCAAAATAAAGGCCCAAAACATGCTCAAAATCGATATTTTGAGTGCCCAAAGTCGATATGTGCATGCATATTCTGTATCCGTTCATATCTCAAATTCAGTCTCAGAACACCCTAAAATTCGATTTATTTGGGTTCCAAAAGCGATCTGTACGTGTCTACTCAGTGTTAGAGTATTTTAAAAATACAGGCCCAAATCATGCTCAAAATCGATATTTTGGGTGCCCAAAGTCGATATGTGCATGCATCTTCTGTACCCGTTTATATCTCAAATTCAGACTCAAACACCCGAATATTCGATATTTTTGGGTCCCAAAAGCAATGTGTACATGCATACTCCGTGTTAGAGTATTTTCAAAATACAGGCCTAAAACATGCAGAAAATCGATATTTTAGCTGCCCAAAGTCAATATGTGTATGTATCTTCTGTACCCGTCTATATCCCAAATTCAGGTTAAAAACACTCGAAAATTCGATATTTTTGGGTCCCAGAAGCAATCTGTACATGAATACTTCTTGCTAGAATGTTTTCAAGATACAGACCCAAAACATGCTCAAAATCGATATTTTAGGTGCAAAAAGTCGATATGTGCATGCATCTTCTGTACCCGTTTATATCTCAAATTCAGGCTCAAAACATCCGAAAATTCGATATTTTTGGGTCCCCTTAGCGATCTGTACATGCCTACTCCGTGTTAGAGTATTTTCAAAATACAGGCCCAAAACATGCTCAAAATCGATATTTTAGGTGCAAAAAGTCGATATGTGCATGCATCTTCGGTATCCGTCTATATCCCAAATTCAGGTTCAAAACACCCTTAAATTCGATAATTTTGGGTCCCCGAAGCCATCTGTACATGCCTACTTCTTGCTAGAAAGTTTTCATGATACAGACCACAAACATGCTTAAAATCGATATTTTAGGTGCAAAAAGTCGATATGTGCATGCATCTTCTGTACCCGATTATATCTCAAATTCAGGCTCAAAACTCCAAAAATTCGATATTTTTAGGTCCCTTTAGCGATCTGCACATGCCTACTCAGTGCTAGAATGTTTTTAAAATACAGGCTTAAAACATGCTCAAAAATGATATTTTAGGTGTGAAAAGTCGATATGTGCATGCATCTTCTGTACCCGTTTATATCTCAAATTCAGGCTCAAAACACCCAAAAAATCGATATTTTTGTGTCCCAGAAGCAATCTGTACATGCATACTCCGTGTTAGAGTATTTTCAAAATATCGGCCCAAAACATGCTCAAAATCGATATTTTAGGTGCCCAAAGTCGATATGTGCATGCATCTTTTGTACCCGTTTATATCTCAAATTCAGTCTCAAAACACCCGAAAAGTCGATATTTTTGGGTCCCAGAAGCGATCTGTACATGCCTACTCCGTGTTAATGTATTTTCAAAATACAGGCCCAAAACATGCTGAAAATCGATATTTTAGGTGCCCAAAGTCAATATGTGTATGCATCTTCTGTACCCGTCTATATCCCAAATTCAGGTTCAAAACACTCGAAAATTCGATATTTTTGAGTCACAGAAGCAATCTGTACATGCCTACTTCTTGCTAGAAAGTTTTCATGATACAGACCACAAACATGCTTAAAATCGATATTTTAGGTGCAAAAAGTCGATATGTGCATGCATCTTCTGTACCCGTTTATATCTCAAATTCAGGCTCAGAACACCCGAAAATTCGATTTATTTGGGTCCCAGAAGCGATCTGTACGTGTCTACTCAGTGTTAGAGTATTTTAAAAATTCAGGCCCAAAACATGCTCAAAATCGATATTTTGGGTGCCCAAAGTCGATATGTGCATGCATCTTCTGTACCCGTTTATATCTCAAATTCAGACTCAAACACCCGAATATTCGATATTTTTGGGTCCCAAAAGCAATGTGTACATGCATACTCCGTGTTAGAGTATTTTCAAAATACAGGCCTAAAACATGCAGAAAATCGATATTTTAGCTGCCCAAAGTCAATATGTGTATGTATCTTCTGTACCCGTCTATATCCCAAATTCAGGTTCAAAACACTCGAAAATTCGATATTTTTGGGTCCCAGAAGCAATCTGTACATGAATACTTCTTGCTAGAATGTTTTCAAGATACAGACCCAAAACATGCTCAAAATCGATATTTTAGGTGCAAAAAGTCGATATGTGCATGCATCTTCTGTACCCGTTTATATCTCAAATTCAGGCTCAAAACATCCGAAAATTCGATATTTTTGGGTCCCCTTAGCGATCTGTACATGCCTACTCCGTGTTAGAGTATTTTCAAAATACAGGCCCAAAACATGCTCAAAATCGATATTTTAGGTGCAAAAAGTCGATATGTGCATGCATCTTCGGTATCCGTCTATATCCCAAATTCAGGTTCAAAACACCCTTAAATTCGATAATTTTGGGTCCCAGAAGCGATCTGTACATGCCTACTCCTTGCTAGAATGTTTTCAAGATACAGACCCAAAACATGCTCAAAATCGATATTTTAAGTGCAAAAAGTCGATATGTGCATGCATCTTCTGTACCTGATTATATCTCAAATTCAGGCTCAAAACTCCAAAAATTCGATATTTTTAGGTCCCTTAAGCGATCTGCACATGCCTACTCAGTGCTAGAATGTTTTTAAAATACAGGCTTAAAACATGCTCAAAAATGATATTTTAGGTGTGAAAAGTCGATATGTGCATGCATCTTCTGTACCCGTTTATATCTCAAATTCAGGCTCAAAACAACCAAAAAATCGATATTTTTGTGTCCCAGAAGTGATCTGTACATGTCTACACCGTGTTTGAGTATTTTCAAAATACAGGCCCAAAACATGCTCAAAATCGATATTTTGGGTGCCCAAAGTCGATATGTGTATGCATCTTCTGTACCCGTGTATATCCCTAATTCTGATTCAAAACACCAGAAAATTCGATATTTTTGGGTCCCAGAAGCGATCTGTTCTGTACATACCTACTCCTTGCTAGAATGTTTTCAAGATACAGACCCAAAACATGCTCAAAATCGATATTTTAAGTGCAAAAAGACGATATGTGCATGCATCTTCTGTACCCGATTATATCTCAAATTCAGGCTCAAAACTCCAAAAATTCGATATTTTTAGGTCCCTTAAGCGATCTGCACATGCCTACTCAGTGCTAGAATGTTTTTAAAATACAGGCTTAAAACATGCTCAAAAATGATATTTTAGGTGTGAAAAGTCGATATGTGAATGCATCTTCTGTACCCGTTTATATCTCAAATTCAGGCTCAAAACACCCAAAAAATTGATATTTTTGTGTCCCAGAAGCAATCTGTACATGCATACTCCGTGTTAGAGTATTTTCAAATTATACGCCCAAAACATGCTCAAAATCGATATTTTAGGTGCCCAAAGTCGATATGTGCATGCATCTTCTGTACCCGTTTATATCTCAAATTCAGGCTCAAAACACCCAAAAAAATCGATATTTTTGTGTCCCAGAAGCAATCTGTACATGTCTACACCGTGCTATCGTATTTTCAAAATACAGGCCCAAAACATGCTCAAAATCAATATTTTGGGTGCCCAAAGTCGATATGTGCATGCATATTCTGTATCCGTTCATATCTCAAATTCAGGCTCAGAACACCCTAAAATTCGATTTATTTGGGTTCCAAAAGCGATCTGTACGTGTCTACTCAGTGTTAGAGTATTTTAAAAATACAGGCCCAAAACATGCTCAAAATCGATATTTTGGGTGCCCAAAGTCGATATGTGCATGCATCTTCTGTACCCGTTTATATATCAAATTCAGACTCAAAACACCCGAATATTCGATATTTTTGGGTCCCAAAAGCAATGTGTACATGCATACTCCGTGGTAGAGTATTTTCAAAATACAGGCCTAAAACATGAAGAAAATCGATATTTTAGCTGCCCAAAGTCAATATGTGTATGCATCTTCTGTACCCGTTTATATCTCAAATTCAGGCTCAAAACACCAAAAAAATCGATATTTTTGTGTCCCAGAAGCAATCTGTACATGCATACTCCGTGTTAGAGTATTTTCAAAATATAGGCCCAAAACATGCTCAAAATAGATATTTTAGGTGCCCAAAGTCGATATGTGCATGCATCTTCTGTACCCGTTTATATCTCAAATTCAGTCTCAAAACACCCGAAAAGTCGATATTTTTGGGTCCCAGAAGCGATCTGTACATGCCTACTCCGTGTTAATGTATTTTCAAAATACAGGCCCAAAACATGCTGAAAATCGATATTTTAGGTGCCCAAAGTCAATATGTGTATGCATCTTCTGTACCCGTCTATATCCCAAATTCAGGTTCAAAACACTCGATAATTCGATATTTTTGGGTCCCAGAAGCAATCTGTACATGCCTAATTCTTGCTAGAAAGTTTTCAAGTTTCAGACCCAAAACATGCTCAAAATCGATATTTTAGGTGCAAAAAGTCGATATGTGCATGCATCTTCTGTACTCGTTTATATCTCAAATTCAGGCTCAAAACTCCGAAAATTCGATATTTTTGTGTCCCAGAAGCGATCTGTACATGCATACTCCGTGTTAGAGTGTTTTTAAAATGCAGGCCCAAAACATGCTGAAAATTGATATTTTAGGTGCAAAAAGTCAATATGTGTATGCATTCTCTGTACACGGTTATATCTCAAATTCAGGCTCAAAACACCCGAAAATTCAATATTTTTGGGTCCCAGAAGCGATCTGTACATGCCTACTCAGTGCTAGAATGTTTTCAAAATAGAGGCTCAGAACATGCTAAAAATCGATATTTTGGGTGCCCAAAGTCGATATGTGCATGCATCTTTTGTACCCGTTTATATCTCAAATTCCTGCTCAAAACACCCAAAAATTCGATATTTTTGTGTCCCAGAAGCGATCTGTACGTGTCTACTCCGTGTTAGAGTATTTTAAAAATACAGGCCCAAAATATGCTCAAAATCGATATTTTGGGTGCCCAAAGTCAATATGTGCATGCATCTTCTCTACCCGTTTATGTCTCAAATTCAGACTCAAAACACCCGAATATTCGATATTTTTGGGTCTCAAAAGCCATCTGTACATGCATACTCCGTGTTAGAGTATTTTTAAAATACAGGCCTAAAACATGCTGAAAATCGATATTTTAGCTGCCCAAAGTCAATATGTGTATGCATCTTCTGTACCCGTTTATATCTTAAATTCAGGCTCAAAACATCCGAAAATTCGATATTTTTGGGTCCCAAAAGCGATCTGTACATGTCTACTCCGTGGTAGAGTATTTTTAAAATACAGGCCCAAAACATACTAAAAATCGATATTTTATGTGCCCAAAGTCGATATGTGCATGCATCTTCTGTACCCGTTTATATCTCAAATTCAGGCTCAAAACACCCAAAAATTCAATATTTATGGGTCCCAGAAGCGATCTGTACGTGCATACTCCGTGTTAGAGTGTTTTTAAAATACAGGCCCAAAACATGCTGAAAATCGATATTTTATGTGCCCAAAGTCAATATGTGTATGCATCTTCTGTACACGTGTATATCCCTAATTCAGGTTCAAAACACCAGAAAATTCGATATTTTGGGGTCCCAGAAGCAAACTGTACATGCCTACTCCTTGCTAGAATGTTTTCAAGATACAGACCCAAAACATGCTCAAAATCGATATTTTAAGTGCAAAAAGTCGATATGTGCATGCATCTTCTGTACCCGTTTATATCTCAAATTCTGGCTCAAAACTCCGAAAATTAGATTTTTTGGGTCCCTTAAGCAATCTGCACATGCCTACTCAGTGTTAGAATGTTTTTAAAATACAGGCCCAAAACATGCTATAAATCGATATTTTAGGTGTCCAAAGTCGATATGTGCATGCATCTTCTGTACCCGTTTATATCTCAAATTCAGGCTCAAAACACCCAAAAAATCAATATTTTTGGGTCCCAGAAGCAAACTGTACATGCCTACTCCTTGCTAGAATGTTTTCAAGATACAGACCCAAAACATGCTCAAAATCGATATTTTAAGTGCAAAAAGTCGATATGTGCATGCATCTTCTGTACCCGTTTATATCTCAAATTCTGGCTCAAAACTCCGAAAATTAGATTTTTTGGGTCCCTTAAGCAATCTGCACATGCCTACTCAGTGTTAGAATGTTTTTAAAATACAGGCCCAAAACATGCTATAAATCGATATTTTAGGTGTCCAAAGTCGATATGTGCATGCATCTTCTGTACCCGTTTATATCTCAAATTCAGGCTCAAAACACCTGAAAATTCGATATTTTTGGGTCCCAGAAGCGATCTGTACATGCCTACTCCGTGTTAAAGTATTTTCAAAATACAGGCCGAAAACATGCTCAAAATCGATATTTTAGGTGCCCAAAGTCGATATGTGCATGCATCTTCTGTACCCGTTCATATCTTAAATTCAGGCTCAGAACACCCGAAAATTCGATTTATTTGGGTCCCAGAAGCGATCTGTACGTGTCTACTCCGTGTTAGAGTATTTTAAAAATACAGGCCCAAAATATGCTCAAAATCGATATTTTGGGTGCCCAAAGTCAATATGTGCATGCATCTTATCTACCCATTTATGTCTCAAATTCAGACTCAAAACACCCGAATATTCGATATTTTTGGGTCTCAAAAGCCATCTGTACATGCATACTCCGTGTTAGAGTATTTTTATAATACAGGCCTAAAACATGCTGAAAATCGATATTTTAGCTGCCCAAAGTCAATATGTGTATGGATCTTCTGTACCCGTTTATATCTTAAATTCAGGCTCAAAACCCCCGAAAATTCGATATTTTTGGGTCCCAAAAGCGATCTGTACATGTCTACTCCGTGTTAGAGTATTTTTAAAATACAGGCCCAAAAACATACTAAAAATCGATAATTTATGTGCCCAAAGTCGATATGTGCATGCATCTTCTGTACCCGTTTATATCTCAAATTCAGGCTCAAAACACCCAAAAATTCAATATTTTTGTGTCCCAGAAGCGATCTGTACGTGCATACTCCGTGTTAGAGTGTTTTTAAAATACAGGCCCAAAACATGCTGAAAATCGATATTTTGGGTGCCCAAAGTCGATATGTTCATGCATCTTCTGTACCCGTTTATATCTCAAATTCAGGCTCAAAACAGCCGAAAATTCCATATTTTTGGTTCACTTAAGCGATCCGTACATGCATACTCAGTGCTAGAAAGTTTTCAAAATATAGGCTCAAAACATGCTAAAAATCGATATTTTAGGTGTCCAAAGTCGATACGTGTATGCTTCTTCTGTACCCGTTTATATCTCAAATTCAGGCTCAAAACACCCGAAAATTCGATATTTTTGGGTCCCAAAAGCGATCTGTACATGTCTACTCCGTGTTAGAGTATATTTAAAATACAGGCCCAAAACATACTAAAAATCGATATTTTAGGTGCCCAAAGTCCATATGTGCATGCATCTTCTGTACCCGTTTATATCTCAAATTCATGCTCAAAACACCCGAAAATTCAATATTTTTGGGTCCCAGAAGCGATCTGTACGTGCATACTCCGTGTTAGAGTGTTTTTAAAATAGAGGCCCAAAACATGCTGTAAATCGATATTTTAGCTGCCTAAAGTCAATATGTGTATGCATCTTCTGTACCCGTCTATATCCCAAATTCAGGTTCAAAACACTCGAAAATTCGATATTTTTAGGTCCCAGAAGCAATCTCTACATACCTACTTCTTGCTAAAATATTTTCAAGATACACACCCAAAACATGCTCAAAATCGATATTTTAGGTGCAAAAAGTCGATATGTGCATGTATCTTCTGTACCCGTTTATATCTCTAATTCAGGCTCAAAACACTCGAAAATTCGATTTATTTGGGTCCCAGAAGCGATCTGTACGTGCATACTCCATGTTAGAGTGTTTTTAAAATATAGGCCAAAAACATGCTGAAAATCGATATTTTAGGTGCCCAAAGTCAATATGTGTATGCATCTTCTGTACCCGTGTATATCCCTAATTCAGGTTCAAAACACCCAAAAAATCGATATTTTTGTGTCCCAGAAGCGATCTGTACATGTCTATACCGTGTTAGAGTATTTTCAAAATACAGGCCCAAAACATGCTCAAAATCGATATTTTAGGTGCCCAAAGTCGATATGTGCATGCATCTTCTGTACCCGTTTATATCTCAAATTCAGACTCAAAACACCCGATTATTCGATATTTTTGGGTCCCAAAAGCCATCTGTACATGCATAATCCGTGTTAGAGTATTTTCAAAATACAGGCCTAAAACATGCTGTAAATCGATATTTTAGCTGCCCAAAGTCAATATGTGTATGCATCTTCTGTACCCGTCTATATCCCAAATTCAGGTTCAAAACACACGGAAATTCGATATTTTTGGGTCCCAGAAGCGATCTGTACATGCCTACTCCTTACTAGAATGTTTTTAAGATACAGACCCAAAACAAGCTCAAAATCAATATTTTAGGTGCAAAAAGTCGATATGTGCCTGCATCTTCAGTACCCGTTTATATCTCAAATTCAGGCTCAAAACACCCAAAAATTCAATATTTTTGGGTCCCAGAAGCGATCTGTACATGTCTACTCAGTGCTAGACTGTTTTTAAAATATAGGCTTAAAACATGCTAAAAATCGACATTTTAGGTATCCAAAGTCGATATGTGCATACATCTTTTGTACCCGTTTATATCCCAAATTCAGGCTCAAAACACCCGAAAATTCGATATTTTTGTGTCCCAGAAGCGATCTGTACATGCCTACTCAGTGCTAGAATATTTTCAAAATATAGGCACAATACATGCTAAAAATCGATATTTTAGGTGCCCAATGTCGATTGGTGCATGCATGTTCTGTACCCGTTTATATTTAAAATTTAGGCTCAAAACACCCAAAAATTCCATATTTTTGGCTCCCAGAAGCGATCTTTACTTGTCTACTCCGTGTTAGAGTACTTTCAAAATACAGGCCATAAAACATACTGAAAATCGATATTTTAGGTGCCCAAAGTCGATATGTGCATACATCTTCTGTACCCGTTTATATCTCAAATTCAGTCTCAAAACACCCGAAAATTCGAGATTTTTGGGTCCCAGAAGCGATCTGTACATGTCTACTCCGTGTTAGAGTATTTTCAAAATACATGCCCAAAACATGCTGAAAATCGATATTTTAGCTCCACATAGTCGATATGTGCATACATCTTCTGTACCCGTTTATATCTCAGATTCAGGCTCAAAACACCCGAAAATTCGATATTTTTGGGTTCCAGAAGCGATCTGTACATGCCTACTCCGTATTAAGATACTTTTAAAATTCAGGCCCAAAACATGCTGAAAATCGATATCTTAGGTGCACAAAGTGAATATGTGTATGCATCTTCTGTACCCGATTATATCTCAAATTCAGGCTCAAAATACCCGAAAATTCAACATTTTTCGGTCCTAGAAGCAATCTGTACATGCCTATTCCGTGTTAGAGTATTTTTAAAATACAGACCCAAAACATGCTGAAAATCAATATTTGAGGTTCCCAAAGTCAATATGTGTATGCATCTTCTGTACACGTTTATATCCCAAATTCAGGCTCAAAACACCCGAAAACTCGATATTTTTGTGTCACAAAAGATATCTGTACATGACTACTTCGTTTTAGAGTATTTTCAAAATACAGACCCAAAACAAGCTCAAAATCGATATTTTGGGTTCAAAACGTCGATATGTGCCTGCATCTTCAGTACCCGTTTATATCTCAAATTCAGGCTTAAAACACCCGAAAATTTGATATTTTTGGATCCCAGAAGAGATCTGTACATATCTACTCAGTGCTAGAATGTTTTCAAAATATATGCTTAAAACATGCTAAAATTCAATATTTTAGGTGTCCAAAGTCGATATGTGCATACATCTTTTGTACCCGTTTATATCCCAAATTCAGTCTCAAAAACACCCGTAAAATTGATATTTTTGTGTCCCAGAAGCGATATGTACATGCCTACTCAGTGCTAGAATATTTTCAAAATATAGGCCCAATACATGCTAAAAATCGATATTTTAGGTGCCCAATGTCGATATGTGCATGCATCTTCTGTACCCGTTTATATCTCAAATTTAGGCTCAAAACACCCGAAAATTCGATATTTTTGGGTCCAAGAAGTGATCTGTACATGCCTACTCTGTGCTAGAATGTTTTCCAAATATAGAGTCAAAACATGCTAAAAATCGATATTTTATGTGTCCCAAGTCGATATGTGCATGCATGTTTTGTACCCTTTTATATCCCAAATTCAGGCTTAAAATACCCGAAAATTCGATATTTTTGAATCCCAGAAGCGATCTGTAAATATCTACTTAGTGTTAGAATGTTTTCAAAATACAGGCCTAAAACATGCTAAAATTCGATATTTTAGGTGTCCAAAGTCTTTTCTACCCGTTCATATCTCAAATTCAGGCTAAGAACACCCGAAAATTCGATTTATTTGGGTCCCAGAAGCGATTTGTACGTGTCTACTCCGTGTTAGAGTATTTTAAAAATACAGGCCTAAAACATGCTCAAAATCGATATTTTGGGTGCCCAAAGACGATATGTGCATGCATCTTCTGTACCCGTTTATATCTCAAATTCAGACTCAAAACACCCGAAAATTAGATATTTTTGTGTCCCAGAAGCGATATGTCTATGCCTACTCCTTCTTAGAATGTTTTCAAGATACAGACCCAAAACATGCTAAAAATAGATATATTAGGTGCAAAAAGTCGATATGTGCATGCATCTTCAGTATCCATTTATATCTCAAAATAAGGCTCAAAACACCCGAAAATTTGGTATTTTTGGGTCCCAGAAGCGATCTGTACATGCCTACTCCTTACTAGAATGTTTTTAAGATACAGTCCCAAAACAAGCTCAAAATCAATATTTTAGGTGCAAAAAGTCGATATGTGCATGCATCTTCAGTACCCTTTTATATCTCAAATTCAGGCTCAAAATACCCAAAAATTCAATATTTTTGTGTCCCAAAAGCGATCTGTACGTGTCTACTCCGTGTTAGAGTATTTTAAAAATACATGCCCAAAACATGCTCAAAATCGATATTTTAGGTGCCCAAAGTCGATATGTGCATGCATCTTCTGTACCCGTTTATATCTCAAATTCAGACTCAAAACACCCGATTATTCGATATTTTTGGGTCCCATAAGCCATCTGTACATGCATACTCCGTGTTAGAGTATTTTCAAAATACAAGCCTAAAACATGCTGTAAATCGATATTTTAGCTGCCTAAAGTCAATATGTGTATGCATCTTCTGTACCCGTCTATATCCCAAATTCAGGTTCAAAACACTCGAAAATTCGATATTTTTGGGTCCCAGAAGCGATCTGTATATGCCTACTCCTTGCTAGAATGTTTTTCAAGATACAGACCCAAAACATGCTCAAAATCGATATTTTAGGTGCAAAAAGTCGATATGTGCATGCATCCTCTGTACCCGGTTATATCCCAAATTCTGGCTCAAAACCCCCGAAAATTCGATTTATTTGGGTCCCAGAAGCGAAATGTACGTGCATACTCCGTGTTAGAGTGTTTTTAAAATATAGGCCAAAAACATGCTGAAAATCGATATTTTAGGTGCCCAAAGTCAATATGTGTATGCATCTTCTGTACCCGTGTATATCCCTAATTCAGGTTCAAAACACCCAAAAAATCGAAATTTTTGTGCCCCAGAAGCGATCTGTACATGTCTATACCGTGTTAGAGTATTTTCAAAATACAGGCCCAAAATATGCTCAAAATCGATATTTTAGGTGCCCAAAGTCGATATGTGCATGCATCTTCTGTACCCGTTTATATCTCAAATTCAGACTCAAAACACCCGATTATTCGATATTTTTGGGTCCCATAAGCCATCTGTACATGCATACTCCGTGTTAGAGTATTTTCAAAATACAGGCCTAAAACATGCAGTAAATCGATATTTTAGCTGCCCAAAGTCAATATGTGTATGCATGTTCTGTACCCGTCTATATCCCAAATTCAGGTTCAAAATACTCGAAAATTCGATATTTTTGGGTCCCAGAAGCAATCTGTACATGCCTACTTCTTGCTAGAAAGTTTTCAAGATACAGACCAAAAACATGCTCAAAATCGATATTTTAGGTGCAAAAAGTCGATATGTGCATGCATCTTCTGTACCCGTTTATATCTCAAATTCAGGCTCAAAACTCCGAAAATTCGATATTTTTGTGTCCCAGAAGCGATCTGTACCTGCATACTCCGTGTTAGATTGTTTTTAAAATACAGGCCCAAAACATGCTGAAAATTGATATTTTAGGTGCACAAAGTCAATATGTGTATGCATTCTCTGTACCCGGTTATATCTCAAATTCAGACTCAAAACACCCGAAAATTCAATATTTTTGGGTCCCAGAAGCGATCTGTACATGCCTACTCAGTGCTAGAATGTTTTCAAAATAGAGGCTCAGAACATGCTAAAAATCGATATTTTAGGTGCCCGAAGTCGATATGTGCATGAATCTTCTGTACCCGTTTATATCTCAAATTCAGGCTCAAAACACCCAAAAATTCGATATTTTTGTGTCCCAAAAGCGATCTGTACGTGTCTACTCCGTGTTAGAGTATTTTAAAAATACAGGCCCAAAACATGCTCAAAATCGATATTTTGGGTGCTTTAAGTCGATATGTGCATGCATCTTCTGTACCCGTTTATATCTCAAATTCAGACTCAAAACACCCGAATATTCGATATTTTTGAGTCCCAAAAGCGATCTGTACATGCCTACTCCGTGTTTGAGTATTTTCAAAATACAGGCCTAAAACATGCTGTAAATCGATATTTTAGCTGCCCAAAGTCAATATGTGTATGCATCTTCTGTACCCGTCTATATCCCAAATTCAGGTTCAAAAAACTCGAAAATTCGAAATTCTTTGGTCCCAGAAGCAATCTGTACATGCCTACTTCTTGCTAGAAAGTTTTAAGATACAGACCCAAAACATGCTTTAAAATCGATATTTTAGGTTCAAAAATTCGATATGTGCATGCATCTTCTCTACCCGTTTATATCTCAAATTCAGGCTCAAAACTCCGAAAATTCGATATTTTTGTGTCCCAGAAGCGATCTGTACATGCATACTCTGTGTTAGAGTGTTTTTTAAAATACAGGCCCAAAATATTCTAAAAATTGATATTTTAGGTGCACAAAGTCAATGTGTGTATGCATTCTCTGTACCCGGTTATATCTCAAATTCAGGCTCAAAACACCCGAAAATTCAATATTTTTGGGTCCCAGAAGCGATCTGTACATGCCTACTCAGTGCTAGAATGTTTTTAAAATAGAAGCTCAGAACATGCTAAAAATCGATATTTTGGGTGCCCAAAGTCAATATGTGCATGCATGTTCTGTACCCGGTTATATCTCAAATTTAGGCTCAAAACACCCGAAAATTCGATATTTTTGGGTCCCAGAAGCGATCTGTATATGCCTACTCCGTGTTTGAGTATTTTCAAAATACATGCCCAAAACATGCTGAAAATCGATATTTTAGCTGCCCATAGTCGATATGTGCATGCATCTTCTGTTCCCGTTTTTATCTCAAATTCAGACTGAAAACACCCGATTATTCGATATTTTTGGGTCCCAAAAGCCATCTGTACATGCTTACTCCGTGTTAGAGTATTTTCAAAATACAGGCCTAAAACATGCAGTAAATCGATATTTTAGCTGCCCAAAGTCAATATGTGTATGCATCTTCTGTACACGTCTATATTCCAAATTCAGGTTCAAAACACTCGAAAATTCGATATTTTTGGGTCCCAGAAGCAACCTGTACATGCCTACTTCTTGCTAGAATGTTTTCAAGATACAGTCCCAAAACATGCTCAAAATCGATATTTTAGGTGCAAAAAGTCTATATGTGCATGCATCTTCTGTACCCGTTTATATCTCAAATTCAGGATCAGAACTCCGAAAATTCGATATTTTTGTGTCCCAGAAGCGATCTGTACCTGCATACTCCGTGTTAGAGTGTTTTTAAAATATAGGCCCAAAACATGCTGAAAATTGATATTTTAGGTGCACAAAGTCAATATGTGTATGCATTCTCTGTACCCGGTTATATCTCAAATTCAGGCTCAAAACACCCGAAAATTCAATATTTTTGGGTCCCAGAAGCGATCTGTACATGCCTACTCAGTGCTAGAATGTTTTCAAAATAGAGGCTCAAAAACATGCTAAAAATCGATATTTTAGGTGCCCGAAGTCGATATGTGCATGCATCTTCTGTACCCGTTTATATCTCAAATTCAGGCTCAAAACACCCAAAAATTCGATATTTTTGTGTCCCAGAAGCGATCTGTACATGTCTATACCGTGTTAGAGTATTTTCAAAATACAGGCCCAAAACATGCTCAAAATCGATATTTTAGGTGCCCAAATTCGATATGTGCATGCATCTTTTGTACCCGTTTATATCTCAAATTCAGACTCAAAACACCCGATTATTCGATATTTTTGGGTCCCATAAGCCATCTGTACATGCATACTCCGTGTTAGAGTATTTTCAAAATACAGGCCTAAAACATGCAGTCAATCGATATTTTAGCTGCCTAAAGTCAATATGTGTATGCATCTTCTGTACACGTCTCTATCCCAAATTCAGGTTCAAAACACTCGAAAATTCGATATTTTTGGGTCCCAGAAGCAATCTGTACATGCCTACTTCTTGCTGGAAAGTTTTAAGATACAGACCCAAAACATGCTTTAAAATCGATATTTTAGGTTCAAAAATTCGATATGTGCATGCATCTTCTGTACCCGTTTATATCTCAAATTCAGGCTCAAAACTCCGAAAATTCGATATTTTTGTGTCCCAGAAGCGATCTGTACATGCATACTCTGTGTTAGAGTGTTTTTAAATTACAGGCCCAAAACATGCTGAAAATTGATATTTTAGGTGCACAAAGTCAATATGTGTATGCATGTTCTGTACCCGTTTATATCTCAAATTTAGGCTCAAAACACCAGAAAATTCGAAATTTTTGTGCCCCAGAAGCGATCTGTACATGTCTATACCGTGTTAGAGTATTTTCAAAATACATGCCCAAAATATGCTCAAAATCGATATTTTAGGTGCCCAAAGTCGATATGTGCATGCATCTTCTGTACCCGTTTATATCTCAAATTCAGACTCAAAACACCCGATTATTCGATATTTTTGGGTCCCAAAAGCCATCTGTACATGCATACTCCGTGTTAGAGTATTTTCAAAATACAGGCCTAAAACATGCAGTAAATCGATATTTTAGCTGCCCAAAGTCAATATGTGTATGCATGTTCTGTACCCGTCTATATCCCAAATTCAGGTTCAAAATACTCGAAAATTCGATATTTTTGGGTCCCAGAAGCAATCTGTACATGCCTACTTCTTGCTAGAAAGTTTTCAAGATACAGACCAAAAACATGCTCAAAATCGATATTTTAGGTGCAAAAATTCGATATGTGCATGCATCTTCTGTACCCGTTTATATCTCAAATTCAGGCTCAAAACTCCGAAAATTCGATATTTTTGTGTCCCAGAAGCGATCTGTACCTGCATACTCCGTGTTAGATTGTTTTTAAAATACAGGCCCAAAACATGCTGAAAATTGATATTTTAGGTGCACAAAGTCAATATGTGTATGCATTCTCTGTACCCGGTTATATCTCAAATTCAGACTCAAAACACCCGAAAATTCAATATTTTTGGGTCCCAGAAGCGATCTGTACATGCCTACTCAGTGCTAGAATGTTTTCAAAATAGAGGCTCAGAACATGCTAAAAATCGATATTTTAGGTGCCCGAAGTCGATATGTGCATGAATCTTCTGTACCCGTTTATATCTCAAATTCAGGCTCAAAACACCCAAAAATTCGATATTTTTGTGTCCCAAAAGCGATCTGTACGTGTCTACTCCGTGTTAGAGTATTTTAAAAATACAGGCCCAAAACATGCTCAAAATCGATATTTTGGGTGCTTTAAGTCGATATGTGCATGCATCTTCTGTACCCGTTTATATCTCAAATTCAGACTCAAAACATCCGAATATTCGATATTTTTGAGTCCCAAAAGCGATCTGTACATGCCTACTCCGTGTTAGAGTATTTTCAAAATACAGGCCTAAAACATGCTGTAAATCGATATTTTAGCTGCCCAAAGTCAATATGTGTATGCATCTTCTGTACCCGTCTATATCCCAAATTCAGGTTCAAAAAACTCGAAAATTCGAAATTTTTTGGTCCCAGAAGCAATCTGTACATGCCTACTTCTTGCTAGAAAGTTTTAAGATACAGACCCAAAACATGCTTTAAAATCGATATTTTAGGTTCAAAAATTCGATATGTGCATGCATCTTCTCTACCCGTTTATATCTCAAATTCAGGCTCAAAACTCCGAAAATTCGATATTTTTGTGTCCCAGAAGCGATCTGTACATGCATACTCTGTGTTAGAGTGTTTTTTAAAATACAGGCCCAAAACATGCTAAAAATTGATATTTTAGGTGCACAAAGTCAATGTGTGTATGCATTCTCTGTACCCGGTTATATCTCAAATTCAGGCTCAAAACACCCGAAAATTCAATATTTTTGGGTCCCAGAAGCGATCTGTACATGCCTACTCAGTGCTAGAATGTTTTTAAAATAGAAGCTCAGAACATGCTAAAAATCGATATTTTGGGTGCCCAAAGTCAATATGTGCATGCATGTTCTGTACCCGGTTATATCTCAAATTTAGGCTCAAAACACCCGAAAATTCGATATTTTTGGGTCCCAGAAGCGATCTGTATATGCCTACTCCGTGTTTGAGTATTTTCAAAATACATGCCCAAAACATGCTGAAAATCGATATTTTAGCTGCCATTAGTCGATATGTGCATGCATCTTCTGTTCCCGTTTTTATCTCAAATTCAGACTGAAAACACCCGATTATTCGATATTTTTGGGTCCCAAAAGCCATCTGTACATGCTTACTCCGTGTTAGAGTATTTTCAAAATACAGGCCTAAAACATGCAGTAAATCGATATTTTAGCTGCCCAAAGTCAATATGTGTATGCATCTTCTGTACACGTCTATATTCCAAATTGAGGTTCAAAACACTCGAAAATTCGATATTTTTGGGTCCCAGAAGCAACCTGTACATGCCTACTTCTTGCTAGAATGTTTTCAAGATACAGACCAAAAACATGCTCAAAATCGATATTTTAGGTGCAAAAAGTCTATATGTGCATGCATCTTCTGTACCCGTTTATATCTCAAATTCAGGCTCAGAACTCCGAAAATTCGATATTTTTGTGTCCCAGAAGCGATCTGTACCTGCATACTCCGTGTTAGAGTGTTTTTAAAATATAGGCCTAAAACATGCTGAAAATTGATATTTTAGGTGCACAAAGTCAATATGTGTATGCATTCTCTGTACCCGGTTATATCTATTCAGGCTCAAAACACCCGAAAATTCAATATTTTTGGGTCCCAGAAGCGATCTGTACATGCCTACTCAGTGCTAGAATGTTTTCAAAATAGAGGCTCAAAAACATGCTAAAAATCGATATTTTAGGTGCCCGAAGTCGATATGTGCATGCATCTTCTGTACCCGTTTATATCTCAAATTCAGGCTCAAAACACCCAAAAATTCGATATTTTTGTGTCCCAGAAGCGATCTGTACATGTCTATACCGTGTTAGAGTATTTTAAAAATACAGGCCCAAAACATGCTCAAAATCGATATTTTAGGTGCCCAAATTCGATATGTGCATGCATCTTTTGTACCCGTTTATATCTCAAATTCAGACTCAAAACACCCGATTATTCGATATTTTTGGGTCCCATAAGCCATCTGTACATGCATACTCCGTGTTAGAGTATTTTCAAAATACAGGCCTAAAACATGCAGTCAATCGATATTTTAGCTGCCTAAAGTCAATATGTGTATGCATCTTCTGTACACGTCTCTATCCCAAATTCAGGTTCAAAACACTCGAAAATTCGATATTTTTGGGTCCCAGAAGCAATCTGTACATGCCTACTTCTTGCTGGAAAGTTTTAAGATACAGACCCAAAACATGCTTTAAAATCGATATTTTAGGTTCAAAAATTCGATATGTGCATGCATCTTCTGTACCCGTTTATATCTCAAATTCAGGCTCAAAACTCCGAAAATTCGATATTTTTGTGTCCCAGAAGCGATCTGTACATGCATACTCTGTGTTAGAGTGTTTTTAAATTACAGGCCCAAAACATGCTGAAAATTGATATTTTAGGTGCACAAAGTCAATATGTGTATGCATGTTCTGTACCCGTTTATATCTCAAATTTAGGCTCAAAACACCAGAAAATTCGATATTTTTGGGTCCCAGAAGCGATCTGTATATGCCTACTCCGTGTTTGAGTATTTTCAAAATACATGCCCAAAACATTCTGAAAATCGATATTTTAGCTGCCCATAGTCGATATGTGCATGCATCTTTTGTACCCGTTTATATCTCAAATTCAGGCTCAAAACACCCGAAAATTCGATATTTTTGGGTCCCAGAAGCGATCTGTGCATGCCTACTCTGTGTTAGAGTACTTTTAAAATTCAAGCCCAAAACATGCTAAAAATCGATATTTTAGGTACCCATTTTCGATATGTGCATGCGTATGCTCTACCCGTTTATATCTCAAATTTAGGCTCAAAGCACCAGAAAATTTGATATCTTTGGGTCCCTTAAGCGATCTGTACATGCCTACTCAGTCTTAGAGTATTTTCAAAATACAGGCCCAAAACATGCTAAAAATCGACATTTTGGGTGCCCAAAGTCGATATGTGCATTCATCTTCTGTACCCGTTTATATCTCAAATTCAGGCTCAAAACACCCAAAAATCCGATATTTTTGTGTGCCTGAAGCGATCTGTACATGCCTACTCCGTGTTAGAGTATTTACACAGTACAGACCCAAAACATGCTCAAAATCGATATTTTTGGTGCAAAGAGTCGATATGTGCATTCATCTTCATTACCTGTTTACATATCAAATTCAGGCTCAAAACACACGAAAATTCAATATTTTTGGGTTCCAAAAGCGATCTGTACATGCCTACTCAGTGCTAGAATGTTTTTAAAATATAGGCTCTAAACATGCTATAAATCGATATTTTAGGTGTCCAAAGTCGATATGTGCATGCATCTTCTGTACCCGTTTATATCTCAAATTCAGGCTCAAAACACCCAAAAATCGATATTTTTGTGTCCCAGAAGCGATCTGTACATGCCTACTCCGTATTAAAGTATTTTAAAAATACAGGCCCAAAACATGCTCAAAATCGATATTTTAGGTGCCCAAAGTCGATATGTGCATGCATCTTCTGTACCCGTTTATATCTCAAATTCAGGCTCAAAACACCCGAAAATTCGATATTTTTGGGTCCCAGAAGCGATCTGTTCATGCCTACACTGTGTTAAAGTATTTTCAAAATACAGGCCCAAAACATGCTAAAAATCTATATTTTAGGTGCCCAAAGTCATTATGTGTATGCATCCTCTGTACCCGGTTATATCCCAAATTCTGGCTCAAAACCCCCGAAAATTCAATTTATTTGGGTCCCAGAAGCGATCTGTACGTGCATACTCCGTGTTAGAGTGTTTTTAAAATATAGGCCAAAAACATGCTGAAAATCGATATTTTAGGTGCCCAAAGTCAATATGTGTATGCATCTTCTGTACCCGTGTATATCCCTAATTCAGGTTCAAAACACCCAAAAAATCGAGATTTTTGAGTCCCAGAAGCGATCTGTACATGTCTATACCGTGTTAGAGTATTTTCAAAATACAGGCCCAAAACATGCTCAAAATCGATATTTTAGGTGCAAAAAGTCTATATGTGCATGCATCTTCTGTACCCGTTTATATCTCAAATTCAGGCTCAAAACTACGAAAATTCGATATTTTTGTGTCCCAGAAGCGATCTGTACCTGCATACTCCGTGTTAGAGTGTTTTTAAAATACAGGCCCAAAACATGCTGAAAATTGATATTTTAGGTGCACAAAGTCAATATGTGTATGCATTCTCTGTACCCGGTTATATCTCAAATTCAGGCTCAAAAGACCCGAAAATTCAATATTTTTGGGTCCCAGAAGCGATCTGTACATGCCTACTCAGTGCTAGAATGTTTTCAAAATAGAGACTCAGAACATGCTAAAAATCGATATTTTAGGTGCCCGAAGTCGATATGTGCATGCATCTTCTGTACCCGTTTATATCTCAAATTCAGGCTCAGAACACCCAAAAATTCGATATTTTTGTGTCCCAAAAGCGATCTGTACGTGTCTACTCCGTGTTAGAGTATTTTAAAAATACAGGCCCAAAACATGCTCAAAATCGATATTTTGGGTGCTTTAAGTCGATATGTGCATGCATCTTTTGTACCCGTTTATATCTCAAATTCAGGCTCAAAACACCCGAAAATTCGATATTTTTGGGTCCCAGAAGCGATCTGTGCATGCCTACTCCGTGTTAGAGTACTTTTAAAATTCAAGCCCAAAACATGCTAAAAATCGATATTTTAGGTGCCCATTTTCGATATGTGCATGCATCTTCTGTACCCGTTTATATCTCTAATTCAGGCTCAAAACACCCAAAAATCCGATATTTTTGTGTGCCTGAAGAGATCTGTACATGCCTACTCCGTGTTAGAGTATTTACACAATACAGACCCAAAACATGCTCAAAATCGATATTTTAGGTGCAAAGAGTCGATATGTGCATTCATCTTCATTACCTGTTTACATATCAAATTCAGGCTCAAAACACCCGAAAATTCAATATTTTTGGGTTCCAAAAGCGATCTGTACATGCCTACTCAGTGCTAGAATGTTTTTAAAATATAGGCTCTAAACATGCTATAAATCGATATTTTAGGTGTCCAAAGTCGATATGTGCATGCATCTTCTGTACCCATTTATATCTCAAATTCAGGCTCAAAACACCCAAAAATCGATATTTTTGTGTCCCAGAAGCAATCTGTACATGCCTACTCTGTGTTAAAGTATTTTAAAAATACAGGCCCAAAATATGCTCAAAATCGATATTTTAGGTGCCCATTTTCGATATGTGCATGCATCTTCTGTACCCGTTTATATCTCAAATTCAGGCTCAAAACACCCGAAAATTCGATATTTTTTTGTGCCTGAAGCGATCTGTACATGCCTACTCCGTGTTAGAGTATTTACACAGTACAGACCCAAAACATGCTCAAAATCGATATTTTTGGTGCAAAGAGTCGATATGTGCATTCATCTTCATTACCTGTTTACATATCAAATTCAGGCTCAAAACACACGGAAATTCAATATTTTTGGGTTCCAAAAGCGATCTGTACATGCCTACTCAGTGCTAGAATGTTTTTAAAATATAGGCCTTAAACATGCTATAAATCGATATTTTAGGTGTCCAAAGTCGATATGTGCATGCATCTTCTGTACCCGTTTATATCTCAAATTCAGGCTCAAAACACCCAAAAATCGATATTTTTGTGTCCCAGAAGCGATCTGTACATGCCTACTCCGTATTAAAGTATTTTAAAAATACAGGCCCAAAACATGCTCAAAATCGATATTTTAGGTGCCCAAAGTCGATATGTGCATGCATCTTCTGTACCCGTTTATATCTCAAATTAAGGCTCAAAACACCCGAAAATTCGATATTTTTGGGTCCCAGAAGCGATCTGTTCATGCCTACACTGTGTTAAAGTATTTTCAAAATACAGGCCCAAAACATGCTAAAAATCTATATTTTAGGTGCCCAAAGTCATTATGTGTATGCATCCTCTGTACCCGGTTATATCCCAAATTCTGGCTCAAAACCCCCGAAAATTCAATTTATTTGGGTCCCAGAAGCGATCTGTACGTGCATACTCCGTGTTAGAGTGTTTTTAAAATATAGGCCAAAAACATGCTGAAAATCGATATTTTAGGTGCCCAAAGTCAATATGTGTATGCATCTTCTGTACCCGTGTATATCCCTAATTCAGGTTCAAAACACCCAAAAAATCGAGATTTTTGAGTCCCAGAAGCGATCTGTACATGTCTATACCGTGTTAGAGTATTTTCAAAATACAGGCCCAAAACATGCTCAAAATCGATATTTTAGGTGCAAAAAGTCTATATGTGCATGCATCTTCTGTACCCGTTTATATCTCAAATTCAGGCTCAAAACTCCGAAAATTCGATATTTTTGTGTCCCAGAAGCGATCTGTACCTGCATACTCCGTGTTAGAGTGTTTTTAAAATACAGGCCCAAAACATGCTGAAAATTGATATTTTAGGTGCACAAAGTCAATATGTGTATGCATTCTCTGTACACGGTTATATCTCAAATTCAGGCTCAAAAGACCCGAAAATTCAATATTTTTGGGTCCCAGAAGCGATCTGTACATGCCTACTCAGTGCTAGAATGTTTTCAAAATAGAGACTCAGAACATGCTAAAAATCGATATTTTAGGTGCCCGAAGTCGATATGTGCATGCATCTTCTGTACCCGTTTATATCTCAAATTCAGGCTCAGAACACCCAAAAATTCGATATTTTTGTGTCCCAAAAGCGATCTGTACGTGTCTACTCCGTGTTAGAGTATTTTAAAAATACAGGCCCAAAACATGCTCAAAATCGATATTTTGGGTGCTTTAAGTCGATATGTGCATGCATCTTTTGTACCCGTTTATATCTCAAATTCAGGCTCAAAACACCCGAAAATTCGATATTTTTGGGTCCCAGAAGCGATCTGTGCATGCCTACTCCGTGTTAGAGTACTTTTAAAATTCAAGCCCAAAACATGCTAAAAATCGATATTTTAGGTGCCCATTTTCGATATGTGCATGCATCTTCTGTACCCGTTTATATCTCTAATTCAGGCTCAAAACACCCAAAAATCCGATATTTTTGTGTGCCTGAAGAGATCTGTACATGCCTACTCCGTGTTAGAGTATTTACACAATACAGACCCAAAACATGCTCAAAATCACTATTTTAGGTGCAAATAGTCGATATGTGCATTCATCTTCATTACCTGTTTACATATCAAATTCAGGCTCAAAACACCCGAAAATTCAATATTTTTGGGTTCCAAAAGCGATCTGTACATGCCTACTCAGTGCTAGAATGTTTTTAAAATATAGGCTCTAAACATGCTATAAATCGATATTTTAGGTGTCCAAAGTCGATATGTGCATGCATCTTCTGTACCCATTTATATCTCAAATTCAGGCTCAAAACACCCAAAAATCGATATTTTTGTGTCCCAGAAGCAATCTGTACATGCCTACTCTGTGTTAAAGTATTTTAAAAATACAGGCCCAAAATATGCTCAAAATCGATATTTTAGGTGCCCATTTTCGATATGTGCATGCATCTTCTGTACCCGTTTATATCTCAAATTCAGGCTCAAAACACCCGAAAATTCGATATTTTTGGGTCCCAGAAGCGATCTGTACATGCCTACTCTGTGTTAAAGTATTTTCAAAATACAGGCCCAAAACATGCTAAAAATCGATATTTTAGGTGCCCAAAGTCAATATGTGTATGCATCTTCTGTACCCGTCTATATCCCAAATTCAGGTTCAAAACACCAGAAAATTCGATATTTTTGGGTACCAGAAGCGATCTGTACATGCCTACTCCTTGCTAGAATGTTTTTCAAGATACAGACCCAAAACATGCTCAAAATCGATATTTTAGGTGCAAAAAGTCGATATGTGCATGCATCCTCTGTACCCGGTTATATCCCAAATTCTGGCTCAAAACCCCCGAAAATTCGATTTATTTGGGTCCCAGAAGCGATCTGTACGTGCATACTCCGTGTTAAAGTGTTTTTAAAATATAGGCCAAAAACATGCTGAAAATCGATATTTTAGGTGCCAAAGTCAATATGTGTATGCATCTTCTGTACCCGTGTATATCCCTAATTCCGGTTCAAAACACCCAAAAAATCGAAATTTTTGTGTCCCAGAAGCGATCTGTACATGTCTATACCATGTTAGAGTATTTTCAAAATACAGGCCCAAAACATGCTCAAAATCGATATTTTAGGTGCCCAAAGTCGATATGTGCATGCATCTTCTGTACCCGTTTATATCTCAAATTCAGACTCAAAACACCCGATTATTCGATATTTTTGGGTCCCAAAAGCCATCTGTACATGCATACTCCGTGTTAGAGTATTTTCAAAATACAGGCCTAAAACATGCAGTAAATCGATATTTTAGCTGCCCAAAGTCAATATGTGTATGCATCTTCTGTACCCGTCTATATCCCAAATTCAGGTTCAAAATACTCGAAAATTCGATATTTTTGTGTCCCAGAATCAATCTGTACATGCCTACTTCTTGCTAGAAAGTTTTCAAGATACAGACCAAAAACATGCTCAAAATTGATATTTTAGGTGCAAAAAGTCGATATGTGCATGCATCTTCTGTACCCGTTTATATCTCAAATTCAGGCTCAAAACTCTGAAAATTCGATATTTTTGTGTCCCAGAAGCGATCTGTACCTGCATACTCCGTGATAGAGTGTTTTTAAAATATAGGCCCAAAACATGCTCAAAATCGATATTTTAGGTGCACAAAGTCAATATGTGTATGCATTCTCTGTACCCGGTTATATCTCAAATTCAGGCTCAAAACACCCGAAAATTCAATATTTTTGGGTCCCAGAAGCGATCTGTACATGCCTACTCAGTGCTAGAATGTTTTCAAAATAGAGGCTCAGAACATGCTAAAAATCGATATTTTAGGTGCCCGAAGTCGATATGTGCATGCATCTTCTGTACCCGTTTATATCTCAAATTCAGGCTCAAAACACCCAAAAATTCGATATTTTTGTGTCCCAGAAGCGATCTGTACATGTCTATACCGTGTTAGAGTATTTTCAAAATACAGGTCCAAAACATGCTCAAAATCGATATTTTCGGTGCCCAAAGTCGATATGTGCATGCATCTTCTGTACCCGTTTATATCTCAAATTCAGGCTCAAAACACCCGAAAATTCGATATTTTTGATTCCCAGAAGCGATCTGTTCATGCCTACACTGTGTTAAAGTATTTTCAAAATACAGGCCCAAAACATGCTAAAAATCTATATTTTAGGTGCCCAAAGTCATTATGTGTATGCATCCTCTGTACCCGGTTATATCCCAAATTCTGGCTCAAAACCCCCGAAAATTCAATTTATTTGGGTCCCAGAAGCGATCTGTACGTGCATACTCAGTGTTAGAGTGTTTTTAAAATATAGGCCAAAAACATGCTGAAAATCGATATTTTAGGTGCCCAAAGTCAATATGTGTATGCATCTTCTGTACCCGTGTATATCCCTAATTCAGGTTCAAAACACCCAAAAAATCGAGATTTTTGAGTCCCAGAAGCGATCTGTACATGTCTATACCGTGTTAGAGTATTTTCAAAATACAGGCCCAAAACATGCTCAAAATCGATATTTTAGGTGCAAAAAGTCTATATGTGCATGCATCTTCTGTACCCGTTTATATCTCAAATTCAGGCTCAAAACTCCGAAAATTCGATATTTTTGTGTCCCAGAAGCGATCTGTACCTGCATACTCCGTGTTAGAGTGTTTTTAAAATACAGGCCCAAAACATGCTGAAAATTGATATTTTAGGTGCACAAAGTCAATATGTGTATGCATTCTCTGTACCCGGTTATATCTCAAATTCAGGCTCAAAACACCCGAAAATTCAATATTTTTGGGTCCCAGAAGCGATCTGTACATGCCTACTCAGTGCTAGAATGTTTTCAAAATAGAGACTCAGAACATGCTAAAAATCGATATTTTAGGTGCCCGAAGTCGATATGTGCATGCATCTTCTGTACCCGTTTATATCTCAAATTCAGGCTCAGAAAACCCAAAAATTAGATATTTTTGTGTCCCAAAAGCGATCTGTAGGTGTCTACTCCGTGTTAGAGTATTTTAAAAATACAGGCCCAAAACATGCTCAAAATCGATATTTTGGGTGCTTTAAGACGATATGTGCATGCATCTTTTGTACCCGTTTATATCTCAAATTCAGGCTCAAAACACCCGAAAATTCGATATTTTTGGGTCCCAGAAGCGATCTGTGCATGCCTACTCCGTGTTAGAGTACTTTTAAAATTCAAGCCCAAAACATGCTAAAAATCGATATTTTAGGTGCCCAATTTCGATATGTGCATTCATCTTCTGTACCCGTTTATATCTCAAATTCAGGCTAAAAATACCCAAAAATCCGATATTTTTGTGTGCCTGAAGAGATCTGTACATGCCTACTCCGTGTTAGAGTATTTACACAATACAGACCCAAAACATGCTCAAAATCGATATTTTAGGTGCAAAGAGTCGATATGTGCATTCATCTTCATTATCTGTTTACATATCAAATTCAGGCTCAAAACACCCGAAAATTCAATATTTTTGGGTTTCAAAAGCGATCTGTACATGCCTACTCAGTGCTAGAATGTTTTTAAAATACAGGCTCTAAACATGCTATAAATCGATATTTTAGGTGTCCAAAGTCGATATGTGCATGCATCTTCTGTACCCATTTATATCTCAAATTCAGGCTCAAAACACCCAAAAATCGATATTTTTGTGTCCCATAAGCAATCTGTACATGCCTACTCTGTGTTAAAGTATTTTAAAAATACAGGCCCAAAATATGCTCAAAATCGATATTTTAGGTGCCCATTTTCGATATGTGCATGCATCTTCTGTACCCGTTTATATCTCAAATTCAGGCTCAAAACACCCGAAAATTCGATATTTTTGGGTCCCAGAAGCGATCTGTACAAGCCTACTCTGTGTTAAAGTATTTTCAAAATACAGGCCCAAAACATGCTAAAAATCGATATTTTAGGAGCCCAAAGTCAATATGTGTATGCATCTTCTGTACCCGTCTATATCCCAAATTCAGGTTCAAAACACCAGAAAATTCGATATTTTTGGGTACCAGAAGCGATCTGTACATGCCTACTCCTTGCTAGAATGTTTTTCAAGATACAGACCCAAAACATGCTCAAAATCGATATTTTAGGTGCAAAAAGTCGATATGTGCATGCATCCTCTGTACCCGGTTATATCCCAAATTCTGGCTCAAAACCCCCGAAAATCCGATTTATTTGGGTCCCAGAAGCGATCTGTACGTGCATACTCCGTGTTAAAGTGTTTTTAAAATATAGGCCAAAAACATGCTGAAAATCGATATTTTAGGTGCCAAAGTCAATATGTGTATGCATCTTCTGTACCCGTGTATATCCCTAATTCAGGTTCAAAACACCCAAAAAATCGAAATTTTTGTGTCCCAGAAGCGATCTGTACATGTCTATACCGTGTTAGAGTATTTTCAAAATACAGGCCCAAAACATGCTCAAAATCGATATTTTAGGTGCCCAAAGTCGATATGTGCATGAATCTTCTGTACCCGTTTATATCTCAAATTCAGACTCAAAACACCCGATTATTCGATATTTTTGGGTCCCAAAAGCCATCTGTACATGCATACTCCGTGTTAGAGTATTTTCAAAATACAGGCCTAAAACATGCAGTAAATCGATATTTTAGCTGCCCAAAGTCAATATGTGTATGCATCTTCTGTACCCGTCTATATCCCAAATTCAGGTTCAAAATACTCGAAAATTCGATATTTTTGGGTCCCAGAAGCAATCTGTACATGCCTACTTCTTGCTATAAAGTTTTCAAGATACAGACCAAAAACATGCTCAAAATTGATATTTTAGGTGCAAAAAGTCGATATGTGCATGCATCTTCTGTACCCGTTTATATCTCAAATTCAGGCTCAAAACTCTGAAAATTCGATATTTTTGTGTCCCAGAAGCGATCTGTACCTGCATACTCCGTGTTAGAGTGTTTTTAAAATATAGGCCCAAAACATGCTCAAAATCGATATTTTAGGTGCACAAAGTCAATATGTGTATGCATTCTCTGTACCCGGTTATATCTCAAATTCAGGCTCAAAACACCCGAAAATTCAATATTTTTGGGTCCCAGAAGCGATCTGTACATGCCTACTCAGTGCTAGAATGTTTTCAAAATAGAGGCTCAGAACATGCTAAAAATCGATATTTTAGGTGCCCGAAGTCGATATGTGCATGCATCTTCTGTACCCGTTTATATCTCAAATTCAGGCTCAAAACACCCAAAAATTCGATATTTTTGTGTCCCAGAAGCGATCTGTACATGTCTATACCGCTATACCGTGTTAGAGTATTTTCAAAATACAGGCCCAAAACATGCTCAAAATCAATATTTTAGGTGCCCAAATTCGATATGTGCATGCATCTTTTGTACCCGTTTATATCTAATATTCAGACTCAAAACACCCGATTATTCGATATTTTTGGGTCCCAAAAGCGATCTGTACATGCCTACTCCGTGTTAGAGTATTTTCAAAATACAGGCCTAAAACATGCTGTAAATCGATATTTTAGCTGCCCATAGTCAATATGTGTATGCATCATCTGTACCCGTCTATATCCCAAATTCAGGTTCAAAACACTCGAAAATTCGATATTTTTGGGTCCCAGAAGCAATCTGTACATGCCTACTTCTTGCTGGAAAGTTTTAAGATACAGACCCAAAACATGCTTTAAAATCGATATTTTAGGTTCAAAAATTCGATATGTGCATGCATCTTCTGTACCCGTTTATATCTCAAATTCATGCTCAAAACACCCAAAAATCCGATATTTTTGTGTGCCTGAAGCGATCTGTACATGCCTACTCCGTGTTAGAGTATTTACACAATACAGACCCAAAACATGCTCAAAATCGATATTTTTGGTGCAAAGAGTCGATATGTTCATTCATCTTCATTACCTGTTTACATATCAAATTCAGGCTCAAAACACCCGAAAATTCAATATTTTTGGGTCCCAGAAGCGATCTGTACATGCCTACTCAGTGCTAGAATGTTTTTAAAATAGAGGCTCAGAACATGCTAAAAATCGATATTTTAGGTGCCCGAAGTCGATATGTGCATGCATCTTCTGTACCCGTTTATATCTCAAATTCAGGCTCAAAACACCCAAAAATTCGATATTTTTGTGTCCCAGAAGCGATCTGTACATGTCTATACCGTGTTAGAGTATTTTCAAAATACAGGCCCAAAACATGCTCAAAATCGATATTTTAGGTGCCCAAATTCGATATGTGCATGCATCTTTTGTACCCGTTTATATCTCAAATTCAGACTCAAAACACCCGATTATTCGATATTTTTGGGTCCGAAAAGCGATCTGTACATGCCTACTCCGTGTTAGAGTATTTTCAAAATACAGGCCTAAAACATGCTGTAAATCGATATTTTGGGTGCCCAAAGTCAATATGTGCATGCATCTTCTGTACCCGTTTATATCTCAAATTTAGGCTCAAAACACCCGAAAATTCGATATTTTTGGGTCCCAGAAGCGATCTGTATATGCCTAATCCGTGTTTGAGTATTTTCAAAATACATGCCCAAAACATGCCGAAAATCGATATTTTAGCTGCCCATAGTCGATATGTACATGCATCTTCTGTACCCGTTTTTATCTCAAATTCAGATTGAAAACACCCGATTATTCGATATTTTTATGTCCCAAAAGCCATCTGTACATGCTTACTCCGTGTTAGAGTATTTTCAAAATACAGGCCTAAAACATTCAGTAGATCGATATTTTAGCTGCCCAAAGTCAATATGTGTATGCATGTTCTGTACACGTCTATATTCCAAATTCAGGTTCAAAACACTCGAAAATTCGATATTTTTGGGTCCCAGAAGCAATCTGTACATGCCTACTTCTTGCTAGAATGTTTTCAAGATACAGACCAAAAACATGCTCAAAATCGATATTTTAGGTGCAAAAAGTCTATATGTGCATACATCTTCTGTACCCGGTTATATCTCAAATTCAGGCTCAAAACACCCGAAAATTCAATATTTTTGGGTCTCAGAAGCGATCTGTACATGCCTACTCAGTGCCAGAATGTTTTCAAAATAGAGACTCAGAACATGCTAAAAATCGATATTTTAGGTGCCCGAAGTCGATATGTGCATGCATCTTCTGTACCCGTTTATATCTCAAATTCAGGCTCAAAACACCCACAAATTCGATATTTTTGTGTCCCAAAAGCGATCTGTACGTGTCTACTCCGTGTTAGAGTATTTTAAAAATACAGGCCCAAAACATGCTCAAAATCGATATTTTGGGTGCTTTAAGTCAATATGTGCATGCATCTTCTGTACCCGTTTATATCTCAAATTCAGACTCAAAACACCCAAATATTCGATATTTTTGGGTCCCAAAAGCGATCTGTACATGCCTACTCCGTGTTAGAGTATTTTCAAAATACAGGCCTAAAACATGCTGTAAATCGATATTTTAGCTGCCCAAAGTCAATATGTGTATGCATCTTCTGTACCCGTCTATATCCCAAATTCAGGTTCAAAACACTCGAAAATTCGATATTTTTGGGTCCCAGAAGCAATCTGTACATGCCTACTTCTTGCTGGAAAGTTTTAAGATACAGACCCAAAACATGCTTTAAAATCGATATTTTAGGTTCAAAAATTCGATATGTGCATGCATCTTCTGTACCCGTTTATATCTTAAATTCAGGCTCAAAACTCCGAAAATTCGATATTTTTGGGTCCCAGAAACGATCTGTACGTGCATACTCCGTGTTAAAGTGTTTTTAAAATATAGGCCAAAAACATGCTGAAAATCGATATTTTAGGTGCCAAAGACAATATGTGTATGCATCTTCTGTACCCATGTATATCCCTAATTCAGGTTCAAAACACCCAAAAAATCGAAATTTTTGTGTCCCAGAAGCGATCTGTACATGTCTATACCGTGTTAGAGTATTTTCACAATACAGGCCCAAAACATGCTGAAAATCGATATTTTAGGTGCCCAAAGTCGATATGTGCATGCATCTTCTGTACCCGTTTATATCTCAAATTCAGACTCAAAACACCCGATTATTCGATATTTTTGGGTTCCAAAAGCCATCTGTACATGCATACTCCGTGTTAGAGTATTTTAAAAATACAGGCCCAAAACATGCTCAAAATCGATATTTTGGGTGCAAAAAGTCTATATGTGCATGCATCTTCTGTACCCGTTTATATCTCAAATTCAGGCTCAAAACTCCGAAAATTCGATATTTTTGTGTCCCAGAAGCGATCTGTACCTGCATACTCCGTGTTAGATTGTTTTTAAAATACAGGCCTAAAACATGCTGAAAATTGATATTTTAGGTGCACAAAGTCAATATGTGTATGCATTCTCTGTACCCGGTTATATCTCAAATTCAGACTCAAAACACCCGAAAATTTAATATTTTTGGGTCCCAGAAGCGATCTGTACATGCCTACTCAGTGCTAGAATGTTTTCAAAATAGAGGCTCAGAACATGCAAAAAATCGATATTTTAGGTGCCCGAAGTCGATATGTGCATGAATTTTCTGTACCCGTTTATATCTCAAATTCAGGCTCAAAACACCCAAAAATTCGAAATTTTTGTGTCCCAAAAGCGATCTGTACGTGTCTACTCCGTGTTAGAGTATTTTAAAAATACAGGCCCAAAACATGCTCAAAATCGATATTTTGGGTGCTTTAAGTCGATATGTGCATGCATCTTCTGTACCCGTTTATATCTCAAATTCAGACTCAAAACACCCGAATATTCGATATTTTTGGGTCCGAAAAGCGATCTGTACATGCCTACTCCGTGTTAGAGTATTTTTAAAATACAGGCCTAAAACATGCTGTAAATCGATATTTTAGCTGCCCAAAGTCAATATGTGTATGCATCTTCTGTACCCGTCTATATCCCAAATTCAGGTTCAAAAAACTCGAAAATTCGATATTTTTTGGTCCCAGAAGCAATCTGTACATGCCTACTTCTTGCTAGAAAGTTTTAAGATACAGACCCAAAACATGCTTTAAAATCGATATTTTAGGTTCAAAAATTCGATATGTGCATGCATCTTCTGTACCCGTTTATATCTCAAATTCAGGCTCAAAACTCCGAAAATTCGATATTTTTGTGTCCCAGAAGCGATCTGTACCTGCATACTCCGTGTTAGATTGTTTTTAAAATACAGGCCCAAAACATGCTGAAAATTGATATTTTAGGTGCACAAAGTCAATATGTGTATGCATTCTCTGTACCCGGTTATATCTCAAATTCAGACTCAAAACACCCGAAAATTTAATATTTTTGGGTCCCAGAAGCGATCTGTACATGCCTACTCAGTGCTAGAATGTTTTCAAAATAGAGGCTCAGAACATGCAAAAAATCGATATTTTAGGTGCCCGAAGTCGATATGTGCATGAATTTTCTGTACCCGTTTATATCTCAAATTCAGGCTCAAAACACCAAAAAATTCGATATTTTTGTGTCCCAAAAGCGATCTGTACGTGTCTACTCCGTGTTAGATTGTTTTTAAAATACAGGCCCAAAACATGCTGAAAATCGATATTTTAGTTGCACAAAGTCAATATGTGTATGCATTCTCTGTACCCGGTTATATCTCAAATTCAGACTCAAAACACCCGAAAATTTAATATTTTTGGGTCCCAGAAGCGATCTGTACATGCCTACTCAGTGCTAGAATGTTTTCAAAATAGAGGCTCAGAACATGCAAAAAATCGATATTTTAGGAGCCCGAAGTCGATATGTGCATGAATTTTCTGTACCCGTTTATATCTCAAATTCAGGCTCAAAACACCCAAAAATTCGATATTTTTGTGTCCCAAAAGCGATCTGTACGTGTCTACTCCGTGTTAGAGTATTTTAAAAATACAGGCCCAAAACATGCTCAAAATCGATATTTTGGGTGCTTTAAGTCGATATGTGCATGCATCTTCGGTACCCGTTTATATCTCAAATTCAGACTCAAAACACCCGAATATTCGATATTTTTGGGTCCGAAAAGCGATCTGTACATGCCTACTCCGTGTTAGAGTATTTTTAAAATACAGGCCTAAAACATGCTGTAAATCGATATTTTAGCTGCCCAAAGTCAATATGTGTATGCATCTTCTGTACCCGTCTATATCCCAAATTCAGGTTCAAAACACTCGAAAATTCGATATTTTTGGGTCCCAGAAGCAATCTGTACATGCCTACTTCTTGCTGGAAAGTTTTAAGATACAGACCCAAAACATGCTTTAAAATCGATATTTTAGGTTCAAAAATTCGATATGTGCATGCATCTTCTGTACCCGTTTATATCTCAAATTCAGGCTCAAAACTCCGAAAATTCGATATTTTTGGGTCCCAGAAGCGATCTGTACGTGCATACTCCGTGTTAAAGTGTTTTTAAAATATAGGCCAAAAACATGCTGAAAATCGATATTTTAGGTGCCAAAGACAATATGTGTATGCATCTTCTGTACCCATGTATATCCCTAATTCAGGTTCAAAACACCCAAAAAATCAAAATTTTTGTGTCCCAGAAGCGATCTGTACATGTCTATACCGTGTTAGAGTATTTTCACAATACAGGCCCAAAACATGCTGAAAATCGATATTTTAGGTGCCCAAAGTCGATATGTGCATGCATCTTCTTTACCCGTTTATATCTCAAATTCAGACTCAAAACACCCGATTATTCGATATTTTTGGGTTCCAAAAGCCATCTGTACATGCATACTCCGTGTTAGAGTATTTTAAAAATACAGGCCCAAAACATGCTCAAAATCGATATTTTGGGTGCAAAAAGTCTATATGTGCATGCATCTTCTGTACCCGTTTATATCTCAAATTCAGGCTCAAAACTCCGAAAATTCGATATTTTTGTGTCCCAGAAGCGATCTGTACCTGCATACTCCGTGTTAGATTGTTTTTAAAATACAGGCCCAAAACATGCTGAAAATTGATATTTTAGGTGCACAAAGTCAATATGTGTATGCATTCTCTGTACCCGGTTATATCTCAAATTCAGACTCAAAACACCCGAAAATTTAATATTTTTGGGTCCCAGAAGCGATCTGTACATGCCTACTCAGTGCTAGAATGTTTTCAAAATAGAGACTCAGAACATGCTAAAAATCGATATTTTAGGTGCAAAAAGTCGATATGTGCATGCATCTTCTGTACCCGTTTATATCTCAAATTTAGGCTCAAAACACCCGAAAATTCGATATTTTTGGGTCCCTTAAGCGATCTGTACATGCCTACTCAGTCTTAGAGTATTTTCAAATTACAGGCCCAAAACATGCTAAAAATCGACATTTTGGGTGCCCAAAGTCGATATGTGCATTCATCTTCTGTACCCGTTTATATCTCAAATTCAGGCTCAAAACACCCGAAAATTCAATATTTTTGGGTCCCAGAAGCTATCTGTACATGCCTACTCAGTGCTAGAATGTTTTTAAAATAGAGGCTCAGAACATGTTAAAAATCGATATTTTGGGTGCTTTAAGTCGATATGTGCATGCATCTTCTGTACCCGTTTATATCTCAAATTCAGACTCAAAACACCCGAATATTCGATATTTTTGGGTCCCAAAAGCGATCTGTACATGCCTACTCCGTGTTAGAGTATTTTCAAAATACAGGCCTAAAACATGCTGTAAATCGATATTTTAGCTGCCCAAAGTCAATATGTGTATGCATCTTCTGTACCGTCTATATCCCAAATTCAGGTTCAAAACACTCGAAAATTCGATATTTTTTGGTCCCAGAAGCAATCTGTACATGCCTACTTCTTGCTAGAAAGTTTTAAGATACAGACCCAAAACATGCTTTAAAATCGATATTTTAGGTTCAAAAATTCGATATGTGCATGCATCATCTGTACCCATTTATATCTCAAATTTAGGCTCAAAACTCCGAAAATTCGATATTTTTGTGTCCCAGAAGCGATCTGTACATGCATACTCTGTGTTAGAGTGTTTTTAAAATACAGGCCAAAAACATGCTAAAAATTGATATTTTAGGTGACCAAAGTCGATATGTGCATGCATCTTCTGTACCCGTTTATATCTCAAATTCAGACTCAAAAATTCCCGATTATTCGATATTTTTGGGTCCCAAAAGCGATCTGTACATGCCTACTCCGTGTTAGAGTATTTTCAAAATACAGGCCTAAAACATGCTGTAAATCGATATTTTAGCTGCCCAAAGTCAATATGTGTACGCATCTTCTGTACCCGTCTATATCCCAAATTCAGGCTCAAAACTCTGAAAATTCGATATTTTTGTGTCCCAGAAGCGATCTGTACATGCATACTCTGTGTTAGAGTGTTTTTATAATACAGGAAAAAAACATGCTAAAAATTGATATTTTAGGTGCACAAAGTCAATATGTGTATGCATTCTCTGTACCCGGTTATATCTCAAATTCAGGCTCAAAACACCCGAAAATTCAATATTTTTGGGTCCCAGAAGCGATCTGTACATGCCTACTCAGTGCTAGAATGTTTTTAAAATAGAGGCTCAGAACATGTTAAAAATCGATATTTTGGGTGCCAAAAGTCAATATGTGCATGCATGTTCTGTACCCGTTTATATCTCAAATTTAGGCTCAAAACACCCGAAAATTCGATATTTTTGGGTCCCAGAAGCGATCTGTATATGCCTACTCCGTGTTTGAGTATTTTCAAAATACATGCTCAAAATATGCTGAAAATCGATATTTTAGCTGCCCATAGTCGATATGTGCATGCATCTTCTGTACCCGTTTATATCTCAAATTCAGGCTCAAAACACCCGAAAGTTCGATATTTTTGGGTCCCAAAAGCGATCTGTGCATGCCTACTCCGTGTTAGAGTACTTTTAAAATTCAAGCCCAAAACATGCTAAAAATCGATATTTTAGGTGCCCATTTTCGATATGTGCATGCGTATTCTGTACAGGTTTAAATATCAAATTCAGGCTCAAAACACCCGAAAATTCGATATTTTTGGGTCCCTTAAGCGATCTGTACATGCCTACTCCGTGTTAGAGTATTTACACAATACAGACCCAAAACATGCTCAAAATCGATATTTTAGGTGCAAAGAGTCGATATGTGCATTCATCTTCATTACCTGTTTACATATCAAATTCAGGCTCAAAACACCCGAAAATTCGATATTTTTGGGTCCAAGAAGTGATCTGTACATGCCTACTCAGTGCTAGAATGTTTTCAAAATATAGAGTCAAAACATGCTAAAACTCGATATTTTATGTGTCCCAAGTCGATATGTGCATGCATGTTCTGTACCCTTTTAAATCCCAAATTCAGGCTTAAAACATCCGAAAATTCGATATTTTAGGATCCAAGAAGCGATCTGTACATATCTACTCAGTGCTAGAATGTTTTCAAAATATAGGCT
Organism: Petrolisthes cinctipes; assembly: GCA_033782935.1. Classification (NCBI taxonomy): domain Eukaryota; kingdom Metazoa; phylum Arthropoda; class Malacostraca; order Decapoda; family Porcellanidae; genus Petrolisthes; species Petrolisthes cinctipes. Next base: position 174,348 of record JAWQEG010000410.1, read on the forward strand.
TAAAACATGCTAAAATTCGATATTTTAGGTGTCCAAAGTCGATATGTGCATACATCTTTTGTACCCATTTATATCCCAAATTCAGGCTCAAAACACCCGAAAATTTAATTTTTTTGTGTCCCAGAAGCTATCTGTACATGCTTACTTAGTGATAGAGTATTTTCAAAATACAGGCCTAAAACATGCTGTAAATCGATATTTTAGCTGCCCAAAGTCAATATGTGTATGCATCTTCTGTACCCGTCTATATCCCAAATTCAGGTTCAAAACACTCGAAAATTCGATATTTTTTGGACCCAGAAGCAATCTGTACATGCTTACTTCTTGCTAGAATGTTTTCAAGATACAGACCAAAAACATGCTCAAAATCGATATTTTAGGTGCAAAAAGTCGATATGTGCATGCATCTTCTGTACCCGTTTATATCTCAAATTCAGGCTCAAAACTCTGAAAATTCGATATTTTTGTGTCCCAGAAGCGATCTGTACCTGCATACTCCGTGTTAGAGTGTTTTTAAAATACAGGCCCAAAACATGCTGAAAATTGATATTTTAGGTGCACAAAGTCAATATGTGTATGCATTCTCTGTACCCGGTTATATCCCAAATTCAGGCTCAAAACACCCGAAAATTCAATATTTTTGGGTCCCAGAAGCGATCTGTAAATACCTACTCAGTGCTAGAATGTTTTCAAAATAAAGGCTCAGAACATGCTAAAAATCGATATTTTAGGTGCCCGGTGTCGATATGTGCATGCATCTTCTGTACCCGTTTATATCTCAAATTCAGACTCAAAACACCCTAATATTCGATATTTTTGGGTCCCAAAAGCGATCTGTACATGCCTACTCCGTGTTAGAGTATTTTCAAAATACAGGCCTAAAACATGCTGTAAATCGATATTTTAGCTGCCCAAAGTCAATATGTGTATGCATCTTCTGTACCGTCTATATCCCAAATTCAGGTTCAAAACACTCGAAAATTCGATATTTTTTGGTCCCAGAAGCAATCTGTACATGCCTACTTCTTGCTAGAAAGTTTTAAGATACAGACCCAAAACATGCTTTAAAATCGATATTTTAGGTTCAAAAATTCGATATGTGCATGCATCATCTGTACCCATTTATATCTCAAATTCAGGCTCAAAACTCCGAAAATTCGATATTTTTGTGTCCCAGAAGCGATCTGTACATGCATACTCTGTGTTAGAGTGTTTTTAAAATACAGGCCCAAAACATGCTAAAAACTGATATTTTAGGTGCACAAAGTCAATATGTGTATGCATTCTCTGTACCCGGTTATATCTCAAATTCAGGCTCAAAACACCCGAAAATTCAATATTTTTGGGTCCCAGAAGCGATCTGTATATGCCTACTCAGTGCTAGAATGTTTTTAAAATAGAGGCTCAGAACATGTTAAAAATCGATATTTTGGGTGCCAAAAGTCAATATGTGCATGCATGTTCTGTACCCGTTTATATCTCAAATGTAGGCTCAAAACACCCGAAAATTCGATATTTTTGGGTCCCAGAAGCGGTCTGTATATGCCTACTCCGTGTTTGAGTATTTTCAAAATACATGCGCAAAACATGCTGAAAATCGATATTTTAGCTGCCCATAGTCGATATGTGCATGCATTTTCTGTACCCGTTTATATCTCAAATTCAGGCTCAAAACACCCGAAAATTCGATATTTTTGGGTCCCAGAAGCGATCTGTGCATGCCTACTCCGTGTTAGAGTACTTTTAAAATTCAAGCCCAAAACATGCTAAAAATCGATATTTTAGGTGCCCATTTTCGATATGTGCATGCGTATTCTGTACAGGTTTATATCTCAAATTCAGGCTCAAAACACCCGAAAATTCGATATTTTTGGGTCCCTTAAGCGATCTGTACATGCCTACTCAGTCTTAGAGTATTTTCAAAATACAGGCCCAAAACATGCTAAAAATCGACTGTTTGGGTGCCCAAAGTCGATATGTGCATTCATCTTCTGTACCCGTTTATATCTCAAATTCAGGCTCAAAACACCCAAAAATCCGATATTTGTGTGTGCCTGAAGCGATCTGTACATGCCTACTCCGTGTTAGAGTATTTACACAATACAGACCCAAAACATGCTCAAAATCGATATTTTAGGTGCAAAGAATCGATATGTGCATTCATCTTCATTACCTGTTTACATATCAAATTCAGGCTCAAAACACCCGAAAATTCGATATTTTTGGGTCCAAGAAGTGATCTGTACATGCCTACTCAGTGCTAGAATGTTTTCAAAATATAGAGTCAAAACATGCTAAAACTCGATATTTTATGTGTCCCAAGTCGATATGTGCATGCATGTTCTGTACCCTTTTAAATCCCAAATTCAGGCTTAAAACATCCGAAAATTCGATATTTTTGGATCCCAGAAACGATCTGTACATATCTACTCAGTGCTAGAATGTTTTCAAAATATAGGCTTAAAACATGCTAAAATTCGATATTTTAGGTGTCCAAAGTCGATATGTGCATACATCTTTTGTACCCGTATATCCCAAATTCAGGCTCAAAACACCCGAAAATTTAATTTTTTTGTGTCCCAGAAGCTATCTGTACAGGCTTCCTTAGTGATAGAGTTTTTTTCAAAAAACAGGCCCAAAACATGCTCAAAATCGTTATTTTAGGTGACCAAAGTCGATATGTGCATGCATCTTCTGTACCCGTTTATATCTCAAATTCAGACTCAAAACACCCGATTATTCGATATTTTTGGGTCCCAAAAGCGATCTGTACATGCCTACTCCGTGTTAGAGTATTTTCAAAATACAGGCCTAAAACATGCTGTAAATCGATATTTTAGCTGCCCAAAGTCAATATGTGTATGCATCTTCTGTACCCGTCTATATCCCAAATTCAGGTTCAAAACACTCGAAAATTCGATATTTTTTGGTCCCAGAAGCAATCTGTACATGCCTACTTCTTGCTAGAATGTTTTCAAGATACAGACCAAAAACATGCTAAAAATCGATATTTTAGGTGCAAAAAGTCGATATGTGCATGCATCTTCTGTACCCGTTTATATCTCAAATTCTGGCTCAAAACTCTGAAAATTCGATATTTTTGTGTCCCAGAAGCGATCTGTACCTGCATACTCCGTGTTAGAGTGTTTTTAAAATACAGGCCCAAAACATGCTTAAAATTGATATTTTAGGTGCACAAAGTCAATATGTGTATGCATTCTCTGTACCCAGTTATATCTCAAATTCAGGCTCAAAACACCCGAAAATTCAATATTTTTGGGTCCCAGAAGCGATCTGTACATGCCTACTCAGTGCTAGAATGTTTTCAAAATAGAGGCTCAGAACATGCTAAAAATCTATATTTTAGGTGCCCGGTGTCGATATGTGCATGAATCTTCTGTACCCGTTTATATCTCAAATTCAGGCTCAAAACTCCGAAAATTCGATATTTTTGTGTCCCAGAAGCGATCTGTACATGCATACTCTGTGTTAGAGTGTTTTTAAAATACAGGCCCAAAACATGCTAAAAATTGATATTTTAGGTGCACAAAGTCAATATGTGTATGCATTCTCTGTACCCGGTTATATCTCAAATTCAGGCTCAAAACACCCGAAAATTCAATATTTTTGGGTCCAAGAAGCGATCTGTACATGCCTACTCAGTGCTAGAATGTTTTTAAAATAGAGGCTCAGAACATGTTAAAAATCGATATTTTGGGTGCCCAAAGTCAATATGTGCATGCATGTTCTGTACCCGTTTATATCTCAAATTTAGGCTCAAAACACCCGAAAATTCGATATTTTTGGGTCCCAGAAGCGATCTGTATATGCCTACTCCGTGTTTGAGTATTTTCAAAATACATGCCCAAAACATGCTGAAAATCGATATTTTAGCTGCCAATAGTCAATATGTGCATGCATCTTCTGTACCCGTTTATATCTCAAATTCAGGCTCAAAACACCCGAAAATTCGATATTTTTGGGTCCCAGAAGCGATCTGCGCATGCCTACTCCGTGTTAGAGTACTTTTAAAATTCAAGCCCAAAACATGCTAAAAATCGATATTTTAGGTGCCCATTTTCGATATGTGCATGCGTATTCTGTACAGGTTTATATCTCAAATTCAGGCTCAAAACACCCGAAAATTCGATATTTTTGGGTCCCTTAAGCGATCTGTACATGCCTACTCAGTCTTAGAGTATTTTCAAAATACAGGCCCAAAACATGCTAAAAATCGACATTTTGGGTGCCCAAAGTCGATATGTGCATTCATCTTCTGTACCCGTTTATATCTCAAATTCAGGCTCAAAACACCCAAAAATCCGATATTTTTGTGTGCCTGAAGCGATCTGTACATGCCTACTCCGTGTTAAAGTATTTACACAATACAGACCCAAAACATGCTCAAAATCGATATTTTAGGTGCAAAGAGTCGATATGTGCATTCATCTTCATTACCTGTTTACATATCAAATTCAGGCTCAAAACACCCGAAAATTCGATATTTTTGGGTCCAAGAAGTGATCAGTACATGCCTACTCAGTGCTAGAATGTTTTCAAAATATAGAGTCAAAACATGCTAAAACTCGATATTTTATGTGTCCCAAGTCGATATGTGCATGCATCTTCTGTACCCGTTTATATCTCAAATTCATGCTCAAAACACCCGAAAATTAGATATTTTTGTGTCCCAGAAGCGATATGTCTATGCCTACTCCTTCTTAGAATGTTTTCAAGATACAGACCCAAAACATGCTAAAAATAGATATATTAGGTGCAAAAAGTCGATATGTGCATGCATCTTCAGTATCCATTTATATCTCAAAATAAGGCTCAAAACACCCGAAAATTCAATATTTTTGGGTCCCAGAAGCGATCTGTACATGTCTACTCAGAGCTAGACTGTTTTTAAAATATAGGCTTAAAACATGCTAAAAAGCGACATTTTAGGTGTCCAAAGTCGATATGTGCATACATCTTTTGTACCAGTTTATATCCCAAATTCAGGCTCAAAACACCCGAAAATTCGATATTTTTGGGACCCAGAAGCGATCTGTACATGCCTACTCAGTGCTAGAATATTTTCAAAATATAGGCCCAATACATGCTAAAAATCGATATTTTAGGTGCCCAATGTCGATATGTGCATGCATGTTCTGTACCCGTTTATATCTAAAATTTAGGCTCAAAACACCCGAAAATTCGATATTTTTGGCTCCCAGAAGCGATCTGTACATGCCTACTCCGTGTTAGAGTATTTTCAAAATACAGGCCTAAAACATGCTGTAAATCGATATTTTAGCTGCCCAAAGTCAATATGTGTATGCATCTTCTGTACCCGTCTATATCCCAAATTCAGGTTCAAAACACTCGAAAATTCGATATTTTTTGGTCCCAGAAGCAATCTGTACATGCCTACTTCTTGCTAGAATGTTTTCAAGATACAGACCAAAAACATGCTAAAAATCGATATTTTAGGTGCAAAAAGTCGATATGTGCATGCATCTTCTGTACCCGTTTATATCTCAAATTCAGGCTCAAAAGACCCGAAAATTCGATATTTTTAGATCAGACAAGCGATCTGTACATGCCTACTCCGTGTTAAAGTATTTTCAAAATACAGACCCAAAACATGCTCAAAATCGATATTTTAGGTGCCCAAAGTCGATATGTGAATGCATCTTCTGTACCCGTTTATATATCAAATTCAGACTCAAAACACCCGATTTTCGATATTTTTGGGTCCCAAAAGCCATCTGTACATGCATACTCCGTGTTAGAGTATTTTCAAAATACAGGCCTGAAACATGCAGTAAATCGATATTTTAGCTGCCCAAAGTCAATATGTGTATGCATCTTCTGTACACGTCTATATTCCAAATTCAGGTTCAAAACACTCGAAAATTCGATATTTTTGGGTCCCAGAAGCGATCTGTACATGCCTACTTAGTGCTAGAATGTTTTCAAAATAGAGGCTCAGAACATGCTAAAAATCGATATTTTAGGTGCCCGAAGTCGATATGTGCATGCATCTTCTGTACCCGTTTATATCTCAAATTCAGGCTCAAAACACCCAAAAATTCGATATTTTTGTGTCCCAAAAGCGATCTGTACGTGTCTACTTCGTGTTAGAGTATTTAAAAAATACAGGCCCAGAACATGCTCAAAATCGATATTTTGGGTGCTTTAAGTCGATATGTGCATGCATCTTCTGTACCCGCTTATATCTCAAATTCAGGCTCAAAACACCCGAATATTCGATATTTTTGGGTCCCAAAAGCGATCTGTACATGCCTACTCCGTGTTAGAATATTTTCAAAATACAGGCCTAAAACATGCTGTAAATCGATATTTTAGCTGCCCAAAGTCAATATGTGTATGCATCTTCTGTACCGTCTATATCCCAAATTCAGGTTCAAAACACTCGTAAATTCGATATTTTTTGGTCCCAGAAGCAATCTGTACATGCCTACTTCTTGCTAGAAAGTTTTAAGATACAGACCCAAAACATGCTATAAAATCAATATTTTAGGTTCAAAAATTCGATAAGTACATGCATCATCTGTACCCATTTATATCTCAAATTTAGGCTCAAAACAGCCGAAAATTCGATATTTTTGGGTCCCAGAAGCGATCTGTGCATGCCTACTCCGTGTTAGAGTACTTTTAAAATTCAAGCCCAAAACATGCTAAAAATCGATATTTTAGGTGCCCATTTTCGATATGTGCATGCGTATTCTGTACAGGTTTATATCTCAAATTCAGGCTCAAAACACCCGAAAATTCGATATTTTTGGGTCCCTTAAGCGATCTGTACATGCCTACTCAGTCTTAGAGTATTTTCAAAATACAGGCCCAAAACATGCTAAAAATCGACATTTTGGGTGCCCAAAGTAGATATGTGCATTCATCTTCTGTACCCGTTTATATCTCAAATTCAGGCTCAAAACACCCAAAAATCCGATATTTTTGTGTGCCTCAAGCGATCTGTACATGCCTACTCCGTGTCAGAGTATTTACACAATACAGACCCAAAATATGCTCAAAATCGATATTTTAGGTGCAAAGAGTCGATATGTGCATTCATCTTCATTACCTGTTTACATATCAAATTCAGGCTCAAAACACCCGAAAATTCGATATTTTTGGGTCCAAGAAGTGATCTATACATGCCTACTCAGTGCTAGAATGTTTTCAAAATATAGAGTCAAAACATGCTAAAAATCGATATTTTATGTGTCCCAAGTCGATATGTGCATGCATGTTCTGTACCCTTTTAAATCCCAAATTCAGGCTTAAAACATCCGAAAATTCGATATCTTTGGATCCCAGAAGCGATCTGTACATATCTACTCAGTGCTAGAATGTTTTCAAAATATAGGCTTAAAACATGCTAAAATTCGATATTTTAGGTGTCCAAAGTCGATATGTGCATACATCTTTTGTACCCGTTTATATCCCAAATTCAGGCTCAAAACACCCGAAAATTTATTTTTTTTGTGTCCCAGAAGCTATCTGTACATGCTTACTTAGTGATAGAATATTTTCAAAATATTGGCCCAAAACATACTAAAAATCGATATTTTGGGTGCCCAAAGTCGATATGTGCATGCATCTTCTGTATCCGTTTATATCTCAAATTCAGGCACAAAACACCCGAAAATTAGATATTTTTGTGTCCCAGAAGCGATCTGTACATGCCTACTCAGTGCTAGAATGTTTTCAAGATACAGACCCAAAACATGCTAAAAATCGATATTTTAGGTGCCCAAAGTCGATATGTGCATGCATCTTCTGAACCCGTTTATATCTCAAATTCAGACTCAAAACACCCGAAAATTCGAGATTTTTGGGTCCCAGAAGCGATCTGTACATGCCTACTCCGTATTAGAGTATTTTCAAAATTCAGGCCCAAAACATGCTGAAAATCGATGTTTTAGCTCCACATAGTCGATATGTGCGTGCATCTTCTGTACCCGTTTATATCTCAAATTCAGGCTCAAAACACCAGAAAATTCGATATTTTTGGATCAGACAAGCGATCTGTACATGCCTACTCAGTAATAGAATATTTTTAAAATATAGGCCCAAAACAAGCTAAAAATCGATATTTGAGGTGCCCAAAGTCGATATGTTCATGAATCTTCTGTACCCGTTTATATCTCAAATTCATGCTCAAAACACCCGAAAATTCGATATTTTTGTGTCCCAGAAGCGATCTGTACATGCCTACTCTGTGTTAGAGTATTTTCAAAATATAGGCCCAAAACATGCTAAATATCGATATCTTGGGTGCCAAAAGTTGATATCTGCATGCATCTTCAGTACCCGTTTATATCTCAAATTCTGGCTCAAAACGACGGAAAATTCAATATTTTTGGGTCTCAGAAGCGATCTGTACATGCCTACTCAGTGCTAGAATGTTTTCAAAATATAGGCTCAAAACATGCTAAAAATCGATATTTTAGGTGCCCAAAGTCGATATGTGCATGCATCTTCTGTACCCGTTTATATCTCAAATTCAGGCTCAAAACACCCGAAAATTCGAGATTTTTGGATGCCAGAAGCGATCTGTACATGCCTACTCCGTGTTAGAGTATTTTCAAAATACATGCCCAAAACATGCTGAAAATTGATATTTTACATCCACATAGTCGATGTGTGCATGCATCTTCTGTACCCGATTATATCTCAAATTCAGGCTCAAAAATCCCGAAAATTCGATGTTTTTGGGCCCCAGAAGCAATCTGTACATGCCTATTCCGTGTTAGAGTATTTTCAAAATACAGGCCCAAAACATGCTGAATATCGATATTTGAGGTGCCCAAAGTCAATATGTGTATGCATCTTCTGTACCCGTTTATATCCCAAATTCAGGCTCAAAACACCCGAAAATTCGAGATTTTTGGGTCCCAGAAGCGATCTGTACATGCCTACTCTGTGTTAGAGTATTTTCAAAATATAGGTCCAAAACATGTTAAATATCGATATCTTGGGTGCCGAAAGTTGATATCTGCATGCATCTTCAGTACCCGTTTATATCTCAAATTCAGGCTCAAATTGACGGAAAATTAAATTTTTTGATGTCCCAGAAGCGATCTGTACATGCCTACTCAGTGCTAGAATGTTTTCAAAATATAGGCTCAAAACATGCTAAAAATCGATAATTTAGGTGCTCAAAGTCGATATGTGCATGCATCTTCTGAACCCGTTTATATCTCAAATTCAGACTCAAAACACCCGAAAATTCGAGATTTTTGGGTCCCAGAAGCGATCTGTACATGCCTACTCCGTGTTAGAGTATTTTCAAAATTCAGGCCCAAAACATGCTGAAAATCGATATTTTAGCTCCACATAGTCGATATGTGCATGCATCTTCTAAACCCGTTTATATCTCAAATTCAGACTCAAAACACCCGAAAATTCTAGATTTTTGGGTCCCAGAAGCGATCTGTACATGCTTACTCCGTGTTAGAGTATTTTCAAAATTCAGGCCCAAAACATGCTGAAAATCGATATTTTACATCCACATAGTCGATGTGTGCATGCATCTTCTGTACCCGATGATATCTCAAATTCAGGCTCAAAATTCCCGAAAATTCGATGTTTTTGGGCCCCAGAAGCAATCTGTACATGTCTACACCGTGTTAGAGTATTTTCAAAATACAGGCCCAAAACAAGCTAAAAATCGATATTTGAGGTGCCCAAAGTCGATATGTTCATGAATCTTCTGTACCCGTTTATATCTCAAATTCATGCTCAAAACACCCGAAAATTGAATATTTTTGTGTCCCAGAAGCGATCTGTACATGCCTACTCTGTGTTAGAGTATTTTCAAAATATAGGCCCAAAACATGCTAAATATCGATATCTTGGGTGCCTAAAGTTGATGTCTGCATGCATCTTCAGTACCCGTTTATATCTCAAATTCTGGCTCAAAACGACGGAAAATTCAATACTTTTGGGTCTCAGAAGCGATCTGTACATGCCTACTCAGTGCTAGAATGTTTTCAAAATATAGGCTCAAAACATGCTAAAAATCGATATTTTAGGTGCCCAAAGTCGATATGTGCATGCATCTTCTGTACCCGTTTATATCCCAAATTCAGGCTCAAAACACCCGAAAATTCGAGATTTTTGGGTGCCAGAAGCGATCTGTACATGCCTACTCCGTGTTAGAGTATTTTCAAAATACATGCCCAAAACATGCTGAAAATTGATATTTTACATCCACATAGTCGATGTGTGCATGCATCTTCTGTACCCGATTATATCTCAAATTCAGGCTCAAAATTCCCGAAAATTCGATGTTTTGGGCCCCAGAAGCAATCTGTACATGCCTATTCCGTGTTAGAGTATTTTCAAAATACAGGCCCAAAACATGCTGAATATCGATATTTGAGGTGCCCAAAGTCAATATGTGTATGCATCTTCTGTACCCGTTTATATCCCAAATTCAGGCTCAAAACACCCGAAAATTCGATATTTTTGGGTCCCAGAAGCGATCTGTACATGCCTACTCTGTGTTAGAGTATTTTCAAAATATAGGTCCAAAACATGTTAAATATCGATATCTTGGGTGCCGAAAGTTGATATCTGCATGCATCTTCAGTACCCGTTTATATCTCAAATTCAGGCTCAAATTGACGGAAAATTCAATTTTTTGATGTCCCAGAAGCGATCTGTACATGCCTACTCAGTGCTAGAATGTTTTCAAAATATAGGCTCAAAACATGCTAAAAATCGATAATTTAGGTGCTCAAAGTCGATATGTGCATGCATCTTCTGAACCCGTTTATATCTCAAATTCAGACTCAAAATACCCGAAAATTCGAGATTTTTGGGTCCCAGAAGCGATCTGTACATACCTACTCTGTGTTAGAGTATTTTCAAAATATAGGCCGAAAACATGCTAAATATCGATATCTTGGGTGCCAAAAGTTGATATCTGCATGCATCTTCAGTACCCGTTTATATCTCAAATTCAGGCTCAAAAAGATGAAAAATTCAATATTTTTGGGTCCCAGAAGCGATCTGTACATGCCTACTCAGTGCTAGAATGTTTTCAAAATATACGTTTAATACATGCTAAAAATCGATATTTTAGGTGCCCAAAGTCGATATGTGCATGCATCTTCTGTACCCGTTTATATCTCAAATTCAGGCTCAAAACACCCGAAAATTCGAGATTTTTGGGTGCCAGAAGCGATCTGTACATGCCTACTCCGTGTTAGAGTATTTTTAAAATACATGCCCAAAACATGCAGAAAATTGATATTTTACCTCCACATAGTCGATGTGTGCATGCATCTTCTGTACCCGATTATATCTCAAATTCAGGCTCAAAATTCCCGAAAATTCGATGTTTTTGGGCCCCAGAAGCAATCTGTACATGTCTACACCGTGTTAGAGTATTTTCAAAATACAGGCCCAAAACAAGCTAAAAATCGATATTTGAGGTGCCCAAAGTCGATATGTTCATGAATCTTCTGTACCCGTTTATATCTCAAATTCATGCTCAAAACACCCGAAAATTGAATATTTTTGTGTCCCAGAAGCGATCTGTACATGCCTACTCTGTGTTAGAGTATTTTCAAAATATAGGCCCAAAACATGCTAAATATCGATATCTTGGGTGCCTAAAGTTGATGTCTGCATGCATCTTCAGTACCCGTTTATATCTCAAATTCTGGCTCAAAACGACGGAAAATTCAATACTTTTGGGTCTCAGAAGCGATCTGTACATGCCTACTCAGTGCTAGAATGTTTTCAAAATATAGGCTCAAAACATGCTAAAAATCGATATTTTAGGTGCCCAAAGTCGATATGTGCATGCATCTTCTGTACCCGTTTATATCTCAAATTCAGGCTCAAAACACCCGAAAATTCGAGATTTTTGGGTGCCAGAAGCGATCTGTACATGCCTACTCCGTGTTAGAGTATTTTCAAAATACATGCCCAAAACATGCTGAAAATTGATATTTTACATCCACATAGTCGATGTGTGCATGCATCTTCTGTACCCGATTATATCTCAAATTCAGGCTCAAAATTCCCGAAAATTCGATGTTTTTGGGCCCCAGAAGCAATCTGTACATGCCTATTCCGTGTTAGAGTATTTTCAAAATACAGGCCCAAAACATGCTGAATATCGATATTTGAGGTGCCCAAAGTCAATATGTGTATGCATCTTCTGTACCCGTTTATATCCCAAATTCAGGCTCAAAACACCCGAAAATTCGATATTTTTGGGTCCCAGAAGCGATCTGTACATGCCTACTCTGTGTTAGAGTATTTTCAAAATATAGGTCCAAAACATGTTAAATATCGTTATCTTGGGTGCCGAAAGTTGATATCTGCATGCATCTTCAGTACCCGTTTATATCTCAAATTCAGGCTCAAATTGACGGAAAATTAAATTTTTTGATGTCCCAGAAGCGATCTGTACATGCCTACTCAGTGCTAGAATGTTTTCAAAATATAGGCTCAAAACATGCTAAAAATCGATAATTTAGGTGCTCAAAGTCGATATGTGCATGCATCTTCTGAACCCGTTTATATCTCAAATTCAGACTCAAAATACCCGAAAATTCGAGATTTTTGGGTCCCAGAAGCGATCTGTACATACCTACTCTGTGTTAGAGTATTTTCAAAATATAGGCCGAAAACATGCTAAATATCGATATCTTGGGTGCCAAAAGTTGATATCTGCATGCATCTTCAGTACCCGTTTATATCTCAAATTCAGGCTCAAAAAGATGAAAAATTCAATATTTTTGGGTCCCAGAAGCGATCTGTACATGCCTACTCAGTGCTAGAATGTTTTCAAAATATACGTTTAAAACATGCTAAAAATCGATATTTTAGGTGCCCAAAGTCGATATGTGCATGCATCTTCTGTACCCGTTTATATCTCAAATTCAGGCTCAAAACACCCGAAAATTCGAGATTTTTGGGTGCCAGAAGCGATCTGTACATGCCTACTCCGTGTTAGAGTATTTTTAAAATACATGCCCAAAACATGCAGAAAATTGATATTTTACCTCCACATAGTCGATGTGTGCATGCATCTTCTGTACCCGATTATATCTCAAATTCAGGCTCAAAATTCCCGAAAATTCGATGTTTTTGGGCCCCAGAAGCAATCTGTACATGCCTATTCCGTGTTAGAGTATTTTCAAAATACAGGCCCAAAACATGCTGAAAATCGATATTTGAGGTGCCCGAAGTCAATATGTGTATGCATCTTCTGTACCCGTTTATATCCCAAATTCAGGCTCAAAACACACGAAAATTCGATATTTTTGGGTCCCAGAAGCGATCTGTACATGCCTACTCTGTGTTAGAGTATTTTCAAAATATAGGTCCAAAACCTGTTAAATATCGATATCTTGGGTGCCGAAAGTTGATATCTGCATGCATCTTCAGTACCCGTTTATATTTAAAATTCAGGCTCAAATTGACGGAAAATTCAATTTTTTGATGTCCCAGAAGCGATCTGTACATGCCTACTCAGTGCTAGAATGTTTTCAAAATATAGGCTCAAAACATGCTAAAAATCGATAATTTAGGTGCCCAAAGTCGATATGTGCATGCATCTTCTAAACCCGTTTATATCTCAAATTCAGACTCAAAACACCCGAAAATTCTAGATTTTTGGGTCCCAGAAGCGATCTGTACATGCTTACTCCGTGTTAGAGTATTTTCAAAATTCAGGCCCAAAACATGCTGAAAATCGATATTTTAGCTCCACATAGTCGATATGTGCATGCATCTTCTGTACCCGTTTATATCTCAAATTCAGGCTCAAAACACCAGAAAATTCGATATTTTTGGATCAGACAAGCGATCTGTACATGCCTACTCAGTAATAGAATATTTTTAAAATATAGGCCCAAAACAAGCTAAAAATCGATATTTGAGGTGCCCAAAGTCGATATGTTCATGAATCTTATTTACCCGTTTATATCTCAAATTCAGGCTCAAAACACCCGAAAATTCGATATTTTTGTGTCCCAGAAGCGATCTGTACATGCCTACTCTGTGTTAGAGTATTTTCAAAATATAGGCCGAAAACATGCTAAATATCGATATCTTGGGTGCCAAAAGTTGATATCTGCATGCATCTTCAGTACCCGTTTATATCTCAAATTCAGGCTCAAAACGACGGAAAATTCAATATTTTTGGGTCCCAGAAGCGATCTGTACATGCCTACTCAGTGCTAGAATGTTTTCAAAATATTGGCTTAAAACATGCTAAAAATCGATATTTTTGGTGCCCAAAGTCGATGTATGCATGCATCTTCTGTACCCGATTATATCTCAAATTCAGGCTCAAAATTAACGAAAATTCGATGTTTTTGGGCCCCAGAAGCAATCTGTACATGCCTATTCCGTGTTAGAGTATTTTCAAAATACAGGCCCAAAACATGCTGAAAATCGATATTTGAGGTGCCCAAAGTCAATATGTGTATGCATCTTCTGTACCCGTTTATATCCCAAATTCAGGCTCAAAACACCCGAAAATTCGATATTTTTGGGTCCCAGAAGCGATCTGTACATGCCTACTCTGTGTTAGTGTATTTTCAAAATATAGGTCCAAAACATGTCAAATATCGATATCTTGGGTGCCGAAAGTTGATATCTGAATGCATCTTCAGTACCCGTTTATATCTCAAATTCAGGCTCAAATTGACGGAAAATTCAATTTTTTGATGTCCCAGAAGCGATCTGTACATGCCTACTCAGTGCTAGAATGTTTTCAAAATATAGGCTCAAAACATGCTAAAAATCGATAATTTAGGTGCCCAAAGTCGATATGTGCATGTATCTTCTGAACCCGTTTATATCTCAAATTCAGACTCAAAACACCCTAAAATTCGAGATTTTTGGGTCCCAGAAGCGATCTGTACATGTCTACTCCGTGTTAGAGTATTTTCAAAATTCAGGCCCAAAACATGCTGAAAATCGATACTTTAGTTCCACATAGTCGATATGTGCATGCATCTTCTGTACCCGTTTATATCTCAAATTCAGGCTCAAAACACCCGAAAATCCGATATTTTTGGATCAGACAAGCGATCTGTACATGCCTACTCAGTAATAGAATATTTTTAAAATATAGGCCCAAAACAAGCTAAAAATCGATATTTTAGGTGCCCAAAGTCGATATGTTCATGAATCTTCTGTACCCGTTTATATCTCAAATTCAGGCTCAAAACACCCGAAAATTCGATATTTTTGTGTCCCAGAAGCAATATGTACATGCTTACTTCTTGTTAGAGTATTTTCACAATACAGACCCAAAACATGCTCAAAATCGATATTTTAGGTGCAAAGAGTCGATATGTGCATGCATCTTCATTACCTGTTTACATATCAAATTCAGGTTTAAAACACCCGAAAATTCAATTTTTTGGGGTTCCAGAAACGATCTGTACATGCCTACTCAATGCTAGAATGTTTCCAAAATACAGGCTTAAAACATGCTAAAAATCGATATTTTTGGTGTCCCAAGTCAATAAGTATGTTCTGTACCCGTTTATATCTCAAATTCAAGCTCAAAACACCCGAAAATTCGATATTTTTGGGTCCCAGAAGCGATCTGAACATGCCTACTCCGTGTTAGAGTATTTTCATATTATAGGCTCAAAACATGCTCAAAATCGATATTTTGGGTGCCAAAAGTCGATATGTACATGTAATTTCTGTACCCGATTATATCTCAAATTCAGGCTCAAAACACCCGAAAATTCGGTATTTTTGAGTCAAAGAAGCGATCTGTACATACCTACTCAGTGCTAGAATATTTTCAAAAAAAAAAACCCAATACATGCTAACAATCGATCTTTTAGGTGCCCAATGTCAATATGTGCATGCATCTTCTGTACCCGTTTATATCTCAAATTCAGGCCCAAAACACCCGAAAATTCGATATTTTTGGGTCCAAGAAGAGATCTGTACATGCCTACTCAGTGCTAGAATGTTTGCAAAATATAGGCTCTAAACATGCTAAAATTCGATATTTTATGTTTCCCAAGTCGATATGTGCATGGATATTCTGTACCAGTTTATATCTCAAATTTAGGCTCAAAACACCCGAAAATTCGATATTTTTGGGTCCTAGATGCAATCTGTATATGCCTACTCCGTGTTTAAGTATTTTCAAAATACATGCCCAAAACATGCTGAAAATCGATATTTTAGGTGCCTATAGTCAATATGTGCATGCATCTTCTGTACCCGTTTATATCTTAAATTCAGGCTTTAAACACCCGAAAATTCGATATCTTTGGGTCCCAGAAGCGATCTTGTATACATGCCTACTCAATGTTAGAGTACTTTAAAAATACAGGCCATAATACATGCTGAAAATCAATATTTTAGGTGCCCAAAGTCGATATGTGCATGCATCTTCTGCACCCGTTTATATCTCAAATTCAGGCTGAAAACACCCGAAAATTAGATATTTTTGTGTCCCAGAAGCGATATGTCTATGCCTACTCCTTCTTAGAATGTTTTCAAGATACAGACCCAAAACATGCTAAAAATAGATATATTAGGTGCAAAAAGTCGATATGTGCATGCATCTTCAGTATCCATTTATATCTCAAAATAAGGCTCAAAACACCCGAAAATTCGGTATTTTTGGGTCCCACAAGCGATCTGTACCTGCCTACTCCTTACTAGAATGTTTTTTTAAGATACAGACCCAAAACAAGCTCAAAATCAATATTTTAGGTGCAAAAAGTTGATATGTACCTGCATCTTCAGTACCCGTTTATATCTTAAATTCAGGCTTAAAACACCCAAAAATTCAATATTTTTGGGTCCCAGAAGCGATCTGTACATGTCTACTCAGAGCTAGACTGTTTTTAAAATATAGGATTAAAACATGCTAAAAATCAACATTTTAGGTGTCCAAAGTCGATATGTGCATACATCTTTTGTACCAGTTTATATCCCAAATTCAGGCTCAAAACACCCGAAAATTCGATATTTTGGGGACCCAGAAGCGATCTGTACATGCCTACTCAGTGCTAGAATATTTTCAAAATATAGGCCCAATACATGCTAAAAATCGATATTTTAGGTGCCCAATGTCGATATGTGCATGCATGTTCTGTACCCGTTTATATCTAAAATTTAGGCTCAAAACACCCGAAAATTCGATATTTTTGGCTCCCAGAAGCGATCTGTACTTGTCTACTCCGTGTTAGAGTACTTTCAAAATACAGGCCATAAAACATACTGAAAATCGATATTTTATGTGCCCAAAGTCGATATGTGCATGCATTTTCTGTACACGTTTATATCTCAAATTCAGGCACAAAACACCCGAAAATTCGAGATTTTTGGGTACCAGACGCGATCTGTACATGCCTACTCAGTGCTAGAATGTTTCCAAAATATAGGCTCAAAACATGCTAAAAATCGATATTTTAGGTGCCCAAAGTCGATATGTGCATGCATCTTCTGTACCCGTTTATATCTCAAATTCAGGCTCAAAACACCCGAAAATTCGAGATTTTTTTTTGTGCCAGAAGCGATCTGTACATGCCTACTCCGTGTTAGAGTATTTTCAAAATACATGCCCAAAACATGCTGAAAATTGATATTTTACCTCCATATAGTCGATATGTGCATGCATCTTCTGTACCCGATTATATCTCAAATTCAGGCTCAAAATTCCTGAAAATTCGATGTTTTTGGGCCCCAGAAGCAATCTGTACAGGCCTATTCCGTGTTAGAGTATTTTCAAAATACAGGCCCAAAACATGCTGAAAATCGATATTTGAGGTGCCCAAAGTCAATATGTGTATGCATCTTCTGTACCCGTTTATATCCCAAATTCAGGCTCAAAACACCCGAAAATTCGAGATTTTTGGGTGCCAGAAGCGATCTGTACATGCCTACTCTGTGTTAGAGTATTTTCAAAATATAGGCCCAAAACATGCTAAATATCGATATCTTGGGTGACAAAAGTTGATATCTGCATGCATCTTCAGTACCCGTTTATATCTCAAATTCAAGCTCAAAACGACGGAAAATTCAATATTTTTGGGTCCCAGAAGCGATCTGTACATGCCTACTCAGTGCTAGAATGTTTTCAAAATATAGGCTCAAAACATGCTAAAAATCGATATTTTAGGTGCCCAAAGTCGATATGTGCATGCATCTTCTGTACCCGTTTATATCTCAAATTCAGGCTCAAAATATCCGAAAATTCGAGATTTTTGGGTGCCAGAAGCGATCTGTATATGCCAACTCCGTGTTAGAGTATTTGCAAAATACATGCCCAAAACAATCTGAAAATTGATATTTTACCACCACATAGTCGATGTGTGCATGCATCTTCTGTACCCTATTATATCTCAAATTCAGGCTCAAAATTCCCGAAAATTCGATTTTGTTGGGCCCCAGAAGCAATCTGTACATGCCTATTCCGTGTTAGAGTATTTTCAATATACAGGACCAAAACATGCTGAAAATCGATATTTGAGGTGCCCAAAGTCAATATGTGTATGCATCTTCTGTACCCGTTTATATCCCAAATTCAGGCTCAAAACACCCGAAAAATTTGATTTTTTTGGGTCCCAGAAGCGATCTGTACATGCCTACTCTGTGTTAGAGTATTTTCAAAATATAGGTCCAAAACATGTTAAATATCGATATCTTGGGTGCCGAAAGTTGATATCTGCATGCATCTTCAGTACCCGTTTATATCTCAAATTCAGGCTCAAATTGACGGAAAATTCAATTTTTTGATGTCCCAGAAGCGATCTGTACATGCCTACTCAGTGCTAGAATGTTTTCAAAATATAGGCTCAAAACATGCTAAAAATCGATAATTTAGGTGCCCAAAGTCGATATGTGCATGCATCTTCTGAACCCGTTTATATCTCAAATTCAGACTCAAAACACCCGAAAATTCGAGATTTTTGAGTGCCAGAAGCATTTTGTACATGCCTACTCCGTGTTAGAGTATTTTCAAAATTCAGGCCCAAAACATGCTGAAAATCGATATTTTAGCTCCACATAGTCGATATGTGCATGCATCTTCTGTACCCGTTTATATCTCAAATTCAAGCTCAAAACACCAGAAAATTCGATATTTTTGGATCAGACAAGCGATCTGTACATGCCTACTCAGTAATAGAATATTTTTAAAATATAGGCCCAAAACAAGCTAAAAATCGATATTTGAGGTGCCCAAAGTCGATATGTTCATGAATCTTCTGTACCCGTTTATATCTCAAATTCAGGCTCAAAACACCCGAAAATTCTATTTTTTGTGTCCCAGAAGCGATCTTTACATGCCTACTCAGTGCTAGAATGTTTTCAAAATATAGGCTCAAAACATGCTAAAAATCGATATTTTAGGTGCCCAAAGTCGATATGTGCATGCATCTTCTGTACCCGTTTATATCTCAAATTCAGGCTCAAAACACCCGAAAATTCGATATTTTTGGGTGCCAGAAGCGATCTGTACATGCCTATTCCGTGTTAGAGTATTTTCAAAATACATGCCCAAAACATGCTGAAAATTGATATTTTACCTCCACATAGTCGATGTGTGCATGCATCTTCTGTAATCGATTATATCTCAAATTTAGGCTCAAAATTCCCGAAAATTCTATGTTTTTGGATCAGACAAGCGATCTGTACATGCCTACTCAGTAATAGAATATTTTTAAAATATAGGCCCAAAACATGCTGAAAATCGATATATGAGGTGCCCAAAGTCAATATGTGTATGCATCTTCTGTACCCGTTTATATCCCAAAATCAGGCTCAAAACACCCGAAAATTCAATATTTTTGGGTCCCAGAAGCGATCTGTACATGCCTACTCTGTGTTAGAGTATTTTCAAAATATAGGTCCAAAACATGTTAAATATCGATATCTTGGGTGCCGAAAGTTGATATCTGCATGCATCTTCAGTACCCGTTTATATCTCAAATTCAGGCTCAAATTGACAGAAAATTCAATTTTTTGATGTCCCAGAAGCGATCTGTACATGCCTACTCAGTGCTAGAATGTTTTCAAAATATAGGCTCAAAACATTCTAAAAATCGATAATTTAGGTGCCCAAAGTCGATATGTGCATGCATCTTCTGAACCCGTTTATATCTCAAATTCAGACGCAAAACACCCGAAAATTCGAGATTTTTGGGTCCCAGAAGCGATCTGTACATGCCTACTCCGTGTTAGAGTATTTTCAAAATTCAGGCCCAAAACATGCTGAAAATCGATATTTTAGCTCCACATAGTCGATATGTGCATGCATCTTCTGTACCCGTTTATATCTCAAATTCAAGCTCAAAACACCAGAAAATTCGATATTTTTGGATCAGACAAGCGATCTGTACATGCCTACTCAGTAATAGAATATTTTTAAAATATAGGCCCAAAACAAGCTAAAAATCGATATTTGAGGTGCCCAAAGTCGATATGTTCATGAATCTTCTGTACCCGTTTATATCTCAAATTCAGGCTCAAAACACCCGAAAATTCTATTTTTTGTGTCCCAGAAGCGATCTTTACATGCCTACTCAGTGCTAGAATGTTTTCAAAATATAGGCTCAAAACATGCTAAATATCGATATCTTGGGTGCCAAAAGTTGATATCTGCATGCATCTTCAGTACCCGTTTATATCTCAAATTCAGGCTCAAAACGACGGAAAATTCAATATTTTTGGGTCCCAGAAGCGATCTGTACATGCCTACTCAGTGCTAGAATGTTTTCAAAATATAGGCTCAAAACATGCTAAAAATCGATATTTTAGGTACCCAAAGTCGATATGTGCATGCATCTTCTGTACCCGTTTATATCTCAAATTCAGGCTCAAAACACCCGAAAATTCGAGATTTTTGGGTGCCAGAAGCGATCTGTACATGCCTACTCCGTGTTAGAGTATTTTCAAAATACATGTCCAAAACATGCTGAAAATTGATATTTTACCTCCACATAGTCGATGTGTGCATGCATCTTCTGTAATCGATTATATCTCAAATTTAGGCTCAAAATTCCCGAAAATTCTATGTTTTTGGATCAGACAAGCGATCTGTACATGCCTACTCAGTAATAGAATATTTTTAAAATATAGGCCCAAAACATGCTGAAAATCGATATTTGAGGTGCCCAAAGTCAATATGTGTATGCATCTTCTGTACCCGTTTATATCCCAAATTCAGGCTCAAAACACCCGAAAATTCGATATTTTTGGGTCCCAGAAGCGATCTGTACATGCCTACTCTGTGTTAGAGTATTTTCAAAATATAGGTCCAAAACATGTTAAATATCGATATCTTGGGTGCCGAAAGCTGATATCTGCATGCATCTTCAGTACCCGTTTATATCTCAAATTCAGGCTCAAATTGACGGAAATTTCAATTTTTTGATGTCCCAGAAGCGATCTGTACATGCCTACTCAGTGCTAGAATGTTTTCAAAATATAGGCTCAAAACATGCTAAAAATCGATAATTTAGGTGCACAAAGTCGATATGTGCATGCATCTTCTGAACCCGTTTATATCTCAAATTCAGACGCAAAACACCCGAAAATTCGAGATTTTTGGGTCCCAGAAGCGATCTGTACATGCCTACTCCGTGTTAGAGTATTTTCAAAATTCAGGCCCAAAACATGCTGAAAATCGATATTTTAGCTCCACATAGTCGATATGTGCATGCATCTTCTTTACCCGTTTATATCTCAAATTCAGGCTCAAAACACCAGAAAATTCGATATTTTTGGATCGGACAAGCGATCTGTACATGCCTACTCAGTAATAGAATATTTTTAAAATATAGGCCCAAAACAAGCTAAAAATCGATATTTGAGGTGCCCAAAGTCGATATGTTCATGAATCTTCTGTACCCGTTTATATCTCAAATTCAGGCTCAAAACACCCGAAAATTCGATATTTTTGTGTCCCAGAAGCGATCTGTACATGCCTACTCAGTTCTAGAATGTTTTCAAAATATAGGCTCAAAACATGCTAAATATCGATATCTTGGGTGCCAAAAGTTGATATCTGCATGCATCTTCAGTACCCGTTTATATCTCAAATTCAGGCTCAAAACGACGGAAAATTCAATATTTTTGGGTCCCAGAAGCGATCTGTACATGCCTACTCAGTGCTAGAATGTTTTCAAAATATAGGCTCAAAACATGCTAAAAATCGATATTTTAGGTGCCCAAAGTCGATATGTGCATGCATCTTCTGTACCCGTTTATATCTCAAATTCAGGCTCAAAACACCCGAAAATTCGAGATTTTTGGGTGCCAGAAGCGATCTGTACATGCCTACTCCGTGTTAGAGTTTTTTCAAAATACATGCCCAAAACATGCTGAAAATTGATATTTTACCTCCACATAGTCGATGTGTGCATGCATCTTCTGTAATCGATTATATCTCAAATTTTGGCTCAAAATTCCCGAAAATTCTATGTTTTTGGATCAGACAAGCGATCTGTACATGCCTACTCAGTAATAGAATATTTTTAAAATATAGGCCCAAAACATGCTGAAAATCGATATTTGAGGTGCCCAAAGTCAATATGTGTATGCATCTTCTGTACCCGTTTATATCCCAAATTCAGGGTCAAAACACCCGAAAATTCGATATTTTTGGGTCCCAGAAGCGATCTGTACATGCCTACTCTGTGTTAGAGTATTTTCAAAATATAGGTCCAAAACATGTTAAATATTGATATCTTGGGTGCCGAAAGTTGATATCTGCATGCATCTTCAGTACCCGTTTATATCTCAAATTCAGGCTCAAATTGACGGAAAATTAAATTTTTTGATGTCCCAGAAGCGATCTGTACATGCCTACTTAGTGCTAGAATGTTTCCAAAATACAGGCTTAAAACATACTACAAATCGATATTTTTGGTGTCCCAAGTAAATAAGTATGTTCTGTACCCGTTTATATCTCAAATTCAAGCTCAAAACACCCGAAAATTCGATATTATTGGGTCCCAGAAGCGATCTGTACATGCCTACTCCGTGTTAGAATACTTTCAAAATATAGGTTCAAAACATGCTCAAAATCGATATTTGAGGTGCCAAAAGTCGATATGTACATGTAATTTCTTTACCCGATTATATCTCAAATTCAGGCTCAAAACACCCGAAAATTCGATATTTTTGTGTCCCAGAAGCGATCTGTACATGCCTACTCCGTGTTAGAATACTTTCAAAATATAGGTTCAAAACATGCTCAAAATCGATATTTTGGGTGCCCAAAGTCAATATGTGCATGCATCTTCTGTACCCGTTTATATCTCAAATTCAGACTTAAAACACCCGAAAATTCGGTATTTTTGAGTCAAAGAAGCGATCTCTACATGCCTACTCAGTGCTAGAATATTTTCAAAAAAAAAAAACCCAATACATGCTAACAATCGATCTTTTAGGTGCCCAATGTCAATATGTGCATGCATCTTCCGTACCCGTTTATATCTCAAATTCAGGCTCAAAACACCCGAAAATTCGATATTTTTGGGTCCAAGAAGAGATCTGTACATGCCTACTCAGTGCTAGAATGTTTGCAAAATATAGGCTGAAAACATGCTAAAAATCGATATTTTATGTTTCTCAAGTCGATATGTGCATGGATATTCTGTACCAGTTTAAATCTCAAATTTATGCTCAAAACACCCGAAAATTCGATATTTTTGGGTCCTAGATGCAATCTGTATATGCCTACTCCGTGTTTAAGTATTTTCAAAATACATGCCAAAAACATGCTGAAAATCGATATTTTAGGTGCCCATAGTCAATATGTGCATGCTTCTTCTGTACCCGTTTATATCTTAAATTCAGGCTCTAAACACCCGAAAATTCGGTATTATTTGGTCCCAGAAGCGATCTGGTATACATGCCTACTCAGTGTTAGAGTACTTTAAAAATACAGGCCATAAAACATGCTGAAAATCAATATTTTAGGTGCCCAAAGTCGATATGTGCATGCATCTTCTGCACCCGTTTATATCTCAAATTCAGGCTGAAAACACCCGAAAATTCGATATTTTTGGGTCCCAGAAGCGATCTGTACATGCCTACTCCGTGTTAGAATATTTTCAAAATAGAAGCCCAAAATATGCTCAAAATCGATATTTTAGGTGCCCATAGTCGATATGTACATGTATCTTCTGTACCCGTTTATAACTCAAATTCAGGCTCAAATCACCCGAAAACTCTATATTTTTGGATCCCAGAAGAGATCTGTACATGCCTACTCCGTGTTAGAGTACTTTCAAAATACAAGCCCAAAACATGATGAAAATCGATATTTTTGGTACCCAAAGTCGATATGTGCATGCATCATCTGTACCCGTTTATATCTCAAATTCAGGCTCAAAACACCCGAAAATTCGATATTTTTGGGTCCCAGAAGCGATCTGTACATGCCTACTCCGTGTTAGAGTATTTTCAAAATACATGCCCAAAACATGCTGAAAATCGATATTTTTGCTCCACATTGTCGATATGTGCATGCATCTTCTGTACCTGTTTCTTTCTCAAATTCAGGCTCAAAACACCCGAAATTTCGATATTTTGGGGTCCCAGAAGCGATCTGTACATGCCTACTCTGTGTTAGAGTATTTTCAAAATATAGGCCCAAAACATGCTAAAATCGATATTTTGGGTGCCCAAAGTTGATATCTGCATGAATCTTCAGTACCCGTTTATATCTCAAATTCAGGCTCAAAACCACGAAAAATTCAATAGTTTTGGGTCCCCACAGCGATCTGTACATGACTACTTCGTGTTAGTGTATTTTCAAAATATAGGCCCAAAACATGCTCAAAATCGATATTTTGGGTGCCTTAAAGACGATATGTGCATGCATCTTCTGTACACGTTTATATATGAAATACCAGGCTCAAAACAACGGGAAATTCAATATTTTTGGTTCCTAAAAGCGATCTGTACATGCCTAATCAGTGCTAGAATGTTTTCAAAATATAGGCTCAAAACATGCTACAAATCGATAATTTAGGTGTCCAAAGTAGATATGTGCATGCATCTTCTGTACCCGTTTATATCTCAAATTCAGGCTCATAACACCCAAAAATTCGATATTTTTGGGGCCCAGAAGCGAATTGTACATGCCTACTCTTGGCTAGAATGTTTTCAAGATACAGACCCAAAATATGCTCAAAATCGATATTTTAAGAGCAAAAAGTCGATATGTGCATGCATCTTCAGTACTCGTTTATATCTCAAATGCAGGCTCAAAATACCCGAAAATTCGATATTTTTGGGTCACAGAAGCTATCTGTACATGTCTTCTAAGTGCTAGAATGTTTTCAAAATATAGGCTTAAAACATGCTAAAAATCGATATTTTACATGTCCAAAGTCGATATGTGCATACATCTTTTGTACCCGTTTATATCCCAAATTTCTGCTCAAAACACCCGAAAATTCGATATTTATGGGTCACAGAAGCTATCTGTACATGCCTACTCAGTGAAAGAAAATTTTCAAAATATAGGCCCAAAACAAGCTAAAAATCGATATTATAGGTGCCCAATGTCGATATGTGTATGCATATGCTGTACCCGTTTATATCTCAAATTCAGGCTCAAAATACCCGAAAATTTAATATTTTTGGGTCCCAGAAGCGATCTGTACATGCTTACTCCGTGTTAGAGTATTTTCAAAATACATGTCCAAAACATGCTGAAAATCGATATTTTAGCTCCACATAGTCGATATGTGCATGCATCTTCTGTACCCGTTTATACCCCAAATTCAGGCTCAAAACAACCGAAAATTCGATATTTTTGGGTCCCAGAAGCGATCTGTACATGCCTACTCCGTGTTTGAGTACTTTCAAAATACAGGCCCAAAACATGCTAAAAATCGATATTTTAGGTGCCCAAAGTGGATATGAGCATGCATCTTCTGTACCCGTTTATATCCCAAATTCAGGCTCAAAACACCCGAAAATTCGATATTTTTGGGTGACAGAAGCAATCTGTACATGCCTACTCCGTGTTAGATTATTTTCAAAATACATGCTTAAAACATGCTGAAAATTGATATTTTACCTCCACATAGTCGATATGTGCATGCATCTTCTGTACCCGATTATATCTCAAATTCAGGCACAAAATTCCCGAAAATTCGATGTTTTTGTGCCCCAGAAGCAATCTGTAAATGCCTATTCCGTGTTAGAGTATTTTCAAAATACAGGCCCAAAACATGCTGAAAATCGATATTTGAGGTGCCCAAAGTCAATATGTGTATGCATCTTCTGTACCCGTTTATATCCCAAATTCAGGCTCAAAACACCCGAAAATTCGATATTTTTGGGTCCCAGAAGCGATCTGTACATGCCTACTCTGTGTTAGAGTATTTTCAAAATAAAGGTCCAAAACATGTTAAATATCGATATCTTGGGTGCCGAAAGTTGATATCTGCATGCATCTTCAGTACCCGTTTATATCTCAAATTCAGGCTCAAATTGACGGAAAATTCAATTTTGTTATGAACCAGAAGCGATCTGTACATGACTACTCAGTGCTAAAATGTTTTCAAAATATAGGCTTAAAACATGATAAAATCGATAATTTAGGTGCCCAAAGTCGATATGTGCATGTATCTTCTGTACCCGTTTATATCTCAAATTCAGACTCAAAACACCCGAAAATTCGAGATTTTTGGGTCCCAGAAGCGATTTGTACATGCCTACTCCGTATTAGAGTATTTTCAAAATTCAGGCCCAAAACATGCTGAAAATCGATATTTTAGCTCCACATAGTCGATATGTGCATGCATCTTCTGTACCCGTTTATATCTCAAATTCAGGCTCAAAACACCCGAAAATTCGATATTTTTGGATCAGACAAGCGATCTGTACATGCCTACTCAGTAATAGACTATTTTTAAAATATAGGCCCAAAACATACTAAAAATCGATATTTTGGGTGCCCAAAGTCTATAAGTGCATGCATCTTCTGTACCCGTTTATATCTCAAATTCAGGCTGAAAATACCTGAAAATTAGATATTTTTGGGTCCCAGAAGCAATATGTACACGCCTACTCCTTCGTAAAATGTTTTAAAGATACAGACCCAAAACATGCTCAAAATCGATATATTTGGTGCAAAAAGTCGATATGTGCATGCATCTTCAGTATTCATTTATATCTCAAATTCAGGCTCAAAACACCCGAATATTCGGTATTTTTGGGTCCCAGAAGCGATCTGTACATGCCTACTCAGTGCTAGATTGTTTTGAAAATATAGGCTTAAAACATGCTAAAAATCGATATTTAATGTGTCCCAAGTCGATATGTGCATGCATGTTCTGTACCCGTTTATATCTCAAATTTAGGCTCAAAATACCCGAAAATTCGATATTTTTGGGTCACTAAAGCGATCTGTACATGCCTACTCCTTGTTAGAGTATTTTCAAAATACAGGCCCAAAATATGCTCAAAATCGATATTTTTGGTGCAAAGAGTCGATATCTGCATGCATCTTTATTACCTGTTTACATATCAAATTCAGGCTCAAAACACCCGAAAATTCAATATTTTTGGGTTCCAAAAGCGATCTGTACATGCCTACTCAGTGCTATAATATTTTCAAAATATATCCCCAAAACATGCTGAAAATCGATATTTTAGGTGCCCAAAGTCGATATGAGCATTCATATCTTCAGTACCCGTTTATATCTCAAATTCAGGCTCAAAACACCCGAAAATTCAATATTTTTGAATCCCAGGAGCGATCTGTACATGCCTACTCAGTGATAGAATATTTTTTAAAAATATAGGCCCAAAACATACTAAAAATCGATATTTTGGCTGCAAAAGTCGATATGTGCATGAATCTTCTGTACCCGTTTATATCTCAAATTCAGAATCAAAACACCCGAAAATTCGATATTTTTGGCTACCAGAAGCGATATGTACATGCCTACCCCGTGTTAAGTATTTTCAGAATACAGGCCCAAAACATGCTAAAAAACTATATTTTAGGTGCCCAAAGTCAATATGTGTATGCATCTTCTGTACCCGTTTATATCCCAAATTCAGGTTCTAAACACCAGAAAATTCGATATTTTTTGGTCCCAGAAGCGATCTGTACATGCCTACTCCTTGCTAGAATGTTTTCAAATTATAGGCTCAAAACAAGCTAAAAAATTGATATTTTAGGTGTTTAAAGTCGATATGTCATTGCATCTTCTGTACCTGTTTATATCTCAAATTCTGGCTCAAAACCCCCGAAAAATCGATATTTTTGAGTCCCAAAGCGATCTGTACATGCCTACACCGTGTTAGTGTATTTTTAAAATACAGGCCCAAAACATGCTAGAAAATCAATATGTTAGGTGCCCAAAGTCGATATGTGCATGCATCTTCTGTACCCGTTTATATCCCAAATTCAGGGTCAAAACACCCGAAAATTCTATATTTTTGGGTTCCAGAAGCTATCTGTACATGTCTACACCCTGTTTGAGTATTTTCAAGATACAAAATCCAAAACATGCTCAAAATCGATATTATAAGTGCAAAAAGTCGATATGTGCATGCATCTTCTGTACCCGTTTATATCTCAAATTCAGGCTCAAAACACCCGAAAATTCGATATTTTTGGGTCCCAAAAGCGATCTGTACATGTCTACTCCGTGTTAGAGTATTTTTTAAATACAGGCCTAAAATATACTAAAAATCGATATTATAGGTGCCCAAAGTCGATATGTGCATGCATCTTCTGTACCCGTTTATATCTCAAATTCAGGCTCAAAACACCCGAAAATTCAATATTTTTGGGTCCCAGAAGCGATCTGTACGTGCATACTCCGTGTTAGAGTGTTTTTAAAATACAGGCCCAAAACATGCTAAAAATCGATATTTTATGTGCCAAAAGTCAATATGTGTATGCATCTTCTGTACCCGTGTATATCCCTAATTCAGGTTCAAAACACCAGAAAATTCGATATTTTTGGTTACCAGAAGCGATCTGTACATGCCTACTCCTTGCTAGAATGTTTTCAAGATACGGACCCAAAACCTGTCAAAATCGATATTTTAAGTGTAAAAAGTCGATATGTGCATGCATCTTCTGTACCCGTTTATATCTCAAATTGAGGTTCAAAACTCCGAAAATTCGATATTTTTGGGTCCCTTAAGCAATCTGCACATGCCTACTCAGTTGTAGAATGTTTTTAAAATACAGGCTTAAAACATGCTATCAATCGATATTTTAGGTGTCCAAAGTCGATATGTGCATGCATCTTCTGTACCCGTTTATATCTCAAATTCAGGCTCAGAACACCCAAAAAAATCGATATTTTTGTGTCCCAGAAGCGATCTGTACATGTCTACTCCGTGTTTGAGTATTTTTAAAATACAGGTCCAAAACATACTAAAAATCGATATTTTAGGTGCCCAAAGTCGATATGTGCATGCATCTTCTGTACCCGTGTATATCCCAAATTCAGGTTCAAAACACCAGAAAATTCGATATTTTTGGTTCCCAGAAGCGATCTGTACATGTCTACTCCTTGCTAGAATGTTTTCAAAATACAGGCCCAAAACATGCTCAAAATCGATATTTTATGTGCCCAAAGTCAATATGTGTATGCATCTTCTGTACCCGTTTATATCCCAAATTCTGGGTCAAAACCCCCGAAAATTCGATATTTTTGGGTCCCAGAAGCGATCTGTACATGTCTACACCGTATTTGAGTATTTTCAAAATACAGGCCCAAAAGATGCTCAAAATCGATATTTTAGGTGCCCAAAGTCGATATGTGCATGCATCTTCTGTACCCGTTTATATCTCAAATTCAGGCTCAAAACATCCGAAAATTCAATGTTTTTTGGGTCACATAAGCGATCTGTACGTGCATACTCCGTGTTAGAGTGTTTTTTAAATACAGGCCCAAAACATGCTGAAAATCGAAATTTTATGTGCCCAAAGTCAATATGTGTATGCATCTTCTGTACCCGTGTATATCCCTAATTCTGGTTCATAACACCAGAAAATTCGATATTTTTGGGTTCCAGAAGCAATCTGTACATGTCTACTCAGTGCTAGAATATTTTCAAATTATACGCCCAAAACATACTAAAAATCGATATTTTGGGTGCGAAAGTCGATATGTGCATGCATCTTCTGTACCCGTTTATATCTCAAATTCAGGCTCAAAACACACAAAAAATCGATATTTTTGTGTCCCAGAAGCAATCTGTACATGTCTACACCGTGTTTGAGTATTTTCAAGATACAAAATCCAAAACATGCTCAAAATCGATATTTTAAGTGCAAAAAGTCGATATGTGCATGCATCTTCTGTACCCGTTTATATCTCAAATTCAGGCTCAAAACACCCGAAAATTCGATATTTTTGGGTCCCAAAAGCGATCTGTACATGTCTACTCCGTGTTAGAGTATTTTTTAAATACAGGCCTAAAATATACTGAAAATCGATATTTTAGGTGCCCAAAGTCGATATGTGCATGCATCTTCTGTACCCGTTTATATCTCAAATTCAGGCTCAAAACACCCGAAAATTCAATATTTTTGGGTCCCAGAAGCGATCTGTACGTGCATACTCCGTGTTAGAGTGTTTTTAAAATACAGGCCCAAAACATGCTAAAAATCGATATTTTATGTGCCAAAAGTCAATATGTGTATGCATCTTCTGTACCCGTGTATATCCCTAATTCAGGTTCAAAACACCAGAAAATTCGATATTTTTGGTTACCAGAAGCGATCTGTACATGCCTACTCCTTGCTAGAATGTTTTCAAGATACAGACCCAAAACCTGTCAAAATCGATATTTTAAGTGTAAAAAGTCGATATGTGCATGCATCTTATGTACCCGTTTATATCTCAAATTGAGGTTCAAAACTCCGAAAAATCGATATTTTTGGGTCCCTTAAGCAATCTGCACATGCCTACTCAGTTGTAGAATGTTTTTTAAAATACAGGCTTAAAACATGCTATCAATCGATATTTTAGGTGTCCAAAGTCGATATGTGCATGCATCTTCTGTACCCGTTTATATCTCAAATTCAGGCTCAGAACACCCAAAAAAATCGATATTTTTGTGTCCCAGAAGCGATCTGTACATGTCTACTCCGTGTTTGAGAATTTTTAAAATACAGGCCCAAAACATACTAAAAATCGATATCTTAGGTGCCCAAAGTCAATATGTGCATGCATCTTCTGTACCCGTTTATATCTCAAATTCAGGCTCAAAACACCCGAAAATTCGATATTTTTGGGTCCCTTAAGCGATCTGTACATGCATACTCAGTGCTAGAATGTTTTCAAAATACAGGCCCAAAACATGCTCAAAATCGATATTTTATGTGCCCAAAGTCAATATGTGTATGCATCTTCTGTACTCGTGTATATCCCAAATTCAGGTTCAAAACACCAGAAAATTCGATATTTTTGGTTCCCAGAAGCGATCTGTACATGTCTACTCCTTGCTAGAATGTTTTCAAGATACAGGCCCAAAACATACTAAAAATCGATATCTTAGGTGCCCAAAGTCAATATGTGCATGCATCTTCTGTACCCGTTTATATCCCAAATTCTGGCTCAAAACCCCCGAAAATTCGATATTTTTGGGTCCCAGAAGCGATCTGTACATGTCTATACCGTATTTGAGTATTTTCAAAATACAGGCCCAAAAGATGCTCAAAATCGATATTTTAGGTGCCCAAAGTCGATATGTGCATGCATCTTCTGTACCCATTTATATCTCAAATTCAGGCTCAAAACATCCGAAAATTCAATGTTTTTTGGGTCACATAAGCGATCTGTACGTGCATACTCCGTGTTAGAGTGTTTTTAAAATACAGGCCCAAAACATGCTGAAAATCGATATTTTATGTGCCCAAAGTCAATATGTGTATGCATCTTCTGTACCTGTGTATATCCCTAATTCTGGTTCATAACACCAGAAAATTCGATATTTTTGGGTTCCAGAAGCAATCTGTACATGTCTACTCAGTGCTAGAATATTTTCAAATTATACGCCCAAAACATACTAAAAATCGATATTTTGGGTGCGAAAGTCGATATGTGCATGAATCTTCTGTACCCGTTTATATCTCAAATTCTGGCTCAAAACACCCAAAAAATCGATATTTTTGTGTCCCAGAAGCGATCTGTACATGTCTACACCGTGTTTGAGTATTTTCAAGATACAAAACCCAAAACATGCTCAAAATCGATATTTTAGGTGCCCAAAGTCGATATGTGCATGCATCTTCTGTATCCGTTTATATCTCAAATTCTGGCTCAAAACACCCAAAAAATCGATATTTTTGTGTCCCAGAAGCGATCTGTACATGCCTACTCCGTGTTAAAGTATTTTCAAAATACAGGCCCAAAACATGCTGAAAATCTATATTTTAGGTGCCCAAAGTCAATATGTTTATAAATCTTCTGTACCCGTCTATATCCCAAATTCACGTTCAAAACACCAGAAAATTCAATGTTTTTGGGTCCCAGAAGCGATCTGTACGTGCATACTCCGTGTTAGAGTGTTTTTAAAATACAGGCCCAAAACATGCTGAAAATCGATATTTTAGGTGCAAAAAGTCAATATGTGTATGCATCTTCTGTACCCGTGTATATCCCTAATTCTGGTTCATAACACCTGAAAATTCGATATTTTGGGGTCCCAGAAGCAATCTGTACATGCCTACTCCTTGCTAGAATGTTTTCAAGATACAGACCCAAAACATGCTCAAAATCGATATTTTAAGTGCAAAAAGTCGATATGCATCTTCTGTACCCGTTTATATCTCAAATTCAGGCTCAAAACACCCAAAAAATCGATATTTTTGTGTCCCAGAAGCGATCTGTACATGCCTACTCCGTGTTAGAGTATTTTCAAAATACAGGCCCAAAACATGCTCAAAATCGATATTTTAGGTGCCCAAAGTCGATATGTGCATGCATCTTCTGAATCCGTTTATATCTCAAATTCAGGCTCAAAACACTCGAAAAATTCGATATTTTTGGGTCCCAGAAGCGATCTGTACATGCCTACTCCGTGTTAATGTATTTTCAAAATACAGGCCCAAAACATGCTGAAAATCTATATTTTAGGTGCCCAAAGTCAATATGTGTATGCATCTTCTGTACCCGTCTATATCCCAAATTCAGGTTCAAAACACCAGAAAATTCGGCATTTTGGGTTTCAGAAGCGATCTGTACATGCCTACTCCTTGCTAGAATGTTTTCAAGATACAGACCCAAAACATGCTCAAAATCGATATTTTAGGTGCAAAAAGTCGATAAGTGCATGCATCCTCTGTACCCGGTTATATCACAAATTCAGGCTCAAAACCCCCGAAAATTCGAAATTTTTGGGTCCCAGAAGCGATCTGTACATGCCTACTCAGTGCTAGAATATTTTCAAATTATACGCCCAAAACATACTAAAAATCGATATTTTGGGTGCCAAAGTCGTTATGTGCATGCATCTTCTGTACCCGTTTATATCTCAAATTCAGGCTCAAAACACCCGAAAATTCGATATTTTTGGGTCCCAAAAGCGATCTGTACATGTCTACTCCGTGTTAGAGTATTTTTAAAATACAGGCCTAAAATATACTAAAAATCGATATTTTAGGTGCCCAAAGTCGATATGTGCATGCATCTTCTGTACCCGTTCATATCTCAAATTCAGGCTCAGAACAACCGAAAATTCAATATTTTTGGGTCCCAGAAGCGATCTGTACGTGCATACTCCGTGTTAGAGTGTTTTTAAAATACAGGCCCAAAACATGCTAAAAATCGATACTTTATGTGCCCAAAGTCAATATGTGTATGCATCTTCTGTACCCGTGTATATCCCTAATTCAGGTTCAAAACACCAGAAAATTCGATATTTTTGGTTACCAGAAGCGATCTGTACATGCCTACTCCTTGCTAGAATGTTTTCAAGATACAGACCCAAAACCTGTCAAAATCGATATTTTAAGTGTAAAAAGTCGATATGTGCATGCATCTTCTGTACCCGTTTATATCTCAAATTGAGGTTCAAAACTCCGAAAATTCGATATTTTTGGGTCCCTTAAGCAATCTGCACATGCCTACTCAGTTGTAGAATGTTTTTAAAATACAGGCTTAAAACATGCTATCAATCGATATTTTAGGTGTCCAAAGTCGATATGTGCATGCATCTTCTGTACCCGTTTATATCTCAAATTCAGGCTCAGAACACCCAAAAAAATCGATATTTTTGTGTCCCAGAAGCGATCTGTACATGTCTACTCCGTGTTTGAGTATTTTTAAAATACAGGTCCAAAACATACTAAAAATCGATATTTTAGGTGCCCAAAGTCGATATGTGCATGCATCTTCTGTACCCGTTTATATCTCAAATTCAGGCTCAAAACACCCGAAAATTCCATATTTTTGGGTCCCTTAAGCGATCTGTACATGCATACTCAGTGCTAGAATGTTTTCAAAATACAGGCCCAAAACATGCTGAAAATCGATATTTTATGTGCCCAAAGTCAATATGTGTATACATCTTCTATACCCGTGTATATCCCAAATTCAGGTTCAAAACACCAGAAAATTCGATATTTTTGGTTCCCAGAAGCGATCTGTACATGTCTACTCCTTGCTAGAATGTTTTCAAAATACAGGCCCAAAACATGCTCAAAATCGATATTTTATGTGCCCAAAGTCAATATGTGTATGCATCTTCTGTACCCGTTTATATCCCAAATTCTGGGTCAAAACCCCCGAAAATTCGATATTTTTGGGTCCCAGAAGCGATCTGTACATGTCTACACCGTATTTGAGTATTTTCAAAATACAGGCCCAAAAGATGCTCAAAATCGATATTTTAGGTGCCCAAAGTCGATATGTGCATGCATCTTCTGTACCCGTTTATATCTCAAATTCAGGCTCAAAACATCCGAAAATTCAATGTTTTTTGGGTCACATAAGCGATCTGTACGTGCATACTCCGTGTTAGAGTGTTTTTTAAATACAGGCCCAAAACATGCTGAAAATCGATATTTTATGTGCCCAAAGTCAATATGTGTATGCATCTTCTGTACCCGTGTATATCCCTAATTCTGGTTCATAACACCAGAAAATTCGATATTTTTGGGTTCCAGAAGCAATCTGTACATGTCTACTCAGTGCTAGAATATTTTCAAATTATACGCCCAAAACATACTAAAAATCGATATTTTGGGTGCGAAAGTCGATATGTGCATGCATCTTCTGTACCCGTTTATATCTCAAATTCAGGCTCAAAACACACAAAAAATCGATATTTTTGTGTCCCAGAAGCAATCTGTACATGTCTACACCGTGTTTGAGTATTTTCAAGATACAAAATCCAAAACATGCTCAAAATCGATATTTTAAGTGCAAAAAGTCGATATGTGCATGCATCTTCTGTACCCGTTTATATCTCAAATTCAGGCTCAAAACACCCGAAAATTCGATATTTTTGGGTCCCAAAAGCGATCTGTACATGTCTACTCCGTGTTAGAGTATTTTTTAAATACAGGCCTAAAATATACTGAAAATCGATATTTTAGGTGCCCAAAGTCGATATGTGCATGCATCTTCTGTACCCGTTTATATCTCAAATTCAGGCTCAAAACACCCGAAAATTCAATATTTTTGGGTCCCAGAAGCGATCTGTACGTGCATACTCCGTGTTAGAGTGTTTTTAAAATACAGGCCCAAAACATGCTAAAAATCGATATTTTATGTGCCAAAAGTCAATATGTGTATGCATCTTCTGTACCCGTGTATATCCCTAATTCAGGTTCAAAACACCAGAAAATTCGATATTTTTGGTTACCAGAAGCGATCTGTACATGCCTACTCCTTGCTAGAATGTTTTCAAGATACAGACCCAAAACCTGTCAAAATCGATATTTTAAGTGTAAAAAGTCGATATGTGCATGCATCTTATGTACCCGTTTATATCTCAAATTGAGGTTCAAAACTCCGAAAAATCGATATTTTTGGGTCCCTTAAGCAATCTGCACATGCCTACTCAGTTGTAGAATGTTTTTAAAATACAGGCTTAAAACATGCTATCAATCGATATTTTAGGTGTCCAAAGTCGATATGTGCATGCATCTTCTGTACCCGTTTATATCTCAAATTCAGGCTCAGAACACCCAAAAAAATCGATATTTTTGTGTCCCAGAAGCGATCTGTACATGTCTACTCCGTGTTTGAGAATTTTTAAAATACAGGCCCAAAACATACTAAAAATCGATATCTTAGGTGCCCAAAGTCAATATGTGCATGCATCTTCTGTACCCGTTTGTATCTCAAATTCAGGCTCAAAACACCCGAAAATTCCATATTTTTGGGTCCCTTAAGCGATCTGTACATGCATACTCAGTGCTAGAATGTTTTCAAAATACAGGCCCAAAACATGCTGAAAATCGATATTTTATGTGCCCAAAGTCAATATGTGTATGCATCTTCTATACTCGTGTATATCCCAAATTCAGGTTCAAAACACCAGAAAATTCGATATTTTTGGTTCCCAGAAGCGATCTGTACATGTCTACTCCTTGCTAGAATGTTTTCAAGATACAGGCCCAAAACATGCTCAAAATCGATATTTTATGTGCCCAAAGTCAATATGTGTATGCATCTTCTGTACTCGTGTATATCCCAAATTCAGGTTCAAAACACCAGAAAATTCGATATTTTTGGTTCCCAGAAGCGATCTGTACATGTCTACTCCTTGCTAGAATGTTTTCAAGATACAGGCCCAAAACATACTAAAAATCGATATCTTAGGTGCCCAAAGTCAATATGTGCATGCATCTTCTGTACCCGTTTATATCCCAAATTCTGGCTCAAAACCCCCGAAAATTCGATATTTTTGGGTCCCAGAAGCGATCTGTACATGTCTATACCGTATTTGAGTATTTTCAAAATACAGGCCCAAAAGATGCTCAAAATCGATATTTTAGGTGCCCAAAGTCGATATGTGCATGCATCTTCTGTACCCATTTATATCTCAAATTCAGGCTCAAAACATCCGAAAATTCAATGTTTTTTGGGTCACATAAGCGATCTGTACGTGCATACTCCGTGTTAGAGTGTTTTTAAAATACAGGCCCAAAACATGCTGAAAATCGATATTTTATGTGCCCAAAGTCAATATGTGTATGCATCTTCTGTACCTGTGTATATCCCTAATTCTGGTTCATAACACCAGAAAATTCGATATTTTTGGGTTCCAGAAGCAATCTGTACATGTCTACTCAGTGCTAGAATATTTTCAAATTATACGCCCAAAACATACTAAAAATCGATATTTTGGGTGCGAAAGTCGATATGTGCATGAATCTTCTGTACCCGTTTATATCTCAAATTCTGGCTCAAAACACCCAAAAAATCGATATTTTTGTGTCCCAGAAGCGATCTGTACATGTCTACACCGTGTTTGAGTATTTTCAAGATACAAAACCCAAAACATGCTCAAAATCGATATTTTAGGTGCCCAAAGTCGATATGTGCATGCATCTTCTGTATCCGTTTATATCTCAAATTCTGGCTCAAAACACCCAAAAAATCGATATTTTTGTGTCCCAGAAGCGATCTGTACATGCCTACTCCGTGTTAAAGTATTTTCAAAATACAGGCCCAAAACATGCTGAAAATCTATATTTTAGGTGCCCAAAGTCAATATGTTTATAAATCTTCTGTACCCGTCTATATCCCAAATTCACGTTCAAAACACCAGAAAATTCAATGTTTTTGGGTCCCAGAAGCGATCTGTACGTGCATACTCCGTGTTAGAGTGTTTTTAAAATACAGGCCCAAAACATGCTGAAAATCGATATTTTAGGTGCAAAAAGTCAATATGTGTATGCATCTTCTGTACCCGTGTATATCCCTAATTCTGGTTCATAACACCTGAAAATTCGATATTTTGGGGTCCCAGAAGCAATCTGTACATGCCTACTCCTTGCTAGAATGTTTTCAAGATACAGACCCAAAACATGCTCAAAATCGATATTTTAAGTGCAAAAAGTCGATATGCATCTTCTGTACCCGTTTATATCTCAAATTCAGGCTCAAAACACCCAAAAAATCGATATTTTTGTGTCCCAGAAGCGATCTGTACATGCCTACTCCGTGTTAGAGTATTTTCAAAATACAGGCCCAAAACATGCTCAAAATCGATATTTTAGGTGCCCAAAGTCGATATGTGCATGCATCTTCTGAATCCGTTTATATCTCAAATTCAGGCTCAAAACACTCGAAAAATTCGATATTTTTGGGTCCCAGAAGCGATCTGTACATGCCTACTCCGTGTTAATGTATTTTCAAA
Source organism: Petrolisthes cinctipes (assembly GCA_033782935.1). Taxonomy (NCBI): domain Eukaryota; kingdom Metazoa; phylum Arthropoda; class Malacostraca; order Decapoda; family Porcellanidae; genus Petrolisthes; species Petrolisthes cinctipes. The sequence continues at coordinate 212,694 of JAWQEG010000410.1, forward strand.
ATACAGGCCCAAAACATGCTGAAAATCTATATTTTAGGTGCCCAAAGTCAATATGTGTATGCATCTTCTGTACCCGTCTATATCCCAAATTCAGGTTCAAAACACCAGAAAATTCGGCATTTTGGGTTTCAGAAGCGATCTGTACATGCCTACTCCTTGCTAGAATGTTTTCAAGATACAGACCCAAAACATGCTCAAAATCGATATTTTAGGTGCAAAAAGTCGATAAGTGCATGCATCCTCTGTACCCGGTTATATCCCAAATTCAGGCTCAAAACCCCCGAAAATTCGAAATTTTTGGGTCCCAGAAGCGATCTGTACATGCCTACTCAGTGCTAGAATATTTTCAAATTATACGCCCAAAACATACTAAAAATCGATATTTTGGGTGCCAAAGTCGTTATGTGCATGCATCTTCTGTACCCGTTTATATCTCAAATTCAGGCTCAAAACACCCGAAAATTCGATATTTTTGGGTCCCAAAAGCGATCTGTACATGTCTACTCCGTGTTAGAGTATTTTTAAAATACAGGCCTAAAATATACTAAAAATCGATATTTTAGGTGCCCAAAGTCGATATGTGCATGCATCTTCTGTACCCGTTCATATCTCAAATTCAGGCTCAGAACAACCGAAAATTCAATATTTTTGGGTCCCAGAAGCGATCTGTACGTGCATACTCCGTGTTAGAGTGTTTTTAAAATACAGGCCCAAAACATGCTAAAAATCGATACTTTATGTGCCCAAAGTCAATATGTGTATGCATCTCCTGTATCCGTGTATATCCCTAATTCAGGTTCAAAACACCAGAAAATTCGATATTTTTGGTTACCAGAAGCGATCTGTACATGCCTACTCCTTGCTAGAATGTTTTCAAGATACAGACCCAAAACCTGTCAAAATCGATATTTTAAGTGTAAAAAGTCGATATGTGCATGCATCTTCTGTACCCGTTTATATCTCAAATTCAGGCTCAAAACTCCGAAAATTCGATATTTTTGGGTCCCTTAAGCAATCTGCACATGCCTACTTAGTGCTAGAATGTTTTTAAAATACAGGCTTAAAACATGCTATAAATCGATATTTTAGGTGTCCAATGTCGATATGTGCATGCATCTTCTGTACCCGTTTATATCTCAAATTCAGGCTCAAAACACCCAAAAAATCAATATTTTTGTGTCCCAGAAGCGATCTGTACATGCCTACTCCGAGTTAGAGTATTTTCAAAATACAGGCCCAAAACATGCTATAAATCGATATTTTAGGTGTCCAATGTCGATATGTGCATGCATCTTCTGTACCCGTTTATATCTCAAATTCAGGCTCAAAACACCCAAAAAATCAATATTTTTGTGTCCCAGAAGCGATCTGTTCATGCCTACTCCGAGTTAGAGTATTTTCAAAATACAGGCCCAAAACATGCTCAAAATCGATATTTTAGGTGCCCAAAGTCGATATGTGCATGTATCTTCTGTATCCGTTTATATCTCAAATTCTGGCTCAAAACACCGAAAAAATCGATATTTTTGTGTCCCAGAAGCGATCTGTACATGCCTACTCCGTGTTAAAGTATTTTCAAAATACAGGCCCAAAACATGCTGAAAATCTATATTTTAGGTGCCCAAAGTCAATATGTTTATAAATCTTCTGTTCCCGTCTATATCCCAAATTCAGGTTCAAAACACCAGAAAATTCGGTATTTTTTGGTTCCAAAAGCGATCTGTACATGCCTACTCCTTGCTAGAATGTTTTCAAGATACAGACCCAAAACATGCTCAAAATCGATATATTAGGTGCAAAAAGTCGATATGTGCATGCATCCTCTGTACCCGGTTATATCCCAAATTCTGGGTCAAAACACCCGAAAATTCTATATTTTTGGGTCCCAGAAGCGATCTGTACATGGCTACTCAGTGCTAGAATATTTTCAAATTATACGCCCAAAACATACTAAAAATCGATATTTTGCGTGCCAAAGTCGATATGTGCATGCATCTTCTGTACCCGTTTATATCTCAAATTCAGGCTCAAAACACCCAAAAAATCGATATTTTTGTGTCCCAGAAGTGATCTGTACATGTCTACACCGTGTTTGAGTATTTTCAAAATACAGGCCTAAAAGATGCTCAAAATCGATATTTTAGGTGCCTAAAGTCGATATATGCATGCATCTTCTGTACCCGTTTATATCTCAAATTCAGGCTCGAAACACCCGAAAATTCAATGTTTTTGGGTCCCAGAAGCGATCTGTACGTGCATACTCCGTGTTTGAGTGTTTTTAAAATACAGGCCCAAAACATGCTGAAAATCGATATTTTAGGTGCAAAAAGTCAATATGTGTATGCATCTTCTGTACCCGTGTATATCCCTAATTCTGGTTCATAACACCCGAAAATTCGATATTTTTGGGTCCCAGAAGCGATCTGTTCATGCCTACTCCTTGCTAGAATGTTTTCAAGATACAGACCCAAAACATGCTCAAAATCGATATTTTAAGTGCAAAAAGTCGATATGTGCATGCATCTTCTGTACCCGTTTATATCTCAAATTCAGGCTCAAAACACCCAAAAAAATCGATATTTTTGTGTCCCAGAAGCGATCTGTACATGCCTACTCCGTGTTAGAGTATTTTCAAAATACAGGCCCAAAACATGCTCAAAATCGATATTTTAGGTGCCCAAAGTCGATATGTGCATGCATCCTCTGTACCCGGTTATATCCCAAATTCTGGGTCAAAACACCCGAAAATTCGATATTTTTGGGTCCCAGAAGCGATCTGTACATGGCTACTCAGTGCTAGAATATTTTCAAATTATACGCCCAAAACATACTAAAAATCGATATTTTGCGTGCCAAAGTCGATATGTGCATGCATCTTCTGTACCCGTTTATATCTCAAATTCAGGCTCAAAACACCCAAAAAATCGATATTTTTGTGTCCCAGAAGCGATCTGTACATGTCTACAACGTGTTTGAGTATTTTCAAAATACAGGCCTAAAAGATGCTCAAAATCGATATTTTAGGTGCCTAAAGTCGATATATGCATGCATCTTCTGTACCCGTTTATATCTCAAATTCAGGCTCAAAACACCCAAAAAATCGATATTTTTGTGTCCCAGAAGCGATCTGTACATGCCTACTCCGTGTTAGAGTATTTTCAAAATACAGGCCCAAAACATGCTCAAAATCGATATTTTAGGTGCCCAAAGTCGATATGTGCATGCATCTTCTGAATCCGTTTATATCACAAATTCAGGCTCAAAACACTCGATAATTCGATATTTTTGGGTCCCAGAAGCGATCTGTACATGCCTACTCCGTGTTAATGTATTTTCAAAATACAGGCCCAAAACATGCTGAAAATCTATATTTTTGGTGCCCAAAGTCAATATGTGTATGCATCTTCTGTACCCGTCTATATCCCAAATTCAGGTTCAAAACACCAGAAAATTCGGCATTTTGGGGTCCCAGAAGTGATCTGTACATGCCTACTCCTTGCTAGAATGTTTTCAATATACAGACCCAAAACATGCTCAAAATCGATATTTTAGGTGCAAAAAGTCGATATGTGCATGCATCCTCTGTACCCGGTTATATCCCAAATTCTGGGTCAAAACACCCGAAAATTCTATATTTTTGGGTCCCAGAAGCGATCTGTACATGGCTACTCAGTGCTAGAATATTTTCAAATTATACGCCCAAAACATACTAAAAATCGATATTTTGCGTGCCAAAGTCGATATGTGCATGCATCTTCTGTACCCGTTTATATCTCAAATTCAGGCTCAAAACACCCAAAAAATCGATATTTTTGTGTCCCAGAAGCGATCTGTACATGTCTACACCGTGTTTGAGTATTTTCAAAATACAGGCCTAAAAGATGCTCAAAATCGATATTTTAGGTGCCTAAAGTCGATATATGCATGCATCTTCTGTACCCGTTTATATCTCAAATTCAGGCTCGAAACACCCGAAAATTCAATGTTTTTGGGTCCCAGAAGCGATCTGTACGTGCATACTCCGTGTTTGAGTGTTTTTAAAATACAGGCCCAAAACATGCTGAAAATCGATATTTTAGGTGCAAAAAGTCAATATGTGTATGCATCTTCTGTACCCGTGTATATCCCTAATTCTGGTTCATAACACCAGAAAATTCGATATTTTTGGGTCCCAGAAGCGATCTGTTCATGCCTACTCCTTGCTAGAATGTTTTCAAGATACAGACCCAAAACATGCTCAAAATCGATATTTTAAGTGCAAAAAGTCGATATGTGCATGCATCTTCTGTACCCGTTTATATCTCAAATTCAGGCTCAAAACACCCAAAAAAATCGATATTTTTGTGTCCCAGAAGCGATCTGTACATGCCTACTCCGTGTTAGAGTATTTTCAAAATACAGGCCCAAAACATGCTCAAAATCGATATTTTAGGTGCCCAAAGTCGATATGTGCATGCATCCTCTGTACCCGGCTATATCCCAAATTCTGGGTCAAAACACCCGAAAATTCGATATTTTTGGGTCCCAGAAGCGATCTGTACATGGCTACTCAGTGCTAGAATATTTTCAAATTATACGCCCAAAACATACTAAAAATCGATATTTTGCGTGCCAAAGTCGATATGTGCATGCATCTTCTGTACCCGTTTATATCTCAAATTCAGGCTCAAAACACCCAAAAAATCGATATTTTTGTGTCCCAGAAGCGATCTGTACATGTCTACACCGTGTTTGAGTATTTTCAAGATACAGGCCTAAAAGATGCTCAAAATCGATATTTTAGGTGCCTAAAGTCGATATATGCATGCATCTTCTGTACCCGTTTATATCTCAAATTCAGGCTCAAAACACCCAAAAAATCGATATTTTTGTGTCCCAGAAGCGATCTGTACATGTCTACACCGTGTTTGAGTATTTTCAAAATACAGGCCTAAAAGATGCTCAAAATCGATATTTTAGGTGCCTAAAGTCGATATATGCATGCATCTTCTGTACCCGTTTATATCTCAAATTCAGGCTCGAAACACCCGAAAATTCAATGTTTTTGGGTCCCAGAAGCGATCTGTACGTGCATACTCCGTGTTTGAGTGTTTTTAAAATACAGGCCCAAAACATGCTGAAAATCGATATTTTAGGTGCAAAAAGTCAATATGTGTATGCATCTTCTGTACCCGTGTATATCCCTAATTCTGGTTCATAACACCCGAAAATTCGATATTTTTGGGTCCCAGAAGCGATCTGTTCATGCCTACTCCTTGCTAGAATGTTTTCAAGATACAGACCCAAAACATGCTCAAAATCGATATTTTAAGTGCAAAAAGTCGATATGTGCATGCATCTTCTGTACCCGTTTATATCTCAAATTCAGGCTCAAAACACCCAAAAAAAATCGATATTTTTGTGTCCCAGAAGCGATCTGTACATGCCTACTCCGTGTTAGAGTATTTTCAAAATACAGGCCCAAAACATGCTCAAAATCGATATTTTAGGTGCCCAAAGTCGATATGTGCATGCATCTTCTGAATCCGTTTATATCACAAATTCAGGCTCAAAACACTCGATAATTCGATATTTTTGGGTCCCAGAAGCGATCTGTACATGCCTACTCCGTGTTAATGTATTTTCAAAATACAGGCCCAAAACATGCTGAAAATCTATATTTTTGGTGCCCAAAGTCAATATGTGTATGCATCTTCTGTACCCGTCTATATCCCAAATTCAGGTTCAAAACACCAGAAAATTCGGCATTTTGGGGTCCCAGAAGTGATCTGTACATGCCTACTCCTTGCTAGAATGTTTTCAATATACAGACCCAAAACATGCTCAAAATCGATATTTTAGGTGCAAAAAGTCGATATGTGCATGCATCCTCTGTACCCGGTTATATCCCAGATTCTGGCTCAAAACACCCGAAAATTCGATATTTTTGGGTCCCAGAAGCGATCTGTACATGTCTACTCAGTGCTAGAATATTTTCAAATTATATGCCCAAAACATACTAAAAATCGATATTTTGGGTGCCAAAGTCGATATGTGCATGCATCTTCTGTACCCGTTTATATCTCAAATTCAGTTTCAAAACACCCAAAAAATCGATATTTTTGTGTCCCAGAAGCGATCTGTACATGTCTACACCGTGTTAGAGTATTTTCAAGATACAGGCCCAAAATATGCTCAAAATCGATATTTTAGGTGCCCAAATTCGATATGTGCATGCATCTCCTGTACCCGTTCATATCTCAAATTCAGGCTCAGAACACCCGAAAAATCGATTTTTTTGGATACCAGAAGCGATCTGTACGTGTCTACTCAGTGTTAGAGTATTTTAAAGATACAGGCCCAAAACATGTTCAAAATCGATATTTTGGTTGCACAAAGTCGATATGTGCATGCATCTTCGGTTCCCGTTTATATCTCAAATTCAGACTCAAAACACCCGAAAATTCGATATTTTTGGGTCCCAAAAGCAATGTGTACATGCATACTCCGTGTTTGAGTATTTTCAGATTACAGGCCTAAAACATGCTGAAAATCGATATTTTAGCTGCCCAAAGTCAATATGTGTATGCATCTTCTGTACCCGTCTATATCCCAAATTCAGGTTCAAAACACTCGAAAATTCGATATTTTTGAGTCCCAGAAGCAATCTGTACATGCCTACTTCTTGCTAGAATGTTTTCAAGATACAGACCCAAAACATGCTCAAAATCGATATTTTAGGTGCTAAAAGTCGAAATGTGCATGCATCTTTTGTACCCGTTTATATCTCAAATTCTGGCTCAAAACACCCGAAAATTCGATATTTTTGGGTCTCCGAAGCGATCTGTACATACCTACTCCGTGTTAGAGTATTTTCAAAATACAGGCCCAAAACATGCTCAAAATCGATATTTTAGGTGCCCAAAGTCGATATGTGCATGCATCTTCTGTATCCGTCTATATCCCAAATTCAGGTTCAAAACACCCGAAAATTCGATAAATTTCGGTCCCAGAAGCGATCTGTACATGCCTACTCCTTGCTAGAATTTTTTCAAGATACCGACCCAAAACATGCTCAAAATCGATATTTTAGGTGCAAAGAGTCGATATGTGCATGCATCCTCTGTACCCGGTTATATCCCAATTTCTGGCTCAAAACACCCGAAAATTCGATATTTTTGTTTCCCAGAAGCGATCTGTACATGACTACTCAGTGCTAGAATATTTTCAAATTATACGCCCAAAACATACTAAAAATCGATATTTTGGGTGCCCAAAGTCGATATGTGCATGCATCTTCTGTACCCGTTTATATCTCAAATTCAGGCTCAAAACACCCAAAAAATCGATATTTTTGTGTCCCAGAAGCGATCTGTACGTGTCTACTATGTGTTAGAGTATTTTAAAAATACAGGCTCAAAACATGCTCAAAATCGATAGTTTGGGTGCCCAAAGTCGATATGTGTATGCATCTTCTGTACCCGTTTATATCTCAAATTCAGGATCAAAACACCAAAAAAATCGATATTTTTGTGTCCCAGAAGCGATCTGTACATGTTTATACCGTGTTATAGTATTTGCAAAATACAGGCCCAAAACATGCTCAAAATCGATATTTTATGTGCCCAAAGTCGATATGTGCATGCATCTTCTATACCCTTTATGTCTCAAATTCAGACTAAAAACACCCGAATATTCGATATTTTGGGGTCCCAAAAGCCATCTGTACATGCATACTCCGTGTTAGAGTATTTTTAAAATACAGGCCTAAAACATGCTGAAAATCGATATTTTAGCTGCCCAAAGTCAATATGTGTATGTATCTTCTGTACCCGTTTATATCTTAAATTCAGGCTCAAAACACCCGAAAATTCGATATTTTTGGGTCCCAAAAGCGATCTGTACATGTCTACAACGTGTTTGAGTATTTTCAAAATACAGGCCCAAAACATACTCAAAATCGATATTTTAGGTGCCCGAAGTCGATATGTGCATGCATCTTCTGTACATGTTCATATCTCAAATTCAGGCTCAGAACAACCGAAAATTCGATTTATTTGGGTCCCAGAAACGATCTGTACGTGTCTACTCCGTGTTAGAGTATTTTAAAAATACAGGCTCAAAACATGCTCAAAATCAATATTTTGGGTGCCCAAAGTCGATATGTGCATGCATCTTCTGTACCCGTTTATATCTCAAATTAAGACTCAAAACACCCGAATATTCGATATTTTAGGGTCCCAAAAGCCATCTGTACATGCATACTCCGTGTTAGAGTATTTTTAAGATACAGGCTTAAAACATGCTGTAAATCGATATTTTAGCTGCCCAAAGTCAATATGTGTATGCATCTTCTGTACCTGTCTATATCCCAAATTCAGGTTCAAAACACTCGAAAATTCGATATTTTCGAGTCCCAGAAGCGACCTGTACATGCCTACTCCTTGCCAGAATGTTTTCAAGATACAGACCCAAAACATGCTAAAATCGATATTTTAGGTGCAAAAAGTCGATATGTGCATGCATCTTCTGTACCCGTTTATATCTCAAATTCAGGCTCAAAACATCCAAAAAATCGATATTTTTGTGTCCCAAAAGCGACCTGTACATGCCTACTCCGTGTTAATGTATTTTCAAAATACAGGCCCAAAAAATGCTGAAAATCGATATTTTAGGTGCCCAAAGTCAATATGTGTATGCATCTTCTGTACCCGTCTATATCCCTAATTCAGGTTCAAAACACCAGAAAATTCGATATTTTTGGGTCCCAGAAGCGACCTGTACATGCCTACTCCTTGCTAGAATGTTTTCAAGATACAGACCCAAAACATGCTTAAAATCGATATTTTAGGTGCAAAAAGTCGATATGTGCATGCATCCTCTGTACCCGGTTATATCCCAAATTCTGGCTCAAAACCCCCGAAAATTCGATATTTTAGGATCCCAGAAGCGATCTGTACATGCTTACTCAGTGCTAGAATATTTTCAAATTATTCGCCCAGAACATACTAAAAATCGATATTTTGGGTGCCAAAGTCGATATGTGCATGCATCTTATGTACCCGTTTATATCTCAAATTCAGGCTCAAAACACCCGAAAATTCAATATTTTTGGGTCCCAGAAGCGATCTGTACATGCCTACTCAGTGCTAGAATGTTTTCAAAATAGAGGCTCAGAACATGCTAAAAATCGATATTTTGGGTGCCCAAAGTCGATATGTGCATGCATCTTCTGTACCCGTTTATATCTCAAATTCAGGCTCAAAACACCCAAAAAATCGATATTTTTTTTTCCCAGAAGCGATCTGTACATGTCTACTCCGTGTTAGAGTATTTTCAAAATTCAGGCCCAAAATATGCTCAAAATCGATATTTTGGGTGCCCAATGTCGATATGTGCATGCATCTTCTGTACCCGTTTATGTCTCAAATTCAGACTCAAAACACCCGAATATTCGATATTTTTGGGTCCCAAAAGCCATCTGTACATACATACTCCGTGTTAGAGTATTTTTAAAATACAGGCCTAAAACATGCTGAAATTCGATATTTTAGCTGCCCAAAGTCAATATGTGTATGTATCTTCTGTACCCGTTTATATCTTAAATTCCTGCTCAAAACACCCGAAAATTCGATATTTTTGGGTCCCAAAAGCGATCTGTACATGTCTACTCCGTGTTAGAGTATTTTTAAAATACAGGCCCAAATCATACTAAAAATCGATATTTTAGGTGCCCAAAGTCGATATGTGCATGCATCTTCTGTACCCGTTTATATCTCAAATTAAGGCTCAAAACACCCGAAAATTTAATATTTTTGGGTCCCAGTATCGATCTGTACGTGCATACTCCGTGTTAGAGTGTTTTTAAAATACAGGCCCAAAACATGCTGAAAATCGATATTTTATGTGCCCAAATTCAATATGTGTATGCATCTTCAGTACCTGTGTATATCCCTAATTCAGGTTCAAAACACCAGAAAATTCGATATTTTGGGGTCCCAGAAGCGATCTGTACATGCCTACTCCTTGCTAGAATGTTTTCAAGATACAGAACCCAAAACATGCTCAAAATCGATATTTTAAGTGCAAAAAGTCGATATGTGCATGCATCTTCTGTACCCGTTTATATCTCAAATTCAGGCTCAAAACTCCGAAAATTCGATATTTTTGGGTCCCTTAAGCGATCTGTACATGCCTACTCAGTGATAGAATGTTTTTAAAATACAGGCTTAAAACATGCTCAAAAATGATATTTTAGTTGTGAAAAGTCGATATGTGCATGCATCTTCTGTACCCGTTTATATATCAAATTCCTGCTCAAAACACCCAAAAATTCGATATTTTTGGGTCCCAGAAGCGATCTGTACATGCCTACTCCGTGTTAATGTATTTTAAAAATACAGGCCCAAAACATGCTGAAAATCGATATTTTAGGTGCCCAAAGTCGATATGTGCATGCATCTTCTGTACTTGTTTATATCCCAAATTCAGGTTCAAAACACTCGAAAATTCGATATTTTTGGGTCCCAAAAGCGATCTGTACATGTCTCCTCCGTGTTAGAGTATTTTTAAAATACAGGCCCAAATCATACTAAAAATCGATATTTTAGGTGCCCAAAGTCGATATGTGCATGCATCTTCTGTACCCGTTTATATCTCAAATTAAGGCTCAAAACACCCGAAAATTCAATATTTTTGGGTCCCAGTATCGATCTGTACGTGCATACTCTGTGTTAGAGTGTTTTTAAAATACAGGCCCAAAACATGCTGAAAATCGATATTTTATGTGTCCAAATTCAATATGTGTATGCATCTTCAGTACCCGTGTATATCCCTAATTCAGGTTCAAAACACCAGAAAATTCGATATTTTGGGGTCCCAGAAGCGATCTGTACATGCCTACTCCTTGCTAGAATGTTTTCAAGATACAGAACCCAAAACATGCTCAAAATCGATATTTTAAGTGCAAAAAGTCGATATGTGCATGCATCTTCTGTACCCGTTTATATCTCAAATTCAGGCTCAAAACTCCGAAAATTAGATATTTTTGGGTCCCTTAAGCAATCTGCACATGCCTACTCACTGCTAGAATGTTTTTAAAATACAGGCCGAAAACATGCTATAAATCGATATTTTAGGTGTCCAAAGTCGATATGTGCATGCATCTTCTGTACCCGTTTATATCTCAAATTGAGGCTCAAAACACCCAAAAAATCGATATTTTTGTTTCCCAGAAGCGATCTGTACGTGTCTACTCCGTGTTAGAGTATTTTCAAAATTCAGGCCTAAAATATGCTCAAAATCGATATTTTAGGTGCCCAATGTCGATATGTGCATGCATCTTCTGTACCCGTTTATGTCTCAAATTCAGACTCAAAACACCCGAATATTCGATATTTTTGGGTCCCAAAAGCCATCTGTACATGCATACTCCGTGTTAGAGTATTTTTAAAATACAGGCCTAAAACATGCTGAAATTCGATATTTTAGCTGCCCAAAGTCAATATGTGTATGTATCTTCTGTACCCGTTTATATCTAAAATTCAGGCTCAAAACACCCGAAAATTCGATATTTTTGGGTCCCAAAAGCGATCTGTACATGTCTACTCCGTGTTAGAGTATTTTTAAAATACAGGCACAAATCATACTAAAAATCGATATTTTTGGTGCCCAAAGTCGATATGTGCATGCATCTTCTGTACCCGTTTATATCTCAAATTCAGGCTCAAAACACCCGAAAATTCAATGTTTTTGGGTCCCAGAAGCGATATGTACGTGCATACTCCGTGTTAGAGTGTTTTTAAAATACAGGCCCAAATCATGCTGAAAATCGATATTTTAGCTGCCCAAAGTCAATATGTGTATGCATCTTCTGTACCCGTGTATATCCCTAATTCTGGTTCAAAACACCAGAAAATTCGATATTTTTGGGTCCCAGAAGCGATCTGTACATGCCTACTCCTTGCTAGAATGTTTTCAAGATACAGACCCAAAACATGCTCAAAATCGATATTTTAAGTGCAAAAAGTCGATATGTGCATTCATCTTCTGTACCCGTTTATATCTCAAATTCAGGCTCAAAACTCCGAAAATTCGATATTTTTGGGTCCCTTAAGCGATCTGTACATGCCTACTCAGTGATAGAATGTTTTTAAAATACAGGCTTAAAACATGCTCAAAAATGATATTTTAGTTGTGAAAAGTCGATATGTGCATGCATCTTCTGTACCCGTTTATATCTCAAATTCCTGCTCAAAACACCCAAAAATTCGATATTTTTGGGTCCCAGAAGCGATCTGTACATGCCTACTCCGTGTTAATGTATTTTCAAAATACAGGCCCAAAACATGCTGAAAATCGATATTTTAGGTGCCCAAAGTCGATATGTGCATGCATCTTCTGTACTTGTCTATATCCCAAATTCAGGTTCAAAACACTTGAAAATTCGATATTTTTGGGTCCCAGAAGCAATCTGTACATGCCTACTTCTTGCTAGAATGTTTTCAAGATACAGACCCAAAACATGCTTAAAATCGATATTTTAGGTGGAAAAAGAAGAAATGTGCATGCATTTTCTGTACCCGTTCATATCTCAAATTCAGGCTCAGAACACCCGAAAATTCGATTTATTTGGGTCCCAGAAGCGATCTGTACGTGTCTAGTCAGTGTTAGAGTATTTTAAAAATTCAGGCCCAAAACATGCTCAAAATCGATATTTTTGGTGCCCAAAGTCGATATGTGCATGCATCTTCTGTACCCGTTTATATCTCAAATTCAGGCTCAAAACACCCGAAAATTCAATGTTTTTGGGTCCCAGAAGCGATATGTACGTGCATACTCCTTGTTAGAGTGTTTTTAAAATACAGGCCCAAATCATGCTGAAAATCGATATTTTAGCTGCCCAAAGTCAATATGTGTATGCATCTTCTGTACCCGTGTATATCCCTAATTCTGGTTCAAAACACCAGAAAATTCGATATTTTTGGGTCCCAGAAGCGATCTGTACATGCCTACTCCTTGCTAGAATGTTTTCAAGATACAGACCCAAAACATGCTCAAAATCGATATTTTAAGTGCAAAAAGTCGATATGTGCATGCATCTTCTGTACCCGTTTATATCTCAAATTCAGGCTCAAAACTCCGAAAATTCGATATTTTTGGGTCCCTTAAGCGATCTGTACATGCCTACTCAGTGATAGAATGTTTTTAAAATACAGGCTTAAAACATGCTCAAAAATGATATTTTAGTTGTGAAAAGTCGATATGTGCATGCATCTTCTGTACCCGTATATATCTCAAATTCAGGCTCAAAACACCCAAAAATTCGATATTTTTGGGTCCCAGAAGCGATCTGTACATGCCTACTCCGTGTTAATGTATTTTCAAAATACAGGCCCAAAACATGCTGAAAATCGATATTTTAGGTGCCCAAAGTCAATATGTGTATGCATCTTCTGTACCCGTCTAAATCCCAAATTCAGGTTTAAAACACCAGAAAATTCGATATTTTTGGGTCCCAGAAGCGACCTGTACATGCCTACTCCTTGCTAGAATGTTTTCAAGATACAGACTCAAAACATGCTTTAAATCGATATTTTAGGTTCAAAAAGTCGATATGTGCATGCATCCTCTGTACCCGGTTATATCCCAAATTCTGGGTCAAAACCCCCGAAAATTCGATATTTTTGGGTCCCAGAAGCGATCTGTACATGCCTACTCAGTGCTAGAATATTTTCAAATTATACGCCCAAAACATACTAAAAATCGATATTTTGGGTGCCAAAGTCGATATGTGCATGCATCTTCTGTACCCGTTTATATCTCAAATTTAGGCTCAAAACACCCAAAAAATCGATATTTTTGGGTCCCAAAAGCGTTCTGTACATGCCTACTCCTTGCTAGAATGTTTTCAAGATACAGACCCAAAACATGCTCAAAATCGATATATTAATTGCAAAAAGTCGATATGTGCATGCATTTTCTGTACCCGTTTATATCTCAAATTCAGGCTCAAAACACCGAAAATTCGATATTTTTGGGTCCCCGAAGCCATCTGTACATGCCTACTCCGTGTTAGAGTTTTTTTAAAATACAGGCCCATAACATGCTCAAAATCGATATTTTAGGTGCCCAAAGTCGATATGTGCATGCATCTTCTGTACCCGGTTATATCCCAAATTCTGGCTCAAAACCCCCGAAAATTCGAAATTTTTGGGTCCCAGAAGCGATCTGTACATGCCTACTCCTTGCTAGAATATTTTCAAATTATACGCCCAAAACATACTAAAAATCGATATTTTGGGTTCCAAAGTCGATATGTGCATGCATCTTCTGTACCCGTTTATATCTCAAATTCAGGCTCAAAACACCCAAAAAAATCGATATTTTTGTGTCCCAGAAGCTATCTGTACATGTCTACACCGTGTTTGAGAATTTTCAAAATACAGGCCTAAAAGATGCTCAAAATCGATATTATAGGTGCCCAAAGTCGATATGTGCATGCATCTTCTGTACCCGTTTATATCTCAAATTCAGGCTCAAAACACTCAAAAATTTAATGTTTTTGGGTCCCAGAAGCGATCTGTACGTGCATACTCCGTGTTAGAGTGTTTTTAAAATACAGGCCCAAAACATGCTGAAAATCGATATTTTATGTGCCCAAAGTCAATATGTGTATGCATCCTCTGTACCCGGATATATATCAAATTCAGGCTCAAAACTACGAAAATTCGATATTTTTATGTCCCAGAAGCGATCTGTACATGCATACTCCCTGTTAGAGTGTTTTTAAAATGCAGGCCCAAAACATGCTGAAAATTGATATTTTATGTGCCGAAAGTCAATATGTGTATGCATTCTCTGTACCCGGTTATATCTCAAATTCAGGCTCAAAACTCCGAAAATTCGATATTTTTATGTCCCAGAAGCGATCTGTACATGCATACTCCGTGTTAGAGTGTTTTTAAAATGCAGGCCCAAAACATGCTGAAAATTGATATTTTAGGTGCACAAAGTCAATATGTGCATGCATCTTCTGTACCCGTTTATGTCTCAAATTCAGACTCAAAACACTCGAATATTCGATATTTTTGGGTCCCAAAAGCCATCTGTACATGCATACTCCGTGTTAGAGTATTTTTAAAATACAGGCCTAAAACATGCTGAAAATCGATATTTTAGCTGCCCAAAGTCAATATGTGTATGCATTCTCTGTACCCGGTTATATCTCAAATTCAGGCTCAAAACACCCGAAAATTCAATATTTTTGGGTCCCAGAAACGATCTGTACATGCCTACTCAGTGCTAGAATGTTTTTAAAATAGAGGCTCAGAACATTCTAAAAATCGATATTTTGGGTGCCCAAAGTCGATATGTGCATGCATCTTCTGTACCCGTTTATATCTCAAATTCAGGCTCAAAACACCCAAAAATTCGATATTTTTGTGTCGCAGGAGCGATCTGTACGTGTCTATTCCGTGTTAGAGTATTTTAAAAATACAGGCCCTAAATATGCTCAAAATCGATATTTTGGGTGCCCAAAGTCGATATGTGCATGCATCTTCTGTACCCGTTTATGTCTCAAATTCACACTCAAAACACCCGAATATTCGATATTTTTGGGTCCCAAAAGCCATCTGTACATGCATACTCCGTGTTAGAGTATTTTTAAAATACAGGCCTAAAACATGCTGAAAATCGATATTTTAGCTGCCCAAAGTCAATATGTGTATGCATTTTCTGTACCCGTTTATATCACAAATTCAGGCTCAAAACACCCGAAAATTCGATATTTTTGTGTCCCAAAAGCTATCTGTACATGTCTACTCCGTGTTAGAGTATTTTTAAAATACAGGCCCAAAACATACTAAAAATCGATATTTTAGGTGCCCAAAGTCGATATGTGCATGCATCTTCTGTACCCGTTTATATCTCAAATTCAGGCTCAAAACACCCGAAAATTCAATATTTTTGGGTCCCAAAAGCCATCTGTACGTGCATACTCCGTGTTAGAGTGTTTTTAAAATACAGGCCCAAAACATGCTGAAAATCGATATTTTATTTGCCCAAAGTCAATATGTGTATGCATCTTTTGTACCCGTGTATATCCCTAATTCAGGTTCAAAACACCCGAAAATTCGATATTTTGGGGTCCCAGAAGCGATCTGTACATGCCTACTCCTTGCTAGAATGTTTTCAAGATACAGACCCAAAACATGCTCAAAATCGATATTTTAAGTGCAAAAAGTCGATATGTGCATGCATCATCTGTACCCGTTTATATCCCAAACTCTCGTTCAAAACACCAGAAACTTCGATATTTTGGGGTCCCAGAAGCGATCTGTACATGCCTACTCAGTGCTAGAATATTTTCAAATTATACGCCCAAAACATACTAAAAATCGATATTTTGGGTGTCAAAGTCGATATGTGCATGCATCTTCTGTACACGTTTATATCTCAATTTCAGGCTCAAAACACCCGAAAATTCAATGTTTTTGGGTTCCAGAAGCGATATGTACGTGCATACTCCGTGTTAGAGTGTTTTTAAAATACAGGCCCAAAACATGCTGAAAATCGATATTTTATGTGCCCAAAGTCAATATGTGTATGCATCCTCTGTACCCGGTTATATCTCAAATTCAGGCTCAAAACTCCGAAAATTCGATATTTTTGGGTCCCAGAAGCGATCTGTACATGCATACTCCGTGTTAGAGTGTTTTTAAAATGCAGGCCCAAAACATGCTGAAAATTGATATTTTAGGTGCACAAAGTCAATATGTGTATGCATTCTCTGTACCCGGTTATATCTCAAATTCAGGCTCAAAACATCCGAAAATTCAATATTTTTTGGTCCCAGAAACGATCTGTACATGCCTACTCAGTGCTAGAATGTTTTCAAAATAGAGGCTCAGAACATGCTAAAAATCGATATTTTGGGTGCCCAAAGTCGATATGTGCATGCATCTTCTGTACCCGTTTATATCTCAAATTCAGGCTCAAAACACCCAAAAAAATCGATATTTTTGTGTCCCAGAAGCTATCTGTACATGTCTACACCGTGTTTGAGAATTTTCAAAATACAGGCCCAAAAGATGCTCAAAATCGATATTATAGGTGCCCAAAGTCGATATGTGCATGCATCTTCTGTACCCGTTTATATCTCAAATTCAGGCTCAAAACACTCAAAAATTTAATGTTTTTGGGTCCCAGAAGCGATCTGTACGTGCATACTCCGTGTTAGAGTGTTTTTAAAATACAGGCCCAAAACATGCTGAAAATCGATATTTTATGTGCCCAAAGTCAATATGTGTATGCATCCTCTGTACCCGGATATATATCAAATTCAGGCTCAAAACTACGAAAATTCGATATTTTTATGTCCCAGAAGCGATCTGTACATGCATACTCCGTGTTAGAGTGTTTTTAAAATGCAGGCCCAAAACATGCTGAAAATTGATATTTTATGTGCCGAAAGTCAATATGTGTATGCATTCTCTGTACCCGGTTATATCTCAAATTCAGGCTCAAAACTCCGAAAATTCGATATTTTTATGTCCCAGAAGCGATCTGTACATGCATACTCCGTGTTAGAGTGTTTTTAAAATGCAGGCCCAAAACATGCTGAAAATTGATATTTTAGGTGCACAAAGTCAATATGTGCATGCATCTTCTGTACCCGTTTATGTCTCAAATTCAGACTCAAAACACCCGAATATTCGATATTTTTGGGTCCCAAAAGCCATCTGTACATGCATACTCCGTGTTAGAGTATTTTTAAAATACAGGCCTAAAACATGCTGAAAATCGATATTTTAGCTGCCCAAAGTCAATATGTGTATGCATTCTCTGTACCCGGTTATATCTCAAATTCAGGCTCAAAACACCCGAAAATTCAATATTTTTGGGTCCCAGAAACGATCTGTACATGCCTTCTCATTGCTAGAATGTTTTTAAAATAGAGGCTCAGAACATTCTAAAAATCGATATTTTGGGTGCCCAAAGTCGATATGTGCATGCATCTTCTGTACCCGTTTATATCTCAAATTCAGGCTCAAAACACCCAAAAATTCGATATTTTTGTGTCGCAGGAGCGATCTGTACGTGTCTATTCCGTGTTAGAGTATTTTAAAAATACAGGCCCAAAATATGCTCAAAATCGATATTTTGGGTGCCCAAAGTCGATATGTGCATGCATCTTCTGTACCCGTTTATGTCTCAAATTCACACTCAAAACACCCGAATATTCGATATTTTTGGGTCCCAAAAGCCATCTGTACATGCATACTCCGTGTTAGAGTATTTTTAAAATACAGGCCTAAAACATGCTGAAAATCGATATTTTAGCTGCCCAAAGTCAATATGTGTATGCATTTTCTGTACCCGTTTATATCTCAAATTCAGGCTCAAAACACCCGAAAATTCGATATTTTTGGGTCCCAAAAGCTATCTGTACATGTCTACTCCGTGTTAGAGTATTTTTAAAATACAGGCCCAAAACATACTAAAAATCGATATTTTAGGTGCCCAAAGTCGATATGTGCATGCATCTTCTGTACCCGTTTATATCTCAAATTCAGGCTCAAAACACCCGAAAATTCAATATATTTGGGTCCCAAAAGCCATCTGTACGTGCATACTCCGTGTTAGAGTGTTTTTAAAATACAGGCCCAAAACATGCTGAAAATCGATATTTTATTTGCCCAAAGTCAATATGGGTATGCATCTTTTGTACCCGTGTATATCCCTAATTCAGGTTCAAAACACCCGAAAATTCGATATTTTGGGGTCCCAGAAGCGATCTGTACATGCCTACTCCTTGCTAGAATGTTTTCAAGATACAGACCCAAAACATGCTCAAAATCGATATTTTAAGTGCAAAAAGTCGATATGTGAATGCATCTTCTGTACCCGTTTATATCTCAAATTCATGCTCAAAACTCCGAAAATTCGATATTTTTGGGTCCCTTAAGCAATCTGCACATGCCTACTCAGTGCTAGAATGTTTTTAAAATACAGGCCCAAAACATGCTATAAATCGATATTTTAGGTGTCTAAAGTCGATATGTGCATGCATCATCTGTACCCGTTTATATCCCAAACTCTCGTTCAAAACACCAGAAACTTCGATATTTTGGGGTCCCAGAAGCGATCTGTACATGCCTACTCAGTGCTAGAATATTTTCAAATTATACGCCCAAAACATACTAAAAATCGATATTTTGGGTGTCAAAGTCGATATGTGCATGCATCTTCTGTACCCGTTTATATCTCAATTTCAGGCTCAAAACACCCGAAAATTCAATGTTTTTGGGTTCCAGAAGCGATATGTACGTGCATACTCCGTGTTAGAGTGTTTTTAAAATACAGGCCCAAAACATGCTGAAAATTGATATTTTAGGTGCACAAAGTCAATATGTGCATGCATCTTCTGTACCCGTTTATGTCTCAAATTCAGACTCAAAACACTCGAATATTCGATATTTTTGGGTCCCAAAAGCCATCTGTACATGCATACTCCGTGTTAGAGTATTTTTAAAATACAGGCCTAAAACATGCTGAAAATCGATATTTTAGCTGCCCAAAGTCAATATGTGTATGCATTCTCTGTACCCGTTTATATCACAAATTCAGGCTCAAAACACCCGAAAATTCGATATTTTTGGGTCCCAAAAGCTATCTGTACATGTCTACTCCGTGTTAGAGTATTTTTAAAATACAGGCCCAAAACATACTAAAAATCGATATTTTAGGTGCCCAAAGTCGATATGTGCATGCATCTTCTGTACCCGTTTATATCTCAAATTCAGGCTCAAAACACCCGAAAATTCAATATTTTTGGTTCCCAAAAGCCATCTGTACGTGCATACTCCGTGTTAGAGTGTTTTTAAAATACAGGCCCAAAACATGCTGAAAATCGATATTTTATTTGCCCAAAGTCAATATGTGTATGCATCTTTTGTACCCGTGTATATCCCTAATTCAGGTTCAAAACACCCGAAAATTCGATATTTTGGGGTCCCAGAAGCGATCTGTACATGCCTACTCCTTGCTAGAATGTTTTCAAGATACAGACCCAAAACATGCTCAAAATCGATATTTTAAGTGCAAAAAGTCGATATGTGCATGCATCATCTGTACCCGTTTATATCCCAAACTCTCGTTCAAAACACCAGAAACTTCGATATTTTGGGGTCCCAGAAGCGATCTGTACATGCCTACTCAGTGCTAGAATATTTTCAAATTATACGCCCAAAACATACTAAAAATCGATATTTTGGGTGTCAAAGTCGATATGTGCATGCATCTTCTGTACCCGTTTATATCTCAATTTCAGGCTCAAAACACCCGAAAATTCAATGTTTTTGGGTTCCAGAAGCGATATGTACGTGCATACTCCGTGTTAGAGTGTTTTTAAAATACAGGCCCAAAACATGCTGAAAATCGATATTTTATGTGCCCAAAGTCAATATGTGTATGCATCCTCTGTACCCGGTTATATCTCAAATTCAGGCTCAAAACTCCGAAAATTCGATATTTTTGGGTCCCAGAAGCGATCTGTACATG
Organism: Petrolisthes cinctipes; assembly: GCA_033782935.1. Lineage (NCBI taxonomy): Eukaryota > Metazoa > Arthropoda > Malacostraca > Decapoda > Porcellanidae > Petrolisthes > Petrolisthes cinctipes. Next base: position 233,238 of record JAWQEG010000410.1, read on the forward strand.
CATACTCCGTGTTAGAGTGTTTTTAAAATGCAGGCCCAAAACATGCTGAAAATTGATATTTTAGGTGCACAAAGTCAATATGTGTATGCATTCTCTGTACCCGGTTATATCTCAAATTCAGGCTCAAAACATCCGAAAATTCAATATTTTTTGGTCCCAGAAACGATCTGTACATGCCTACTCAGTGCTAGAATGTTTTCAAAATATAGGCTCAGAACATGCTAAAAATCGATATTTTGGGTGCCCAAAGTCGATATGTGCATGCATCTTCTGTACCCGTTTATATCTCAAATTCAGGCTCAAAACACCCAAAAAAATCGATATTTTTGTGTCCCAGAAGCTATCTGTACATGTCTACACCGTGTTTGAGAATTTTCAAAATACAGGCCCAAAAGATGCTCAAAATCGATATTATAGGTGCCCAAAGTCGATATGTGCATGCATCTTCTGTACCCGTTTATATCTCAAATTCAGGCTCAAAACACTCAAAAATTTAATGTTTTTGGGTCCCAGAAGCGATCTGTACGTGCATACTCCGTGTTAGAGTGTTTTTAAAATACAGGCCCAAAACATGCTGAAAATCGATATTTTATGTGCCCAAAGTCAATATGTGTATGCATCCTCTGTACCCGGATATATATCAAATTCAGGCTCAAAACTACGAAAATTCGATATTTTTATGTCCCAGAAGCGATCTGTACATGCATACTCCGTGTTAGAGTGTTTTTAAAATGCAGGCCCAAAACATGCTGAAAATTGATATTTTATGTGCCGAAAGTCAATATGTGTATGCATTCTCTGTACCCGGTTATATCTCAAATTCAGGCTCAAAACTCCGAAAATTCGATATTTTTATGTCCCAGAAGCGATCTGTACATGCATACTCCGTGTTAGAGTGTTTTTAAAATGCAGGCCCAAAACATGCTGAAAATTGATATTTTAGGTGCACAAAGTCAATATGTGCATGCATCTTCTGTACCCGTTTATGTCTCAAATTCAGACTCAAAACACCCGAATATTCGATATTTTTGGGTCCCAAAAGCCATCTGTACATGCATACTCCGTGTTAGAGTATTTTTAAAATACAGGCCTAAAACATGCTGAAAATCGATATTTTAGCTGCCCAAAGTCAATATGTGTATGCATTCTCTGTACCCGGTTATATCTCAAATTCAGGCTCAAAACACCCGAAAATTCAATATTTTTGGGTCCCAGAAACGATCTGTACATGCCTACTCAGTGCTAGAATGTTTTTAAAATAGAGGCTCAGAACATTCTAAAAATCGATATTTTGGGTGCCCAAAGTCGATATGTGCATGCATCTTCTGTACCCGTTTATATCTCAAATTCAGGCTCAAAACACCCAAAAATTCGATATTTTTGTGTCGCAGGAGCGATCTGTACGTGTCTATTCCGTGTTAGAGTATTTTAAAAATACAGGCCCTAAATATGCTCAAAATCGATATTTTGGGTGCCCAAAGTCGATATGTGCATGCATCTTCTGTACCCGTTTATGTCTCAAATTCACACTCAAAACACCCGAATATTCGATATTTTTGGGTCCCAAAAGCCATCTGTACATGCATACTCCGTGTTAGAGTATTTTTAAAATACAGGCCTAAAACATGCTGAAAATCGATATTTTAGCTGCCCAAAGTCAATATGTGTATGCATTTTCTGTACCCGTTTATATCTCAAATTCAGGCTCAAAACACCCGAAAATTCGATATTTTTGGGTCCCAAAAGCTATCTGTACATGTCTACTCCGTGTTAGAGTATTTTTAAAATACAGGCCCAAAACATACTAAAAATCGATATTTTAGGTGCCCAAAGTCGATATGTGCATGCATCTTCTGTACCCGTTTATATCTCAAATTCAGGCTCAAAACACCCGAAAATTCAATATTTTTGGGTCCCAAAAGCCATCTGTACGTGCATACTCCGTGTTAGAGTGTTTTTAAAATACAGGCCCAAAACATGCTGAAAATCGATATTTTATTTGCCCAAAGTCAATATGTGTATGCATCTTTTGTACCCGTGTATATCCCTAATTCAGGTTCAAAACACCCGAAAATTCGATATTTTGGGGTCCCAGAAGCGATCTGTACATGCCTACTCCTTGCTAGAATGTTTTCAAGATACAGACCCAAAACATGCTCAAAATCGATATTTTAAGTGCAAAAAGTCGATATGTGCATGCATCATCTGTACCCGTTTATATCCCAAACTCTCGTTCAAAACACCAGAAACTTCGATATTTTGGGGTCCCAGAAGCGATCTGTACATGCCTACTCAGTGCTAGAATATTTTCAAATTATACGCCCAAAACATACTAAAAATCGATATTTTGGGTGTCAAAGTCGATATGTGCATGCATCTTCTGTACCCGTTTATATCTCAATTTCAGGCTCAAAACACCCGAAAATTCAATGTTTTTGGGTTCCAGAAGCGATATGTACGTGCATACTCCGTGTTAGAGTGTTTTTAAAATACAGGCCCAAAACATGCTGAAAATTGATATTTTATGTGCCCAAAGTCAATATGTGTATGCATCCTCTGTACCCGGTTATATCTCAAATTCAGGCTAAAAACTCCGAAAATTCGATATTTTTGGGTCCCAGAAGCGATCTGTACATGCATACTCCGTGTTAGAGTGTTTTTAAAATGCAGGCCCAAAACATGCTGAAAATTGATATTTTAGGTGCACAAAGTCAATATGTGTATGCATTCTCTGTACCCGGTTATATCTCAAATTCAGGCTCAAAACATCCGAAAATTCAATATTTTTTGGTCCCAGAAACGATCTGTACATGCCTACTCAGTGCTAGAATGTTTTCAAAATAGAGGCTCAGAACATGCTAAAAATCGATATTTTGGGTGCCCAAAGTCGATATGTGCATGCATCTTCTGTACCCGTTTATATCTCAAATTCAGGCTCAAAACACCCAAAAAAATCGATATTTTTGTGTCCCAGAAGCTATCTGTACATGTCTACACCGTGTTTGAGAATTTTCAAAATACAGGCCCAAAAGATGCTCAAAATCGATATTATAGGTGCCCAAAGTCGATATGTGCATGCATCTTCTGTACCCGTTTATATCTCAAATTCAGGCTCAAAACACTCAAAAATTTAATGTTTTTGGGTCCCAGAAGCGATCTGTACGTGCATACTCCGTGTTAGAGTGTTTTTAAAATACAGGCCCAAAACATGCTGAAAATCGATATTTTATGTGCCCAAAGTCAATATGTGTATGCATCCTCTGTACCCGGATATATATCAAATTCAGGCTCAAAACTACGAAAATTCGATATTTTTATGTCCCAGAAGCGATCTGTACATGCATACTCCGTGTTAGAGTGTTTTTAAAATGCAGGCCCAAAACATGCTGAAAATTGATATTTTATGTGCCGAAAGTCAATATGTGTATGCATTCTCTGTACCCGGTTATATCTCAAATTCAGGCTCAAAACTCCGAAAATTCGATATTTTTATGTCCCAGAAGCGATCTGTACATGCATACTCCGTGTTAGAGTGTTTTTAAAATGCAGGCCCAAAACATGCTGAAAATTGATATTTTAGGTGCACAAAGTCAATATGTGCATGCATCTTCTGTACCCGTTTATGTCTCAAATTCAGACTCAAAACACCCGAATATTCGATATTTTTGGGTCCCAAAAGCCATCTGTACATGCATACTCCGTGTTAGAGTATTTTTAAAATACAGGCCTAAAACATGCTGAAAATCGATATTTTAGCTGCCCAAAGTCAATATGTGTATGCATTCTCTGTACCCGGTTATATCTCAAATTCAGGCTCAAAACACCCGAAAATTCAATATTTTTGGGTCCCAGAAACGATCTGTACATGCCTACTCAGTGCTAGAATGTTTTTTAAATAGAGGCTCAGAACATTCTAAAAATCGATATTTTGGGTGCCCAAAGTCGATATGTGCATGCATCTTCTGTACCCGTTTATATCTCAAATTCAGGCTCAAAACACTCAAAAATTCGATATTTTTGTGTCGCAGGAGCGATCTGTACGTGTCTATTCCGTGTTAGAGTATTTTAAAAATACAGGCCCAAAATATGCTCAAAATCGATATTTTGGGTGCCCAAAGTCGATATGTGCATGCATCTTCTGTACCCGTTTATGTCTCAAATTCACACTCAAAACACCCGAATATTCGATATTTTTGGGTCCCAAAAGCCATCTGTACATGCATACTCCGTGTTAGAGTATTTTTAAAATACAGGCCTAAAACATGCTGAAAATCGATATTTTAGCTGCCCAAAGTCAATATGTGTATGCATTTTCTGTACCCGTTTATATCTCAAATTCAGGCTCAAAACACCCGAAAATTCGATATTTTTGGGTCCCAAAAGCTATCTGTACATGTCTACTCCGTGTTAGAGTATTTTTAAAATACAGGCCCAAAACATACTAAAAATCGATAATTTAGGTGCCCAAAGTCGATATGTGCATGCATCTTCTGTACCCGTTTATATCTCAAATTCAGGCTCAAAACACCCGAAAATTCAATATTTTTGGGTCCCAAAAGCCATCTGTACGTGCATACTCCGTGTTAGAGTGTTTTTAAAATACAGGCCCAAAACATGCTGAAAATCGATATTTTATTTGCCCAAAGTCAATATGGGTATGCATCTTTTGTACCCGTGTATATCCCTTATTCAGGTTCAAAACACCCGAAAATTCGATATTTTGGGGTCCCAGAAGCGATCTGTACATGCCTACTCCTTGCTAGAATGTTTTCAAGATACAGACCCAAAACATGCTCAAAATCGATATTTTAAGTGCAAAAAGTCGATATGTGAATGCATCTTCTGTACCCGTTTATATCTCAAATTCATGCTCAAAAGTCCGAAAATTCGATATTTTTGGGTCCCTTAAGCAATCTGCACATGCCTACTCAGTGCTAGAATGTTTTTAAAATACAGGCCCAAAACATGCTATAAATCGATATTTTAGGTGTCTAAAGTCGATATGTGCATGCATCATCTGTACCCGTTTATATCCCAAACTCTCGTTCAAAACACCAGAAACTTCGATATTTTGGGGTCCCAGAAGCGATCTGTACATGCCTACTCAGTACTAGAATATTTTCAAATTATACGCCCAAAACATACTAAAAATCGATATTTTGGGTGTCAAAGTCGATATGTGCATGCATCTTCTGTACCCGTTTATATCTCAATTTCAGGCTCAAAACACCCGAAAATTCAATGTTTTTGGGTTCCAGAAGCGATATGTACGTGCATACTCCGTGTTAGAGTGTTTTTAAAATACAGGCCCAAAACATGCTGAAAATCGATATTTTATGTGCCCAAAGTCAATATGTGTATGCATCCTCTGTACCCGGTTATATCTCAAATTCAGGCTCAAAACTCCGAAAATTCGATATTTTTATGTCCCAGAAGCGATCTGTACATGCATACTCCGTGTTAGAGTGTTTTTAAAATGCAGGCCCAAAACATGCTGAAAATTGATATTTTAGGTGCACAAAGTCAATATGTGTATGCATTCTCTGTACCCGGTTATATCTCAAATTCAGGCTCAAAACATCCGAAAATTCAATATTTTTTGGTCCCAGAAACGATCTGTACATGCCTACTCAGTGCTAGAATGTTTTCAAAATAGAGGCTCAGAACATGCTAAAAATCGATATTTTGGGTGCCCAAAGTCGATATGTGCATGCATCTTCTGTACCCGTTTATATCTCAAATTCAGGCTCAAAACACCCAAAAATTCGATATTTTTGTGTCCCAGGAGCGATCTGTACGTGTCTATTCCGTGTTAGTGTTTTAAAAATATAGACCCAAAATATGCTCAAAATCGATATTATGGGTGCCCAAAGTCGATATGTGCATGCATCTTCTGTACCCGTTTATGTCTCAAATTCAGACTCAAAACACCCGAATATTCGATATTTTTGGGTCCCAAAAGCCATCTGTACATGCATACTCCGTGTTAGAGTATTTTTAAAATACAGTCCAAAAACATGCTGAAAATCGATATTTTAGCTGCCCAAAGTCAATATGTGTATGCATCTTCTGTACCCGTTTATATCTCAAATTCAGGCTCAAAACACCCGAAAATTCGATATTTTTAGGTCCCAAAAGCGATCTGTACATGTCTACTCAGTGTTAGAGTATTTTTAAAATACAGGCCCAAAACATACTAAAAATCGATATTTTAGGTGCCCAAAGTCAATATGTGCATGCATCTTCTGTACCCGTTTATATCTCAAATTCAGGCTCAAAACAAATGAAAAATCAATGTTTTTGGGTCCCAGAAGCGATCTGTACGTCTATACCCCGTGTTAGAGTGTTTTTAAAATACAGGCCCAAAACATGCTAAAAATCGATATTTTATGTGCCCAAAGTCAATATGTGTATGCATTCTCTGTACCCTGTTATATCTCAAATTCAGGCTCAAAACACCCGAAAATTCAATATTTTTGGGTCCCAGAAGCGATCTGTACATGCCTACTCAGTGCTAGAATGTTTTCAAAATAGAGGCTCAGAACATTCTAAAAATCGATATTTTGGGTGCCCAAAGTCGATATGTGCATGCATCTTGTGTACCCGTTTATATCTCAAATTCAGGCTCAAAACACCCGAAAATTCGATATTTTTAGGTCCCAAAAGCGATCTGTACATGTCTACTCAGTGTTAGAGTATTTTTAAAATACAGGCCCAAAACATACTAAAAATCGATATTTTAGGTGCCCAAAGTCAATATGTGCATGCATCTTCTGTACCCGTTTATATCTCAAATTCAGGCTCTAAACAAACGAAAAATCAATGTTTTTGGGTCCCAGAAGCGATCTGTACGTCTATACCCCGTGTTAGAGTGTTTTTAAAATACAGGCCCAAAACATGCTAAAAATCGATATTTTATGTGCCCAAAGTCAATATGTGTATGCATTCTCTGTACCCGGTTATATCTCAAATTCAGGCTCAAAACACCCGAAAATTCAATATTTTTGGGTCCCAGAAGCGATCTGTACATGCCTACTCAGTGCTAGAATGTTTTCAAAATAGAGGCTCAGAACATTCTAAAAATCGATATTTTGGGTGCCCAAAGTCGATATGTGCATGCATCTTCTGTACCCGTTTATATCTCACATTCAGGCTCAAAACACCCGAAAATTCAATATTTTTGGGTCCCAGAAGCGATCTGTACGTGCATACTCCGTGTTAGAGTGTTTTTAAAATACAGGCCCAAAACATGCTAAAAATCGATATTTTATGTGGCCAAAGTCAATATGTGTATGCATCTTCTGTACCCGTGTATATCCCTAATTCAGGTTCAAAACACCAGAAAATTCGATATTTTGGGGTTCCAGAAGCGATCTGTACATGCCTACTCCTTGCTAGAATGTTTTCAAGATACAGAACAAAAACATGCTCAAAATCGATATTTTAAGTGCAAAAAGTCGATATGTGCATGCATCTTCTGTACCCGTTTATATCTCAAATTCAGGCTCAAAACACCCGAAAATTCGATATTTTTAGGTACCAAAAGCGATCTGTACATGTCTACTCCGTGTTAGAGTATTTTTAAAATACAGGCCCAAAACATACTAAAAATCGATATTTTAGGTGCCCAAAGTCGATATGTGCATGCATCTTCTGTACCCGTTTATATCTCAAATTCAGGCTCAAAACAAACGAAAAATCAATGTTTTTGGGTCCCAGAAGCGATCTGTACGTGCATACCCCGTGTTAAAGTGTTTTTAAAATACAGGCCCAAAACATGCTGAAAATCGATATTTTATGTGCCCAAAGTCAATATGTGTATGCATTCTCTGTACCCGGTTATATCTCAAATTCAGGCTCAAAACACCCGAAAATTCAATATTTTTGGGTCCCAGAAGCGATCTGTACATGCCTACTCAGTGCTAGAATGTTTTCAAAATAGAGGCTCAGAACATTCTAAAAATCGATATTTTGGGTGCCCAAAGTCGATATGTGCATGCATCTTGTGTACCCGTTTATATCTCAAATTCAGGCTCAAAACACCCGAAAATTCGATATTTTTAGGTCCCAAAAGCGATCTGTACATGTCTACTCAGTGTTAGAGTATTTTTAAAATACAGGCCCAAAACATACTAAAAATCGATATTTTAGGTGCCCAAAGTCAATATGTGCATGCATCTTCTGTACCCGTTTATATCTCAAATTCAGGCTCAAAACAAACGAAAAATCAATGTTTTTGGGTCCCAGAAGCGATCTGTACGTCTATACCCCGTGTTAGAGTGTTTTTAAAATACAGGCCCAAAACATGCTAAAAATCGATATTTTATGTGCCCAAAGTCAATATGTGTATGCATTCTCTGTACCCGGTTATATCTCAAATTCAGGCTCAAAACACCCGAAAATTCAATATTTTTGGGTCCCAGAAGCGATCTGTACATGCCTACTCAGTGCTAGAATGTTTTCAAAATAGAGGCTCTGAACATTCTAAAAATCGATATTTTGGGTGCCCAAAGTCGATATGTGCATGCATCTTCTGTACCCGTTTATATCTCACATTCAGGCTCAAAACACCCGAAAATTCAATATTTTTGGGTCCCAGAAGCGATCTGTACGTGCATACTCCGTGTTAGAGTGTTTTTAAAATACAGGCCCAAAACATGCTAAAAATCGATATTTTATGTGGCCAAAGTCAATATGTGTATGCATCTTCTGTACCCGTGTATATCCCTAATTCAGGTTCAAAACACCAGAAAATTCGATATTTTGGGGTTCCAGAAGCGATCTGTACATGCCTACTCCTTGCTAGAATGTTTTCAAGATACAAACCAAAAACATGCTCAAAATCGATATTTTAAGTGCAAAAAGTCGATATGTGCATGCATCTTCTGTACCCGTTTATATCTCAAATTCAGGCTCAAAACACCCGAAAATTCGATATTTTTAGGTACCAAAAGCGATCTGTACATGTCTACTCCGTGTTAGAGTATTTTTAAAATACAGGCCCAAAACATACTAAAAATCGATATTTTAGGTGCCCAAAGTCGATATGTGCATGCATCTTCTGTACCCGTTTATATCTCAAATTCAGGCTCAAAACAAACGAAAAATCAATGTTTTTGGGTCCCAGAAGCGATCTGTACGTGCATACCCCGTGTTAAAGTGTTTTTAAAATACAGGCCCAAAACATGCTGAAAATCGATATTTTATGTGCCCAAAGTCAATATGTGTATGCATTCTCTGTACCCGGTTATATCTCAAATTCAGGCTCAAAACACCCGAAAATTCAATATTTTTGGGTCCCAGAAGCGATCTGTACATGCCTACTCAGTGCTAGAATGTTTTCAAAATAGAGGCTCAGAACATTCTAAAAATCGATATTTTGGGTGCCCAAAGTCGATATGTGCATGCATCTTGTGTACCCGTTTATATCTCAAATTCAGGCTCAAAACACCCGAAAATTCGATATTTTTGTGTCGCAGGAGCGATCTGTACGTGTCTATTACGTGTTAGAGTATTTTAAAAATACAGGCCCAAAATATGCTCAAAATCGATATTTTGGGTGCCGAAAGTCGATATGTGCATGTATCTCCTGTACCCGTTTATGTCTCAAATTCAGACTTAAAACACCCGAATATTCGATATTTTTGTGTCCCAAAAGCCATCTGTACATGCATACTCCGTGTTAGAGTATTTTTAAAATACAGGCCTAAAACATGCTGAAAATCGATATTTTAGCTGCCCAAAGTCAATATGTGTATGCATCTTCTGTACCCGTTTATATCTGAAATTCAGGCTCAAAACACCCGAAAATTCGATATTTTTGGGTCCCAGAAGCGATCTGTACATGCCTACTCAGTGCTAGAATGTTTTCAAAATAGAGGCTCAGAACATTCTAAAAATCGATATTTTGGGTGCCCAAAGTCGATATGTGCATGCATCTTCTGTACTCGTTTATATCTCAAATTCAGGCTCAAAACACCCAAAAATTCGATATTTTTGTGTCGCAGGAGCGATCTGTACGTGTCTATTCCGTGTTAGAGTATTTTAAAATTACAGGCCCAAAATATGCTCAAAATCGATATTTTGGGTGCCCAAAGTCGATATGTGCATGCATCTTCTGTACCCGTTTATATCTCAAATTCAGGCTCAAAACACCCAAAAATTCCATATTTTTGGGTCCCAAAAGCGATCTGTACATATCTACTCTGTGTTAGAGTATTTTTAAAATAGAGGCCGAAAACATACTAATAATCGATATTTTAGTTGCACAAAGTCGATATGTGCATCCATCTTCTATACCCGTTTATATCTCAAATTCAGGCTCAAAACACCCGAAAATTCAATATTTTTGGGTCCCTTAAGCGATCTGTACATGTCTACTCCGTGTTAGAGTATTTTTAAAATAGAGGCCCAAAACATACTAAAAATCGATATTTTAGGTGCCCAAAGTCATTATGTGCATCCATCTTCTATACCCGTTTATATCTCAAATGTAGGCTCAAAACACCCGAAAATTCGATATTTTTGTGTCGCAGGAGCGATCTGTACGTGTCTATTACGTGTTAGAGTATTTTAAAAATACAGGCCCAAAATATGCTCAAAATCGATATTTTGGGTGCCGAAAGTCGATATGTGCATGTATCTCCTGTACCCGTTTATGTCTCAAATTCAGACTTAAAACACCCGAATATTCGATATTTTTGTGTCCCAAAAGCCATCTGTACATGCATACTCCGTGTTAGAGTATTTTTAAAATACAGGCCTAAAACATGCTGAAAATCGATATTTTAGCTGCCCAAAGTCAATATGTGTATGCATCTTCTGTACCCGTTTATATCTGAAATTCAGGCTCAAAACACCCGAAAATTCGATATTTTTGGGTCCCAGAAGCGATCTGTACATGCCTACTCAGTGCTAGAATGTTTTCAAAATAGAGGATCAGAACATTCTAAAAATCGATATTTTGGGTGCCCAAAGTCGATATGTGCATGCATCTTCTGTACTCGTTTATATCTCAAATTCAGGCTCAAAACACCCAAAAATTCGATATTTTTGTGTCGCAGGAGCGATCTGTACGTGTCTATTCCGTGTTAGAGTATTTTAAAAATACAGGCCCAAAATATGCTCAAAATCGATATTTTGGGTGCCCAAAGTCGATATGTGCATGCATCTTCTGTACCCGTTTATATCTCAAATTCAGGCTCAAAACACCCAAAAATTCCATATTTTTGGGTCCCAAAAGCGATCTGTACATATCTACTCTGTGTTAGAGTATTTTTAAAATAGAGGCCGAAAACATACTAAAAATCGATATTTTAGTTGCCCAAAGTCGATATGTGCATCCATCTTCTATACCCGTTTATATCTCAAATTCAGGCTCAAAACACCCGAAAATTCAATATTTTTGGGTCCCTTAAGCGATCTGTACATGTCTACTCCGTGTTAGAGTATTTTTAAAATAGAGGCCCAAAACATACTAAAAATCGATATTTTAGGTGCCCAAAGTCATTATGTGCATCCATCTTCTATACCCGTTTATATCTCAAATTTAGGCTCAAAACACCCAAAAATTCGATATTTTTGGGTCCCAAAAGCGATATGTACATGTCTACTCAATGTTAGAGTATTTTTAAAATACAGGCCCAAAACATACTAAAAATCGATATTTTAGGTGCCCAAAGTCGATATGTGCATGCATCTTCTGTACCCGTTTATATCTCAAATTCAGGCTTAAAACACCCGAAAATTCAATATTTTTGGGTCCCTTAAGCGATCTGTACATGCATACTCAGTGCTAGAATGTTTTCAAAATATAGGCTCAAAACATGCTAAAAATCGATATTTTACGTGTCCAAAGTCGATATGTGCATACATCTTTTGTACCCGTTTATATCCCAAATTCAACCTCAAAACACCCGAAAATTCGATATTTTTTGGTTCACAGAAGCAATCTGTACATATCTACTCAATGAAAGAATATTTTCAAAATATAGGCCCAAAACAAGCTAAAAATCGATATTATAGGTGCCCAATGTCGATATGTGAATGCATATGCTGTACCCGTTTATATCTCAAATTTAGGCTCAAAACACCCGAAAATTCGATATTTTTGGGTCCAAGAAGTGATCTGTACATGCCTACTCAGTCCTAGAATATTTTCAAAATATAGGGTCAAAACATGCTAAAAATCGATATTTTATGTGTCCCAAGTCAATATGTGAATGCATCTTCTGTACCCGTTTATATCCCAAATTCAGGCTCAAAACACCCGAAAATTCAATATTTTTGTGTCCCAGAAGCGATCTGTACATGCATACTCCGTGTTAGAGTGTTTTTTTAAAATGCAAGCCCAAAACATGCTGAAAATTGATATGTTAGGTGCACAAAGTCAATATGTGTATGCATTCTCTGTACCCGGTTATATCTCAAATTCAGGCTCAAAACACCCGAAAATTCAATATTTTTGGGTCCCAGAAGCGATCTGTACATGCCTACTCAGTGCTAGAATGTTTTCAAAATAGAGGCTCAGAACATGCTAAAAATCGATATTTTGGGTGCCCAAAGTCGATATGTGCATGCATCTTCTGTACCCGTTTATATCTCAAATTCAGGCTCAAAACACCCAAAAATTCGATATTTTTGTGTCCCAGGAGCGATCTGTACGTGTCTATTCCGTGTTAGAGTATTTTAAAAATACAGACCCAAAATATGCTCAAAATCGATATTTTATGTAGCCAAAGTCAATATGTGTATGCATCTTCTGTACCCGTGTATATCCCTAATTCAGGTTCAAAACACCAGAAAATTCGATATTTTGGGGTTCCAGAAGCGATCTGTACATGCCTACTCCTTGCTAGAATGTTTTCAAGATACAGACCAAAAACATGCTCAAAATCGATATTTTAAGTGCAAAAAGTCGATATGTGCATGCATCTTCTGTACCCGTTTATATCTCAAATTCAGGCTCAAAACACCCGAAAAATCGATATTTTTAGGTACCAAAAGCGATCTGTACATGTCTACTCCGTGTTAGAGTATTTTTAAAATACAGGCCCAAAACATACTAAAAATCGATATTTTAGGTGCCCAAATTCGATATGTGCATGCATCTTCTGTACCCGTTTATATCTCAAATTCAGGCTCAAAACAAACGAAAAATCAATGTTTTTGGGTCCCAGAAGCGATCTGTACGTGCATACCCCGTGTTAAAGTGTTTTTAAAATACAGGCCCAAAACATGCAGAAAATCGATATTTTATGTGCCCAAAGTCAATATGTGTATGCATCTTCTGTACCCGTGTATATCCCTAATTCAGGTTCAAAACACCAGAAAATTCGATATTTTTGGGTCCCAGAAGCGATCTGTACATGCCTACTCCTTGCTAGAATGTTTTACAAGATACAGACCCAAAACATGCTCAAAATCGATATTTTAGGTGCCCAAAGTCAATATGTGTATGCATTCTCTGTACCCGGTTATATCTCAAATTCAGGCTCAAAACACCCGAAAATTCAATATTTTTGGGTCCCAGAAGCGATCTGTACATGCCTACTCAGTGCTAGAATGTTTTCAAAATAGAGGCTCAGAACATTCTAAAAATCGATATTTTGGGTGCCCAAAGTCGATATGTGCATGCATCTTCTGTACCCGTTTATATCTCACATTCATTCTCAAAACACCCGAAAATTCAATATTTTTGGGTCCCAGAAGCGATCTGTACGTGCATACTCCGTGTTAGAGTGTTTTTAAAATACAGGCCCAAAACATGCTAAAAATCGATATTTTATGTGGCCAAAGTCAATATGTGTATGCATCTTCTGTACCCGTGTATATCCCTAATTCAGGTTCAAAACACCAGAAAATTCGATATTTTGGGGTTCCAGAAGCGATCTGTACATGCCTACTCCTTGCTAGAATGTTTTCAAGATACAGACCAAAAACATGCTCAAAATCGATATTTTAAGTGCAAAAAGTCGATATGTGCATGCATCTTCTGTACCCGTTTATATCTCATTTTCAGGCTCAAAACACCCGAAAAATCGATATTTTTAGGTACCAAAAGCGATCTGTACATGTCTACTCCGTGTTAGAGTATTTTTAAAATACAGGCCCAAAACATACTAAAAATCGATATTTTAGGTGCCCAAAGTCGATATGTGCATGCATCTTCTGTACCCGTTTATATCTCAAATTCAGGCTCAAAACAAACGAAAAATCAATGTTTTTGGGTCCCAGAAGCGATCTGTACGTGCATACCCCGTGTTAAAGTGTTTTTAAAATACAGGCCCAAAACATGCTGAAAATCGATATTTTATGTGCCCAAAGTCAATATGTGTATGCATTCTCTGTACCCGGTTATATCTCAAATTCAGGCTCAAAACACCCGAAAATTCAATATTTTTGGGTCCCAGAAGCGATCTGTACATGCCTACTCAGTGCTAGAATGTTTTCAAAATAGAGGCTCAGAACATTCTAAAAATCGATATTTTGGGTGCCCAAAGTCGATATGTGCATGCATCTTGTGTACCCGTTTATATCTCAAATTCAGGCTCAAAACACCCGAAAATTCGATATTTTTGTGTCGCAGGAGCGATCTGTACGTGTCTATTACGTGTTAGAGTATTTTAAAAATACAGGCCCAAAATATGCTCAAAATCGATATTTTGGGTGCCGAAAGTCGATATGTGCATGTATCTCCTGTACCCGTTTATGTCTCAAATTCAGACTTAAAACACCCGAATATTCGATATTTTTGTGTCCCAAAAGCCATCTGTACATGCATACTCCGTGTTAGAGTATTTTTAAAATACAGGCCTAAAACATGCTGAAAATCGATATTTTAGCTGCCCAAAGTCAATATGTGTATGCATCTTCTGTACCCGTTTATATCTCAAATTCAGGCTCAAAACACCCGAAAATTCGATATTTTTGGGTCCCAGAAGCGATCTGTACATGCCTACTCAGTGCTAGAATGTTTTCAAAATAGATGCTCAGAACATTCTAAAAATCGATATTTTGGGTGCCCAAAGTCGATATGTGCATGCATCTTCTGTACTCGTTTATATCTCAAATTCAGGCTCAAAACACCCAAAAATTCGATATTTTTGTGTCGCAGGAGCGATCTGTACGTGTCTATTCCGTGTTAGAGTATTTTAAAAATACAGGCCCAAAATATGCTCAAAATCGATATTTTGGGTGCCCAAAGTCGATATGTGCATGCATCTTCTGTACCCGTTTATATCTCAAATTCAGGCTCAAAACACCCAAAAATTCCATATTTTTGGGTCCCAAAAGCGATCTGTACATATCTACTCTGTGTTAGAGTATTTTTAAAATAGAGGCCGAAAACATACTAAAAATCGATATTTTAGTTGCCCAAAGTCGATATGTGCATCCATCTTCTATACCCGTTTATATCTCAAATTCAGGCTCAAAACACCCGAAAATTCAATATTTTTGGGTCCCTTAAGCGATCTGTACATGTCTACTCCGTGTTAGAGTATTTTTAAAATAGAGGCCCAAAACATACTAAAAATCGATATTTTAGGTGCCCAAAGTCATTATGTGCATCCATCTTCTATACCCGTTTATATCTCAAATTTAGGCTCAAAACACCCAAAAATTCGATATTTTTGGGTCCCAAAAGCGATATGTACATGTCTACTCAATGTTAGAGTATTTTTAAAATACAGGCCCAAAACATACTAAAAATCGATATTTTAGGTGCCCAAAGTCGATATGTGCATGCATCTTCTGTACCCGTTTATATCTCAAATTCAGGCTTAAAACACCCGAAAATTCAATATTTTTGGGTCCCTTAAGCGATCTGTACATGCATACTCAGTGCTAGAATGTTTTCAAAATATAGGCTCAAAACATGCTAAAAATCGATATTTTACGTGTCCAAAGTCGATATGTGCATACATCTTTTGTACCCGTTTATATCCCAAATTCAACCTCAAAACACCCGAAAATTCGATATTTTTTGGTTCACAGAAGCAATCTGTACATATCTACTCAATGAAAGAATATTTTCAAAATATAGGCCCAAAACAAGCTAAAAATCGATATTATAGGTGCCCAATGTCGATATGTGAATGCATATGCTGTACCCGTTTATATCTCAAATTTAGGCTCAAAACACCCGAAAATTCGATATTTTTGGGTCCAAGAAGTGATCTGTACATGCCTACTCAGTCCTAGAATATTTTCAAAATATAGGGTCAAAACATGCTAAAAATCGATATTTTATGTGTCCCAAGTCAATATGTGTATGCATCTTCTGTACCCGTTTATATCCCAAATTCAGGCTCAAAACACCCGAAAATTCAATATTTTTGTGTCCCAGAAGCGATCTGTACATGCATACTCCGTGTTAGAGTGTTCTTTTAAAATGCAAGCCCAAAACATGCTGAAAATTGATATGTTAGGTGCACAAAGTCAATATGTGTATGCATTCTCTGTACCCGGTTATATCTCAAATTCAGGCTCAAAACACCCGAAAATTCAATATTTTTGGGTCCCAGAAGCGATCTGTACATGCCTACTCAGTGCTAGAATGTTTTCAAAATAGAGGCTCAGAACATGCTAAAAAATCGATATTTTGGGTGCCCAAAGTCGATATGTGCATGCATCTTCTGTACCCGTTTATATCTCAAATTCAGGCTCAAAACACCCAAAAATTCGATATTTTTGTGTGCCAGGAGCGATCTGTACGTGTCTATTCCGTGTTAGAGTATTTTAAAAATACAGGCCCAAAATATGCTCAAAATCAATATTTTGGGTGCCCAAAGTCGATATGTGCATGCATCTTCTGTACCCGTTTATGTCTCAAATTCAGACTCAAAACACCCGAATATTCGATATTTTTTGGGTCCCAAAAGCCATCTGTACATGCATACTCCGTGTTAGAGTATTTTTAAAATACAGGCCTAAAAGATGCTGAAAATCGATATTTTAGCTGCCCAAAGTCAATATGTGTATGCATCTTCTGTACCCGTTTATATCTCAAATTCAGGCTCAAAACACCCGAAAATTCGATATTTTGGGGTCCCAAAAGCGATCTGTACATGTCTACTCCGTGTTAGAGTATTTTTAAAATACAGGCCCAAAACATACTAAAAATCGAAATATTAGGTGCCCAAAGTCGATATGTGCATGCATCTTCTGTACCCGTTTATATCTCAAATTCAGGCTCAAAATACCCGAAAATTCAATATTTTTGGGTCCCATTAAGCGATCTGTACATGCATACTCCGTGTTAGAGTATTTTCAAAATACAGGCCCAAAACATGCTGAAAATCGATATTTTAGCTGCCCAAAGTCAATATGTGTATGCATCTTCTGTACCCGTCTCTATCTCAAATTCAGGTTCAAAACACCCGAAAATTCGATATTTTTGTGTCCCCGAAGCGATCTGTACATGCCTACTCCGTGTTAGAGTATTTTCAAAATACAGGCCCAAAACATGCTCAAAATCGATATTTTAGGTGCCCAAAGTCGATATGTGCATGCATCTTCTGTATCCGTCTATATCCCAAATTCAGGTTCAAAACACCAGAAAATTCGATATTTTGGGGTCCCAGAAGCGATCTGTACATGCCTACTCAGTCCTAGAATGTTTTCAAAATATAGGGTCAAAACATGCTAAAAATCGATATTTTATGTGTCCCAAGTCAATATGTGTATGCATCTTCTGTACCCGTTTATATCCCAAATTCAGGCTCAAAACACCCGAAAATTCGATATTTTTGGGTCACAGAAGCGATCTGTACATGCCTACTCTGTGTTAGAGTATTTTCAAAATATAGGCCAAAAACATGCTAAAAATCGATATTTTGGGTGCCCAAAGTTGATATCTGCATGCATCTTCAGTACCCGTTTCTATCTCAAATTCAGGCTAAAAACGACGGAAAAATTAATATTTTTGGGCCCCAAGAAGCGATCTGTACCTGCCTACTCAGTACCAGAATGTTTTCAAAATATAGGCTCAAAACATGCTAAAAATCGATTATTTAGGTGTCCAATGTCGATATGTGCATGCATCTTCAGTACCCGTTTCTATCTAGAATTCAGGCTCAAAACACACGAAAATTCGATATTTTTGTGTCACAGAAGATATCTGTACATGCCTACTTCGTGTTAGAGTATTTACAAAATACATGTCCAAAACATGCTGAAATTCGATATTTTGGGTGCGAAAAGTCGAAATGTGCATTTATCTTCTGTACCCGTTTATATCTAGAATTCAGGGTCAAAACACCCGAAAATTCGATATTTTTGTGTCACAGAAGATATCTGTACATGCCTACTCTTTGCTAGAATGTTTTCAAGATACAGACCCAAAATATGCTCAAAATCGATATTTTTGGTGCAAAAAGTAGATATGAGCATGCATCTTCAGTACCCGTTTATATCTCAAATGCAGGCTCAAAACACCCAAAATTTCGATATTTTTGGGTCACAGAAGCTATCTGTACATGCCTACTCAGTGAAAGAATATTTTCAAAATATAGGCCAAAAACAAGCTAAAAATCGATATTATAGGTTCCCAATGTCGATATGTGCATTCATATGCTGTACCCGTTTATATCTCAAATTCAGGCTCAAAATACCCGAAAATTTAATATTTTTGGGTCCCAGAAGCGATCTGTACATGCCTACTCCCAGTTAGAGTACTTTCAAAATACAGGCTATAAAACATGCTGAAAATCGATATTTTAGGTGCCCAAAGTCGGTATGTGCATGCATCTTCTGTACCCGTTTATATCTCAAATTCATGCTCAAAACCCCCGAAAATTCGAGATTTTTGGGTGCCAGAAGCGATCTGTACATGCCTACTCCGTGTTAGAGTATTTTCAAAATACATGCCAAAAACATGCTGAAAATCGATATTTTAGCTACACATAGTCGATATGTGCATGCATCTTCTGTACCCGTTTATATCCCAAATTCAGGCTCAAAACAACCGAAAATTCGATATTTTTGGGTCCCAGAAGCGATCTGTTCATGCCTACTCCGTGTTTGAGTACTTTCAAAATACAGGCCCAAAACATGCTAAAAATCGATATTTTAGGTGCCCAAAGTGGATATGAGCATGCATCTTCTGTACCCGATTATATCCCAAATTCAGGCTCAAAATTCCCGAAAATTCGATGTTTTTGGGCCCCAGAAGCAATCTGTACATGCCTATTCCGTGTTAGAGTATTTTCAAAACACAGGCCCAAAACATGCTGAAAATCGATATTTGAGGTGCCCAAAGTCAATATGTGTATGCATCTTCTGTACCCGTTTATATCCCAAATTCAGGCTCAAAACACCCGAAAATTCGATATTTTTGGGTCCCAGAAGCGATCTGTACATGCCTACTCTGTGTTAGAGTATTTTCAAAATATAGGCCCAAAACATGTTAAATATCGATATCTTGGGTGCCGAAAGTTGATATCTGCATGCATCTTCAGTACCCGTTTATATCTCAAATTCAGGCTCAAATTGACGGAAAATTCAATTTTTTGGGTCCCAGAAGCGATTTGTACATGCCTACTCAGTGCTAGAATGTTTTCATAATATAGGCTCAAAACATGCTAAAATTCGATAATTTAGGTGCCCAAAGTCGATATGTGCATGCATCTTCTGTACCCGTTTATATCTCAAATTCATGCTCAAAACACCCGAAAATTCGAGATTTTTGGGTCCCAGAAACGATCTGTACATGCCTACTCCGTGTTAGAGTATTTTCAAAATTCAGGCCCAAAACATGCTGAAAATCGATATTTTAGCTCCACAAAGTCGATATGTGCATGCATCTTCTGTACCCGTTTATATCTCAAATTCAGGCTCAAAACACCCGAAAATTCAATATTTTTGGGTCCCAGAAGCGATCTGTACATGCCTACTCTGTGTTAGTGTATTTTTTTAAAATATAGGCTCAAAACATGCTAAAAATCGATAATTTAGGTGTCCAAAGTCGATATGTGCATGCATCTTCTGTACCTGTTTATATCTCAAATTCAGACTCAAGACACCCGAAAATTCGATATTTTTTGGTCCCTGAAGTAACTTGTACATGCCTACGCTTTTCTAGAATGTTTTCAAGATACAGACCCAAAATATGCTCAAAATCGATATTTTACGTGTCCAAAGTCGATATGTGCATACATCTTTTGTACCCGTTTATATCTCAAATTCAGGCTCAAAACACCCGAAAATTCGAAATTTTTGAGTCACAGAAGCGATCTGTACATGCCTATTCAGTGATAGAATATTTTTAAAATATAGGCCCAAAACAAGCTAAAAATCGATATTATAGGTGCCCAATGTCGATATGTGCATGCATATGCTGTACCCGTTTATATCTCAAATTCAGGCTCAAAACACCCGAAAATTTAATATATTTGGGTCCCAGAAGCGATCTGTACGTGCCTACTCCGTGTTAGAGTACTTTCAAAATATAGGCCATAAAACATGCTGAAAATCGATTTTTTAGGTGCCCAAAGTCGATATGCGCATGCATCTTCTGTACCCGTTTATATCTGAAATTCAGGCTCAAAACACCCGGAAATTCGATATTTTTGGGTCAGACAAGCGATATGTACATGCCTACTTCTTGTTAGAGTATTTTCACAATACAAACCCAAAACATGCTCAAAATCGATATTTTAGGTGCAAAAAGTCAATATGAGCATGCATCTTCATTACCTGTTTACATATCAAATTCAGGCTCAAAACACCCGAAAATTCAATATTTTTGGGTTCCAGAAGCGACCTGTATATGCCTACTCCATGTTAGAATGTTTTCAAGATACAGACCCAAAACATGCCCAAAATCGATATTTTAGGTGCAAGAAGTCGATATGTGCATGCATCTTCAGTACCCGTTTATATCTCAAATTCAGTCTCAAAATGCCCGAAAATTCTATATTTTTGGGTCCCAGAAGCGATCTGTACATGCCTACTCTGTGTTAGAGTATTTTCAAAATATAGGCCCAAAACATGTTAAATATCGATATCTTGGATGCCGAAAGTTGATATCTGCATGCATCTTCAGTACCCGTTTATATCTCAAATTCAGGCTCAAATTGACGGAAAATTCAATGTTTTTGGGTCCCAGAAGCGATTTGTACATGCCTACTCAGTGCTAGAATGTTTTCATAATATAGGCTCAAAACATGCTAATATTCGATAATTTAGGTGCCCAAAGTCGATATGTGCATACATCTTTTGTACCCGTTTATATCCCAAATTCAGGCTCAAAACACCCGGAAATTCGATATTTTTGGGTCCCAAAAGCCATCTGTACATGCATACTCAGTAATAGAATGTTTTTAAAATATAGGCCCAAAACAAGCTAAAAATCGATATTTTAGGTGCCCAAAGTCGATATGTGCATGCATCTTCTGTACTCGTTTATATCTCAAATTCAGGCTCAAAACACCCGAAAATTCGATATTTTTGTGTCCCAGAAGCGATCTGTACATGCCTACTCCGGGTTAGAGTATTTTCAAAATACAGGCCCAAAACATGCTGAAAATCAATATTTTAGGTGCCCAAAGTCAATACGTACATACTTCTTCTGTACCCGATTATATCTCAAATTCGGTCTCAAAATATCCGAAAATTCGATATTTTGGGTCCCAGAAGCGATCTGTACATGCCTACTTCGTGTTAGAGTATTTTCAAAATAAAGGCCCAAAACATGCTAAAAATCGATATTTTAGGTGCAAAAAGTGGATATGTGCAAGCATCTTCAGTACCCGTTTATATCTCAAATGCAGGCTCAAAACACCCAAAAATTCAATATTTTTGGGTCCCCAAAGCGATCTGTACATGTCTACTCAGTGCTACAATGTTTTCAAAATATTGGCTTAAAACATGCTAAAAATCGATATTTTACGTGTCCAAAGTCGATATGTGCATACATCTTTTGTACCCGTTTATATCCCAAATTCAGGCTCAAAACACCCGGGAATTCGATATTTTTGGGTCCCAAAAGCCATCTGTACATGCATACTCAGTAATAGAATATTTTTAAAATATAGGCCCAAAACAAGCTAAAAATCGATATTTTAGGTGCCCAAAGTCGATATGTGCATGCATCTTCTGTACCCGTTTATATCTCAAATTCAGGCTCAAAACACCCGAAAATTCGATATTTTTGTGTCCCAGAAGCGATCTGTACATGCCTACTCCGGGTTAGAGTATTTTGAAAATACAGGCCCAAAACATGCTGAAAATCAATATTTTAGGTGCCCAAAGTCAATACGTACATACTTCTTCTGTACCCGATTATATCTCAAATTCGGTCTCAAAATATCCGAAAATTCGATATTTTGGGTCCCAGAAGCGATCTGTACATGCCTACTTCGTGTTAGAGTATTTTCAAAATAAAGGCCCAAAACATGCTAAAAATCGATATTTTAGGTGCAAAAAGTGGATATGTGCAAGCATCTTCAGTACCCGTTTATATCTCAAATGCAGGCTCAAAACACCCAAAAATTCAATATTTTTGGGTCCCCGAAGCGATCTGTACATGTCTACTCAGTACTACAATGTTTTCAAAATATTGGCTTAAAACATGCTAAAAATCGATATTTTACGTGTCCAAAGTCGATATGTGCATACATCTTTTGTACCCGTTTATATCCCAAATTCAGGCTCAAAACACCCGGAAATTCGATAATTTTGGGTCAGACAAGCGATCTGTACATGCCTACTCAGTAATAGAATATTTTTAAAATATATGCCCAAAACAAGCTAAAAATCGATATTTTAGGTGCCCAAAGTCGATATGTGCATGCATCTTCTGTACCCGTTTATATCTCAAATTCAGGCTCAAAACACCCGAAAATTCGATATTTTTGTGTCCCAGAAGCGATCTGTACATGCCTACTCCGGGTTAGAGTATTTTCAAAATACAGGCCCAAAACATGCTGAAAATCAATATTTTAGGTGCCCAAAGTCAATACGTACATACTTCTTCTGTACCCGATTATATCTCAAATTCGGTCTCAAAATATCCGAAAATTCGATATTTTGGATCCCAGAAGCGATCTGTACATGCCTACTTCGTGTTAGAGTATTTTCAAAATAAAGGCCCAAAACATGCTAAAAATCGATATTTTAGGTGCAAAAAGTGGATATGTGCAAGCATCTTCAGTACCCGTTTATATCTCAAATGCAGGCTCAAAACACCCAAAAATTCAATATTTTTGGGTCCCCGAAGCGATCTGTACATGTCTACTCAGTACTACAATGTTTTCAAAATATTGGCTTAAAACATGCTAAAAATCGATATTTTACGTGTCCAAAGTCGATATGTGCATACATCTTTTGTACCCGTTTTAATCCCAAATTCAGGCTCAAAACACCCGGAAATTCGATAATTTTGGGTCAGACAAGCGATCTGTACATGCCTACTCAGTAATAGAATATTTTTAAAATATAGGCCCAAAACAAGCTAAAAATCGATATTTTAGGTGCCCAAAGTCGATATGTGCATGCATCTTCTGTACCCGTTTATATCTCAAATTCAGGCTCAAAACACCCGAAAATTCGATATTTTTGTGTCCCAGAAGCGATCTGTACATGCCTACTCCGTGTTAGAGTATTTTCAAAATACAGGCCCAAAACATGCTGAAAATCAATATTTTAGGTGCCCAAAGTCAATACGTACATACTTCTTCTGTACCCGATTATATCTCAAATTCGGTCTCAAAATATCCGAAAATTCGATATTTTGGGTCCCAGAAGCGATCTGTACATGCCTACTTCGTGTTAGAGTATTTTCAAAATAAAGGCCCAAAACATGCTAAAAATCGATATTTTGGGTGCCGAAAGTCGATATGTGCATGCATTATCTGTACCCGTTTATATCTCTAATTCAGGCTCAAAACATCCTAAAATTCGGTATTTTTGTGTCCCAGAAGCGATCTGTACATCCCTACTCCATGCTAGAATGTTTTCAAGATACAGACCCAAAACATGCTCAAAATCGATATTTTAGGTGCAAAAAGTCGATATGTGCTTGCATTTTCAGTGCCCGTTTATATCTTAAATTCAGGCTTAAAAAACCAAAAATTTAATATTCTTGGGTCCCAGAAGCGATCTGTACATGTCTACTCAGTGCTTGAATGTTTTAAAATATAGGCTTAAAATAAGCTAAAAATCAATATTTTACGTGTCCAAAGTCGATATGTGCATACATCTTTTGTACCTGTTTATATCCCAAATTCATGCTCAAAACACTCGAAAATTCAAAATTTTGGGTCCCAGAAGCAATCTGTACATGCCTACTCAGTGATAGAATATTTTCAAAATATAAGCCCAAAACATACTAAAAATCGATATTTTAGGTGACCAATGTCGATATGTGCATGCATCTTCTGTACCCGTTTATATCTCAAATTCAGGCTCAAAACACCCGAAAAATCGATATTTTTGGGTTCCAGAACCGATCTGTACATGTCTACTCAGTGCTACAGAAGCGATCTGTACATGCCTACTCCGTGTTACAGAATGTTTTAAAAATACAGGCCCATAACATGATAAAAATCAATATTTTGGGTGCCCAAAGTCAATATGTGCAAGCAACTTCTGTACCCATTTATATCTCAAATTCAGGCTAAAAACACCTGAAAATTCGATATTTTTGTGTTCCAGAAGCGATCTTAACATGCCTACTCCGTGTTAGAGTATTTTGAAAATACAGGCTAAAAACATGCTCAAAATCGATATTTTGGGTGCCCAAAGTCAATATGTGCATGCATCTTCTGCACCCGTTTATATCTCAAATTCAGGCTCAAAACACCAGGAAATTTGATATTTTGGGATCCCATAAGCGATCTGTACATGCCTACTCAGTGCTTGAATAATTTCAAAATATTGGCCCAAAACATGCTAAAAATCGATATTTTTGGTGCCCAAAATCGATATGTGCATGCATCTTCTGTACACGTTTATATCCCAAATTCCGGCTCAAAACACCCGAAAATTCGATATTTTTGGGTCCAAGAATCGATCTGTACATGCCTACTCCGTGTTAGAGTATTTTCAAAATACAGGTCCAAAACATGCTCAAAATCGATATTTTTGGGTGACCAAAGTCGATATGTGCATACATCTACTGTACGCGTTTTTTATATTTCAAATTCAGGCTCAAAACACCCGAAAATTCGATATTTTTGGGTCCCAGAAGCAATCTGTACATGCCTACTCCTTGCTAGAATGTTTTCAAGATACAGACCCAAAACATGCTTAAAATCGATAATTTAGGTGCAAAAAGTCGATATGTGCATGTATTTTCAGTACCATTTTATATCTCAAATTCAAGCTTAAAACACCCGAAAAGTCAATATTTTTGTTTTTTTTAGAAGCGATCTGTACATGCCTACTCCGTGTTAGAGTATTTTCAAAATACAGGCCCAATATATTCTGAAAATCGATATTTTAGGTGCCCAAAGATAATATGTGCATGCATCTTCTTTACCCGTTTATAACTCAAATTCAGGCTCAAAACACCCGAAAATTCGGTATTTTTGGGTCCCAGAAGCGACCTGTACATACCTACTTCGTGTTAGAGTATTTTAAAAAATAAAGGCCCAAAACATGCTAAAAATCGATATTTTAGGTGCCCAAAGTCGAAATGTTCATGCATCTTCTGTACCCGTTTATATCCCAAATTCAGTCTCAAAACACCTGAAAATTCGATATTTTTGGATTCCAGAAGCAATCTCCACATGCATAGTCAGTGCTAGAATATTTTCATAATACAGGCCCAAAACATGCTTAAAATCGATAATATAGGTGATCAAAGTCGATATGTGCATGCATTTTCTGTACCCGTTTATATCCCAAATTCAGACTAAAAACACCTGAAAATTTGATTTTTTTTGGTGCCTGAAGCGATCTGAACATGCTTACACAATGCTAGAATACATTCAAAATATAGGGCCAAAACATCCTGAAAATCGATACTTCAGGTTACCAAAGTCGATATGTGCATGTATCTTCAGTACAGGTTTCTATCTCAAATTCAGGCTCAAAACACCCGAAAATTCTATATTTTTGGGTCCTAGAAGCAATCTGTACATGCCTACTCCTAGTTAGAATGTTTTCAAGATACAGACCCAAAACATGTTCAAAATCGATATTTTAGGTGCCCAAAAGTCGATATGTGCATGCATCTTCTGTACCCGTTTATATCTCAAATTCTGGCTCAAAACACCCGTAAATTCGATATTTTGGGATCCCAGAAGCGATCTGTACATGCCTACTCCATGTTAGAGTATTTTTAATATACAGGCCCAAAACATGCTAAAAATCGATATTTTAGGTGCCCAAAGTCGATATCTCAAATTCAAGCCCAAAACACCCGAAAATTCGATATTTTGGGGTCCCAGAAGCGATCTGTACATGGCTACTCCGTGTTAGAGTATTTTTAATATACAGGCCCAAAACATACTGAAAATCGATCTTTTAGGTGCCTAAAAGTTGATATGTGTATGCATCTTCTGCACACGTTTATATCCCAAATTCAACCTCAAAACACCCGAAAATTCGATATTTTTAGGTCCCAGAAGCGATCTGTACATGCCTACTCAGTGCTAGAATGTTTTCAAAATATAGGCTCAAAACATGCTAAAAATCGATATTTTAAGTGTCCAAAGTCGATATGTGCATGCATCTTCTGTACCCGTTAATATCTCAAATTCAGGCTTAAAACACCCGAAAATTCGATATTTTGGTTTCCCAGAAGTGATCTGTACATATCTACTTTGTGCTAGAATATTTTCAAAATATTGGCTCAAAACATGCAATAAAGCGATATTTTAAGTGTCCAAAGTCGATATGTGCATGCATCTTCTGTACCCGTTTATATCTCAAATTCAGGCTCCAAACACCCGAAAATTCGATATTTTGGGGTCCCAAAAGCGATCTGTACATGCCTACTCAGATATAGGCCCAAAACATGCTGAAAATCAATATTTTAGGAGCCCAAAGTCAATATGTGTATGCATCTTCTGCACCCGTTTATATCTCAAATTCAACCACAAAACACCCGAAAATACAATATTTATCGGTCCCAGAAGCGATCTGTACATGCCTACTCAGTGCTAGAATGTTTTCAAAATATAGGCTCAAAACATGCTAAAAATCGATATTTTAAGTGTCCAAAGTCGATATGTGCATGCATCTTCTGTACCTGTTTATATCTCAAATTCAGGCTCAAAACACCCGAAAATTCGGTATTTTTGGGTCCTAGAAGCGATCTGTACATGCCTACTCCTAGTTAGAATGTTTTCAAGATACAGACCCAAAACATGCTCAAAATCGATATTTTAGGTGCCCCAAAGTCGATATGTGCATGCATCTTCTGTACCCTTTTGTATCTCAAATTCAGGCTCAAAACACACGAAAATTGGATATTTTGGAGTCCCAGAAGCGTTCTGTACATGCCTACTCAGTGCTAGAATATTTTCAAAATTCAGGCCCAAAACATGCTAGAAATCGATATTTTAGGTGCCCAAAGTCGATATTTCAAATTCAAGCCCAAAACACCCGAAAATTCGATATTTTGGGGTCCCAGAAGCGATCTGTACTTGCCTTCTCCGTTTTAGAGTATTTTCAAAATACAGGCCCAAAACATGCTGAAAATCGATATTTTAGGTGCCCAGAGTCAATATGTGCATGCATTTTCTGTACCCGTTTATATCTCAAATTCAGGCTCAAAACACCCGAAAATTCGATATTTTGGGGTCCCAGAAGCGATCTGTACATGCTTACTCAGTGCTAGAATATTTTCAAAATATAGGGCCAAAACATGCTAAAAATCGATATTTTAGGTGCCCAAAGTCGATATCTCAAATTTATCCACAAAACACCCGAAAATTCGATATTTTGGGGTCCCAGAAGCGATCTGTACATGCCTACTCCGTGTTAGAGTACTTTCAAAATACAGGCCCAAAACATACAGAAAATCGATATTTTAGGTGCCCAAAAGTCGATATGTGTATGCATCTTCTGCACCCGTTTATATCCCAAATTCAACCTCAAAACACCCGAAAACTCGATATTTTTGGGTCCCAGAAGCGATCTGTACATGCCTACTCAGTTCTAGAATGTTTTCAAAATATAGGCTAAAAACATGCTAAAAATCGATATTTTTAGTGTCCAAAGTCGATATGTGCATGCATCTTCTGTACCTGTTTATATCTCAAATTCAGGCTCAAAACACCCGAAAATTCGGTATTTTTGGGTCCTAGAAGCGATCTGTACATGCTTGCTCAGTGTTAGAATATTTTCAAGATACAGACACAAAACATGCTCAAAATCGATATTTTAAGTGCCCAAAGTCGATATCTCAAATTCAGTCCCAAAACACCCGAAAATTCGATATTTTGGGGTCCCAGAAGCGATCTGTACATGCTTACTCCGTTTTAGAGTATTTTCAATATACAGGCCCAAAACATACTGAAAATCGATGTTTTAGGTGCCCAAAAGTCGATATGTGTATGCATCTTCTGCACCCGTTTATATCCCAAATTCAACCTCAAAACACCCGAAAATTCGATATTTTTGGGTCCCAGAAGCGATCTGTACATGCCTACTCAGTGCTAGAATGTTTTCAAAATATAGGCTCAAAACATGCTAAAAATCGATATTTTAAGTGTCCAAAGTCGATATGTGCATGCATCTTCTGTACCTGTTTATATCTCAAATTCAGGCTCAAAACACCCGAAAATTCGGTATTTTTGGGTCCTAGAAGCGATCTGTACATGCCTACTCCTAGTTAGAATGTTTTCAAGATACAGACCCAAAACATGCTCAAAATCGATATTTTAGGTGCCCAAAGTCGATATCTCAAATTCAGTCCCAAAACACCCGAAAATTCGATATTTTGGGGTCCCAGAAGCGATCTGTACATGCTTACTCCGTGTTAGAGTATTTTCAATATACAGGCCCAAAACATACTGAAAATCGATCTTTTAGGTGCCCAAAAGTCGATATGTGTATGCATCTTCTGCACCCGTTTATATCCCAAATTCAACCTCAAAACACCCGAAAATTAGATATTTTTGGGTCCCAGAAGCGATCTGTACATGCCTACTCAGTGCTAGAATATTTTCAAAATATAGGCTCAAAACATGCTAAAAATCGATATTTTAAGTGTCCAAAGTCGATATGTGCATGCATCTTCTGTTCCCGTTTATATCTCAAATTCAGGCTTCAAACACCCGAAAATTCGATATTTTGGGGTCCTAGAAGCGATCTGTACAAGCCTACTCAGATACAGGCCGAAAACATGCTAAAAATCGATATTTTAGGTGCCCAAAGTCAATATGTGTATGCATCTTCTGCACCCGTTTATATCTCAAATTCAACCACAAAACACCCGAAAATTCGATATTTTTCGGTACCAGAAGCGATCTGTACATGCCTACTCAGTGCTAGAATGTTTTCAAAATATAGGCTCAAAACATGCTAAAAATCGATATTTTAAGTGTCCAAAGTCGATATGTGCATGCATATTCTGTACCCGTTTATATCTCAAATTCAGGCTCAAAACACCCGAAAAATCGATATTTTTGGGTCCTAGAAGCGATCTGTACTTGCCTACTCCTAGTTAGAATGTTTTCAAGATACAGACCCAAAACATGCTCAAAATCGATATTTTAGGTGCCCAAAAGTCGATATGTGCATTCATATTCTGTACCCGTTTGTATCTCAAATTCAAGCTCAAAACACCCGAAAATTCGATATTTGGGGGTCCCAGAAGCGATCTGTACATGCCTAATCAGTGCTAGAATATTTTCAAAATTCAGGCCCAAAACATGCTAGAAATCGATATTTTAGGTGCCCAAAGTCGATATTTCAAATTCAGGCCCAAAACACCCGAAAATTCGATATTTTGGGGTCCCAGAAGCGATCTGTACATGCCTACTCAGATACAGGCCCAAAACATGCTGAAAATCGATATTTTAGGTGCCCAAAGTCAATATGTGTATGCATCTTCTGCACCCGTTTATATCTCAAATTCAACCACAAAACACCCGAAAATTCGAAATTTTTCGGTCCCAGAAGCGATCTGTACATGCCTACTCAGTGCTAGAATGTTTTCAAAATATAAGCTCAAAACATGCTAAAAATCGATATTTTAAGTGTCCAAAGTCGATAGGTGCATGCATCTTCTGTACCTGTTTATATCTCAAATTCAGGCTCAAAACACCCGAAAATTCGGTATTTTTGGGTCCTAGAAGCGATCTGTACATGCCTACTCCTAGTTAGAATGTTTTCAAGATACAGACCCAAAACATGCTCAAAAACGATATTTTAGGTGCCCAAAGTCGATATCTCAAATTCAGTCCCAAAACAAACGAAAATTCGATATTTTGGGGTCCCAGAAGCGATCTGTACATGCCTAATCAGTGCTAGAATATTTTCAAAATTCAGGTCCAAAACATACTGAAAATCGATATTTTAGGTGCCTAAAAGTCGATATGTGTATGCATCTTCTGCACCCGTTTATATCCCAAATTCAACCTCAAAACACCCGAAAAATCGATATTTTTTGGTCCCAGAAGCGATCTGTACATGCCTACTCAGTTCTAGAATGTTTTCAAAATATAGGCTAAAAACATGCTAAAAATCGATATTTTTAGTGTCCAAAGTCGATATGTGCATGCATCTTCTGTACCTGTTTATATCTCAAATTCAGGCTCAAAACACCCGAAAATTCGGTATTTTTGGGTCCTAGAAGCGATCTGTACATGCTTGCTCAGTGTTAGAATATTTTCAAGATACATACCCAAAACATGCTCAAAATCGATATTTTAAGTGCCCAAAGTCGATATCTCAAATTCAGTCCCAAAACACCCGAAAATTCGATATTTAGGGGTCCCAGAAGCGATCTGTACATGCTTACTCAGTGTTAGAGTATTTTCAATATACAGGCCCAAAACATACTGAAAATCGATCTTTTAGGTGCCCAAAAGTCGATATGTGTATGCATCTTCTGCACCCGTTTATATCCCAAATTCAACCTCAAAACACCCGAAAATTCGATATTTTTGGGTCCCAGAAGCGATCTGTACATGCCTATTCAGTGCTAGAATGTTTTCAAAATATAGGCTCAAAACATGCTAAAAATAGATATTTTAAGTGTCCAAAGTCGATATGTGCATGCATCTTCTGTACCCGTTTATATCTCAAATTCAGGCTTAAAACTCCCGAAAATTCGATATTTTGGGGTCCCAGAAGTGATCTGTACATATCTACTTTGTGCTAGAATATTTTCAAAATATAGGCTCAAAACATGCTAAAAATCGATATTTTAAATGTCCAAAGTCGATATGTGCATGCATCTTCTGTTCCCTTTTATATCTCAAATTCAGGCTTCAAACACCCGAAAATTCGATATTTTGGGGTCCCAGAAGCGATCTGTACATGCCTTCTCAGATACAGGCCCAAAACATGCTAAAAATCGATATTTTAGGTGCCCAAAGTCAATATGTGTATGCATCTTCTGCACCCGTTTATATCTCAAATTCAACCACAAAACACCCGAAAATTCGATATTTTTCGGTCCCAGAAGCGATCTGTACATGCCTACTCAGTGCTAAAATGTTTTCAAAATATAGGCTCAAAACATGCTAAAAATCGATATTTTAAGTGTCCAAAGTCGATATATGCATGCATATTCTGTACCCGTTTATATCTCAAATTCAGGCTCAAAACACCCGAAAAATCGATATTTTTGGGTCCTAGAAGCGATCTGTACTTGCCTACTCCAAGTTAGAATGTTTTCAAGATACAGACCCAAAACATGCTCAAAATCGATATTTTAGGTGCCCAAAAGTCGATATGTGCATTCATATTGTGTACCCGTTTGTATCTCAAATTCAGGCTCAAAACACCCGAAAATTCGATATTTGGGGGTCCCAGAAGCGATCTGTACATGCCTAATCAGTGCTAGAATATTTTCAAAATTAAGGCCCAAAACATGCTAGAAATCGATATTTTAGGTGCCCAAAGTCGATATTTCAAATTCAGGCCCAAAACACCCGAAAATTCGATATTTTGGGGTCCCAGAAGCGATCTGTACATGCCTACTCAGATACAGGCCCAAAACATGCTGAAAATCGATATTTTAGGTGCCCAAAGTCAATATGTGTATGCATCTTCTGCACCCGTTTATATCTCAAATTCAACCACAAAACACCCGAAAATTCGATATTTTTCGGTCCCAGAAGCGATCTGTACATGCCTACTCAGTGCTAGAATGTTTTCAAAATATAGGCTCAAAACATGCTAAAAATCGATATTTTAAGTGTCCAAAGTCGATAGGTGCATGCATCTTCTGTACCTGTTTATATCTCAAATTCAGGCTCAAAACACCCGAAAATTCTATATTTTTGGGTCCTAGAAGCGATCTGTACATGCCTACTCCTAGTTAGAATGTTTTCAAGATACAGACCCAAAACATGCTCAAAATCGATATTTTAGGTGACCAAAAGTCGATATGTGTATGCATCTTCTGCACCCGTATATATCTCAAATTCAGGCCCAAAACAACCGAAAAATCGATATTTTTTGGCCCCAGAAGCGATCTGTACATGCCTACTCAGATACAGGCTCAAAACATGCTAAAAATCGATATTTTATGTGCCCAAAAGTCGATATGTGTATGCATCTTCTGCACCCGTTTATATCCCAAATTCAGGCTCAAAACACCCGAAAATTCGATATTTTTGGGTCCCAGAAGCGATCTGTACATGCGTCCGTGTTAGAGTATTTTCCAAATATTGGCCCAAAACATGCTAAAAATCGATATTGTGGGTGCCCAAAGTCGATATGTGCATGTATTTTCTGTATCCGTTTATATCTCAAATTCAGACTCAAAACACCCGAAAATTCGATATTTTTGGGTCCCAGAAACGATCTGTACATGCCTACTCCGTGTTAGAGTATTTTCAATATACAGGCCAAAAACATGCTCAAAATCGATATTTTGGGTGCCCAAAGTCGATATGTGCATGCATCTTCAGTACCCGTTTACATTCCAAATTGAGGTTCAAAACAACCGAAAATTCAA
The DNA here is from genome assembly GCA_033782935.1 of Petrolisthes cinctipes. NCBI lineage: Eukaryota > Metazoa > Arthropoda > Malacostraca > Decapoda > Porcellanidae > Petrolisthes > Petrolisthes cinctipes. Next base: position 266,326 of record JAWQEG010000410.1, read on the forward strand.
TATTTTTGGGTCCCAGAAGCGATCTGTACATGCTCACTCTGTGCTAGAATATTTTACAAAATATAGGCCTAAAACATGCTGAAAATCGTTTTTTTTTTTGTAAAGAAAGTCGATATGTGCATGCATCTTCTGTACCCGTTTATATCCCAAATTCAGCCTCAAAACACCTGAAAATTCGATATTTTTAGATCCCAGAAGCAATCTCCACATGCATTGTCAGTGCTAGAATATTTTCAAATTACAGGCCCAAAATATGCTTAAAATCGATATTATAGGTGATCTAAGTCGATATCTGCATGCATCTTCTGTTTTCGTTTATATCCCAAATTCAGGCTAAAAACACCTGAAAATTTGATTTTTTTGGGTCCCAGAAGCGATCTGTATATGCCTACTCAGTGTTAGAATATTTTCAAAATACAGGCCCAAAATAAGCTGAAAATCGCAATTTTTCGGTGCCCAAAATCGATATGTGCATGAATAATCAGCACTCGCTTGTATCCCAAATTCAGGCTTAAAACACCTTAAAATTCGATAATTTTTGTTCCCAGAAGGGATCTGTAAATGCCTACTCAATATTAAAATATTTTCAAAATACAGACCCAAAACAAGCTGAAAACCGATATTTTATGTGCCCAAAATCAATATGTGCATTCATCTTCTGTACCCGTTTATATCCCAAATTCAGGCTCAAAACACCCGAAAATTCGATATTTTTGGGTCTCAGAAGCAATCTGAACATTCTTACACAATGCTAGAATACATTCAAAATATAGGGCCAAAACATCCTAAAAATCGATACTTCAGGTGACCAAAGTCGATATGTGAATGTATCTTCAGTACCGGTTTCTATCTCAAATTCAGGCTCAAAACACCCGAAAATTCTATATTTTTGGGTCCTAGAAGCGATCTGTACATGCCTACTCCTAGTTAGAATGTTTTCAAGATACAGACCCAAAACATGCTCAAAATCGATATTTTAGGTGCCCAAAAGTCGATATGTGCATGCATCTTTTGTACCCGTTTATATCTCAAATTCAGGCTCAAAACACCCGAAAATTCGATATTTTGGGGTCCCAGAAGCGATCTGTACATACCTACGCAGTGCCAGAATATTTTCAAAATACAGGCCCAAAACATGCTAAAAATCGATATTTTAGGTGCCGAAAGTCGATATCTCAAATTCAGGCCCAAAACACCCGAAAATTCGATATTTTGGGGTCCCAGAAGCGATTTGTACATGCCTACTACGTGTTAGAGTATTTTTAATATACAAGCCCAAAACATACTGAAAATCGATCTTTTAGGTGCCCAAAAGTCGATATGTGTATGCATCTTCTGCACCCGTTTATATCCCAAATTCAACCTCAAAACACCCGAAAATTCGATATTTTTGGGTCCCAGAAGCGATCTGTACATGCCTAGTCAGTGCTAGAATGTTTTCAAAAGATAGGCTCAAAACATGCTAAAAATCGATATTTTAAGTGTCCAAAGTCGATATGTGCATGCATCTTCTGTACCCGATTATATCTCAAATTCAGGCTTAAAACACCCGAAAATTCGATATTTTGGGGTCCCAGAAGCGATCTGTACATGCCTACTCAGATACAGGCCCAAAACATGCTGAAAATCGATATTTTTGGTGCCCAAAGTAAATATGTGTATACATTTTCTGCACCCGTTTATATCTCAAATTCAACCACAAAACACCCAAAAATTCAATATTTTTCGGCCCCAGAAGCGATCTGTACATGTCTACTCAGTGCTAGAATGTTTTCAAATAATAGGCTCAAAACATGCTAAAAATCGATATTTTAAGTGTCCAAAGTCGACATGTGCATTCATCTTCTGTACCCGTTTATATCTCAAATTCAGGCTCAAAACACCCGAAAAATCGGTATTTTTGGGTCCTAGAAGCGATCTGTACTTGCCTACTCCAAGTTAGAATGTTTTCGGGATACAGACCCAAAACATCCTCAAAATCGATATTTTAGGTGCCCAAAAGTCGATATGTGCATGCAACTTCAGTACCTGTTTATATCTCAAATTCAGGGTCAAAACACCCGAAAATTCGATATTTTTGGGTCCCAGAAGCGATCTGTACATGCCTACTCAGGGCTAGAATATTTTCAAAATATATGCCCAAAACATGCTAAAAATCGATATTTTAACTGCCTTAAGTCGATATCTCAAATTTATGCCCAAAACACCCGAAAATTCGATATTTTGGGGTCCCAGAAGCGATCTGTACATGCCTACTCCGTGTTAGAGTATTTTCAAAATACAGGCCCAAAACATACAGAACATCGATATTTTAGGTGCCCAAAAGTCGATATGTGCATGCATCTTCTATACCCGTTTATATATCAAATTCAGGCTCCAATCTCCCGAAAATTCGATTTTTTGGGGTCCCAGAAGCGATCTGTACATGCCTACTTAGTGCTAGAATATTTTCAAATAATAGGCTCAAAACATGCTAAAAATCGATATTTTAAGTGTCCAAAGTCGATATGTGCATGCATCTTCTGTACCCGTTTATATCTCAAATTCAGGCTCAAAACACCCGAAAAATCGGTATTTTTGGGTCCCAGAAGTGATCTGTACATATCTACTTTGTGCTAGAATATTTTCAAAATATAGGCTCAAAACATGCTAAAAATCGATATTTTAAGTGTCCAAAGTCGATATGTGCATGCATCTTCTGTACCCGTTTATATCTCAAATTCAGGCTCCAAACACCCGAAAATTCGATATTTTTGGGTCCCAGAAGCGATCTGTACATGCTTACTCAGTGCTAGAATATTTTCAAAATATATGCCCAAAAAATGGTAAAAATCGATATTTTAGGTGCCTTAAATCGATATCTCAAATTTATCCCCAAAACACCCGAAAATTCGATATTTTGGGGTCCTAGAAGCGATCGGTACATGCCTACGCAGTGCTAGAATATTTTCAAAATACAGGCCCAAAACATGCTAAAAATCGATATTATAGGTGCCCAAAGTCGATATCTCAAATTCAGTCCCAAAACACCCGAAAATTCGATATTTTGGGGTCCCAGAAGCGATTTGTACATGCCTACTCCGTGTTAGAATATTTTTAATATACTGGCCCAAAACATACTGAAAATCGATCTTTTAGGTGCCGAAAAGTCGATATGTGTATGCATCTTCTGCACCCGTTTATATCTCAAATTCAGGCTTAAAACACCCGAAAATTCGATATTTGGGGGTCCCAGAAGTGATCTGTACATATCTACTTTGTGCTAAAATATTTTCAAAATATAGGCTCAAAACATGGTAAAAATCGATATTTTAAGTGTCAAAAGTCGATATGTGCATGCATCTTCTGTACCCGTTTATATCTCAAATTCAGGCTCCAAACACCCGAAAATTCGATATTTTGGGGTCCCAGAAGCGATCTGTACATGCCTACTCAGATACATTCCCAAAACATGCTGAAAATCGATATTTTAGGTGCCCAAAGTAAATATGTGTATGCATTTTCTGCACCCGTTTATATCTCAAATTCAACCACAAAACACCCAAAAATTCGATATTTTTCGGTCCCAGAAGCGATCTGTACATGTCTACTCAGTGCTAGAATGTTTTCAAATAATAGGCTCAAAACATGCTAAAAATCGATATTTTAAGTGTCCAAAGTCGATATGTGCATTCATCTTCTGTACCCGTTTATATCTCAAATTCAGGCTCAAAAGACCCGAAAAATCGGTATTTTTGGGTCCTAGAAGCGATCTGTACTTGCCTACTCCAAGTTAGAATGTTTTCGAGATACAGACCCAAAACATCCTCAAAATCGATATTTTAGGTGCCCAAAAGTCGATATGTGCATGCAACTTCAGTACCTGTTTATATCTCAAATTCAGGGTCAAAACACCCGAAAATTCGATATTTTTGGGTCCCAGAAGCGATCTGTACATGCTTACTCAGGGCTAGAATATTTTCAAAATATATGCTCAAAACATGCTAAAAATCGATATTTTAACTGCCTTAAGTAGATATCTCAAATTTATCCCCAAAACACCCGAAAATTCGATATTTTGGGGTCCCAGGAGCGATCTGTACATGTCTACTCGGTGTTAGAGTATTTTCAAAATACAGGCCCAAAACATACAGAAAATCGATATTTTAGTGCCCAAAAGTCGATATGTGCATGCATCTTCTATACCCGTTTATATCTCAAATTCAGGCTCCAAACACCCGAAATTTCGGTATTTTTGGGTCCTAGAAGCGATCTGTACATGCCTACTCCTAGTTAGAATGTTTTCAAGATACAGACCCAAAACATGCTTAAAATCGATTTATAGGTGCCCAAAAGTCGATATGTGCATGCATCTTCTGTACCCATTTGTATCTCAAATTCAGGCTCAAAACACCCAAAAATTCGATATTTTGGGGCCCCAGAAGCGATCTGTACATGCCTATTCAGTGCTAGAATATTTTTAAAATTCAGGCCCAAAACATGCTAAAAATCGATATTTTAGGTGCCCAAAGTCGATATCTCAAATTCAGGCCCAAAACACCCGAATATTCGATAATTTGGGGCCCCTGAAGCGATCTGTACATGCTTACTCCGTGTTAGAGTATTTTCAATATACAGGCCCAAAACATACTGAAAATCGATCTTTTAGGTGCCCAAAAGCCGATATGTGTATGCATCTGCTGCACCCGTTTATATCCGAAATTCAACCTCAAAACACCCGAAAATTCGATATTTTGGGGTCCCAGAAGCGATCTGTACATGCCTACTCAGTGCTAGAATATTTTCAAAATATAGTCTCAAAACATGCTAAAAATCGATATTTTAAGTGTCCAAAGTCGATATGTGCGTGCATCTTTTGTACCCGTTTATATCTCAAATTCAGGCTTAATACACCCGAAACTTCGATATTTTGGGGTCCCAGAAGTGATCTGTACATATCTACTTTGTGCTAGAATATTTTCAAAATATAGGCTCAAAACATGCTTAAAATCGATATTTTAAGTGTCAAAAGTCGATATGTGCATGCATCTTCTGTACCCGTTTATATCTCAAATTCAGGCTCCAAACACCCGAAAATTCGATACTTTGGGGTCCCAGAAGCGATCTGTACATGCCTACTCAGATACAGGCCAAAACATGCTGAAAATCGATATTTTAGGTGCCCAAAGTCAATATGTGTATGCATCTTCTGCACCCGTTTATATCTCAAATTCAACCACAAAACACCCGAAAATTCTATATTTTTCGGTCCCAGAAGCGATCTGTACATGCCTACTCAGTGCTAGAATGTTTTCAAAAAATAGGCTTAAAACATGCTAAAAATCGGTATTTTAAGTGTCCAAAGTCGATATGTGCATGCATCTTCTGTACACGTTTATTTCTCAACTTCAGGCTTAAAACACCCGAAAATTCGATATTTTGGGGTCCCTGAAGTGATCTGTACATATCTACTTTGTGCTAGAATATTTTCAAAATATAAGCTCAAAACATGCTAAAAATCGATATTTTAAGTGTCCAAAGTCGATATGTGCATGCATCTTCTGTACCCGTTTATATCTCTAATTCAGGCTCCAATCACCCGAAAATTCGATATTTTGGGGTCCCAGAAGCGATCTGTACATGCCTACTCAGATACAGGCCCAAAACATGCTGAAAATCGATATTTTAGGTGCCCAAAGTCAATATGTGTATGCATCTTCCGCACCCGTTTATATCTCAAATTCAACCACAAAACACCCGAAAATTCGATATTTTTCGGTCCCAGAAGCGATTTGTACATGCCAACTCAGTGCTAGAATGTTTTCAAATAATAGGCTCAAAACATGCTAAAAATCGATATTTTAAGTGTCCTATGTCGATATGTGCATGCTTCTTCTGTACCCGTTTATATCTCAAATTCAGGCTCAAAACACCCGAAAAATCGGTATTTTAGGGTCCTAGAAGCGATCTGTACTTGCCTACTCCAAGTTAGAATGTTTTCAAGATACAGACCCAAAACATGCTCAAAATCGATATTTTAGGTGCCCAAAAGTCGATATGTGCATGCATCTTCAGTACCTGTTTATATCTCAAATTCAGGGTCAAAACACCCGAAAATTCGATATTTTTGGGTCCCAGAAGTGATATGTACATGCCTACTCCGTGTTAGAGTATTTTCAAAATATAGGCCCAAAACATGCTGAAAATCGATATTTTAGGTGTCCAAAGTCAATATGTGCATGCATTTTCTGTACCCGTTTATATCTCAAATTCAGGCTCAAAACACCCGAAAATTCGATATTTTGGGGTCCCAGAAGCGATCTGTACATGCTTACTCAGTGCTAGAATATTTTCAAAATATATGCCCAAAACATGCTAAAAATCGATATTTTAGGTGCCCAAAGTCGATATCTCAAATTTATCCCCAAAACACCCGAAAATTCGATATTTTGGTGTCCCAGAAGCTATCTGTACATGCCTACTCCGTGTTAGAGTATTTTCAAAATACAGGCCCAAAACATACTGAAAATCGATCTTTTAGGTGCCCAAAAGTCGATATGTGTATGCATCTTCTGCACCCGTTTATATCTCAAATTCAACCACAAAACACCCTAAAATTCGATATTTTTCGGTCCCAGAAGCGATCTGTACATGCCTACTCAGTGCTAGAATGTTTTCAAATAATAGGCTCAAAACATGCTAAAAATCGATATTTTAAGTGTCCAAAGTCGATATGTGCATGCATCTTCTGTACCCGTTTATATCTCAAATTCAGGCTCAAAACACCTGCAAAATCGGTATTTTTGGGTCCTAGAAGCGATCTGTACTTGCCTACTCCTAGTTAGAATGTTTTCAAGATACAGACCCAAAACATGCTCAAAATCGATATTTTAGGTGCCCAAAAGTCGATATGTGCATGCATCTTCAGTACCTGTTTATGTCTCAAATTCAGGCTCAAAACACCCGAAAATTCGATATTTTGGGGTCCCAGAAGCGATCTGTACATGCCTAATCAGTGCTAGAATATTTTCAAAATATAGGCCCAAAACATGCTAAAAATCGATATTTTAGGTGCCCAAAGTCGATATCTCAAATTCAGGCCCAAAACACCCGAAAATTCGATATTTTTTGGTCCCAGAAGCGATCTGTACATGAATACTCAGATACAGGCTCAAAACATGCTAAAAATCGATATTTTATGTGTCCAAAGTCGATATGTGCATGCATCTTCTGCACCCGTTTATATCCCAAATTCAGGCTCAAAACACCCGAAAATTCGATATTTTTGGGTCGAAGAAGCGATCTGTACATGCCTACTCCGTGTTAGAGTATGTTCAAAATACAGTCCAAAAACATGCTCAAAATCGATATTTTGGGTACCAAATGTCGATATGTGCATGCATCTTCAGTACCCGTTTACATTCCAAATTGTGGTTCAAAACACCCGAAAATTCAATATTTTTGTTTCCCAGAAGCTATCTGTACATGCTCACTCTGTGCTAGAATATTTTACAAAATATAGGCCTAAAACATGCTGAAAATCGTTTTTTTTTGTGAAGAAAGTCGATATGTGAATGCATCTTCTGTACCCGTTTATATCCCAAATTCATTCTCAAAACACCAGAAAATTCGGTATTTTTGGCTCTTAGAAGCGCTCTGTACATGCTTACCCAGTGGTAGATTAAATTCAAAATATAGGGCGAAAACATACTAAAAATCGATATTTTAGGTGCCCAAAGTCAAAATGTTCATGCATCTTCTGTACCCGTTTATATCCCAAATTCAGCCTCAAAACACCTGAAAATTTGATATTTTTGGATCCCAGAAGCAATCTCCACATGCATAGTCAGTGCTAGAATATTTTCATATTACAGGCCCAAAACATGCTTAAAATCGATATTATAGGTGATCAAAGTCGATATCTGCATGCATCTTCTGTTCCCGTTTATATCCCAAATTCAGGCTAAAAACACCTGAAAATTTGATTTTTTGGGGTCCCAGAAGCGATCTGTACTCAGTGTTAGAATATTTTCAAAATACAGGCCCAAAATAAGCTGAAAATCGCAATTTTTGGTGCCCAAAATCGATATGTGCATGAATCATCAGCACTCGCTTGTATCCCAAATTCAGGCTTAAAACACCTTAAAATTCGATACTTTTTGTTCTCAGAAGGGATCTGTAAATGCCTACTCAATCTTAAAATATTTTCAAAATACAGACCCAAAACAAGCTGAAAACCGATATTTTATGTGCCCAAAATCCATATGTGCATTCATCTTCTGTACCCGTTTATATCTCAAATTCAGGCTCAAAACACCCGAAAATTCGATATTTTTGGGTCTCAGAAGCAATCTGAACATGCTTACACAATGCTAGAATACATTAAAAAAATAGGGCCAAAACATCCTGAAAATCGATACTTCAGGTGACCAAAGTCGATATGTGAATGTATCTTCAGTACCGGTTTCTATCTCAAATTCAGGCTCAAAACCCCCGAAAATTTTATATTTTTGGGTCCTAGAAGCGGTCTGTACATGCCTACTCCTAGTTAGAATGTTTTCAAGATACAGACCCAAAACATGCTCAAAATCGATATTTTAGGTGCCCAAAGGTCGATATGTGCATGCATCTTCTGTACCCGTTTATATCTCAAATTCAGGCTCAAAACACCCGAAAATTCGATATTTTGGGGTCCCAGAAGCGATCTGTACATGCCTACGGGGTGCTAGAATATTTTAAAAATACAGGCCCAAAACATGCTAAAAATCGATATTTTAGGTGCCCAAAGGCGATATCTCAAATTCAGGCCCAAAACACCCGAAAATTCGATATTTTGGGGTCCCAGAAGCGATTTGTACATGCCTACTCCGTGTTAGAGTATTTTTAATATACAGGCCCAAAACATACTGAAAATCGATCTTTTAAGTGCCCAAAAGTCGATATGTGTATGCATCTTCTGCATCCGTTTATATCTCAAATTCAGGCTTAAAACACCCGAAAATTCAATATTTTGGGGTCCCAGAAGTGATCTGTACATATCTACTTTGTGCTAAAATATTTTCAAAATATAGACTCAAAACATGGTAAAAATCGATATTTTAAGTGTCAAATGTCGATATGTGCATGCATCTTCTGTACACGTTTATATCTCAAATTCAGGCTCCAAACACCCGAAAATTCGATATTTTGGGGTCCCAGAAGCAATCTGTACATGCCTACTCAGGTACAGGCCCAAAACATGCTGAAAATCGATATTTTAGGTGCCCAAAGTCAATATGTGTATGCATTTTCTGCACCCGTTTATATCTCAAATTCAACCACAAAACACCCAAAAATTCGATATTTTTCGGTCCCAGAAGCGATCTGTACATGTCTACTCAGTGCTAGAATGTTTTCAAAATATAGGCTCAAAACATGCTAAAAATCGATATTTCAAGTGTCCAAAGTCGATATGTGCATGCATCTTCTGTACCCGTTTATATCTCAAATTCAGGCTCAAAACACCCGAAAAATCGGTATTTTTGGGTCCTAGAAGCGATCTGTACTTGCCTACTCCAAGTTAGAATGATTTCAAGATACAGACCCAAAACATCCTCAAATCGATATTTTAGGTGCTCAAAAGTCGATATGTGCATGCATCTTCAATACCTGTTTATATCTCAAATTCAGGGTCAAAACACCCGAAAATTCGATATTTTTGGGTCCCAGAAGCGATCTGTACATGCTTACTCAGTGCTAGAATATTTTCAAAATATATGCCCAAAACATGCTAAAAATCGATATTTTAGGTGCCTTAAGTCGATATCTCAAATTTATCCCCAAAACACCCGAAAATTCGATATTTTGGGGTCCTAGAAGCGATCTGTACATGCCTACGCAGTGCTAGAATATTTTCAAAATACAGGCCCAAAACATGCTAAAAATCGATATTATAGGTGCCCAAAGTCGATATCTCAAATTCAGGCCCAAAACACCCGAAAATTCGATATTTTGGGGTCCCAGAAGCGATTTGTACATGCCTACTCCGTGTTAAAGTATTTTTAATATACAGGCCCAAAACATACTGAAAATCGATCGTTTAGGTGCCCAAAAGTCGATATGTGTATGCATCTTCTGCATCCGTTTATATCTCAAATTCAGGCTTAAAACACCCGAAAATTCGATATTTTGGGGTCCCAGAAGTGATCTGTACATATCTACTTTGTGCTAAAATATTTTCAAAATATAGGCTCAAAACATGGTAAAAATCGATATTTTAAGTGTCAAAAGTCGATATGTGCATGCATCTTCTGTACCCGTTTATATCTCAAATTCAGGCTCCAAACACCCGAAAATTCGATATTTTGGGGTCCCAGAAGCGATCTGTACATGCCTACACAGATACAGGCCCAAAACATGCTGAAAATCGATATTTTAGGTGCCCAAAGTCAATATGTGTATGCATTTTCTGCACCCGTTTATATCTCAAATTCAACCACAAAACACCCAAAAATTCGATATTTTTCGGTCCCAGAAGCGATCTGTACATGTCTACTCAGTGCTAGAATGTTTTTTAAAATATAGGCTCAAAACATGCTAAAAATCGATATTTTAAGTGTCCAAAGTCGATATGTGCATGCATCTTATGTACCCGTTTATATCTCAAATTCAGGCTCAAAACACCCGAAAATTCTATATTTTTGGGTCCTAGAAGCGATCTGTACATGCCTACTCCTAGTTAGAATATTTTCAAAATACAGGCCCAAAACATGCTAAAAATCGATATTTTAGGTGCCCAAAGTCGATATCTCAAATTCATGCCCAAAACACCCGAAAATTCGATATTTTTCGGTCCCAGAAGCGGTCTGTACATGCCTACTCAGTGCTAGAATGTTTTCAAATAATAGGCTCAAAACATGCTAAAAATCGATATTTTAAGTGTCCAAAGTCGATATGTGCATGCATCTTCTGTACCCGTTTATATCTCAAATTCAGGCTTAAAACACCCGAAAATTCGATATTTTGGGGTCCCTGAAGTGATCTGTACATATCTACTTTGTGCTAGAATATTTTCGAAATATAGGCTCAAAACATGCTAAGAATCGATATTTTAAGTGTCCAAAGTCGATATGTGCATGCATCTTCTGTACCCGTTTATATCTCAAATTCAGGCTCAAAATACCCGAAAATTCGGTATTTTTGGGTCCTAGAAGCGATCTGTACTTGCCTACTCCAAGTTAGAATGTTTTCAAGATACAGACCCAAAACATCCTCGAAATCGATATTTTAGGTGCTCAAAAGTCGATATGTGCATGCATCTTCAATACCTGTTTATATCTCAAATTCAGGGTCAAAACACCCGAAAATTCGATATTTTTGGGTCCCAGAAGCGAACTGTACATGCTTACTCAGTGCTAGAATATTTTCAAAATATATGCCCAAAACATGCTAAAAATCGATATTTTAGGTGCCTTAAGTCGATATCTCAAATTTATCCCCAAAACACCCGAAAATTCGATATTTTGGGGTCCCAGAAGCGATCTGTACATGCCTACTCCGTGTTGGAGTATTTTCAAAATACAGGCCAAAAACATCCAGAAAATCGATATTTTAGGTGCCCAAAAGTCGATATGTGCATGCATCTTCTATACCCGTTTATATCTCAAATTCTGGCTCCAAACACCCGAAAATTCGATATTTTTAGGTCCCAGAAGCGATCTGTACATGCCTACTCAGATACAGGCCCAAAACATGCTGAAAATTGATATTTTAGGTTCCCAAAGTCAATATGTGTATGTATCTTCTGCACCCATTTATATCCCATATTCAACCTCAAAACACTCGAAAATTCTCTATTTTTCGGTCCCAGAAGCGATCTGTACATGCCTACTCAGTGCCAGAATGTTTTAAAAATATAGGTTTAAAACATGCTAAAAATCGATACTTCCGGTGACCAAAGTCGATATGTGCATGTATCTTCAGTACCGGTTTCTATCTCAAATTCAGGCTCAAAACACCCGAAAATTCTCTATTTTTTATCCTAGAAGCGATCTGTACATGCCTACTCCTAGTTAGAAAGTTTTCATGATACAGACCCAAATCATGCTCAAAATCGATATTTTAGGTGCCCAAAAGTCGATATGAGCATGCATCTTCTGTACCCGTTTATATCTCAAATTCAGGCTCCAAACACCCGAAAATTCGATATTTTGGGGTCCCAGAAGCGATCTGTACATGCCTATGCAGTGCTAGAATATTTTCAAAATACAGGCCCAAAACATGCTAAAAATCGATATTTTAGGTGCCCAAAGTCGATATCTCATATTCAGGCCCAAAACACCCGAAAATTCGATATTTTCGGGTCCCTGCACGGATCTATACATGCCTACTCCGTGTTAGAGTATTTTCAAAATACAGGCCGAAAACATACTGAAAATCGATATTTTAGGTGCCCAAAGTTAATATGCGCATGCATCTTCTGTACCCGTTTATATCTTAAATTCAGGCTCAAAACACCCGAAAATTCAATATTTTGGGGACCCAGAAGCGATCTGTACATACCTACTCATTGCTAGAATATTTTCAAAATATAGGTTCAAAACATGCAAAATATCGATATTTTAGGTGCCTAAAGTTAATATCTCAAATTCAGGCCCAAAACACCCGAAAATTCGATATTTTGGGGTCCCAGAAGCGATCTGTACATGCCTACTCCGCGTTTGAGTATTTTCAAAATACAGGATCTAAACATACAGAAAATCGATATTTTAGGTGCCAAAAGTCGATATGTGCATGCATCTTCTATACCCGTTTATATCTCAAATTCAGGCTCCAAACGCCCGAAAATTCGATATTTTTTGGTCCCAGATTCGATCTGTACATGCCTACTCCGATACAGGCCCAAAACATGCTGAAAATCGATATTTTAGGTGCCCAAAGTCAATATGTGTATGCATTTTCTGGACCCGTTTATATCCCAAATTCAACCTCAAAACACCCTAAAATTCGATATTTTTGGGTCCCAGAAGCGATCTGTACATGCCTACTTCGTGTTAGAGTATTTTCAAAATACAGGCCCAAAACATGCTAAAAATCGATATTTTAGGTGCCCAAAGTCGATATCTCAAATTAAGGCCTAAAACACCCGAAAATATGTTATTTTGGGGTCCCATAAGCGATCTGTACATGCCTACTCTGTGTTAGAGTATTTTCAAAATACAGGAATAAAACATGATGAAAATCGATATTTTAGGTGCCCAAAGTCAATATGTGGATGCATCTTCAGTACCCGTTTATATCTCATATTCTGGCTCAAAAACACCCGAAAATTCGATATTTTGGGGTTAAAGAAGCGATCTGTACATGCCTACTCCGTGTTAGAGTATTTTCAAAATACAGGCCCAAAACATGCTGAAAATCGATATTTTAGGTGCCCAAAGTCGATATCTCAAATTAAGGCCCTAAACACCCGAAAATTCGATATCTTGGGGTCCCAGAAGTGATCTGTACATACCTACTCATTGCTGGAATATTTTCAAAATATAGGCCCAAAACATGCTAAAAATCGATATTTTAGGTGCCAAAAGTCAATATCTCATATTAAGGCCCAAAACACCAGAAAATTCGATATTTTGGGGTCCCAGAAGCGATCTGTACATGCCTACTCTGTGTTAGAGTATTTTCAAAATAAAGGCCCAAAACATACTGAAAATCGATCTTTTAGGTGCCCAAAAGTCGATATGTGCATGCATCTTCTGTACCCGTTTATATATCAAATTCAGTCTCAAAACACCCGAATATTCGGTATTTTTGGGTCCTGGAAGCGATCTGTACATGCCTACTCCTAGTTAGAATGTTTTCAAGATACAGACCCAAAACATGCTTAAAATCGATATTTTCGGTGCCCAAAAGTCGATATGTGCATGCATCTTCTGTACCCGTTTATATCTCAAATTCAGGCTCCAAACACCCGAAAATTTGATATTTTTGGATCCCAGAAGCGATTTGTACATGCCTACTCAGTGCTAGAGTGTTTTCAAAATATAGGCTCAAAACATGCTAAAAATCGATATTTTAAGTGTCCAAAGTCGATATGTGCATGCATCTTTTGTACCCGTTTATATCTCAAATTCAGGCTCAAAACACCCGAAAATTCGAGATTTTTGGGTCCTGGAAGCGATCTGTACATGCCTACTCCTAGTTAGAATGTTTTCTAGATACAGACCCAAAACATGCTGAAAATCGATATTTTCGGTGCCCAAAAGTCGATATGTGCATGCATCTTCAGTACCCGTTTATATCTCAAATTCAGGCTCAAAACACCCCAAAAATTCGATATTATTGGGTCCCAGAAGCAATCTGTACATGCCTACTCAGTGCTAGAATATTTTCAAAATATAGGTCCAAAACATGCTAATATCGATATTTTAAGTGCCTAAAGTCGACATCTCAAATTCAGGCCCAAAACACCCGAAAATTCGATATTTTGGTGTCCCAGAAGCGATCTGTACATGCCTACTCCTTGTTAGAGTATTTTCAAAATACAGGACGAAAACATACTGAAAATCGATCTTTTAAGTGCCCAAAAGTCGATACGTGTATGCATCTTCTGTACCCGTTTATATCTCAAATTTAGGCTCAAAACACCCGAAAATTCGATATTTTGGGGTCCCAGAAGCGATCTGTACATGCCTACTTCGTGTTAGAGTATTTTCAAGATACAGGCCCAAAACATGCTAAAAAAAAATATTTTAGGTGCCCAAAGTCGATATCTCAAATTAAGGCCCAAAACACCCGAAAATTCGATATTTTGGGGTCCTAGAAGCGATCTGTACATGCCTACTCCGTGTTAGAGTATTTTCAAAATACAGGCCCAAAACATTCTGAAAATCGATATTTTTGGTGCCCAAAGTCAATATGTGCTTGCATCTTCTGTACCCGTTTATATCTCAAATTCAGTTTCAAAACACCTGAAAATTTGATATTTTTGGGTCCCAGGAGCGATCTGTACATGCCTACTCAGTGCTATAATATTTTCAAAATATAGGTCCAAAACATGCTAAATATCGATATTTTAGGTGCCTAAAGACTATATTTAAAATTCAGGAACAAAACACCCGAAAATTCGATATTTTGGGGTCCCAGAAGCGATCTGTGCATGCCTACTCAGATACAGGCCCAAAACATGCTGAAAATAGATATTTTAGGTGCCCAAACTCAATATGTGTATGCATCTTCTGTACCCGTTTATATCTCAAATTTAACCTCAAAACACCCGAAAATTCGATATTTTGGGGTCCCAGAAGCGATTTGTACATGCCTACTCCGTGTTAGAGTATTTTCAAAATATAGGCCCAAAACATGCTGAAAATCGATCTTTTAGGTGCCCAAAGTCAATATGTGCTTGCATCTTCTGTACCCGTTTATATATAAAATTTAGGCTCAAAACACCCGAAAATTCGATATTTTGGGGTCCCAGAAGCGATCTGTACATACCTACTCATTGCTAAAATATTTTCAAAACATAGGCCCAAAACATGTTAAAAATCGATATTTCAGGTGCCCAAAGTTGATATCTCAAATTCAGGCTCAAAACACCCGAAAATTTGATATTTTTGGGTCCCAGAAACGATCTGTACATGCCTACTTCGTGTTAGAGTATTTTCAAAATACAGGCCCAAAACATGCTATAAATCGATATTTTAGGTGCCCAAAGTCGATATCTCAAATTAAGGCCCAAAACACCCGAAAATTCGATATTTTGGGGTCCGAGATGCGATCTGGACATACCTACTCATTGCTAAAATATTTTCAAAACATAGGCCCAAAACATGTTAAAAATCGATATTTCAGGTGCCCAAAGTTGATATCTCAAATTCAGGCTCAAAACACCCGAAAATTTGATATTTTTGGGTCCCAGAAGCGATATGTACATGCCTACTCAGTGCTAGAATATTTTCAAAATATAGGTCCAAAACATGCTAAAAATCGATATTTTAGGTGCCCAAAGTCGATATCTCAAATTCAGGCCCAAAACACCCGAAAATTCGATATTTTTGGTTCTAGAAGCGATCTGTACGTGCCTACTCAGTGCTAGAATATTTTCAAAATATAGGCTCAAAACATGCTAAAAATCGATATTTTAAGTGTCCAAAGTCGATATGTGCATGTATCTTCTGTACCCGTTTATATCTCAAAATCAGGCTCAAAACACCCGAAAATTCGGTATTTTTGGGTCCTGGAAGCGATCTGTAGATGCCTACTCCTAGTTAGAATGTTTTCTAGATACAGACCCAAAACATGCTCAAAATCGATATTTTCGGTGCCCAAAAGTCGATATATGCATGCATCTTCAGTACCCGTTTATATCTCAAATTCAGGCTCAAACACCCGAAAATTCAATATTTTGGGGTCCCAGAAGCGATCTGTACATACCTACTCATTGCTAGAATATTTTCAAATTATAGGTCCAAAACATGCTAAATATCGATATTTTAGGTGCCTAAAGTTGATATCTCAAATTCAGGCCAAAAACACCCGAAAATTCGATATTTTGGGGTCCAAGAAATGATCTGTACATGCCTACTCCGTGTTAGAGTATTTTCAAAATACAGGCCCAAAACATACTGAAAATCGATCTTTTAGGTGCCCAAAATTCGATGTGTGCATGCATTTTCTGTACCCATTTATATCTCAAATTTAGGCTCAAAACACCCGAAAATTCGATATTTTGGGGTCCCAGAAACGATCTGTACATGCCTACTTCGTGTTAGAGTATTTTCAAAATACAGGCCCAAAACATGCTAAAAATCGATATTTTAGGTGCCCAAAGTCGATATCTCAAATTAAGGCCCAAAACACCCGAAAATTCGATATTTTGGGGTCCCAGAAGCGATCTGTACATACCTAATCATTGCTAAAATATTTTCAAAACATAGGCCCAAAACATGTTAAAAATCGATATTTCAGGTGCCCAAAGTTGATATCTCAAATTCAGGCCATAAACACCCGAAAATTCGATATTTTGGGGTCCAAGAAGTGATCTGTACATGCCTACTCCGTGTTAGAGTATTTTCAAAATACAGGCCCAAAACATACTGAAAATCGATCTTTTAGGTGCCCAAAAGTCGATATGTGCATGCATTTTCTGTACCCGTTTATATCTCAAATTTAGGCTCAAAACACCCGAATATTCGATATTTTGGGGTCCCTGAAGCGATCTGTACATGCCTACTTCGTGTCAGAGTATTTTCAAAATACAGGCCCAAAACATGCTAAAAATCGATATTTTAGGTGCCCAAAGTCGATATCTCAAATTAAGACCCAAAACACCCGAAAATTCGATATTTTGGGGTCCCAAAAGCGATCTGTACATACCTACTCATTGCTAAAATATTTTCAAAACATAGGCCCAAAACATGTTAAAAATCGATATTTCAGGTGCCCAAAGATGATATCTCAAATTCAGGCTCAAAACACCCGAAAATTTGATATTTTTGGGTCCCAGAAGCGATCTGTACATGCCTACTCAGTGCTAGAATATTTTCAAAATATAGGTCCAAAACATGCTAAAAATCGATATTTTAGGTGCCCAAAGTCGATATCTCAAATTCAGGCCCAAAACACCCGAAAATTCGATATTTTTGGTTCTAGAAGCGATCTGTACGTGCCTACTCAGTGCTAGAATATTTTCAAAAAAAAGGCTCAAAACATGCTAAAAATCGATATTTTATGTGTCCAAAGTCGAAATGTGCATGCATCTTCTGTACCCGTTTATATCTCAAATTCAGGCTCAAAACACCCGAAAATTCGGTATTTTTGGGTCCTGGAAGCGATCTGTAGATGCCTACTCCTAGTTAGAATGTTTTCTAAATACAGACCCAAAACATGCTCAAAATCGATATTTTCGGTGCCCAAAAGTCGGTATATGCATGCATCTTCAGTACCCGTTTATATCTCAAATTCAGGCTCAAAACACCCGAAAATTCGATATTTTGGGGTCCCTGAAGCGATCTGGACATGCCTACTCCGTTTTAGAGTATTTTCAAAATACAGGCCTAAAACATGCTGAAAGTCGATATTATAGGTGCCCAAAGTCAATATGTGCATGCATCTTCTGTACCCGTTTATATCTCAAATTCAGGCTCAAAACACCCGAAAATTCGATATTTTTGGGTCCCAGAAGCGATTTGTACATGCCTACTCAGTGCTAGAATATTTTCAAAATATAGGTCCAAAACATGCTAAATATCGATATTTTAGGTGCCTAAAGTCAATATCTCAAATTCAGTCCCAAAACACCCGAAAATTCGATATTTAGGGGTCCCCTGAAGCGATCTGTACATGCCCAGTCCGTGTTAGAGTATTTTCAAAATACAGGCCTAAAACATACTGAAAATCGATCTTTTAGGTGACCAAAAGTCGATATGTGCATTCATCTTCAGTACCCGTTTATATCTTAAATTTAGGCTCATAACACCCGAAAATTCGATATTTTCGGGTCCCAGAAGCGATCTGTACATGCCTACTCAGATATAGGCCCAAAACATGCTGAAAATCGATATTTTAGGTGCACAAAGTCAATATGTGTATGCATCTTCTTCACCCTTTTATATCCCAAATTCAACCTAAAAACACCCGAAAATTCGATATTTTTGGGTCCCAGAAGCGATATGTACATGCCAACCTCGTGTTAGATTTTTTTTTTAAATACAGGCCCAAAACATGCTGAAAATCGATATTTTAGGTGCCCAAAGTCAATATGCGTATGCATCTTCTGTACCCGTTTATATCTCAAATTCAGGCTGAAAACACCCGAAAATATGATACTTTGGGGTCACAGAAGCGATCTGAACATGTCTACTCAGTGCTAGAATGTTTTCAAAATATAGGCTCAAAACTTGTTAAAAATCGATATTTTAAGTATCCAAAGTCGATATGTGCATGCATCTTCTGTACCTGTTTATATCTCAAATTCATGCTCAAAACACCCGAAAATTCGGTATTTTTGGGTCCAAGAAGCGATCTGTACATGCCTACTCCTATTTAGAATGTTTTCAAGATACAGACCCAAAACATGCTAAAAATCAATATTTTAGGTGTCCAAAAGTTGATATGTGCATGCATCTTCAGTACCCATTTATATCTCAAATTCAGGCTCAAAACACTCGAAAATTTGATATTTTGAGGTTCCAGAAGCGATCTCCACATGCCTACTCCGTGTTAGAGTATTTTCAAATTACAGGCCCAAAACATACTAAAAATCGATCTTTTAGGTGCCCAAAAGTCGATATGTGCATGCATCTTCTGTACCCGTTTATATCTCAAATTCAACCTCAAAACACTCGAAAATTCGATATTTTTGGGTCCCAGAAGCGATCTGTACATGCCTATTCAGTGCTAGAATATTTTCAAAATTTAGGCTTAAAACATGCTTAAAATCGATATTTTAAGTGTCCATATTCGATATGTGCATGTATCTTCTGTACCCGTTTATATCTCAAATTCAACCTCAAAACACCCTAAAATTCGATATTTTTGGGTGCCAGAAGCGATCTGTACATGCCTACTCAGTGCTAGAATGTTTTCAAAATATAGGCTCAAAACATGCTAAAAATCGATATTTTAGGTGCCTAGAGTCGATATATTAAATTCAAGCCCAAAACACCAGAAAATTCGAAATTTTGGGGTCCCAGAAGCGATCTGTACATGCCTAATCCGTGTTAGAGTATTTTCAAAATACAGGCGCAAATTACTGTATATTGAAAATCGATCTTTTAGGTGCCAAAAGTCGATATGTGCATGCATCTTCTGTTTCCGTTTATATCTCAAATTCAGGTTCCTAACACCCGGAATTCGATATTTTGGGGTCCCAGAAGCGATCAGATACAGGCCCAAAACATGCTGAAATTCTATATTTTAGGTGCCTAAAGTCGATATGTGTATGCATCTTCTGTACCCGTTTATATCTCAAATTCAGGTCCAAAACACCTGAAAATTCGATATTTTGGGATCCCAGAAGCGATCTGTACATGCCTAGTCAGTGCTAGAATGTTTTCAAAATATAGGCTCAAAACATGCTAAAAATCGATATTTTAAGTGTTCAAAGTCGATATGTGAATACATCTTCTGTACCCGTTTATATCTCAAATTCAGGCTCAAAACACCCGAAATTTCGATATTTTAGGGTCCAAGGAGCGATCTGTACATGCCTACTCAGTGCTAGAATATTTTCAAAATATAGACCCAAAACATGCTCAAAATCGATATTTTAAGTGTCCAAAGTCAATATGTGCATGCATCTTCTGTACCCGTTTATATCTCAAATTCAGGCTCAAAACACCCGAAAATTCGATATTTTGGAGTCCCAGAAGCGATATGTACATGCCTACTCAGTGCTAGAATATTTTCAAAATATAGACCCAAAACATGCTAAAAATCGATATTTTAAGTGTCCAAAGTCGATATGTGCATGCATCTTCTGTACCCGTTTATATCTCAAATTCAGGATCAAAACACCCGAAAATTCGGTATTTCGGGGTCCTAGAAGCGATCAGTACATGCCTACTCCTAGTTAGAATGTTTTCAAGATACAGGCCCAAAATATGCTGAAAATCGATATTTTATGTGCCCAAAAGTCGATATGTGCATGCATCTTCTGTACCCGTTTATATCTCAAATTCAGGCTCAAAACACCCGAAAATTCGATATTTTGGGGTCCCAGAAGCGATCTGTACATGCCTACTCAGTGCTAGAATATTTTCAAAATATAGACCCAAAACATGCTAGAAATAGATATTTTAGGTGCCCAAAGTCGATATCTCAAATTCAGGCCCAAAACACCCGAAAATCCGATATTTTGGAGTCCCAGAAGCGATCTGTACATGCCTACTCCGTGTTAGAGTATTTTCAAAATACAGGCCCAAATTACTGTATACTGAAAATCGGTCTTTTTGGTGCCCAAAGTCGATATGTGCATGCATCTTCTGTTTCAGTTTATATCTCAAATTCAGGTTCCTAACACCCGGAAATTCGATATTTTGGAGTCCAAGAAGCGATCTGTACATGCCTACTCAGATACAGGCCCAAAACATGCTGAAAATCGATATTTTAGGTGCCCAAAGTCGATATGTGTATGCATCTTTTGCAACCGTTTATATCCCAAATTCAACCTCAAAACACCCGAAAATTCGATATTTTTGGGTCCCAGAAGCGATCTGTACATGCCTACTCAGGTCTAGAATTTTTTCAAAATATAGGCTCAAAACATGCTCAAAATCGATATTTTAGGTGACCAAAAGTTGATATGTGAATGCATCTTCAGTACCCGTTTATATCTCAAATTCAGGCTCAAAACACCGGAAAATTTGATATTTTGGGGTCCCAAAAGCGATCTGTACATGCCTACTCAGTGCTAGAATATTTTCAAAATATAGACCCAAAACATGCTAAAAATCGATATTTTAGTTGCCCAAAGTCGATATCTCAAATTCAGGCCCAAAACACCCGAAAATTCGTTATTTTGGGGTCCCAGAAGCGATCTGTACATGCCTAATCCGTGTTAGAGTATTTTCAAAATACAGGCCCAAAACATACTGGAAATCGATCTTTTAGGTGCCCAAAAGTTGATATGTGCATGCATCTTCTGTACCCGTTTAAATCTCAAATTCAGGTTCCAAACACCCGGAAATTCGATATTTTGGGGTCCCAGAAGCGATCTGTACATGCCTATTCAGATACAGGCCCAAAACATGCTGTAAATCAATATTTTAGGTGCCCCAAGTCAATATGTGTATGCATCTTCTGCAACCGTTTATATTCCAAATTCAACCTCAAAACACGCGAAAATTCGATATTTTTCGGTCCCAGAAGCGATCTGTACATGCCTACTCAGTACTAGAATGTTTTCAAAATATAGGCTCAAAACATGCTAAAAATCGATATTTTTAGTGTCAAAAGTCGATCTTCTGTACCCGTTTATATCTTAAATTCAGTCTCAAAACACTCGAAAATTCGGTATTTTTGGATCCTAGAAGCGATATGTACATGCCTACTCCTAGTTAGAATGTTTTCAAGATACAGAATCAAAACATGCTCAAAATCGATATTTTAGGTGCCCAAAAGTTGATAGGTGCATGCATCTTCAGTACCCGTTTATATATTAAATACAGGCTCAAAACACCCGAAAATTTGATATTTTGGAGTCCCAGAAGCGATATGTCCATGCCTACTCCGTGTTAGAGTATTTTCAAAATACAGGCCCAAAACATACTGAAAATCGATCTTTTAGGTGCCCAAAAGTCGATATGTGCGTGCATCTTCTGTACCCGTTTATATCTCAAATTCAGGCTCCAAACACCCGAAAATTCGATATTTTGGGGTCCCAAAAGCGATCTGTACATGCCTACTCAGTGCTAGAACATTTTCAAAATATAGACCCAAAACATGCTAAAAATCGATATTTTAGGTGCCTAGAGTCGATATATCAAATTCAAGCCCAAAACACCGGAAAATTCGATATTTTAGGGTCCCAGAAGCGATCTGTACATGCCTACTCCGTGTTAGAGTATTTTCGAAATACAGACCCAAAACATACTAAAAATCAATCTTTTAGGTGCCCAAAAGTCGATATGTGCATGCATCTTCTGTACCCGTTTATATCTCAAATTCAACCTCAAAACAACCTAAAATTCGATATTTTTGGGTCCCAGAAGCGATCTGTACATGCCTACTTAGTGCTAGACTTTTTTTCAAAATATAGGCTCAAAACATGCTAAAAATCGATATTTTTATTTTCCAAAGTCGTACTTTTGTACCCGTTTATATCTTAAATTCAGGATCAAAACACTCGAAAATTCGGTATTTTTGGGTCCTAGAAGCGATATGTACATGCCTACTCCTAGTTAAAATGTTTTCAAAATACAGACCCAAAACATGCTCAAAATCGATATTTTAGGTGCCCAAAGTTGTTATGTGCATGCATCTTCAGTACACGTTTATATATCAAATTCAGGGTCAAAACACCCGAAAATTCGATATTTTGGGGTCCCTGAAGCGATCTGTACATGCCTACTCACTGCTAGAATATTTTCAAAATATAGTCCCAAAACATGCTAAAAATCGATAGTTTAGGTGCCCAAAGTCGATATCTCAAATTCAGGCCCAAAACACCCGAAAATTCGATATTTTGGGGTCCCAGAAGCGATCTGTACATGACTACTCCATATTAGAGTATTTTCAAAATACAGGCCCAAAACATACTGAAAATCGATCTTTTAGGTGCCCAAAATTCGATATGTGCAAGCATCTTCTGTACCCGTTTATATCTCAAATTCAGGCTCAAAACACCCGAAAATTCGATATTTTGGAGTCCCAGAAGCGATCTGTACAAGCCTACTCAGTGCTAGAATATTTTCAAAATATAGACCCAAAACATGCTCAAAATCGATATTTTAAGTGTCCAAAGTCAATATGTGCATGCATCTTCTGTACCCGTTTATATCTCAAATTCAGGCTCAAAACACCCGAAAATTCGATATTTTGGGGTCCCAGAAGCGATCTGTACATGCCTACTCAGTGCTAGAATATTTTCAAAATATAGACCCAAAACATGCTAGAAATAGATATTTTAGGTGCCCAAAGTCGATATCTCAAATTCAGGCCCAAAACACCCGAAAATCCGATATTTTGGAGTCCCAGAAGCGATCTGTACATGCCTACATCGTGTTAGAGTATTTTCAAAATACAGGAACAAATTACTGTATACTGAAAACCGATCTTTTTGGTGCCCAAAGTCGATATGTGCATGCATCTTCTGTTTCCGTTTATATCTCAAATTCAGGTTCCTAACACCCGGAAATTCGATATTTTGGGGTCCAAGAAGCGATCTGTACATGCCTACTCAGATACAGGCCCAAAACATGCTGAAAATCGATATTTTAGGTGCCCAAAGTCGATATCTCAAATTCAGGCCCAAAACACCCGAAAATTCGATATTTTGGGGTCCCAGAAGCGATCTGTGCATGACTACTCCATATTAGAGTATTTTCAAAATACAGGCCCAAAACATACTGAAAATCGATCTTTTAGGTGCCCAAAATTCGATATGTGCAAGCATCTTCTGTACCCGTTTATATCTCAAATTTAGGCTCAAAACACCCGAAAATTCGATATTTTGGAGTCCCAGAAGCGATCTGTACATGCCTACTCAGTGCTAGAATATTTTCAAAATATAAACCCAAAACATGCTCAAAATCGATATTTTAAGTGTCCAAAGTCAATATGTGCATGCATCTTCTGTACCCGTTTATATCTCAAATTCAGGCTCAAAAAACCCGAAAATTCGATATTTTGGAGTCCCAGAAGCGATATGTACATGCTTACTCCGTGTTAGAGTATTTTCAAAATATAGGCTCAAAACATGCTAAAAATCGATATTTTAAGTTTCCAAAGTCGATCTTCTGTACCCGTTTATATCTTAAATTTAGGCTCAAAACACTCGAAAATTCGGTATTTTTGGATCCTAGAAGCGATATGTACATGCCTACTCCTTGTTAGAATGTTTTCATGATACAGACCCAAAACATGCTCAAAATCGATATTTTAGGTGCCCAAAAGTTGATATGTGAATGCATCTTCAGTACCCGTTTATATATCAAATTCAGGCTCAAAACACCCGAAAATTCGATATTTTGGAGTCCCAGAAGCGATATGTACATGCCTACTCCGTGTTAGAGTATTTTCAAAATACAGGCCCAAAACATACTGAAAATAGATCTTTTAGGTGCCCAAAAGTTGATATGTGAATGCATCTTCTGTACCCGTTTATATCTCAAATTCAGGCTCCAAACACCCGAAAATTCGATATTTTGGGGTCCCAAAAGCGTTCTGTACATGCCTACTCAGTGCTAGAACATTTTCAAAATATAGACCCAAAACATGCTAAAAATCGATATTTTAGGTGCTGCAAGTCAATATGTGTATGCATCTTCTGCAACCGTTTATATTCCAAATTCAACCCCAAAACACCTGAAAATTCGATATTTTTCGATCCCAGAAGCGATCTGTACATGCCTACTCAGTGCTAGAATGTTTTCAAAATATAGGCTCAAAACATGCTAAAAATCGATATTTTAAGTTTCCAAAGTCGTACTTTTGTACCCGTTTATATCTTAAATTCAGGATCAAAACACTCGAAAATTCGGTATTTTTGGGTCCTAGAAGCGATATGTACATGACTACTCCTAGTTAGAATGTTTTCAAAATACAGACCCAAAACATGCTCAAAATCGATATTTTAGGTGCCCAAAGTCGATATCTAAAATTGAGGCCCAAAACACCCGAAAATTCGATATTTTGGGGTCCCAGAAGCGATCTGTACATGACTACTCCATATTAGAGTATTCTCAAAATACAGGCCCAAAACATACTGAAAATCGATCTTTTAGGTGCCCAAAAGTCGATATGTGCATGCATCATCTGTACCCGTTTAAATCTCAAATTCAGGTTCCAAACAACCGGAAATTCGATATTTAGGGGTCCCAGATGCGATCTGTACTGGCCTATTCAGATACACGCCCAAAACATGCTGAAAATCGATATTTTAGATGCCCAAAGTCAATATGTGCATGCATCTTCTGTACCCGTTTATATCTCAAATTCAGGCTCAAAACAACCGAAAATTCGATATTTTGGAGTCCCAGAAGCGATATGTACATGCTTACTCCGTGTTAGAGTATTTTCAAAATATAGGCTCAAAACATGCTAAAAATCGATATTTTAAGTGTCCAAAATCGATATGTGCATGCATCTTATGTACCCGTTTATATCTCAAATTCAGGATCAAAACACCCGAAAAATCGGTATTTCGGGGTGCTTTATGCGATCAGTACATGCCTACTCCTAGTTAGAATGTTTTCAAGATACAGACCCAAAACATACTTAAAAATCGATATTTTAGGTCCCCAAAAGTCGATATGGGCATGCATCTTCAGTACCCGTTTATATCTCAAATTCAGGGTCAAAACACCCGAAAATTCGATATTTTGGTGTCCCAGAAGCGATCTGTACATGCCTACTCACTGCTAGAATATTTTCAAAATATAGTCCCAAAACATGCTAAAAATCGATATTTTAGGTGCCCAAAGTCGATATCTAAAATTCAGGCCCAAAACACCCGAAAATTTGATATTTTGGGGTCCCAGAAGCGATCTGTACATGACTACTCCATATTAGAGTATTTTCAAAATACAGGCCCAAAACATACAGAAAATCGATCTTTTAGGTGCCCAAAAGTCGATATGTGCATGCATCTTCTGTACCCGTTTATATCTCTAATTCAGGTTCCAAACACCCGGAAATTCGATATTTTGGGGTCCCAGATGCGATCTGTACTGGCCTATTCAGATACACGCCCAAAACATGCTGAAAATCGATATTTTAGGTGCCCAAAGTCAATATGTGCATGCATCTTCTGTACCCGTTTATATCTCAAATTCAGGCTCAAAACAACCGAAAATTCGATATTTTGGAGTCCCAGAAGCGATATGTACATGCTTACTCCGTGTTAGAGTATTTTCAAAATATAGGCTCAAAACATGCTAAAAATCGATATTTTAAGTGTCCAAAATCGATATGTGCATGCATCTTATGTACCCGTTTATATCTCAAATTCAGGATAAAAACACCCGAAAAATCGGTATTTCGTGGTGCTTTTTGCGATCAGTACATGCCTACTCCTAGTTAGAATGTTTTCAAGATACAGACCCAAAACATACTTAAAAATCGATTTTTTAGGTGCCCAAAAGTCGATATGGGCATGCATCTTCAGTACCCGTTTATATCTCAAATTCAGGGTCAAAACACCCGAAAATTCGATATTTTGGGGTCCCAGAAGCGATCTGTACATGCCTACTCACTGCTAGAATATTTTCAAAATATAGTCCCAAAACATGCTAAAAATCGATATTTTAGGTGCCCAAAGTCGATATCTAAAATTCAGGCCCAAAACACCCGAAAATTCGATATTTTGGGGTCCCAGAAGCGATCTGTATATGACTACTCCATATTAGAGTATTTTCAAAATACAGGCCCAAAACATACTGAAAATCGATCTTTTAGGTGCCCAAAAGTCGATATATGCATGCATCTTCTGTACCCGTTTATATCTCAAATTCAGGTTCCAAACACCAGGAAATTCGATATTTTGGGGTCCCAGATGCGATCTGTACTGGCCTATTCAGATACACGCCCAAAACATGCTGAAAAACGATATTTTAGGTGCCCAAAGTCAATATGTGCATGCATCTTATGTACCCGTTTATATCTCAAATTCAGGATCAAAACACCCGAAAAATCGGTATTTCGGGGTGCTTTATGCGATCACTACATGCCTACTCCTAGTTAGAATGTTTTCAAGATACAGACCCAAAACATACTTAAAAATCGATATTTTAGGTGCCCAAAAGTCGATATGGGCATGCATCTTCAGTACCCGTTTATATCTCAAATTCAGGGTCAAAACACCCGAAAATTCGATATTTTGGTGTCCCAGAAGCGATCTGTACATGCCTACTCACTGCTAGAATATTTTCAATATATAGTCCCAAAACATGCTAAAAATCGATATTTTAGGTGCCCAAAGTCGATATCTAAAATTCAGGCCCAAAACACCTGAAAATTTGATATTTTGGGGTCCCAGAAGCGATCTGTACATGACTACTCCATATTAGAGTATTTTCAAAATACAGGCCCAAAACATACAGAAAATCGATCTTTTAGGTGCCCAAAAGTCGATATGTGCATGCATCTTCTGTACCCGTTTATATCTCAAATTCAGGTTCCAAACACCCGGAAATTCGATATTTTGGGGTCCCAGATGCGATCTGTACTGGCCTATTCAGATACACGCCCAAAACATGCTGAAAATCGATATTTTAGGTGCCCAAAGTCAATATGTGCATGCATCTTCTGTACCCGTTTATATCTCAAATTCAGGCTCAAAACAACCGAAAATTCGATATTTTGGAGTCCCAGAAGCGATATGTACATGCTTACTCCGTGTTAGAGTATTTTCAAAATATAGGCTCAAAACATGCTAAAAATCGATATTTTAAGTGTCCAAAATCGATATGTGCATGCATCTTATGTACCCGTTTATATCTCAAATTCAGGATAAAAACACCCGAAAAATCGGTATTTCGGGGTGCTTTTTGCGATCAGTACATGCCTACTCCTAGTTAGAATGTTTTCAAGATACAGACCCAAAACATACTTAAAAATCGATTTTTTAGGTGCCCAAAAGTCGATATGGGCATGCATCTTCAGTACCCGTTTATATCTCAAATTCAGGGTCAAAACACCCGAAAATTCGATATTTTGGGGTCCCAGAAGCGATCTGTACATGCCTACTCACTGCTAGAATATTTTCAAAATATAGTCCCAAAACATGCTAAAAATCGATATTTTAGGTGCCCAAAGTCGATATCTAAAATTCAGGCCCAAAACACCCTAAAATTCGATATTTTGGGGTCCCAGAAGCGATCTGTACATGACTACTCCATATTAGAGTATTTTCAAAATACAGGCCCAAAACATACTGAAAATCGATCTTTTAGGTGCCCAAAAGTCGATATGTGCATGCATCTTCTGTACCCGTTTATATCTCAAATTCAGGTTCCAAACACCCGGAAATTCGATATTTTGGGGTCCCAGATGCGATCTGTACTGGCCTATTCAGATACACGCCCAAAACATGCTGAAAATCGATATTTTAGGTGCCCAAAGTCAATATGTGCATGCATCTTCTGTACCCGTTTATATCTCAAATTCAGGCTCAAAACAACCGAAAATTCGATATTTTTGAGTCCCAGAAGCGATATGTACATGCTTACTCCGTGTTAGAGTATTTTCAAAATATAGGCTCAAAACATGCTAAAAATCGATATTTTAAGTGTCCAAAATGGATATGTGCATGCATCTTATGTACCCGTTTATATCTCAAATTCAGGATCAAAACACCCGAAAAATCGGTATTTCGGGGTGCTTTATGCGATCAGTACATGCCTACTCCTAGTTAGAATGTTTTCAAGATACAGACCCAAAACATACTTAAAAATCGATATTTTAGGTGCCCAAAAGTCGATATGGGAATGCATCTTCAGTACCCGTTTATATCTCAAATTCAGGGTCAAAACACCCGAAAATTCGATATTTTGGGGTCCCAGAAGCGATCTGTACATGCCTACTCACTGCTAGAATATTTTCAAAATATTGTCCCAAAACATGCTAAAAATCGATATTTTAGGTGCCCAAAGTCGATATCTAAAATTCAGGCCCAAAACACCCTAAAATTCGATATTTTGGGGTCCCAGAAGCGATCTGTACATGACTACTCCATATTAGAGTATTTTCAAAATACAGGCCCAAAACATACTGAAAATCGATCTTTTAGGTGCCCAAAAGTCGATATGTGCATGCATCTTCTGTACCCGTTTATATCTCAAATTCAGGTTCCAAACACCCGGAAATTCGATATTTTGGGGTCCCAGATGCGATCTGTACTGGCCTATTCAGATACACGCCCAAAACATGCTGAAAATCGATATTTTAGGTGCCCAAAGTCAATATGTGCATGCATCTTCTGTACCCGTTTATATCTCAAATTCAGGCTCAAAACAACCGAAAATTCGATATTTTTGAGTCCCAGAAGCGATATGTACATGCTTACTCCGTGTTAGAGTATTTTCAAAATATAGGCTCAAAACATGCTAAAAATCGATATTTTAAGTGTCCAAAATGGATATGTGCATGCATCTTATGCACCCGTTTATATCTCAAATTCAGGATCAAAACACCCGAAAAATCGGTATTTCGGGGTGCTTTATGCGATCAGTACATGCCTACTCCTAGTTAGAATGTTTTCAAGATACAGACCCAAAACATACTTAAAAATCGATATTTTAGGTGCCCAAAAGTCGATATGGGCATGCATCTTCAGTACCCGTTTATATATCAAATTCATGCTGAGAAAACCCGAAAATTCGATATTTTGGGGTCCCAGAAGCGATCTGTACATGCCTACTCAGTGCTAGAATGTTTTCAAAATATAGGGTGAAAACATGCTAAAAATCTATATTTTAAGTGACCAAAGTCGATATGTGCATGCATCTTCTGTACCCGTTTATATATCAGATTCAGGCTCAAAACACCCGAAAATTCGGTATTTCGGGGTCCTAGAAGCGATCTGTACATGCCTACTCCTAGTTAGAATGTTTTCATGATACAGACCAAAAACATGCTCGAAATCGATATTTTAAATGCCCAAAAGTCAATATGTGCATGCATCTTCAATATCCGTTTATATCTCAAATTCAGGCTCAAAACACTCGAAAATTTGATATTTTGAGGTTCCAGAAGCGATCTCCATATGCCTACTCCGTGTTACAGTATTTTCAAATTACAGGCCCAAAACATACTAAAAATCGATCTTTTAGGTGCCCAAAAGTCGATATGTGAATGCATCTTCTGTACCCGTTTATATCTCAAATTCAACCTCAAAACACCCTAAAATTCGATATTTTTGGGTGCCAGAAGAGATCTTTACATGCCTACTCAGTGCTAGATTATTTTCAAAATATAGTCCCAAAACATGCTAAAAATCGATATTTTAGGTGCCCAAAGTCGATTTCTCAATTTCAGGCCCAAAACACCCAAAAATTCGATATTTTGGGGTCCCAGAAGCTATCTGTACATGCCTACTCCGTATTAGAGTATTTTCAAAATACAGGCCCAAAACATACTGAAAATCGATCTTTTATGTGCCCAAAAGTCGATATGTGCATGCATCTTCTGTACCTGTTTATATCTCAAATTCAGGCTCAAAACACCCGAAAATTTGATATTTTGGAGTCCCAGAAGCGATATGTACATGCCTACTCCGTGTTAGAGTATTTTCAAAATACAGGCCCAAAACATACTGAAAATCGATCTTTTAGGTGCCCAAAAGTCGATATGTGTGTGCATCTTCTGGTTCCGTTTATATCTCAAATTCAGGCTCCAAACACCCGAAAATTCGATATTTTGGGGTCCCTAAAGCGATCTGTACATGCCTACTCAGTGCTAGAACATTTTCAAAATATACACCCAAAACATGCTAAAAATCGATATTTTAGGTGCCTAGAGTCGATATATCAAATTCAAGCCCTAAACACCCGAAAATTCGATATTTTAGGGTCCCAGAAGCGATCTGTACATGCCTACTCCGTGTTAGAGTATTTTCGAAATACAGGCCCAAAACATACTGAAAATCGATCATTTAGGTGCCCAAAAGTCGATATGTGCATGCATCTTCGGTACCTGTTTATATCTCAAATTCAACCTCAAAATATCCTAAAATTCGATATTTTTGGGTCCCAGAAGCGATCTGTACATGCCTACTAAGTGCTAGAATTTTTTTCAAAATATAGGCTCAAAACATGCTAAAAATCGATATTTTTAGTGTCCAAAGTCGTACTTTTGTACCCGTTTATATCTTAAATTCAGGCTCAAAACACTCGAAAATTCGGTATTTTTGGGTCCTAGAAGTGATATGTACATGCCTACTCCTAGTTAGAATGTTTTCAAGATACAGACCCAAAACATGCTCAAAATCGATATTATAGGTGCCCAAAGTTGATATGTGCATGCATCTTCAGTACCCGTTTATATATCAAATTCAGGGTCAAAACACCCGAAAATTCGATATTTTTGGGTCCCAGAAGCGATCTGTACATGCCTACTCACTGCTAGAATATTTTCAAAATATAGTCCCAAAACATGCTAAAAATCAATATTTTAGGTGCCCAAAGTCGATATCTCAAATTCAGGCCCAAAACAAACGAAAATTCGATATTTTAGGGTCCCAGAAGCGATCTGTACATGACTACTCCATATTAGAGTATTTTCAAAATACAGGCCCAAAACATACTGAAAATCGATCTTTTAGGTGCCCAAAAGTCGATATGTGCATGCATCTTCTGTACCCGTTTATATCTCAAATTCAGGCTCAAAACACCCGAAAATTCGATATTTTGAGGTCCCAGAAGCGATCTGTACATGCCTACTCACTGCTAGAATATTTTCAAAATATAGTCCCAAAACATGCTAAAAATCAATATTTTAGGTGCCCAAAGTCGATATCTCAAATTCAGGCCCAAAACAAACGAAAATTCGATATTTTGGGGTCCCAGAAGCGATCTGTACATGACTACTCCATATTAGAGTATTTTCAAAATACAGGCCCAAAACATACTGAAAATCGATCTTTTAGGTGCCCAAAAGTCGATATGTGCATGCATCTTCTGTACCCGTTTATATCTCAAATTCAGGTTCCAAACACCTGGAAATTCGATATTTTGGGGTACCAGAAGCGATCTGTACTGGCCTATTCAGATACACGCCCAAAACATGCTGAAAATCGATATTTTAGGTGCCCAAAAGTCGATATGGGCAAGCCTCTTCTGTACCCGTTTATATCTCAAATTCAGGCTGAAAACACCCAAAAATTCTATATTTCGAGGTTCCAGAAGCGATCTGTACATGCCTACTCCGTGTTAGAGTATTTTCAAAATACAGGCCCAAAACATGCTGAAAATCGATATTTTAGGTGCCAAAAGTCGATATGTGCATGCATCTTCAGTACCCGTTTATATATCAAATTCAGGCTCAAAACACCCGAAAATTCGATATTTTGGGGTCCCAGAAGCGATCTGTACATGCCTACTCAGTGCTAGAATATTTTCAAAATATAGACCCAAAACATGCTAGAAATAGATATTTTAGGTGCCCAAAGTCGATATCTCAAATTCAGGCCCAAAACACCCGAAAATCCGATATTTTGGAGACCCAGAAGCAATCTGTACATGCCTACTCCGTGTTAGAGTATTTTCAAAATACAGGCCCAAATTACTGTATACTGAAAATCGATCTTTTAGGTGCCCAAAGTCGATATGTGCATGCATCTTCTGTTTCCGTTTATATCTCAAATTCAGGTTACTAACACCCGGAAATTCGATATTTTGGGGTCCCAGAAGCGATCTGTACATGCCTACTAAGATACAGGCCCAAAACATGCTGAAAATCTATATTTTAGGTGCCCAAAGTCGATATGTGTATGCATCTTCTGCAACCGTTTATATCCCAAATTTAACCTCAAAACAATCGAAAATTCGATATTTTTGGGTCCCAGAAGCGATCTGTACATGCCTACTCAGGGCTAGAATGTTTTCAAAATATAGGCTCAAAACATGCTCAAAATCGATATTTTAGGTGCCCAAAAGTTGATATGTGCATGCATCTTCAGTGCCCGTTTATATCTCAAATTCAGGCTCAAAACACCCGAAAATTTGATATTTTTGGGTCCCAAAAGCGATCTGTACATGCCTACTCAGTGCTAGAATATTTTCAAATTATAGGCCCAAAACATGCTAAAAATCGATATTTTAGGTGCCCAAAGTAGATATCTCAAATTCAGGCCCAAAACACCCGAAAATTCGTTATTTTGGGGTCCCAGAAGCGATCTGTACATGCCTAATCCGTGTTAAAGTATTTTCAAAATACAGGCCCAAAACATACTGAAAATCGATCTTTTAGGTGCCTAAAAGTCGATATGTGCATGCATCTTCTGCACCCGTTTAAATCTCATATTCTGGTTCTAAACACCCGGAAATTCGATATTTTGGGGTCCCAGAAGCGATCTGTACATGTCTATTCAGATACAGGTCCAAAACATGCTGAAAATCGATATTTTAGGTGCCCAAAGTCAATATGTGTATGCATCTTCTGCAACCGTTTATATCCCAAATTCAACCCGAAAGCACCCGAAAATTCGATATTTTTCGGTCCCAGAAGCGATCTGTACATGCCTACTCAGTGCTAGAATGTTTTCAAAATATAGACTCAAAACAAGCTAAAAATCGATATTTTTAGTGTCCAAATTCGATCTTCTGTACCCGTTTATATCTTAAATTCAGGCTCAAAACACCCGAAAATTCGGTATTTATTGGGTCCTAGAAGCGATATGTACATGCCTACTCCTAGTTAGAATGTTTTCAAGATACAGACCCAAAATATGCTCAAAATCGATATTTTAGGTGCACACAAGTCGATATGTGCATGCATCTTCAGTACCCGTTTATATTTCAAATTCAGGCTCAAAACACCCGCAAATTCGATATTTTGAGGTCCCAGAAGCGATCTGTACATGCCTACCTCGTGTTAGAGTATTTTCTAAATACAGGCTCAAAACATGCTCAAAATCGATATTTTAAGTGTCCAAAGTCGATATGTGCATACATCTTCTGTACCCGTTTATATCTCAAATTCAGGCTCAAAACAACCGAAAATTCAATATTTTTGAGTCCTAGAAGCGATCTGTACATGCCTACTCCTAGAAAGAATGTTTTCAAGATACTGACCCAAAACATGCTCAAAATCGATATTTTGGGAGCCCAAAAGTCGATATGTGCATGCATCTTCTGTACCCGTTTATATCTCAAATTCAGGCCCAAAACTCCTGAAAATTCGATATTTTGGGATCCCAGAAGCGATCTGTAGATGCCTACTCAGTGCTAGAATGTTTTCAAAATATAGGCTCAAAACATGCTAAAAATCGATATTTTAAGTGTTCAAAGTCAATATGTGCATACATCTTCTGTACCCGTTTATATCTCAAATTCAGGCTCAAAACACCCGAAAATTCGATATTTTGGGGTCCCAGAAGCGATCTGTACATGCCTACTCAGTGCTAGAATATTTTCAAAATATAGGCCCAAAACATGCTCAAAATCGATATTTTAAGTGTCCAAAGTCAATATGTGCATGCATCTTCTGTACCCGTTTATATATCAAATTCAGGCTCAAAACACCCGAAAATTCGATATTTTGGAGTCCCAGAAGCAATATGTACATGCTTACTCCGTGTTAGAGTATTTAAAAAAAAAAGGCTCAAAACATGCTAAAAATCGATATTTTAAGTGTCCAAAGTCGATATGTGCATGCATCTTCTGTACCCGTTTATAGCTCAAATTCAGGCTCAAAACACCCGAAAAATCGGTATTTCGGGCTCCTAGAAGCGATCAGTACATGCCTACTCCTAGTTAGAATGTTTTCAAGATACAGACCCAAAACATACTTAAAAATCGATATTTTAGGTGCCCAAAAGTCGATATGTGCATGCATCTTCAGTACCCGTTTATATCTCAAATTCAGGCTGAAAACAATCAAAAATTCGATATTTTGAGGTCCCAGAAGCGATCTGTACATGCCTACCTCGTGTTAGAGTATTTTCTAAATACAGGCTCAAAACATGCTCAAAATCGATATTTTAAGTGTCCAAAGTCGATATGTGCATACATCTTCTGTACCCGTTTATATCTCAAATTCAGGCTCAAAACACCCGAAAATTCAATATTTTTGGGTCCTAGAAGCGATCTGTACATGCCTACTCCTAGAAAGAATGTTTTCAAGATACTGACCCAAAACATGCTCAAAATCGATATTTTGGGAGCCCAAAATTCGATATGTGCATGCATCTTCTGTACCCGTTTATATCTCAAATTCAGGCCCAAAACACCTGAAAATTCGATATTTTGGGATCCCAGAAGCGATCTGTACATGCCTACTCAGTGCTAGAATGTTTTCAAAATATAGGCTCAAAACATGCTAAAAATCGATATTTTAAGTGTTCAAAGTCAATATGTGCATGCATCTTCTGTACCCGTTTATATCTCAAATTCAGGCTCAAAACACCCGAAAATTCGATATTTTTGGGTCCCAGAAGCGATCTGTACATGCCTACTCAGTGCTAGAATATTTTCAAAATATAGACCCAAAACATGCTAGAAATAGATATTTTAGGTGCCCAAAGTCGATATCTCAAATTCAGGCCCAAAACACCCGAAAATCCGATATTTTGGAGTCCCAGAAGCGATCTATACATGCCTACTCCGTGTTAGAGTATTTTCAAAATACAGGCCCAAATTACTGTATACTGAAAATCGATCTTTTAGGTGCCCAAAGTCGATATGTGCATGCATCTTCTGTTTCCGTTTATATCTCATATTCAGGTTCCTAACACCCGGAAATTCTATATTTTGGGGTCCCAGAAGCGATCTGTACATGCCTACTCAGATACAGGCCCAAAACATGCTGAAAATCGATATTTTAGGTGCCCAAAGTCGATATGTGTATGCATCTTTTGCAACCGTTTATATCCCAAATTCAACCTCAAAACACCCGAAAATTCGTTATTTTGGGGTCCCAGAAGCGATCTGTACATGCCTAATCGGTGTTAGAGTATTTTCAAAATACAGGCCCAAAACATACTGAAAATCGATCTTTTAGGTGCCCAAAAGTCGATATGTGCATGCATCTTCTGTACCCGTTTAAATCTCAAATTCAGGTTCCAAACACCCGGAAATTCGATATTTTGGGGTCTCAGAAGCGATCTGTACATGCCTATTCAGATACAGGCCCAAAACATGCTGAAAATCTATATTTTAGGTGCCCCAAGTCAATATGTGTATGCATCTTTTGCAACCGTTTTTATTCCAAATTCAACCCCAAAACACCCGAAAATTCGATATTTTTCGGTCCCAGAAGCGATCTGTACATGCCTACTCAGTGCTAGAATGTATTCAAAATATAGGCTCAAAACATGCTAAAAATCGATATTTTTTATGTCAAAAGTCGATCTTCTGTACCCGTTTATATCTTAAATTCAGGCTCAAAACACTCGAAAATTCGGTATTTTTGGATCCTAGAAGCGATATGTACATGCCTACTCCTAGTTAGAATGTTTTCAAGATACTGACCCAAAACACGCTCAAAATCGATATTTTAGGTGCCCAAAAGTTGATATGTGCATGCATCTTCAGTACCCGTTTATATATCAAATTCAGGCTCAAAACACCCGAAAATTCGATATTTTGGAGTCCCAAAAGCGATAAGTACATGCTTACTCCGTGTTAGAGTATTTTCAAAATATAGGCTCAAAACATGCTAAAAATCGATATTTTAAGTGTCCAAAGTCGATATGTGCATGCATCTTCTGTACCCGTTTATATCTCAAATTCAGGATCAAAACTCCCGAAAATTCGGTATTTCGGTGTCCTAGAAGCAATCAGTACATGCCTACACCTAGTTAGAATGTTTTCAAGATACAGACCCAAAACATACTTAAAAATCGATATTTTAGGTGCCCAAAAGTCGATATGTGCATGCATCTTCAGTACCCGTTTATATCTCAAATTCAGGCTCAAAACACCCGAAAATTCGATATTTTGGGGTCCCAGAAGCGATCTGTACATACCTACTCAGTGCTAGAATATTTTCAAAATATAGACCCAAAACATGCTAGAAATAGATATTTTAGGTGCCCAAAGTCGATATCTCAAATTCAGGCCTAAAACTCCCGAAAATCCGATATTTTGGAGTCCCAAAAGCGATCTGTACATGCCTACTCCGTGTTAGAGTATTTTCAAAATACAGGCCCAAATTACTGTATACTGAAAATCGATCTTTTAGGTGCCCAAAGGTCGATATGTGCATGCATCTTCTGTACCCGTATATATCTCAAATTCAACCTCAAAAAACCCTAAAATTCGATATTTTGGGGTCCCAGAAGCGATCTGTGCATGCCTACTCACTGCTAGAATATTTTAAAAAATATAGTCCCAAAACATGCTAGAAATCGATATTTTAGGTGCCCAAAGTCGATATCTCAAATTCAGGCCCAAAACACCCGAAAATTCGATATTTTGGGGTCCCAGAAGCGATCTGTACATGACTACTCCATATTAGAGTATTTTCCAAAATACAGGCCCAAAACATACTGAAAATCGATCTTTTAGGTGCCCAAAAGTCGATATGTGCAAGCATCTTCTGTACCCGTTTATATCTCAAATTCAGGTTCCAAACACCCGGAAATTCGATATTTTGGGGTTCCAGAAGCGATCTGTACTGGCCTATTCAGATACACGCCCAAAACATGCTGAAAATCGATATTTTAGGAGCCCAAAGTCAATATGTCCATGCATCTTCTGTACCCGTTTATATCTCAAATTCAGGCTCAAAACACCCGAAAATTCGATATTTTGGGGACCCTGAAGCGATCTGTACATGCTTACTCAGTGCTAGAATATTTTCAAAATATAGACCCAAAACATGCTAAAAATCGATATTTTAGGTGCCCAAAGTCGATATTTCAAATTTATCTCCAAAACACCCGAAAATTCGATATTTTGGGGTCCCAGAAGCAATCTGTACATGCCTACTCCGTGTTAGAGTATTTTCAAAATACAGGCTCAAAACATACAGAAAATCGATCTTTTACTTGCCCAAAAGTCGATATGTGGATGCATCTTCTGTACCCGTTTATATCTCAAATTCAGGCACCAAACACCCGAAAATTCGATATTTTGGGGTCCCAGAAGCGATCTGTACTTGCCTACTCCGTTTTAGAGTATTTTCAAAATACAGGCCCAAAACATGCTGAGAATCGATATTTTATGTGCTCAAAGTCAATATGTGCACGCATTTTCTGTACCCGTTTATATCTCAAATTAAGGCTCAAAACACCCGAAAACTCGATATTTTGGGGTCCCAGAAGCTATCTGTACATGCCTACTCCGTGTTAGAGTATTTTTAATATACAGGCCCAAAACATCCTGAAAATCGATATTTTAGGTGCCCAAAAGTCGATATGTGTATGCATCTTCTGCACCCGTTTATATCCCAAATTCAACCTCAAAACACCCGAAAATTCGTTATTTTTGGGTCCCAGAAGCAATCTGTACATGCCTACTCAGTGCTAGAATGTTTTCAAAATATAGGCTCAAAACATGCTATAAATCGATATTTTAAGTGTCCAAAGTCGATATGTGCATTCATCTTCTGTACCCGTTTATATCTCAAATTCAGGCTTAAAACCCCCGAAAATACGATATTTTGGGGTCCCAGAAGTGATCTGTACATATCTACTTTGTGCTAGAATATTTTCAAAATATAGGCTCAAAACATGCTAAAAATCGATATTTTAAGTATCCAAAGTCGATATGTGAATGCATCTTCTGTACCCGTTTATATCTCAAATTCAGGCTCCAAACACCCGAAAATTCGATATTTTGAGGTCCCAGAAACGATCTGTACATGCCTACTCAGATACAGGCCCAAAACATGCTGAAAATCGATATTTTAGGTGCCCAAAGTCAATATGTGTATGCATCTTCTGCACCCGTTAATATCTCAAATTCATCCACAAAACACCCGAAAGTTCGATATTTTTCGGTCCCAGAAGCGATCTGTACATGCCTACTCAGTGCTAGAATGTTTTCAAAATATAGGCTCAAAACATGATAAAAATCGATATTTTAAGTGTCCAAAGTCGATATGTGCATGCATCTTCTATACCCGTTTATATCTCAAATTCAGGCTCCAAACACCCGAAAAATCGATATTTTGGGGTCCCAGAAGCGATCTGTACATGCCTACTCAGATACAGGCCCAAAACATGCTAAAAATCGATATTTTAAGTGTCCAAAGTCGATATGTGCATGCATCTTCTGTACCCGTTTATATCTCAAATTCAGGCTCAAAACACTCGAAAAATCGGTATTTTTGGGTGCTAGAAGCGATCTGTACTTGCCTACTCCTAGTTAGAATTTTTTCAAGATACAGACCCAAAACATGATCAAAATCGATATTTTAGGTGCCCAAAAGTCGATATGTGCATGCATCTTCAGTACCTGTTTATATCTCAAATTAAGGCTCAAAACACCCGAAAATTCGATATTTTTGGGTCCCAGAAGCGATATGTACATGCCTACTCCGTGGTAAAGTATTTTCAAAATACAGGCCCAAAACATGCTAAAAAGCGATATTTTAGGTGCCCAAAGTCAATATGTGCATGCATTTTCTGTACCCGTTTATATCTCAAATTCAGGCTCAAAACACCCGAAAACTCGATATTTTGGGGACCCTGAAGCGATCTGTACATGCTTACTCAGTGCTAGAATATTTTCAAAATATAGGCCCAAAACATGCTAAAAATCGATATTTTAGGTGCCCAAAGTCGATATTTCAAATTTATCTCCAAAACACCCGAAAATTCGATATTTTGGGGTCCCAGAAGCAATCTGTACATGCCTACTCCGTGTTAGAGTATTTTCAAAATACAGGCTCAAAACATACAGAAAATCGATCTTTTACTTGCCCAAAAGTCGATATGTGGATGCATCTTCTGTACCCGTTTATATCTCAAATTCAGGCACCAAACACCCGAAAATTCGATATTTTGGGGTCCCAGAAGCGATCTGTACTTGCCTACTCCGTTTTAGAGTATTTTCAAAATACAGGCCCAAAACATGCTGAGAATCGATATTTTATGTGCTCAAAGTCAATATGTTCACGCATTTTCTGTACCCGTTTATATCTCAAATTAAGGCTCAAAACACCCGAAAACTCGATATTTTGGGGTCCCAGAAGCGATCTGTACATGCCTACTCAGTGCTAGAATATTTTCAAATTATAGGACCAAAACATGCTAAAAATCGATATTTTAGGTGCCCAAAGTCGATATCTCAAATTCAGGCCCAAAACACCCGAAAATTCGATATTTTTGGGTCCCAGAAGCGATCTGTACATGCCTACTCCGTGTTAGAATGTTTTCAAAATATAGGCTCAAAACATGCTAAAAATCGATATTTTAAGTGCCCAAAAGTCGATATGTGCATGCATCTTCTGTACCCGTTTATATCTCAAATTCAGGCTTAAAACCCCCGAAAATACGATATTTTGGGGTCCCAGAAGTGATCTGTACATATCTACTTCGTGCTAGAATATTTTCAAAATATAGGCAAAAAACATGCTAAAAATCGATATTTTAAGTATCCAAAGTCGATATGTGAATGCATCTTCTGTACCCGTTTATTTCTCAAATTCAGTCTCCAAACACCCGAAAATTCGATATTTTGGGGTCCCAGAAACGATCTGTACATGCCTACTCAGATACAGACCCAAAACATGCTGAAAATCGATATTTTAGGTGCCCAAAGTCAATATGTGTATGCATCTTCTGCACCCGTTAATATCTCAAATTCAACCACAAAACACCCGAAAGTTCGATATTTTTCGGCCCCAGAAGCGATCTGTACATGCCTACTCAGAGCTAGAATGTTTTCAAAATATAGGCTCAAAACATGCTAAAAATCGATATTTTAAGTGTCCAAAGTCGATATGTGCATGCATCTTCTGTACCCGTTTATATCTCAAATTCAGGCTCAAAACACCCGAAAAATCGGTATTTTTGGTTCCTAGAAGCGATCTGTACTTGCCTACTCCTAGTTAGAATTTTTTCAAGATACAGACCCAAAACATGCTCAAAATCGATATTTTAGGTGCCAAAAAGTCGATATGTGCATGCATCTTCAGTACCTGTTTATATCTCAAATTCAGGCTCAAAACACCCGAAAATTCGATATTTTTGGGTCCCAGAAGCGATCTGTACATGCCTACTCCGTGTTAGAGTATTTTCAAAATACAGGCCCAAAACATGCTGAAAATCGATATTTTAGGTGCCCAAAGTCAATATGTGTATGCATCTTCTGCACCCGTTAATATCTCAAATTCAAACACAAAAAACCCGAAAGTTCGATATTTTTCGGTCCCAGAAGCGATCTGTACATGCCTACTCAGTGCTAGAATGTTTTCAAAATATAGGCCCAAAACATGCTAAAAATCGATATTTCAGGTGCCCAAAGTCGATATCTCAAATTCAGGCCCAAAACACCCGAAAATTCGATATTTTTTGGTCCCAGAGGCGATCTGTACATGCCTACTCCGTGTTAGAATATTTTCAAAATAAAGGCCCAAAACATGCTAAAAATCGATATTTTAGGTGCACAAAATCGATATATCAAATTCAGGCCCAAAACACCCGAAAATTCGATATTTTGGGGTCCCAGAAGCTATCTGTACATGCCTACTCCGTGTTAGAGTATTTTTAATATACAGGCCCAAAACATCCTGAAAATCGATATTTTAGGTGCCCAAAAGTCGATATGTGTATGCATCTTCTGCACCCGTTTATATCCCAAATTCAACCTCAAAACACCCGAAAATTCGTTATTTTTGGGTCCCAGAAGCAATCTGTACATGCCTACTCAGTGCTAGAATGTTTTCAAAATATAGGCTCAAAACATGCTAAAAATCGATATTTTAAGTGTCCAAAGTCGATATGTGCATGCATCTTCTGTACCCGTTTATATCTCAAATTCAGGCTTAAAACCCCCGAAAATACGATATTTTGGGGTCCCAGAAGTGATCTGTACATATCTACTTTGTGCTAGAATATTTTCAAAATATAGGCTCAAAACATGCAAAAAATCGATATTTTAAGTATCCAAAGTCGATATGTGAATGCATCTTCTGTACCCGTTTATATCTCAAATTCAGGCTCCAAACACCCGAAAATTCGATATTTTGGGGTCCCAGAAACGATCTGTACATGCCTACTCAGATACAGGCCCAAAACATGCTGAAAATCGATATTTTAGGTGCCCAAAGTCAATATGTGTATGCATCTTCTGCACCCGTTAATATCTCAAATTCAACCACAAAACACCCGAAAGTTCGATATTTTTCGGTCCCAGAAGCGATCTGTACATGCCTACTCAGTGCTAGAATGTTTTCAAAATATAGGCTCAAAACATGCTAAAAATCGATATTTTAAGTGTCCAAAGTCGATATGTGCATGCATCTTCTATACCCGTTTATATCTCAAATTCAGGCTCCAAACACCCGAAAATTCGATATTTTGGGGTCCCAGAAGCGATCTGTACATGCCTACTCAGATACAGGCCCAAAACATGCTAAAATCGATATTTTAAGTGTCCAAAGTCGATATGTGCATGCATCTTCTGTACCCGTTTATATCTCAAATTCAGGCTCAAAACACCCGAAAAATCGGTATTTTTGGGTCCTAGAAGCGATCTGTACTTGCCTACTCCTAGTTAGAATTTTTTCAAGATACAGACCCAAA
Source organism: Petrolisthes cinctipes (assembly GCA_033782935.1). Taxonomy (NCBI): domain Eukaryota; kingdom Metazoa; phylum Arthropoda; class Malacostraca; order Decapoda; family Porcellanidae; genus Petrolisthes; species Petrolisthes cinctipes. The sequence continues at coordinate 309,356 of JAWQEG010000410.1, forward strand.
ACATGATCAAAATCGATATTTTAGGTGCCCAAAAGTCGATATGTGCATGCATCTTCAGTACCTGTTTATATCTCAAATTAAGGCTCAAAACACCCGAAAATTCGATATTTTTGGGTCCCAGAAGCGATATGTACATGCCTACTCCGTGTTAGAATATTTTCAAAATACAGGTACAAAACATGCTAAAAATCGATATTTTAAGTGCCCAAAAGTCGATATGTGCATGCATCTTCTGTACCGGTTTATATCTCAAATTCAGGCTCAAAACACCGAAAATTCGATATTTTGGGGTCCCAGAAGCGATCTGTACATGCCTACGCAGTGCTAGAATATTTTCAAAATACAGGCCCAAAACATGCTAAAAATCGATATTTTAGGTGCCCAAAATCGATATATCAAATTCAGGCCCAAAACACCCGAAAATTCGATATTTTGGGGTCCCAGAAGCTATCTGTACATGCCTACTCCGTGTTAGAGTATTTTTAATATACAGGCCCAAAACATCCTGAAAATCGATATTTTAGGTGCCCAAAAGTCGATATGTGTATTCATCTTCTGCACCCGTTTATATCCCAAATTCAACCTCAAAACACCCGAAAATTCGTTATTTTTGGGTCCCAGAAGCAATCTGTACATGCCTACTCAGTGCTAGAATGTTTTCAAAATATAGGCTCAAAACATGCTAAAAATCGATATTTTAAGTGTCCAAAGTCGATATGTGCATGCATCTTCTGTACCCGTTTATATCTCAAATTCAGGCTCAAAACACCCGAAAAATCGGTATTTTTGGGTCCTAGAAGCGATCTGTACTTGCCTACTCCTAGTTAGAATTTTTTCAAGATACAGACCCAAAACATGCTCAAAATCGATATTTTAAGTGCCCAAAAGTCGATATGTGCATGCATCTTCTGTACCGGTTTATATCTCAAATTCAGGCTTAAAACACTGAAAATTCGATATTTTGGGGTCCCAGAAGCGATCTGTACATGCCTACGCAGTGCTAGAATATTTTCAAAATACAGGCCCAAAACATGCTAAAAATCGATATTTTAGGTGCCCAAAATCGATATACCAAATTCAGGCCCAAAACACCCGAAAATTCGATATTTTGGGGTCCCAGAAGCTATCTGTACATGCCTACTCCGTGTTAGAGTATTTTTAATATACAGGCCCAAAACATCCTGAAAATCGATATTTTAGGTGCCCAAAAGTCGATATGTGTATGCATCTTCTGCACCCGTTTATATCGCAAATTCAACCTCAAAACACCCGAAAATTCGTTATTTTTGGGTCCCAGAAGCAATCTGTACATGCCTACTCAGTGCTAGAATGTTTTCAAAATATAGGCTCAAAACATGCTAAAAATCGATATTTTAAGTGTCCAAAGTCGATATGTGATGCATCTTCTGTACCTGTTTATATCTCAAATTCAGGCTTAAAACCCCCGAAAATACGATATTTTGGGGTCCCAGAAGTGATCTGTACATATCTACTTTGTGCTAGAATATTTTCAAAATATAGGCTCAAAACATGCTAAAAATCGATATTTTAAGTATCCAAAGTCGTTATGTGAATGCATCTTCTGTACCCGTTTATATCTCAAATTCAGGCTCCAAACACCCGAAAATTCGATATTTTGTGGTCCCAGAAACGATCTGTACATGGCTACTCAGATACAGGCCCAAAACATGCTGAAAATCGATATTTTAGTTGCCCAAAGTCAATATGTGTATGCATCTTCTGCACCCGTTAATATCTCAAATTCAACCACAAAACACCCGAAAGTTCGATATTTTTCGGTCCCAGAAGCGATCTGTACATGCCTACTCAGTGCTAGAATGTTTTCAAAATATAGGCTCAAAACATGCTAAAAATCGATATTTTAAGTGTCCAAAGTCGATATGTGCATGCATCTTCTATACCCGTTTATATCTCAAATTCAGGCTCCAAACACCCGAAAATTCGATATTTTGGGGTCCCAGAAGCGATCTGTACATGCCTACTCAGATACCGGCCCAAAACATGCTAAAAATCGATATTTTAAGTGTCCAAAGTCGATATGTGCATGCATCTTCTGTACCCGTTTATATCTCAAATTCAGGCTCAAAACACCCGAAAAATCGGTATTTTTGGGTCCTAGAAGCGATCTGTACTTGCCTACTCCTAGTTAGAATTTTTTCAAGATACAGACCCAAAACATGCCCAAAATCGATATTTTAGGTGCCCAAAAGTCGATATGTGCATGCATCTTCAGTACCTATTTATATCTCAAATTCAGGCTCAAAACACCCGAAAATTCGATATATTTGGGTCCCAGAAGCGATATGTACATGCCTACTCCGTGTTAGAGTATTTTCAAAATACAGGCCCAAAACATGCTAAAAAGCGATATTTTAGGTGCCCAAAGTCAATATGTGCATGCATTTTCTGTACCCGTTTATATCTCAAATTCAGGCTCAAAACACCCGAAAACTCGATATTTTGGGGTCCCAGAAGCGATCTGTTCATGCTTACTCAGTGCTAGAATATTTTCAAAATATAGGCCCAAAACATGCTAAAAATCGATATTTTAGGTGCCCAAAGTCGATATTTCAAATTTATCTCCAAAACACCCGAAAATTCGATATTTTGGGGTCCCAGAAGCAATCTGTACATGCCTACTCCGTGTTAGAGTATTTTCAAAATACAGGCTCAAAACATACAGAAAATCGATCTTTTACTTGCCCAAAAGTCGATATGTGGATGCATCTTCTGTACCCGTTTATATCTCAAATTCAGGCACCAAACACCCGAAAATTCGATATTTAGGGGTCCCAGAAGCGATCTGTACTTGCCTACTCCGTTTTAGAGTATTTTCAAAATACAGGCCCAAAACATGCTAAGAATTGATATTTTTTGTGCTCAAAGTCAATATGTGTATGCATCTTCTGCACCCGTTTATATCGCAAATTCAACCTCAAAACACCCGAAAATTCGTTATTTTTGGGTCCCAGAAGCAATCTGTACATGCCTACTCAGTGCTGGAATGATTTCAAAATATAGGCTCAAAACATGCTAAAAATCGATATTTTAAGTGTCCAAAGTCGATATGTGCATGCATCTTCTGTACCTGTTTATATCTCAAATTCAGGCTTAAAACCCCCGAAAATACGATATTTTGGGGTCCCAGAAGTGATCTGTACATATCTACTTTGTGCTAGAATATTTTCAAAATATAGGCTCAAAACATGCTAAAAATCGATATTTTAAGTATCCAAAGACGATATGTGAATGCATCTTCTGTAAACGTTTATATCTCAAATTCAGGCTCCAAACACCCGAAAATTCGATATTTTGGGGTCCCGGAAACGATCTGTACATGCCTACTCAGATACAGGCCCAAAACATGCTGAAAATCGATATTTTAGGTGCCCAAAGTCAATATGTGTATGCATCTTCTGCACCCGTTAATATTTTAAATTCAACCACAAAACACCCGAAAGTTCAATATTTTTCGGTCCCAGAAGCGATCTGTACATGCCTACTCAGTGCTAGAATGTTTTCAAAATATAGGCTCAAAACATGCTAAAAATCGATATTTTAAGTGTCCAAAGTCGATATGTGCATGCATCTTCTATACCCGTTTATATCTCAAATTCAGGCTCCAAACACCCGAAAATTCGATATTTTGGGGTCCCAGAAGCGATCTGTACATGCCTACTCAGATACCGGCCCAAAACATGCTAAAAATCGATATTTTAAGTGTCCAAAGTCGATATGTGCATGCATCTTCTGTACCCGTTTATATCTCAAATTCAGGCTCAAAACACCCGAAAAATCGGTATTTTTGGGTCCTAGAAGCGATCTGTACTTGCCTACTCCTAGTTAGAATTTTTTCAAGATACAGACCCAAAACATGCCCAAAATCGATATTTTAGGTGCCCAAAAGTCGATATGTGCATGCATCTTCAGTACCTATTTATATCTCAAATTAAGGCTCAAAACACCCGAAAATTCGATATTTTTGGGTCCCAGAAGCGATATGTACATGCGTACTCCGTGTTAGAGTATTTTCAAAATACAGGCCCAAAACATGCTAAAAAGCGATATTTTAGGTGAACAAAGTCAATATGTGCATGCATTTTCTGTACCCGTTTATATCTCAAATTCAGGCTCAAAACACCCGAAAACTCGATATTTTGGGGTCCCAGAAGCGATCTGTACATGCTTACTCAGTGCTAGAATATTTTCAAAATATAGGCCCAAAACATGCTAAAAATCGATATTTTAGGTGCCCAAAGTCGATATTTCAAATTTATCTCCAAAACACCCGAAAATTCGATATTTTGGGGTCCCAGAAGCAATCTGTACATGCCTACTCCGTGTTAGAGTATTTTCAAAATACAGGCTCAAAACATACAGAAAATCGATCTTTTTCTTGCCCAAAAGTCGATATGTGGATGCATCTTCTGTACCCGTTTATATCTCAAATTCAGGCACCAAACACCCGAAAATTCGATATTTAGGGGTCCCAGAAGCGATCTGTACTTGCCTACTCCGTTTTAGAGTATTTTCAAAATACAGGCCCAAAACATGCTGAGAATCGATATTGTATGTGCTCAAAGTCAATATGTGCACGCATTTTCTGTACCCGTTTATATCTCAAATTCAGGCTCAAAACACCCGAAAACTCGATATTTTGGGGTCCCAGAAGCGATCTGTACATGCCTACTCAGTGCTAGAATATTTTTAAATTATAGGACCAAAACATGCTAAAAATCGATATATTAGGTGCCCAAAGTCGATATCTCAAATTCAGGCCCAAAACACCCGAAAATTCGATATTTTTTGGTCCCAGAAGCGATCTGTACATGCCTACTCCGTGTTAGAATGTTTTCAAAATATAGGCTCAAAACATGCTAAAAATCGATATTTTAAGTGCCCAAAAGTCGATATGTGCATGCATCTTCTGTACCCGTTTATATCTCAAATTCAGGCTTAAAACCCCCGAAAATACGGTATTTTGGGGTCCCAGAAGTGATCTGTACATATCTACTTTGTACTAGAATATTTTCAAAATATAGGCCCAAAACATGCTAAAAATCGATATTTTAGGTGCCCAAAGTCGATATTTCAAATTTATCTCCAAAACACCCGAAAATTCGATATTTTGGGGTCCCAGAAGCAATCTGTACATGCCTACTCCGTGTTAGAGTATTTTCAAAATACAGGCTCAAAACATACAGAAAATCGATCTTTTACTTGCCCAAAAGTCGATATGTGGATGCATCTTCTGTACCCGTTTATATCTCAAATTCAGGCACCAAACACCCGAAAATTCGATATTGAGGGGTCCCAGAAGCGATCTGTACTTGCCTACTCCGTTTTAGAGTATTTTCAAAATACAGGCCCAAAACATGTTGAGAATCGATATTTTATGTGCTCAAAGTCAATATGTGTATGCATCTTCTGCACCCGTTTATATCGCAAATTCAACCTAAAAACACCCGAAAATTCGTTATTTTTGGGTCCCAGAAGCAATCTGTACATGCCTACTCAGTGCTAGAATGTTTTCAAAATATAGGCTCAAAACATGCTAAAAATCGATATTTTAAGTGTCCAAAGTCGATATGTGCATGCATCTTCTGTACCTGTTTATATCTCAAATTCAGGCTTAAAACCCCCGAAAATACGATATTTTGGGGTCCCAAAAGTGATCTGTACATATCTACTTGTGCTAGAATATTTTCAAAATATAGGCTCAAAACATGCTAAAAATCGATATTTTAAGTATCCAAAGTCGATATGTGAATGAATCTTCTGTACCCGTTTATATCTCAAATTCAGGCTCCAAACACCCGAAAATTCGATATTTTGGGGTCCCAGAAACGATCTGTACATGCCTACTCAGATACAGGCCCAAAACATGCTGAAAATCGATATTTTAGGTGCCCAAAGTCAATATGTGTATGCATCTTCTGCACCCGTTAATATCTCAAATTCAACCACAAAACACCCGAAAGTTCGATATTTTTCGGTCCCAGAAGCGATCTGTACATGCCTACTCAGTGCTAGAATGTTTTCAAAATATAGGCTCAAAACATGCTAAAAATCGATATTTTAAGTGTCCAAAGTCGATATGTGAATGCATCTTCTATACCCGTTTATATCTCAAATTCAGGCTCCAAACACCCGAAAATTCGATATTTTGGGGTCCCAGAAGCGATCTGTACATGCCTACTCAGATACCGGCCCAAAACATGCTAAAAATCGATATTTTAAGTGTCCAAAGTCGATATGTGCATGCATCTTCTGTACCCGTTTATATCTCAAATTCAGGCTCAAAACACCCGAAAAATCGGTATTTTTGGGTCCTAGAAGCGATCTGTACTTGCCTACTCCTAGTTAGAATTTTTTCAAGATACAGACCCAAAACATGCTCAAAATCGATATTTTAAGTGCCCAAAAGTCGATATGTGCATGCATCTTCTGTACCGGTTTATATCTCAAATTCAGGCTCAAAACACCGAAAATTCGATATTTTGGGGTCCCAGAAGCGATCTGTACATGCCTACGCAGTGCTAGAATATTTTCAAAATACAGGCCCAAAACATGCCAAAAATGGATATTTTAGGTGCCCAAAATCGATATATCAAATTCAGGCCCAAAACACCCGAAAATTCGATATTTTGGTGTCCCAGAAGCTATCTGTACATGCCTACTCCGTGTTAGAGTATTTTTAATATACAGGCCCAAAACATCCTGAAAATCGATATTTTAGGTGCCCAAAAGTCGATATGTGTATGCATCTTCTGCACCCGTTTATATCGCAAATTCAACCTCAAAACACCCGAAAATTCGTTATTTTTGGGTCCCAGAAGCAATTTGAACATGCCTACTCAGTGCTAGAATGTTTTCAAAATATAGGCTCAAAACATGCTAAAAATCGATATTTTAAGTGTCCAAAGTCGATATGTGCATGCATCTTCTGTACCCGTCTATATCTCAAATTCAGGCTTAAAACCCCCGAAAATACGATATTTTGGGGTCCCAGAAGTGATCTGTACATATCTACTTTGTGCTAGAATATTTTCAAAATATAGGCTCAAAACATGATAAAAATCGATATTTTAAGTATCCAAAGTCGATATGTGAATGCATCTTCTGTACCCGTTTATATCTCAAATTCAGGCTCCAAACACCCGAAAATTCGATATTTTGGGGTCCCAGAAACGATCTGTACATGCCTACTCAGAAACAGGCCCAAAACATGCTGAAAATCGATATTTTAGGTGCCCAAAGTCAATATGTGTATGCATCTTCTGCACCCGTTAATATCTCAAATTCAACCACAAAAACACCCGAAAGTTCGATATTTTTCGGTCCCAGAAGCGATCTGTACATGCCTACTCAGTGCTAGAATGTTTTCAAAATATAGGCACAAAACATGCTAAAAATCGATATTTTAAGTGTCCAAAGTCGATATGTGCATTCATCTTCTGTACCCGTTTATATCTCAAATTCAGGCTCAAAACACCCGAAAAATCGGTATTTTTGGGTCCTAGAAGCGATCTGTACTTGCCTACTCCTAGTTAGAATTTTTTCAAGATACAGACCCAAAACATGCTCAAAATCGATATTTTAGGTGCCAAAAAGTCGATATGTGGATGCATCTTCCGTACCTGTTTATATCTCAAATTCAGGCTGAAAACACCCGAAAATTCGATATTTTTGGGTCCCAGAAGCGATCTGTACATGCCTACTCCGTGTTAGAGTATTTTCAAAATACAGGCTCAAAACATGCTAAAAATCGATATTTTAAGTGTCCAAAGTCGATATGTGCATCCATCTTCTGTACCCGTTTATATCTCAAATTCAGGCTTAAAACACCCGAAAATTCGATATTTTGGGGTCCCAGAAGTGATCTGTACATATGTTCTTTGTGCTAGAATATTTTCAAAATATAGGCTCAAAACATGCTAAAAATCGATATTTTAAGTGTCCAAAGTCGATATGTGCATGCATCTTCTATACCCGTTTATATCTCAAATTCAGGCTCCAAACACCCGAAAATTCGATATTTTGGGGTCCCAGAAGCGATCTGTACATGCCTACTCAGATACAGGCCCAAAACATGCTAAAAATCGATATTTTAAGTGTCCAAAGTCGATATGTGCATGCATCTTCAGTACCTGTTTATATCTCAAATTAAGGCTCAAAACATCCGAAAATTCGATATTTTTGGGTCCCAGAAGCGATCTGTACATGCCTACTCCGTGTTAGAATATTTTCAAAATACAGGCCCAAAACATGCTAAAAAGCGATATTTTAGGTGCCCAAAGTCAATATGTGCATGCATTTTCTGTACCCGTTTATATCTCAAATTCAGGCTTAAAACACCCGAAAACTCGATATTTTGGGGTCCCAGAAGCGATCTGTACATGCCTACTCAGTGCTAGAATATTTTCAAATTATAGGACCAAAACATGCTAAAAATCGATATTTTAGGTGCCCAAAGTCGATATCTCAAATTCAGGCCCAAAACACCCGAAAATTCGAAATTTTTTGGTCCCAGAAGCGATATGTACATGCCTACTCCGTGTTAGAGTATTTTCAAAATACAGGCTCAAAACATACAGAAAATCGATTTTTAACTTGCCCAAAAGTCGATATGTGGATGCATCTTCTGTACCCGTTTATATCTCAAATTCAGGCACCAAACACCCGAAAATTCGATATTTTGGGGTCCCGGAAGCGATCTGTACTTGCCTAATCCGTTTTAGAGTATTTTCAAAATACAGGCCCAAAACATGCTAAAAATCGATATTTTATGTGCTCAAAGTCAATATGTGCACTCATTTTCTGTACCCGTTTATATCTCAAATTCAGGCTCAAAACACCCGAAAACTCGATATTTTGGGGTCCCAGAAGCGATCTGTACATGCCTACTCAGTGCTAGAATATTTTCAAATTATAGGACCAAAACATGCTAAAAATCGATATTTTAGGTGCCCAAAGTCGATATCTCAAATTCAGGCCCAAAACACCCGAAAATTCGATATTTTTTGGTCCCAGAAGCTATCTGTACATGCCTACTCCGTGTTAGAATGTTTTCAAAATATAGGCTCAAAACATGCTAAAAATCGATATTTTAAGTGCCCAAAAGTCGATATGTGCATGCATCTTCTGTACCCGTTTATATCTCAAATTCAGGCTTAAAACCCCCGAAAATACGATATGTTGGGGTCCCAGAAGTGATCTGTACATATCTACTTTGTGCTAGAATATTTTCAAAATATAGGCTCAAAACATGCTAAAAATCGATATTTTAAGTATCCAAAGTCGATATGTGAATGCATCTTCTGTACCCGTTTATATCTCAAATTCAGGCTCCAAACACCCAAAAATTCGATATTTTGGGGTCCCAGAAACGATCTGTACATGCCTACTCAGATACAGGCCCAAAACATGCTGAAAATCGATATTTTAGGTGCCCAAAGTCAATATGTGTATGCATCTTCTGCACCCGTTAATATCTCAAATTCAACCACAAAACACCCGAAAGTTCGATATTTTTCGGTCCCAGAAGCGATCTGTACATGCCTACTCAGTGCTAGAATGTTTTCAAAATATAGGCTCAAAACATGCTAAAAATCGATATTTTAAGTGTCCAAAGTCGATATGTGCATTCATCTTCTGTACCCGTTTATATCTCAAATTCAGGCTCAAAACACCCGAAAAATCGGTATTTTTGGGTCCTAGAAGCGATCTGTACTTGCCTACTCCTAGTTAGAATTTCTTCAAGATACAGACCCAAAACATGCTCAAAATCGATATTTTATGTGCCAAAAAGTCGATATGTGCATGCATCTTCCGTACCTGTTTATATCTGAAATTCAGGCTCAAAACACCCGAAAATTCGATATTTTTGGGTCCCAGAAACGATCTGTACATGCCTACTCCATGTTAGAGTATTTTCAAAATATAGGCTCAAAACATGCTAAAAATCGATATTTTAAGTGTCCAAACTCGATATGTGCATCCATCTTCTGTACCCGTTTATATCTCAAATTCAGGCTTAAAACACCCGAAAATTCGATATTTTGGGGTCCCAGAAGTGATCTGTGCATATGTACTTTGTGCTAGAATATTTTCAAAATATATGCTCAAAACATGTTAAAAATCGATATTTTAAGTGTCCAAAGTCGATATGTGCATGCATCTTCTATACCCGTTTATATCTCAAATTCAGGCTCCAAACACCCGAAAATTCAATATTTTGGGGTCCCAGTAGCGATCTGTACATGCCTACTCAGATACAGGCCCAAAACATGCTAAAAATCGATATTTTAAGTGTCCAAAGTCGATATGTGCATGCATCTTCTGTACCCGTTTATATCTCAAATTCAGGCTCAAAACACCCGAAAAATCGGTATTTTTGGGTCCTAGAAGCGATCTGTACTTGCCTACTCCTAGTTAGATTTTTTTCAAGATACAGACCCAAAACATGCTCAAAATCGATATTTTAAGTGCCCAAAAGTCGATATGTGCATGCATCTTCTGTACCGGTTTATATCTCAAATTCAGGCTCAAAACACCGAAAATTCGATATTTTGGGGTCCCAGAAACGATCTGTACATGCCTACGCAGTGCTAGAATATTTTCAAAATACAGGCCCAAAACATGCTAAAAATGGATATTTTAGGTGCCCAAAATCGATATATCAAATTCAGGCCCAAAACACCCGAAAATTCGATATTTTGGTGTCCCAGAAGCTATCTGTACATGCCTACTCCGTGTTAGAGTATTTTTAATATACAGGCCCAAAACATCCTGAAAATCGATATTTTAGGTGCCCAAAAGTCGATATGTGTATGCATCTTCTGCACCCGTTTATATCGCAAATTCAACCTCAAAACACCCGAAAATTCGTTATTTTTGGGTCCCAGAAGCAATTTGAACATGCCTACTCAGTGCTAGAATGTTTTCAAAATATAGGCTCAAAACATGCTAAAAATCGATATTTTAAGTGTCCAAAGTCGATATGTGCATGCATCTTCTGTACCCGTCTATATCTCAAATTCAGGCTTAAAACCCCCGAAAATACGATATTTTGGGGTCCCAGAAGTGATCTGTACATATCTACTTTGTGCTAGAATATTTTCAAAATATAGGCTCAAAACATGATAAAAATCGATATTTTAAGTATCCAAAGTCGATATGTGAATGCATCTTCTGTACCCGTTTATATCTCAAATTCAGGCTCCAAACACCCGAAAATTCGATATTTTGGGGTCCCAGAAACGATCTGTACATGCCTACTCAGAAACAGGCCCAAAACATGCTGAAAATCGATATTTTAGGTGCCCAAAGTCAATATGTGTATGCATCTTCTGCACCCGTTAATATCTCAAATTCAACCACAAAACACCCGAAAGTTCGATATTTTTCGGTCCCAGAAGCGATCTGTATATGCCTACTCAGTGCTAGAATGTTTTCAAAATATAGGCTCAAAACATGCTAAAAATCGATATTTTAAGTGTCCAAAGTCGATATGTGCATTCATCTTCTGTACCCGTTTATATCTCAAATTCAGGCTCAAAACACCCGAAAAATCGGTATTTTTGGGTCCTAGAAGCGATCTGTACTTGCCTACTCCTAGTTAGAATTTTTTCAAGATACAGACCCAAAACATGCTCAAAATCGATATTTTAGGTGCCAAAAAGTCGATATGTGGATGCATCTTCCGTACCTGTTTATATCTCAAATTCAGGCTGAAAACACCCGAAAATTCGATATTTTTGGGTCCCAGAAGCGATCTGTACATGCCTACTCCGTGTTAGAGTATTTTCAAAATACAGGCTCAAAACATGCTAAAAATCGATATTTTAAGTGTCCAAAGTCGATATGTGCATCCATCTTCTGTACCCGTTTATATCTCAAATTCAGGCTTAAAACACCCGAAAATTCGATATTTTGGGGTCCCAGAAGTGATCTGTACATATGTTCTTTGTGCTAGAATATTTTCAAAATATAGGCTCAAAACATGCTAAAAATCGATATTTTAAGTGTCCAAAGTCGATATGTGCATGCATCTTCTATACCCGTTTATATCTCAAATTCAGGCTCCAAACACCCGAAAATTCGATATTTTGGGGTCCCAGAAGCGATCTGTACATGCCTACTCAGATACAGGCCCAAAACATGCTAAAAATCGATATTTTAAGTGTCCAAAGTCGATATGTGCATGCATCTTCAGTACCTGTTTATATCTCAAATTAAGGCTCAAAACATCCGAAAATTCGATATTTTTGGGTCCCAGAAGCGATCTGTACATGCCTACTCCGTGTTAGAATATTTTCAAAATACAGGCCCAAAACATGCTAAAAAGCGATATTTTAGGTGCCCAAAGTCAATATGTGCATGCATTTTCTGTACCCGTTTATATCTCAAATTCAGGCTTAAAACACCCGAAAACTCGATATTTTGGGGTCCCAGAAGCGATCTGTACATGCCTACTCAGTGCTAGAATATTTTCAAATTATAGGACCAAAACATGCTAAAAATCGATATTTTAGGTGCCCAAAGTCGATATCTCAAATTCAGGCCCAAAACACCCGAAAATTCGAAATTTTTTGGTCCCAAAAGCGATATGTACATGCCTACTCCGTGTTAGAGTATTTTCAAAATACAGGCTCAAAACATACAGAAAATCGATCTTTTACTTGCCCAAAAGTCGATATGTGGATGCATCTTCTGTACCCGTTTATATCTCAAATTCAGGCACCAAACACCCGAAAATTCGATATTTTGGGGTCCCGGAAGCGATCTGTACTTGCCTAATCCGTTTTAGAGTATTTTCAAAATACAGGCCCAAAACATGCTAAAAATCGATATTTTATGTGCTCAAAGTCAATATGTGCACGCATTTTCTGTACCCATTTATATCTCAAATTCAGGCTCAAAACACCCGAAAACTCGATATTTTGGGGTCCCAGAAGCGATCTGTACATGCCTACTCAGTGCTAGAATATTTTCAAATTATAGGACCAAAACATGCTAAAAATCGATATTTTAGGTGCCCAAAGTCGATATCTCAAATTCAGGCCCAAAACACCCGAAAATTCGATATTTTTTGGTCCCAGAAGCTATCTGTACATGCCTACTCCGTGTTAGAATGTTTTCAAAATATAGGCTCAAAACATGCTAAAAATCGATATTTTAAGTGCCCAAAAGTCGATATGTGCATGCATCTTCTGTACCCGTTTATATCTCAAATTCAGGCTTAAAATCCCCGAAAATACGATATGTTGGGGTCCCAGAAGTGATCTGTACATATCTACTTTGTGCTAGAATATTTTCAAAATATAGGCTCAAAACATGCTAAAAATCGATATTTTAAGTATCCAAAGTCGATATGTGAATGCATCTTCTGTACCCGTTTATATCTCAAATTCAGGCTCCAAACACCCAAAAATTCAATATTTTGGGGTCCCAGAAACGATCTGTACATGCCTACTCAGATACAGGCCCAAAACATGCTGAAAATCGATATTTTAGGTGCCCAAAGTCAATATGTGTATGCATCTTCTGCACCCGTTAATATCTCAAATTCAACCACAAAACACCCGAAAATTCTATATTTTTGGGTCCCAGAAGCGATCTGTACATGCCTACTCCGTGTTAGAATGTTTTCAAAATACAGGCCCAAAACATGCTAAAAAGCGATATTTTAGGTGCCCAAAGTCAATATGTGCATGCATTTTCTGTACCTGTTTATATCTCAAATTCAGGCTCAAAACACCCGAAAACTCGAAATTTTGGGGTCCCAGAAGCGATCTGTACATGCTTACTCAGTGCTAGAATATTTTCAAAATATAGGCCCAAAACATGCTAAAAATCGATATTTTAGGTGCCCAAAGTCGATATTTCAAATTTATCTCCAAAACACCCGAAAATTCGATATTTTGGGGTCCCAGAAGCAATCTGTACATGCCTACTCCGTGTTAGAGTATTTTCAAAATACAGGCTAAAAAACATACAGAAAATCGATCTTTTAGTTGCCCAAAAGTCGATATGTGGATGCATCTTCTGTACCCGTTTATATCTCAAATTCAGGCTCAAAACACCCGAAAACTCGATATTTTGGGGTCCCAGAAGCGATCTGTACATGCCTACTCAGTGCTAGAATATTTTCAAAATACAGGCCCAAAACATGCTAAAAATCGATATTTAAGGTGCCCAAAATCGATATATCAAATTCAGGTCCAAAACACCCGAAAATTCGATATTTTGGGGTCCCAGAAGCTATCTGTACATGCCTACTCCGTGTTAGAGTATTTTTAATATACAGGCCCAAAACATCCTGAAAATCGATATTTTAGGTGCCCAAAAGTCGATATGTGTATGCATCTTCTGCACCCGTTTATATCCCAAATTCAACCTCAAAACACCCGAAAATTCGCTATTTTTGGGTCCCAGAAGCGATCTGTACATGCCTACTCAGTGCTAGAATGTTTTCAAAATATAGGCTCAAAACATGCTAAAAATCGATATTTTAAGTGTCCAAAGTCGATATGTGCATGCATCTTCTGTACCCGTTTATATCTCAAATTCTGGCTTAAAACCCCCGAAAATACGATATTTTGGGGTCCCAGAAGTGATCTGTACATATCTACTTTGTGCTAGAATATTTATAAAATATAGGCTCAAAACATGCTAAAAATCGATATTTTAAGTATCCAAAGTCGATATGTGAATGCATCTTCTGTACCCGTTTATATCTCAAATTCAGGCTCCAAACACCCGAATATTCGATATTTTGGGGTCCCAGAAACGATCTGTACATGCCTACTCAGATACAGGCCCAAAACATGCTGAAAATCGATATTTTAGGTTCCCAAAGTCAATATGTGTATGCATCTTCTGCACCCGTTAATATCTTAAATTCAACCACAAAACACCCGAAAGTTCGATATTTTTCGGCCCCAGAAGCGATCTGTACATGCCTACTCAGTGCTAGAATGTTTTCAAAATATAGGCTCAAAACATGCTAAAAATCGATATTTTAAGTGTCCAAAGTCAATATGTGCATGCATCTTCTGTACCCGTTTATATCTCAAATTCAGGCTCAAAACACCCGAAAAATCAGTATTTTTGGGTCCTAGAAGCGATCTGTACTTGCCTACTCCTAGTTAGAATTTTTTGAAGATACAGACCCAAAACATGCTCAAAATCGATATTTTAAGTGCCAAAAAGTCGATATGTGCATGCATCTTCAGTACCTGTTTATATCTCAAATTCAGGCTCAAAACACCCGAAAATTCGATATTTTTGGGTCCCAGAAGCGATATGTACATGCCTACTCCGTGTTAGAATGTTTTCAAAATACAGGCCCAAAACATGCTAAAAAGCGATATTTTAGGTGCCCAAAGTCAATATGTGCATGCATTTTCTGTACCCGTTTATATCTCAAATTCAGGCTCAAAACACCCGAAAACTCGAAATTTTGGGGTACCAGAAGTGATCTGTACATGCTTACGCAGTGCTAGAATATTTTCAAAATATAGGCCCAAAACATGCTAAAAATCGATATTTTAGGTGCCCAAAGTTGATATTTCAAATTTATCCCCAAAACAACCGAAAATTCAATATTTTGGGGTCCCAGAAGCGATCTGTACATGCCTACTACGTTTTAGAGTATTTTCAAAATACAGGCCCAAAACATGCTGAGAATCGATATTTTATGTGCTCGAAGTCAATATTTGCACGCATTTTCTGTACCCGTTTATATCTCAAATTCAGGCTCAAAACCCCCGAAAACTCGATATTTTGGGGTCCCAGAAGCGATCTGTACATGCCTACTCAGTGCTAGAATATTTTCAAATTATAGGACCAAAACATGCTAAAAATCGATATTTTAGGTGCCCAAAGTCGATATCTCAAATTCAGGCCCAAAACACCCGAAAATTCGATATTTTTTGGTCCCAGAAGCGATCTGTACATGCCTACTCCGTGTTAGAATGTTTTCAAAATATAGGCTCAAAACATGCTAGAAATCGATATTTTAAGTGCCCAAAAGTCGATATGTGCATGCATTTTCTGTACCCGTTTATATCTCAAATTCAGGCTTAAAACCCCCGAAAATACGATATTTTGGGGTCCCAGAAGTGCTCTGTACATATCTACTTTGTGCTAGAATATTTTCAAAATATAGGCTCAAAACATGCTAAAAATCGATATTTTAAGTATCCAAAGTCGATATGTGAATGCATCTTCTGTACCCGTTTATATCTCAAATTCAGGCTCCAAACACCCGAAAATTCGATATTTTGGGGTCCCAGAAACGATCTGTACATGCCTACTCAGATACAGGCCCAAAACATGCTGAAAATCGATATTTTAGGTGCCCAAAGTCAATATGTGTATGCATCTTCTGCACCCGTTAATATCTCAAATTCAACCACAAAACACCCGAAAGTTCGATATTTTTCGGTCCCAGAAGCGATCTGTACATGCCTACTCAGTGCTAGAATGTTTTCAAAATATAGTCCCAAAACATGCTAAAAATCGATATTTTAAGTGTCCAAAGTCGATATGTGCATTCATCTTCTGTATCCATTTATATCTCAAATTCAGGCTCAAAACACCCGATAAATCGGTATTTTTGGGTCCTAGAAGCGATCTGTACTTGCCTACTCCTAGTTAGAATTTTTTCAAGATACAGACCCAAAACATGCTCAAAATCGATATTTTAGGTGCCAAAAGTCGATATGTGCATGCATCTTCCGTACCCGTTAATATCTCAAATTCAACCACAAAACACCCGAAAGTTCGATATTTTTCGGTCCCAGAAGCGATCTGTACATGCCTACTCAGTGCTAGAATATTTTCAAATTATAGGACCAAAACATGCTAAAAATCGATATTTTAGGTGCCCAAAGTCGATATCTCAAATTCAGGCCCAAAACACCCGAAAATTCGATATTTTTTGGTCCCAGAAGCGATCTGTACATGCCTACTCCGTGTTAGAATGTTTTCAAAATATAGGCTCAAAACATGCTAAAAATCGATATTTTAAGTGCCCAAAAGTCGATATGTGCATGCATCTTCTGTACCTGTTTATATCTCAAATTCAGGCTTAAAACCCCCGAAAATACGATATTTTGGGGTCCCAGAAGTGATCTGTACATATCTACTTTGTGCTAGAATATTTTCAAAATATAGGCTCAAAACATGCTAAAAATCGATATTTTAAGTATCCAAAGTCGATATGTGAATGCATCTTCTGTACCCGTTTATATCTCAAATTCAGGCTCCAAACACCCGAAAATTCGATATTTTGGGGTCCCAGAAACGATCTGTACATGCCTACTCAGATACAGGCCCAAAACATGCTGAAAATCGATATTTTAGGTGCCCAAAGTCAATATGTGTATGCATCTTCTGCACCCGTTAATATCTCAAATTCAACCACAAAACACCCGAAAGTTCGATATTTTTCGGTCCCAGAAGCGATCTGTACATGCCTACTCAGTGCTAGAATGTTTTCAAAATATAGGCTCAAAACATGCTAAAAATCGATATTTTAAGTGTCCAAAGTCGATATGTGCATTTATCTTCTGTACCCGTTTATATCTCAAATTCAGGCTCAAAACACCCGATAAATCGGTATTTTTGGGTCCTAGAAGCAATCTGTACTTGCCTACTCCTAGTTAGAATTTTTTCAAGATACAGACCCAAAACATGCTCAAAATCGATATTTTAGGTGCCAAAAAGTCGATATGTGCATGCATCTTCCGTACCCGTTAATATCTCAAATTCAACCACAAAACACCCGAAAGTTCGATATTTTTCGGTCCCAGAAGCGATCTGCACATGCCTACTCAGTGCTAGAATGTTTTCAAAATATAGGCTCAAAACCTGCTAAAAATCGATATTTTAAGTGCCCAAAAGTCGATATGTGCATGCATCTTCTGTACCCGTTTATATCTCAAATTCAGGCTTAAAACCCCCGAAAATACGATATTTTGGGGTCCCAGAAGTGATCTGTACATATCTACTTTGTGCTAGAATATTTTCAAAATATAGGCTCAAAACATGCTAAAAATCGATATTTTAAGTATCCAAAGTCGATATGTGAATGCATCTTCTGTACCCGTTTATATCTCAAATTCAGGCTCCAAACACCCAAAAATTCGATATTTTGGGGTCCCAGAAACGATCTGTACATGCCTACTCAGATACAGGCCCAAAACATGCTGAAAATCGATATTTTAGGTGCCCAAAGTCAATATGTGTATGCATCTTCTGCACCCGTTAATATCTCAAATTCAACCACAAAACACCCGAAAATTCGATATTTTTCGGTCCCAGAAGCGATCTGTACATGCCTACTCAGTGCTAGAATGTTTTCAAAATATAGGCTCAAAACATGCTAAAAATTGATATTTTAAGTGTCCAAAGTCGATATGTGCATTCATCTTCTGTACCCGTTTATATCTCAAATTCAGGCTCAAAACACCCGATAAATCGGTATTTTTGGGTCTTAGAAGCGATCTGTACTTGCCTACTCCTAGTTAGAATTTTTTCAAGATACAGACCCAAAACATGCTCAAAATCTATATTTTAGGTGCCAAAAAGTCGATATGTGCATGCATCTTCCGTACCTGTTTATATCTCAAATTCAGGCTCAAAAAACCCGAAAATTCGATATTTTTGGGTCCCAGAAGCGATCTGTACATGCCTACTCCATGTTAGAGTATTTTCAAAATATAGGCTCAAAACATGCTAAAAATCGATATTTTAAGTGTCCAAACTTGATATGTGCATCCATCTTCTGTACCCGTTTATATCTCAAATTCAGGCTTAAAACACCCGAAAATTAGATATTTTGGGGTCCCAGAAGTGATCTGTACATATGTACTTTGTGCTAGAATATTTTCAAAATATTGGCTCAAAACATGCTAAAAATCGATATTTTAAGTGTCCAAAGTCGATATGTGCATGCATCTTCTATACCCGTTTATATCTCAAATTCAGGCTCCAAACACCCGAAAATTCGATATTTTGGGGTCCCAGAAGCGATCTGTACATGCCTACTCAGATACAGGCCCAAAACATGCTAAAAATCGATATTTTAAGTGTCCAAAGTCGATATGTGCATGCATCTTCTGTACCCGTTTATTTCTCAAATTCAGGCTCAAAACACCCGAAAAATCGGTATTTTTGGGTCCTCGAAGCGATCTGTACTTGCCTACTCCTAGTTAGAATTTTTTCAAGATACAGACCCAAAACATGCTCAAAATCGATATTTTAGGTGCCCAAAAGTCGATATGTGCATGCATCTTCAGTACCTGTTTATATCTCAAATTAAGGCTCAAAACACCCGAAAATTCGATATTTTTGGGTCCCAGAAGCGATGTGTACATGCCTACTCCGTGTTAGAGTATTTTCAAAATACAGGCCCAAAACATGCTAAAAAGCGATATTTTAGGTGCCCAAAGTCAATATGTGTATGCATTTTCTGTACCCGTTTATATCTCAAATTCAGGCTCAAAACACCCGAAAACTCGATATTTTGGGGTCCCAGAAGTGATCTGTACATATGTACTTTGTGCTAGAATATTTTCAAAATATAGGCTCAAAACCTGCTAAAAATCGATATTTTAAGTGTCCAAAGTCAATATGTGCATGCATCTTCTGTACCCGTTTATATCTCAAATTCAGGCTTAAAACCCCCGAAAATACGATATTTTGGGGTCCCAGAAGTGATCTGTATATATCTACTTTGTGCTAGAATATTTTCAAAATATAGGCTCAAAACATGCTAAAAATCGATATTTTAAGTATCCAAAGTCGATATGTGAATGCATCTTCTGTACCCGTTTATATCTCAAATTCAGGCTCCAAACACCCGAATATTCGATATTTTGGGGTCCCAGAAACGATCTGTACATGCCTACTCAGATACAGGCCCAAAACATGTTGAAAATCGATATTTTAGGTGCCCAAAGTCAATATGTGTATGCATCTTCTGCACCCGTTAATATCACAAATTCAACCACAAAACACCCGAAAGTTCGATATTTTTCGGCCCCAGAAGCGATCTGTACATGCCTACTCAGTGCTAGAATGTTTTCAAAATATAGGCTCAAAACATGCTAAAAATCGATATTTTAAGTGTCCAAAGTCGATATGTGCATGCATCTTCTGTACCCGTTTATATCTCAAATTCAGGCTCAAAACACCCGAAAAATCGGTATTTTTGGGTCCTAGAAGCGATCTGTACTTGCCTACTCCTAGTTAGAATTTTTTCAAGATACAGACCCAAAACATGCTCAAAATCGATATTTTAGGTGCCAAAAAGTCGATATGTGCATGCATCTTCAGTACCTGTTTATATCGCAAATTCAGGCTCAAAACACCCGAAAATTCGATATTTTTGGGTCCCAGAAGCGATCTGTACATGCCTACTCCGTGTTAGAGTATTTTCAAAATACAGGCCCAAAACATGCTGAAAATCGATATTTTAGGTGCCCAAAGTCAATAAGTGAATGCATTTTCTGTACCCGAATATATCTCAAATTCAGGCTCAAAACACCCGAAAACTCGATATTTTGGGGTACCAGAAGCGATCTGTACATGCTTACGCAGTGCTAGAATATTTTCAAAATATAGGCCCAAAACATGCTAAAAATCGATATTTTAGGTGCCCAAAGTCGATATTTCAAATTTATCCCCAAAACAACCGAAAATTCGATATTTTGGGGTCCCAGAAGCGATCTGTACATGCCTACTACGTTTTAGAGTATTTTCAAAATACAGGCCCAAAACATGCTGAGAATCGATATTTTAGGTGCCCAAAGTCAATATGTGCAAGCATTTTCTGTACCCGTTTATATCTCAAATTCAGGCTCAAAACACCCGAAAACTCGATATTTTGGGGTCCCAGAAGCTATCTGTACATGCCTACTCAGAGCTAGAATATTTTCAAATTATAGGCCCAAAACATGCTAAAAATCGATATTTTAGGTGCCCAAAGTCGATATCTCAAATTCAGGCCCAAAACACCCGAAAATTCGATATTTTTTGGTCCCAGAAGCGATATGTACATGCCTACTCCTTGTTAGATTATTTCCTAAATACAAGCCCAAAACATACAGAAAATCGATATTTTAGGTGCCCAAAAGTCGATATGTGCATGCATCTTCTGTACCCGTTTATATTTCAAATTCAGGCTCCAAACACCCGAAAATTCGATATTTTTTGGTCCCAGAAGCGATCTGTACATGCCTACTCAGATACAGGCCCAAAACATGCTGAAAATCGATATTTTAGGTGCCCAAAGTCAATATGTGTATGCATCTTCTGCACCCGTTTATATCCCAAATTCAACCTTAAAACACCCGAAAATTCGATATTTTTGGGTCCCAGAAGCGATCTGTACATGCCTACTCAGTGCTAGAATGTTTTCAAAATATAGGCTCAAAACATACTAAAAATCGATATTTTATGTGTCCATAGTTGATATGTGCATGCATCTTCTGTATCCGTTTATATCTCAAATTCAGGCCCAAAACACCTGAAAATTCGATATTTTGGGGTCCCAGAAGCGATTTGTACATGCCTACTCCGTGTTAGAGTATTTTCAATATACAGGCCCAAAACATACTGAAAATCGATGCCTACTCAGTGCTAGAATGTTTTCAAAATATTGGCTCAAAACATGCTAAAAATCGATATTTTAGGTGACCAAAGTCAATCTGTGTATGCATCTTCTGCACCCGTTTATATCCCAAATTCAACCTCAAAACACCCGAAAATCCGATATTTTTGGGTCCCAGAAGCGATCTGTACATGCCTACTCAGTGCTAGAATTTTTTTTAAATATAGGCTTAAAACATGCTAAAAATCGATATTTTAAGTGTCCAGAGTCAATATGTGCATGCATCTTCTATACCCGTTTATATCTCAAATTCAGGCTCAAAACACCGACAATTCGATATTTTGGGGTCCCAGAAGTGATCTGTACATGCCTACTTAGTGCTAGAATATTTTCAAAATATAGGCCCAAAACATGCTAAAAATCGATATTTTAGGTGCCCAAAGTCGATATCTCAAATTCAGGCCCAAAACACCCGAAAATTCGATATTTTGGGGTCCCAGAAGCGAACTTTACATGCCTACTCCGTGTTAGAGTATTTTCAAAATACAGGCTCAAAACATACTGCATGCATGCATCTTCTGTACCCGTTTATATCTCAAATTCAGGCTCAAAACACCCGAAAATTCGACTTAGAGAAAATAAACGTGTTGGTGGGTTAGCCTTATTTGCTCGGGACAAATACCACCCCCTACACCTGATTGTGGATATCCCAGAAGGAATTGAGGTCCTTTGGGTCAAGTTAACACCTCCCTGTCACCCGAGACTCACGGCCTCCATTATCTACTGCCTAATTTACCATCCACCACGTGCACCATCTCAGGCAGTGCTGATGGAACATATTATTAACACATGTGACATCTTCAAAATTAGGTATCCATCAGCAAAATTCGTAATATGTGGCGACTTTAATGAAATTAACACTGAAGAACTTGAAAATGCATTATCCCTCAGCCAAGTTATTGATTTCCCAACCCACAACCAGACTGTCCTAGATGAGATTGTCACCGACCTGTCAAATCAGTACCTCCCACCACAACCTTTGCCACCAGTGGGGAAGAGTACCCACCTCTCCATCCTGTGGACTCCCATCCCCACCACCACCCATCACCAGCCTCCCATCATCAGGAAGTACAGACCTACACCTGACTCATTGATAAGGGGATTTGGACAGTGGCTGGTACATTACCCGTGGGTTGAGGTATTGACTGTCAGTGAAGTTGACATCAAATGGGAGAACTATTCTACCACCATCACTCAAGCATACCATCACTTCTTCCCAGAAAAGTCGACGACAGTTCACCCATCGGATATGCCATGGATTACCACCAGAATAAAAAAGACTCATTAAACAACGTAACAAAGCCTTCTACACCGACAAGGCAAGATTTAACAGTCTTTGCATCAAAGTCATTAGGGAAATCAGGAAAGCCAAACTGAAACACTACCCCACAAAAATACAACATCTCAAGGAATCCAACATCAGTCAGTGGTACAGCAAAATTAAGGATGTGTGTGGGATGCGTAAACACTCACCCTCCCTCCCTTGTACTAACGGACATACCAGTGAGGATACAGCAGGCCGCCTCAATGACCACTTTGCGGCCATATGTCAAAGCTTACCCGAGTTTGACCCATCCCAACTACCTGCCTACCTCCCCTCCCCTCAGCCACCCAGAGTCCAAGAGTATCAGGTCGCCAAGAAACTTTCAGAATTTAAACTTAAACGCTCCACCACTCCCATTGACCTTCCTATTAAATTGTATAAAGAGTTTGCTGTTGAGCTTGCCATCCCCCTTTGCTCTATTATCAACGCATCCATAAGTCAGTTTAAAGTACCCACAGATTGGAAGACAGCTTATGTCACACCAAACCCTAAAGTCAATAATCCCCAATCTTTTGACCAGTTGAGACCCATTGCTATCACTCCCCTCCCCAGTCTTTTGTGTGAAAGTTTTGTTTTTGATTGGGCCTCAGCTAGTATTAAAAAATTCATTGATAATCAACAGTTTGGCAATATAAAGTCATCCTCCACCACACATTGCCTTATTAGCTTACTTGACTTTGTATATAAGAACCTAGAGCAAAGGAAGACCTCAGTAATACTAACTTTCCTTGACTTTAAAAAGGCATTTGACCTAGTGGACCACAATGTAATAATAATTAAGGCACTTGGTATTGGGATGGAGCCAGGCTTGGTGGCGTGGTTGGCAGATTTCCTCAGTGATCGACAGCAGGTGGTAAGATATCAAGGTGCAGTGTCTCTCCCACAAACACTGAAATGTGGTGTGCCTCAAGGGACCAGGATGGGACCTCTGTGCTTCCTAATCCTCATTAATGATGCCCTGACCGACACACACCGGTGGAAGTATGTGGATGACTCCACTGTGGGAGTTGTAGTGGACAACACTGCACCTGACTACCACCTACTACAACAACAACTTGACAACCTACAAGCTTGGACTGAAGCCAACAACGTCAGTATCAACCACAACAAGACAGTGGTGATGCATCTGCACACATCCAACACACCTGTACCACCACCGACAGTCACACTGGCGGGACACTCACTCCAGGTTGTGGAAACAACCAAAATCCTGGGAATTATGCTGGACAGCAAGATGGACTGGAAGAATCATATTACCACCACTACCCAGTCCGCCTCTTACCGTCTGTACATGCTGAGAAGGCTAAAGTCCCTAGGTACACCACAGTGTGAGCTGAGGAGTATATATCATATGTTTATACTCTCCAAGCTCACCTATGCCTCCCCAAGCTGGTTTCCATCCATTAACACCACACAGAAGAAACAGCTTGAACGTGAACAGAAAAGGGCTTGTCGTATAATACTGGGGGCAGACTATACTACCTACAGTGAGGCCCTTATCACCCTTGGCATGGTCTCCCTAGACACAGTACACCACAACATTCTGCGTCGATTTAGCATAGAACTGTTAAGCAACCCGAGACATCGAGATATGCTTCCCCCTTCCCTTCCACCACCACGACAATCGACGAGGCATACCAATATCTTAACACCGATAAGGGCACGCACTGACCGCTATAACAACAGTCCCATACCATCTATGGTCAGAATTATTAACAACAAATAATACTATGTCTAAAATTCATTTCACCATCATAACATCTTTCATTGTTGTATATATAAAACCATCCCCATCAATCATCAACCATATATATAATGTATTGTATATTTTCAGCCTTATAGCTGCAACCTCAATAAACCGCTTATTATTATTATTATTATTATTTTGGGATCCCAGAAGCGATCTGTACATGCCTACACAGTGCTAGAATATTTTCAAAATATAGGCCCAAAAACATGCTAAAAATCGATATTTTAGGTGCCCAAAGTATATATCTCAAATTCATGCCCAAAACACCCTAAAATTCTATATTTTGGGGTCTCAGAAGCGATCTGTACATGCCTACACCGTGTTAGAGTATTTTCAATATACAGGCCCAAAACATACTGAAAATCGATCTTTTAGGTGCCCAAAAGTCGATATGCGCATGCATCTTCTGTACCAGTTTATATCTCAAATTCAGGCTCCAAACACCCGAAAATTCGATATTTTGGGGTCCCAGAAGCGATCTGTACATGCCTACTCAGATACAACCCAAAACATGCTGAAAATCGATATTTTAGGTGCCCAAAGTCAATATGTGTATGCATCTTCTGCACTCGTTTATATCTCAAATTCAACCACAAAACACACGAAAATTCGATATTTTTGGGTCCCAGAAACGATCTGTACATGCCTACTCAGTGCTAGGATGTTTTCAAAATATAGGCTTAAAACATGCTAAAAATCGATATTTTAAGTGTCCAATGTCGATATGTGCATGCATCGTCCGTACCCGTTTATATCTCAAATTCAGGCTCAAAACACCCAAAAATTCGATATTTTTATGTCCCAGAAGCGATCTGTACATGCCTACTCAGTGCTAGAATGTTTTCAAAATATAGGCTCAAAACATGCCAAAAATCGATATTTTAGGTGTCTAAAGTCAATATGTACATGCATCTTCTGTACCCGTTTATATCTCAAATTCAGGCTCAAAACACCCGAAAATTCGGTATTTTTGGGTAATAGAAGCAATATGTACATGCCTACTCCTAGTTGGAATGTTTTCAAGATACAGACCTAAAACATGCTCAAAATCGATATTTTAGGTGCCCAAAAGTCGATATGTGCATGCATCTTCAGTACCTGTTTATATCACAAATTCAGGCTCACAACATCCGAAAATTCGATATTTTTGGGTCCCAGAAGCGATCTGTGTTAGAGTATTTTCAAACTACAGGCCCAAAACATGCTGAAAATCGATATTTTAGGTGCCCAAAGTCAATATGTAAATGCATTCTCTGTACCCGTTTATATCTCAAATTCAGGCTCAAAACACCCGAAAATTCGATATTTTGGGGTCGCAGAAGCGATTTGTACATGACTACTCTGATACAGGCCCAAAACATGCTGAAAATCGATATTTTAGGTGCCAAAGTCAATATGTGTATGCATCTTCTGCACCCGTTTATATCCCAAATTCAACCTCAAAACACCCGAACATTCGATATTTTGGGGTCCCAGAAGCTATCTGTACATGCCTACTCAGTGCTAGAATGTTTTCAAAATATAGGCTCAAAACATGCTAAAAATCGATATTTTAGGTGACCAAAGTCAATATGTATATGCATCTTCTGCACCCGTTTATATCCCAAATTCAACCTCAAAACACCCGAAAATCCGATGTTTTTGGGTCCCAGAAGCGATCTGTACATGCCTACTCAGTGCTAGAATGTTTTCAAAATATAGGCTCAAAACATGCTAAAAATCGATATTTTAAGTGTCCAAAGTAGATATGTGCATGCATCTTCTATACCCGTTTATATCTCAAATTCAGGCTGAAAACACCCGAAAATTCGATATTTTGGGGTCCCAGAAGTGATCTGTACATGCCTACTTAGTGCTAGAATATTTTCAAAATATAGGCCCAAAACATGCTAAAAATCGATATTTTAGGTGCCCAAAGTCGATATTTCAAATTCAGGCCTCAAACACCCGAAAATTCGATATTTTGGGGTCCTAGAAGCGAACTGTACATGCCTACTCCGTGTTAGAGTATTTTCAAAATACAGGCCCAAAACATACTGAAAATCGATCTTTTAGGTGCCCAAAAGTCGATATGTGCATGCATCTTCTGTACCCGTTTATATCTCAAATTAAGGCTCCAAACACTCGAAAATTCGATATTTTTGGGTTCCAAAAGCGATCTGTACATGCCTAATCAGATACAGGCCCAAAACATGCTGAAAATCGATATTTTAGGTGCCCAAAGTAAATATGTGTATGCATCTTCTGCACTCGTTTATATCTCAAATTCAACCTCAAAACACCCATAAATTCGATATTTTTGGGTCCCAGAAGCGATTTGTACATGCCTACTCAGTGCTACAATGTTTTCAAAATATAGGCTCAAAACATGCCAAAAATCGATATTTTAAGTGTCCAAAGTCGATATGTGCATGCATATTCTGTACCCGTTTATATCTCAAATTCAGGCTCGAAACACCCGAAATTTCGGTATTTTTGGGTAATAGAAGCGATATGTACATGCCTACTCCTAGTTAGAATGTTTTCAAGATACAGACCTAAAACATGCTCAAAATCGATATTTTAGGTGCCCAAAAGTCGATATGTGAATGCATCTTCAGTACCTGTTTATATCTCAAATTCAGGCTCACAACATCCGAAAATTCGATATTTTTGGGTCCCAGAAGCGATCTGTACATGCCTACTCTGTGTTAAAGTATTTTCAAACTACAGGCTCAAAACATGCTGAAAATCGATATTTTAGGTGCAAAAGTCAATATGTTTATGAATTCTCTGAACCCGTTTATATCTCAAATTCAGGCTCAAAACACCCGAAAATTCGACATTTTGGGGTCCCAGAAGCGATCTGTACATGCCTACTCAGATACAGGCTCAAAACATGCTAAAAATCGATATTTTAGGTGACCAAAGTCAATATGTATATGCATCTTCTGCACCCGTTTATATCCCAAATTCAACCTCAAAACACCCGAAAATCCGATGTTTTTGGGTCCCAGAAGCGATCTGTACATGCCTACTCAGTGCTAGAATGTTTTCAAAATATAGGCTCAAAACATGCTAAAAATCGATATTTTAAGTGTCCAAAGTAGATATGTGCATGCATCTTCTATACCCGTTTATATCTCAAATTCAGGCTGAAAACACCCGAAAATTCGATATTTTGGGGTCCCAGAAGTGATCTGTACATGCCTACTTAGTGCTAGAATATTTTCAAAATATAGGCCCAAAACATGCTAAAAATCGATATTTTAGGTGCCCAAAGTCGATATTTCAAATTCAGGCCTCAAACACCCGAAAATTCGATATTTTGGGGTCCTAGAAGCGAACTGTACATGCCTACTCCGTGTTAGAGTATTTTCAAAATACAGGCCCAAAACATACTGAAAATCGATCTTTTAGGTGCCCAAAAGTCGATATGTGCATGCATCTTCTGTACCCGTTTATATCTCAAATTAAGGCTCCAAACACTCGAAAATTCGATATTTTTGGGTTCCAAAAGCGATCTGTACATGCCTAATCAGATACAGGCCCAAAACATGCTGAAAATCGATATTTTAGGTGCCCAAAGTAAATATGTGTATGCATCTTCTGCACTCGTTTATATCTCAAATTCAACCTCAAAACACCCATAAATTCGATATTTTTGGGTCCCAGAAGCGATTTGTACATGCCTACTCAGTGCTACAATGTTTTCAAAATATAGGCTCAAAACATGCCAAAAATCGATATTTTAAGTGTCCAAAGTCGATATGTGCATGCATATTCTGTACCCGTTTATATCTCAAATTCAGGCTCGAAACACCCGAAATTTCGGTATTTTTGGGTAATAGAAGCGATATGTACATGCCTACTCCTAGTTAGAATGTTTTCAAGATACAGACCTAAAACATGCTCAAAATCGATATTTTAGGTGCCCAAAAGTCGATATGTGAATGCATCTTCAGTACCTGTTTATATCTCAAATTCAGGCTCACAACATCCGAAAATTCGATATTTTTGGGTCCCAGAAGCGATCTGTACATGCCTACTCTGTGTTAAAGTATTTTCAAACTACAGGCTCAAAACATGCTGAAAATCGATATTTTAGGTGCAAAAGTCAATATGTTTATGAATTCTCTGAACCCGTTTATATCTCAAATTCAGGCTCAAAACACCCGAAAATTCGACATTTTGGGGTCCCAGAAGCGATCTGTACATGCCTACTCAGATACAGGCCCAAAACATGCTGAAAATCGATATTTTAGGTGCCCAAAGTCAATATGTGTATGCATCTTCTGCACCCGTTTATATCCCAAATTCAACCTCAAAACACCCGAATATTCGATATTTTGTGGTCCCAGAAGCGATCTGTACGTAAATGCTTACTCAGTGCTAGAATGTTTTCAAAATATCGGCACAAAACATGCTAAAAATCGATATTATAAGTGTCCAAAGTCGATATGTGCATGCATATTCAGTACCCGTTTATATCTCAAATTCAGGCTCAAAACACTCGAGAAATCGATATTTTGGGGTCCCAGAAGTGATCTGTACATGCCTACTTAGTGCTAGAATATTCACAAAATATAGGCCCAAAACATGCTAGAAATCGATATATAAAGTGCCCAAAGTCAATATCTCAAATTCAGGCCCAAAACACACGAAAATTCGATATTTTGGGGTCCCAGAAGCAAATTGTACATGCGTACTCCGTGTTAGAGTATTATCAATATACAGGCCCAAAACATACAGAAAATCGATATTTTAGGTGCCAAAAAGTCGATATGTGCATGCATCATCTGTACCCGTTTATGTCTCAAATTCAGGCTCCAAACACCCGAAAATTCGATATTTTGGGGTCCCAGAAGAGATCTGTACATGCTTACTCCGTGTTAGAGTATTTTCAAACTATAGGCCCAAAACATGCTGAATATCGATATTTTAGGTGCCCAAAGTCAATATGTGCATGCATTTTCTGTACCCGTTTATATCTCAAATTCAGGCTCAAAACTAACGAAAATTCGATATTTTGGGGTCCAAGAAGCGATCTGTACATGCCTACTCCGTGCTAGAATATTTTCAAAATATAGGCCCAAAACATGCTAAAAATCGATATTTTAGGTGCCCAAAGTCGATATCTCAAATTCAGGCCCAAAACACCCGAAAATCGATATTTTGGGGTCCCAGAAGCGATCTGTACATGCCTACTCAGATACAAGCTCAAAACATGCTGAAAATCGATATTTTAGGTGCCCAAAGTCAATATGTGTATGCATCTTCTGAACTCGTTTATATCTCAATTTCAACCTCAAAACACCCGAAAATTCGGTATTTTTGGGTCCTAGAAGCACTCTGTACATGCCTACTCCTAGCTGTACATGCCTACTCCGTGTTAGAGTATTTTCAAAATACAGGCCCAAAACATACTGAAAATCGATCTTTTAGGTGCCCAAAAGTCGATATGTGCATGCATCTTCTGTACCCGTTTATATCTGAAATTCAGGCTTAAAACACCCGAAAATTCGGTATTTTTGGGTCCTGGAAGCGATCTGTACATGCCTACTCCTAGTTACAATATTTTCAAAATATTTAGGCACAAAACATGCTAAAAATCGATATTTTAGGTGCCCAAAGTAGATATTTCAAATTCAACCTCAAAACACCCATAAATTCGATATTTTTGGGTCCCAGAAGCGATCTGTACATGCCTACTCAGTGCTAGAATGTTTTCAAAATATAGGCTCAAAACATGCTAAAAATCGATATTTTAGGTGACCAAAGTCAATATGTGCATGCATCTTCTATACCCGTTTATATCTCAAATTCAGGCTGAAAACACCCGAAAATTCGATATTTTGGGGTCCCAGAAGTGATCTGTACATGCCTACTTAGTGCTAGAATATTTTCAAAATATAGGCCCAAAACATGCTAAAAATCGATATTTTAGGTGCCCAAAGTCGATATTTCAAATTCAGGCCCCAAACACCTGAAAATTCGATATTTTGGGTTCCCAGAAGCAAACTGTACATGCCTACTCCGTGTTAGAGTATTTTCAAAATACAGGCCCAAAACATACTGAAAATCGATCTTTTAGGTGCCCAAAAGTCGATATGTGCATGCATCTTCTGTACCCGTTTATATCTCAAATTCAGGCTCCAAACACCCGAAAATTCGATATTTTGGGGTTCCAAAAGCGATCTGTACATGCCTAATCAGATACAGGCCCAAAACATGCTGAAAATCGATATTTTAGGTGCCCAAAGTCAATATGTGTATGCATCTTCTGCACTCGTTTATATCTCAAATTCAACCTCAAAACACCCATAAATTCGATATTTTTGGGTCCCAGAAGCGATCTGTAGATGCCTACTCAGTGCTAGAATGTTTTCAAAATATAGGCTCAAAACATGCCAAAAATCGATATTTTAAGTGTCCAAAGTCGATATGTGCATGCATCTTCTGTACCCGTTTATATCTCAAATTCAGGCTCGAAACACCCGAAAATTCGGTATTTTTGGGTAATAGAAGCGATATGTACATGCCTACTCCTAGTTAGAATGTTTTCAAGATACAGACCTAAAACATGCTCAAAATCGATATTTTAGGTGCCCAAAAGTCGATATGTGAATGCATCTTCAGTACCTTTTTATATCTCAAATTCAGGCTCACAACATCCGAAAATTCGATATTTTTGGGTCCCAGAAGCGATCTGTACATGCCTACTCTGTGTTAAAGTATTTTCAAACTACAGGCTCAAAACATGCTGAAAATCGATATTTTAGGTGCAAAAGTCAATATGTTTATGAATTCTCTGTACCCGTTTATATCTCAAATTCAGGCTCAATACACCCGAAAATTCGATATTTTGGGGTCCCAGAAGCGATTTGTACATGCCTACTCAGATACAGGCCCAAAACATGCTGAAAATCGATATTTTAGGTGCCCAAAGTCAATATGTGTATGCATCTTCTGCACCCGTTTATATCCCAAATTCAACCTCAAAACACCAGAAAATTCGATATTTTGGGGTCCCAGAAGCGATCTGTACGTAAATGCTTACTCAGTGCTAGAATGTTTTCAAAATATCGGCACAAAACATGCTAAAAATCGATATTATAAGTGTCCAAAGTCGATATGTGCATGCATATTCAGTACCCGTTTATATCTCAAATTCAGGCTCAAAACACTCGAGAAATCGATATTTTGGGGTCCCAGAAGTGATCTGTACATGCCTACTGAGTGCTAGAATATTCTCAAAATATAGGCCCAAAACATGCTAAAAATCGATATATAAAGTGCCCAAAGTCAATATCTCAAATTCAGGCCCAAAACACACGAAAATTCGATATTTTGGGGTCCCAGAAGCAAACTGTACATGCGTACTCCGGGTTAGAGTATTTTCAATATACAGGCCCAAAACATACAGAAAATCGATATTTTAGGTGCCCAAAAGTCGATTTGTGCATGCATCATCTGTACCCGTTTATGTCTCAAATTCAGGCTCCAAACACCCGAAAATTCGATATTTTGGAGTCCCAGAAGAGATCTGTACATGCTTACTCCTAGTTAGAATGTTTTCAAGATACAGAGCCAAAACATGCTGAATATCGATATTTTAGGTGCCCAAAGTCAATATGTGCATGCATTTTCTGTACCCGTTTATATCTCAAATTCAGGCTCAAAACTAACGAAAATTTGATATTTTGGGGTCCAAGAAGCGATCTGTACATGCCTACTCCGTGCTAGAATATTTTCAAAATATAGGCCCAAAACATGCTAAAAATCGATATTTTAGGTGCCCAAAGTCGATATCTCAAATTCATGCCCAAAACACCCGAAAATCGATATTTTGGGGTCCCAGAAGCGATCTGTACATGCCTACTCAGATACAAGCTCAAAACATGCTGAAAATCGATATTTTAGGTGCCCAAAGTCAATATGTGTATGCATCTTCTGCACTCGTTTATATCTCAAATTCAACCTCAAAACACCCGAAAATTCGGTATTTTTGGGTCCTAGAAGCACTCTGTACATGCCTACTCCTAGCTGTACATGCCTACTCCGTGTTAGAGTATTTTCAAAATACAGGCCCAAAACATACTGAAAATCGATCCTTTAGGTGCCCAAAAGTCGATATGTGCATGCATCTTCTGTACCCGTTTATATCTGAAATTCGGGCTCAAAACACCCTAAAATTCGGTATTTTTTGGTCCTGGAAGCGATCTGTACATGCCTACTCCTAGTTAGAATATTTTCAAGTTACAGACCCAAAACATGCTTTAAATCGATATTTTCGGTGCCCAAAAGTCGATATGTGCCTGCATCTTCAGTACCCGTTTATATCTTAAATTCAGGCTCAAAACACCCGAAAATTCGATATTTTGGGGTCCCATAAGTGATCTGTACATGCCTACTCATTGCTAGAATATTTTCAAAATATTTAGGCACAAAACATGCTAAAAATCGATATTTTAGGTGCCCAAAGTAGATATTTCAAATTCAGGCCCAAAACACCCGAAAATTCGATATTTTCGGTGTCCAGAAGCGAACTGTACATGCGTACTCCGTGTTAGAGTATTTTCAAAATACAGGCCCAAAACATACTGAAAATCAATCTTTTAGGTGCCCAAAAGTCGATATGTGCATGCATCTTCTGTACCCGTTTATATCTCAAATTCAGACCCAAAAAACACCCGAAAATTCGATATTTTGGGGTCCCAGAAGCGATCTGTACATGCCTACTCCGTGTTAGAGTATTTTCAAAATACAGGCCCAAAACATACTGAAAATCGATCTTTTAGGTGCCCAAAAGTCGATATGTGCATGCATCTTCTGTACCCGTTTATATCTCAAATTTAGGCTCAAAACACCCGAAAATTCGATATTTTGGGGTCCCATAAGTGATCTGTACATGCCTACTCATTGCTAGAATATTTTCAAAAAATTTAGGCACA
Source organism: Petrolisthes cinctipes (assembly GCA_033782935.1). NCBI lineage: Eukaryota > Metazoa > Arthropoda > Malacostraca > Decapoda > Porcellanidae > Petrolisthes > Petrolisthes cinctipes. Next base: position 343,069 of record JAWQEG010000410.1, read on the forward strand.
AAACATGCTAAAAATCGATATTTTAGGTGCCTAAAGTAGATATTTCAAATTCAGGTCCAAAACACCCGAAAATTCGATATTTTGGGGTTCCAGAAGCGAACTGTACATGCGTACTCCGTGTTAGAGTATTTTCAAAATACAGGCCCAAAACATACTGAAAATCAATCTCTTAGGTGCCAAAAAGTCTATATGTGCATGCATCTTCTATACCCGTTTATATCTCAAATTCAGGCTCAAAACACCCGAAAATTCGGTATTTTTGGGTAATAGAAGCGATCTGTACATGCTTACTCCTAGTTAAAATGTTTTCAAGATACAGAGCCAAAACATGCTCAAAATCGATATTTTAGGTGCCCAAAAGTCAATATGTGTATGCATCTTCAGTACCTGTTTATATTTCAAATTCAGGCTCAAAACATCCGAAAATTCGATATTTTTGTGCCCAAGAAGCGATCTGTACATGCCTACTCCGTGTTAGAGTATTTTCAAACTACAGGCCCAAAACATGCTGAATATCGATATTTTAGGTGCCCAAAGTTAATATGTGCATGCATTTTCTGTACCCGTTTATATCTCAAATTCAGGCTCAAAACTAACGAAAATTCGATATTTTGGGGTCCCAGAAGCGATCTGTACATGCCTACTCCGTGCTAGAATATTTTCAAAATATAGGCCCAAAACATGCTAAAAATCGATATTTTAGGTGCCCAAAGTCGATATCTCAAATCCAGGCCCAAAACACCCGAAAATCGATATTTTGGGGTCCCAGAAGCGATCTGTACATTCCTACTCTGATACAAGCTCAAAACATGCTGAAAATCGATATTTTAGGTGCCCAAAGTCAATATGTGTATGCATCTTCTGCACTCGTTTATATCTCAAATTCAACCTCAAAACACCCGAAAATTCGGTATTTTTGGGTCCTAGAAGCACTCTGTACATGCCTACTCCTAGCTGTACATGCATACTCCGTGTTAGAGTATTTTCAAAATACAGGCCCAAAACATACTGAAAATCGATATTTTAGGTGCCCAAAAGTCGATATGTGCATGCATCTTCTGTACCCGTTTATATCTCAAATTCAGGCCCAAAACACCCGAAAATTCGATATTTTGGGGTCCCAGAAGCGATCTGTACATGCCTACTCCGTGTTAGAGTATTTTCAAAATACAGGCCCAAAACATGCTTAAAATCGATATTTTTGTGGCCGAAAAGTCGATATGTTCATGCATCTTCAGTACCCGTTTATATCTCAAATTCAGGCTCAAAACACCCGAAAATTCTATATTTTGGAGTGCCAGAAGCGATCTGTAAATGCCTACTCTGTGTTAGAGTATTTTCAAATATAGGCCCAAAACATGCTAAAAATCGAAATATTAGGTGCCCAAAGTAGATATCTCAAATTCAGGCCCAAAACACCCGAAAACTCGATATTTTGGGGTCAGAGAAGCGATCTGTACATACCTACTCCGCTTTAGAGTATTTTCAAAATACAGGCCCAAAACATACAGAAAATCGATTTTTAGGTGCCCAAAAGTCGATATGTGCATGCATCTTCTGTATCTGTTTATACCTCAAATTCAGGCTCCAAACACCCGAACATTCGATATTTTTTGGTCCTAGAAGTGATCTGTACTTGCTTACTCCGTGTTAGAGTATTTTCAAAATACAGGCCCAAAACATGCTGAAAATCGATATTTTTGGTGACCAAAGTCAATATGTGTATGCATCTTCTGCACCCGTTTATATCCCAAATTCAAACACAAAAAACTCCCGAAAATTCAATATTTTGGAGTGCCAGAAGCGATCTGTAAATGCCTACTCTGTGTTAGAGTATTTTCAAATATAGGCCCAAAACATGCTAAAAATCGAAATATTAGGTGCCCAAAGTAGATATCTCAAATTCAGGCCCAAAACACCCGAAAACTCGATATTTTGGGGTCAGAGAAGCGATCTGTACATACCTACTCCGCTTTAGAGTATTTTCAAAATACAGGCCCAAAACATACAGAAAATCGATTTTTAGGTGCCCAAAAGTCGATATGTGCATGCATCTTCTGTATCTGTTTATACCTCAAATTCAGGCTCCAAACACCCGAACATTCGATATTTTTTGGTCCTAGAAGTGATCTGTACTTGCCTACTCCGTGTTAGAGTATTTTCAAAATACAGGCCCAAAACATGCTGAAAATCGATATTTTAGGTGACCAAAGTCAATATGTGTATGCATCTTCTGCACCCGTTTATATCCCAAATTCAACCACAAAACTCCCGAAAATTCGATATTTTTGGGGTCCCTGAAGCGAACTGTATATGCCTAGTCAGTGCTAGAATGTTTTCAAAATATAGGCTCAAAACATGCTAAAAATCGATATTTTAAGTATCCAAAGTCGATATGTGCATGCATCTTCTGTACCCGTTTATATCTCAAATTCTGGCTCAAAAACACCCGAAAATTCGATATTTTGGGGTCCCAGAAGCGATCTGTACATGCCTACTAAGATAGAGGCCCAAAACATGCTGATAATCGATATTTTAGGTGCCCAAAGTTAATATATGTATGCATCTTCTGCATTTCTTTATATCTCAAATTCAACCTCAAAACACCCGAAAATTCGATATTTTTGGGTCCCAGAAGCAATCTGTACATGCCTACTCAGTGCTAGAATGTTTTCAAAATATGGGCTCAAAACATGCTAAAAATAGATATTTTAAGTGTCCAAAGTCGATATGTGCATGCATCTTCTGTAACCGTTTATATCTCAAATTCAGGATCAAAACACCCGAAAATTCGGTATTTTTTTGTCCTAGAAGTGATCTGTACATGCCTACTCCTAGTTAGAATGTTTTCAAGATACAGACCCAAAACATGCTCAAAATCGATATTTTAGGTGCCCAAAGTCGATATCTATAATTCAGGCCCAAAACACCCGAAAATTCGATATTTAGGGGTCCCAGAAGCGATCTGTACTTGCCTACTCCGTGTTAGAGTATTTTTTAAAATACAGGCCCATAACATGCTGAAAATCGATATTTTAGGTGACCAAAGTCAATATGTGTATGCATCTTCTGCACCCGTTTATATCCAAAATTCAACCTCAAAAAACCCGAACATTCGGTATTTTTGGGTCCTAGAAGCGATCTGTACATGCCTACTCTTAGTTAGAATGTTTTCAAGATAAAGACCCAAAACATGCTCAAAATCGATATTTTAGTGGCCCAAAAGTCGATATGTGCATGCATCTTCTGTACCCGTTTATATCTCAAATTCAGGATCAAAACACCCGAAAAGTTGATATTTTGTGGTCCCAGAAGCGATCTGTACATGCCTATTCAGTGCTAGAATATTTTCAAAATATAGGCCCAAAACATGCTAAAAATCGATATTATAGGTGCCCAAAGTCGATATCTCAAATTCAGGCCCAAAACACCCGAAAATTCGATATTTACGGGTCCCAGAAGCGAACTGTACATGCCTACTCCGTGTTAGAGTATTTTCAAAATACAGACCCATATCATACTGAAAATCGATCATTTAGGTGCCCAAAATTCGATATGTGCATGCATCTTCTGTACCCGTTTATATCTCAAATTCAGGCTTCAAACACCCGAAAATTCGATATTTTGGGGTCCCAGAAGCGATCTGTACTTGCCTACTCCATGTTAGAATATTTTCAAAATACAGGCCCATAACATGCTGAAAATCGATATTTTAGGTGACCAAAGTCAATATATGTATGCATCTTCTGCACCCGTTTATATCCCAAATTCAACCTCAAAACACCCGAAAATTCGATATTTTTTTGGTCCCAGAAGTGAACTGTACATGCCTAGTCAGTGCTAGAATATTTTCAAAATATAGGCTCAGAACATGCTAAAAATCGATATTTTAAGTGTCCAAAGTCGATATGTGCATGCATCTTCTGTACCCGTTTATATCTCAAATTCAGGAGCAAAACACCCGAAAATTTGATATTTTGGGGTCCCAGAAGCGATCTGTACATGCCTACTTAGTGCTAGAACATTTTCAAAAAATAGGCCCAAAACATGCTAAAAATCGATATTTTATGTGCCCAAAGTCGATATCTCAAATTCAGGCCCAAAAATCCCCGAAAATTCGATATTTTGGGGTTCCAGAAGCGAACTGTACATGCCTACTCCGTGTTAGTGTATTTTCAAAATACAGGCCCATATCATACTGAAAATCGATCTTTAAGGTGCTTAAAAGTCGATATGTGCATGCATCTTTTGTACCCGTTTATATCTCAAATTCAGGCTCCAAACACCCGAAAATTTGATATTTTGGGGTCCCAGAAACGATCTGTACATGCCTACTCGGATACAGGCCCAAAACATGCTGAAAATCGATATTTTAGGTGCCCAAAGTTAATATGTGTATGCATCTTCTGCACCCGTTTATATCCCAAATTCAACCTAAAAAAACCCGAACATTCGGTATTTTTGGGTCCTTGAAGCGATCTGTACATGCCTACTCTTACTTAGAATGTTTTCAAGATGCAGACCCAAAACATGCTCAAAATCGATATTTTAGGTGCCCAAAAGTCTATATGTCAATGCATCTTCTGTACCCGTTTATATCTCAAATTCAGGATCAAAACACTCGAAAATTTGATATTTTGTGGTCCCTTAAGCGATCTGTACATGCCTACTCAGTGCTAAAATATTTTCGAAATATAGGCCCAAAACATGCTAAAAATCGATATTTTAGGAGCACAAAGTCGATATCTCAAATTCAGGTCCAAAACACCCAAAAATTCGATATTTTGGAGTACCAGAAGAGATCTGTACATGCCTACTCCGTGTAAGAGTATTTTCAATATACAGGCCCAAAACATACTGAAAATCGATCTTTTAGGTGCCTAAAAGTCGATATGTTGATGTATCTTCTGTACCCGTTTATATCTCAAATTCAGGCTCCAAACACCCGAAAATTCGATATTTTGGGGTCCCAGAAGCGATCTGTACATGCCTACTCAGATACAGGCCCAAAACATGCTGAAAATCGATATTTTAGGTGCACAAAGTCAATATGTGTATGCATCTTCTGCTCCCGTTTATATCCCAAATTCAACCTCAAAACACCCGAAAATTCGATATTTTGGGGTCCCAGAAGCGATCTGTACATGAATACTCAGTGCTAGAATGTTTTCAAAATATAGGCTCAAAACATGCTAAAAATCGTTATTTTAAGTGTCCAAAGTCGATATGTGCATGCATCTTCTGTACCCGTTTATATCTCAAATTCAGGCTCAAAACACCCGAAAATTCGGTATTTTTGGGTCCTAGAAGCGATCTGTACATGCCTACTCCTATTTATAATGTTTTCAAGATACAGACCCAAAACATGCTCAAAATCGATATTTTAGGTGCCCAAAAGTCGATATGTGCATGCATCTTCTGTACAAGTTTATATCTCAAATTCAGTTTCAAAACACCAGAAAATTTGATATTTTGGGGTCCCAGAAGCAATCTGTACATGCCTACTCAGTGCTAGAATATTTTCAAAATATAGGCCCAAAACATGCTAAAAATCGATATTTTAGGTGCCCAACGTCGATATCTCAAATTCAGGCCCAAAACACCCGAAAATACGATATTTTAGGGTCCCAGAAGAGATCTGTACATGCCTACTCCGTGTTAGAGTATTTTCAATATACAGGCCCAAAACATACTGAAAATCGATCTTTTAGGTGCCCAAAAGTCGATATGTGGATGTATATTCTGTACCCTTTTATATCTCAAATTCAGGCTCCTAACAGCCGAACATTCGATATTTTGGGGTCCCAGAAGCGATCTGTACTTGCCTACTCCATGTTAGAGTATTTTCAAAATACAGGCCCAAAACATGCTGAAAATCGATATTTTAGGTGACCAAAGTCAATATGTGTATGCATCTTCTGTACCCGTTTTTATCCCAAATTCAACCTCAAAACACCCGAAAATTCGATATTTTTTGGGTCCCAGAAGTGAACTGTACATGCCTACTCAGTGCTAGAATGTTTTCAAAATATAGGCTCAAAACATGCTAAAAATCGATATTTTAAGTGTCCAAAGTCGATATGTGCATGCATCTTCTGTACCCGTTTATATCTCAAATTCAGGATCAAAACACTCGAAAATTTGATATTTTGTGGTCCCTGAAGCGATTTGTACATGCCTACTCAGTGCTAAAATATTTTCGAAATATAGGCCCAAAACATGCTAAAATTCGATATTTTAGGAGCCCAAAGTCGATATCTCAAATTCAGGCTCAAAACACCCAAAAATTCGATATTTTGGAGTACCAGAAAAGATCTGTACATGCCTACTCCGTGTAAGAGTATTTTCAATATACAGGCCCAAAACATACTGAAAATCGATCTTTTAGGTGCCTAAAAGTCGATATGTTGATGTATCTTCTGTACCCGTTTATATCTCAAATTCAGGCTCCAAACACCCGAAAATTCGATATTTTGGGGTCCCAGAAGCGATCTGTACATGCCTACTCAGATACAGGCCCAAAACATGCTGAAAATCGATATTTTAGGTGCACAAAGTCAATATGTGTATGCATCTTCTGCTCCCGTTTATATCCCAAATTCAACCTCAAAACACCCGAAAATTCGATATTTTGGGGTCCCAGAAGCGATCTGTACATTAATACTCAGTGCTAGAATGTTTTCAAAATATGGGCTCAAAACATGCTAAAAATCGTTATTTTAAGTGTCCAAAGTCGATATGTGCATGCATCTTCTGTACCCGTTTATATCTCAAATTCAGGCTCAAAACACCCGAAAATTCGGTATTTTTGGGTCCTAGAAGCGATCTGTACATGCCTACTCCTATTTATAATGTTTTCAAGATACAGACCCAAAACATGCTCAAAATCGATATTTTAGGTGCCCAAAAGTCGATATGTGCATGCATCTTCTGTACAAGTTTATATCTCAAATTCAGTTTCAAAACACCAGAAAATTTGATATTTTGGGGTCCCAGAAGGAATCTGTACATGCCTACTCAGTGCTAGAATATTTTCAAAATATAGGCCCAAAACATGCTAAAAATCGATATTTTAGGTGCCCAACGTCGATATCTCAAATTCAGGCCCAAAACACCCGAAAATACGATATTTTAGGGTCCCAGAAGAGATCTGTACATGCCTACTCCGTGTTAGAGTATTTTCAATATACAGGCCCAAAACATACTGAAAATCGATCTTTTAGGTGCCCAAAAGTCGATATGTGGATGTATATTCTGTACCCTTTTATATCTCAAATTCAGGATCCTAACACCCGAACATTCGATATTTTGGGGTCCCAGAAGCGATCTGTACTTGCCTACTCCATGTTAGAGTATTTTCAAAATACAGGCCCAAAACATGCTGAAAATCGATATTTTAGGTGACCAAAGTCAATATGTGTATGCATCTTCTGTACCCGTTTTTATCCCAAATTCAACCTCAAAATACCCGAAAATTCGATATTTTTTGGGTCCCAGAAGTGAACTGTACATGCCTACTCAGTGCTAGAATGTTTTCAAAATATAGGCTCAAAACATGCTAAAAATCGATATTTTAAGTGTCCAAAGTCGATATGTGCATGCATCTTCTGTACCCGTTTATATCTCAAATTCAGGATCTAAACTCCCGAAAACTCGATATTTTCGGGTCCCAGAAGTGATCTATACATGCCTACTCAGTGCTAGAATGTTTTCAAAATATAGGCTCAAAACATGCTAAAAATCGATATTTTAGGTGCCTAAAGTCGATATCTCAAATTCAGGCCAAAAACACCCGAAAATTCGATATTTTGGGGTCCCAGAAGCAAGCTGTACATGCCTACTAAGATACAGGCCCAAAACATGCTGAAAATCGATATTTTAGGTGCCCAAAGTTAATATGTGTATGCATCTTCTGCACTTGTTTATATCTCAAATTCAACGTCAAAACACCCGAAAATTCGATATTTTTGGGTCCCAGAAGCGATCTGCACATGCCTACTCAGTGCTAAAATGTTTTCAAAATATAGGCTCAAAACATGCTAAAAATCGATATTTTAAGTGTCCAAAGTCGATATGTGCATGCATCTTATGTACCCGTTTATATCTCAAATTCAGGCTCAAAACACACGAAAATTCGGTATTTTTGGGTCTTAGAAGCGATCTGTACATTCCTACTCCTAGTTAGATCATTTTCAAAATATAGGCCCAAAACATGCTAAAAATCGATAATTTAGGTGCCCAAAGTCAATATCTCAAATTCAGGCCCAAAACGCACGAAAACCCGATATTTTGGGGTACCAGAAGCGATCTGTACATGCCTACTCCGTATTAGAGTTTTTTTCAATATACAGGCCCAAAACATACTGAAAATCGATCTTTAAGGTGCCCAAAAGTCGATATGTGGATGCATCTTCTGTACCCGTTTATATCTCAAATTCAGGCTCCAAACACCCGAAAATTCGATATTTTGGGGTCCCAGAAGCGATCTGTACTTGCCTACTCCGTGTTAGAGTATTTTCAAAATACAGGCCCAAAACATGCTGAAAATCGATATTTTAGGTGACCAAAGTAGAGATGTGAATGCATCTTCTGTAACCCGTTTATATCTCAAATTCAGGCTCAAAACACCCAAAATTCTATATTTTGGGGTCCCAGAAGTGAGCTGTACATGCCTACTTAGTGCTAGAATATTTTTAAAATATAGGCCCAAAACATGCTAAAAATCTATATTTTAGGTTCCCAAAGTCGATATCTCAAATTCAGGCCCAAAACACCCGAAAATTCGATATTTTGGGGTCCCAGAAGCGAACTGTACATGCCTACTCTGTGTTAGAGTATTTTCAAAATACAGGCCCAAAACATATTGAAAATCGATCTTTTAGGTGCCCAAAGTCAATATGTGTATGCATCTTCTGCACCCGTTTATATCCCAAATTCAACCTCAAAACACCCGAAAATTCGATATTTTTTGGTCCCAGAAGCGATCTGTACATGCCTACTTAGTGCTAGAATGTTTTCAAAATATAGGCTCAAAACATGCAAAAAATCGATATTTTAAGTTTCCAAAGTCGACATGTGCATGCATCTTCTGTACCCGTTTATATATCAAATTCAGGCTAAAAACTCCGAAAAATTCGATATTTTGGGGGCCAAGAAGTGATCTGTACATGCCTACTTAGTGCTAGAATATTTTCAAAATATAGGCCCAAAATATGCTAAAAATCGATATTTTAGGTGCCTAAAGTCGATATCTTAAATTGAGGCCCAATACACACGAAAATTCGATATTTAGAGGTCCCAGAATCGATCTGTACATGCCTACTCCGTGTTAGAGAATATTTTCAATATACAGGCCCAAAACATACTGAAAATCGATCTTTTTGGTGCCCAAAAGTCGATATGTGCATGCATCTTCTGTACCCGTTTATATCTCAAATTCAGGCTCCAAACACCCGAAAATTCGATATTTTGGGGTCCCAGAAGCGATCGGTACTTGCATACTCCGTGTTAGAGTATTTTCAAAATACAGGCCCAAAACATTCCGAAAATCGATATTTTAGGTGCCCAAAGTCGATATATCAAATTCAGGCCCGAAATACCCGAAAATTCGGTATTTTTGGGTCTTAGAAGCGATCTGTACATTCCTACTCCGTGTTAGAGTTTTTATAAAATACAGGCTCAAAACATACAGATAATCGATATTTTAGGTGCCCAAAAGTCGATATGTGAATGCATCTTCTGTACCCGTTTATATCTCAAATTCAGGCTCCAAACACCCGAACATTCGATATTTTGGGGTCCCAGAAGTGATCTGGACTTGCCTACTACGTGTTTGAGTTTTATTAAAATACAGGCCCAAAACATGCTGAAAATCGATATTTTAGGTGACCAAAGTCAATTTGTGTATGCATCTTCTGCACCCGTTTATATCCCAAATTCAACCTCAAAACACCCAAAAATTCGAAATTTTTTGGTCCCAGAAGTGATCTGTACATGCCTATTTAGTTCTAGAATATTTTCAAAATATAGACCCAAAACATGCTAAAAATCGATAATTTAGGTGCCCAAAGTCGATATCTCAAATTCAGGCCCAAAACGCACGAAAACCCGATATTTTGGGGTCCCAGAAGCGATCTGTACATGCCTACTCCGTATTAGAGTTTTTTTCAATATACAGGCCCAAAACATACTGAAAATCGAACTTTAAGGTGCCCAAAAGTCGATATGTGGATGCATCTTCTGTACCCGTTTATATCTCAAATTCAGGCTCCAAACACCCGAAAATTTGATATTTTGTGGTCCCTGAAGCGATCTGTACATGCCTACTCAGTGCTAGAATATTTTCAAAATATATTCCCAAAACATGCTAAAAATCGATATTTTAGGTGCCCAAAGTCGATATCTCAAATTCAGGCCCAAAACACCCAAAAATTCGATATTTTGGGGTGCCAGAAGCGATCTTTACATGCCTACTCCGTGTTAGAGTATTTTCAAAATACAGGCCCATAACATACTGAAAATCGATCTTTTAGGTGCCCAAAAGTCGATATGTTGATGTATCTTCTGTACCCGTTTATATCTCAAATTCAGGCTCCAAACACCCGAAAATTCGATATTTTGGAGTCCCAGAAGCGATCTGTACTTGCCTACTCCGTGTTAGAGTATTTTCAAAATACAGGCCCAAAACATGCTGAAAATCGATATTTTAGGTGACCAAAGTCAATATGTGTTTGCATCTTCTGCACCCTTTTATATCCCAAATTCAACCTCAAAACACCCGAAAATTCGATATTTTTTGGGCCCCAGAAGCTAACTTTACATGCCTACTCAGTGCTAGAAGGTTTTCAAAATATAGTCTCAAAACATGCTAAAAATCGATATTTTAAGTGTCCAAAGTCGATATGTGCATGCATCTTCTGTACCCGTTTATATCTCAAATTCAGGATCAAAACACCCGAAAATTCGATATTTTGGGGTCCCATAAGTGATCTGTACATGCCTACTTAGTGCTAGAATATTTTCAAAATATAGACCCAAAACATGCTAAAAATCGATATTTTAAGTGCCCAAAGTCGCTATCTCAAATTCAGGCGAAAAACACCTGAAAATTCGATATTTTGGGGTCCCAGAAGCGATCTGTACATGCCTACTACGTGTTAGAGTATTTACAAAATACAGGCCCATATCATACTGAAAATCGATCTTTTAGGTGCCAAAAGTCGATATGTGGATGTATCTTCTGTACCCGTTTATATCTCAAATTCAGGCTCCTAACACCCGAACATTCGATATTTTGGGGTCCCAGAAGCGATCTGTACTTGCCTACTCCATGTTAGAGTATTTTCAAAATACAGGCCCAAAACATGCTGAAAATCGATATTTTAGGTGACCAAAGTCAATATGTGTATGCATCTTCTGCACCCGTTTATATCCCAAATTCAACCTCAAAACACCCGAAAATTCGATATTTTTGGGTCCCAGAAGCGATCTGTACATGAATACTCAGTGCTAGAATGTTTTCAAAATTTAGGCTAAAATGATTCTAAAAATTGTTATTTTAATTGTCCAAAGTCGATATGTGCATGTATCTTCTGTACCCGTTTATATCTCAAATTCAGGCTCAAAACACCCGAAAATTCGGTATTTTTGGGTCCTAGAAGCGATCTGTACATGCCTACTCCTAGTTAGAATGTTTTCAAGATACAGACCCAAAACATGCTCAAAATCGATATTTTAGGTGCCCAAAAGTCGATATGTGCATGCATCTTCTGTACAAGTTTATATCTCAAATTCAGGATCAAAACACCCGAAAATTTGATATTTTGGGGTCCCAGAAGCAATCTGTACATGCCTACTCAGTGCTAGAATATTTTCAAAATATAGGCCCAAAACATGCTAAAAATCGATATTTTAGGTGCCCAAAGTCGATATCTCAAATTCAGGCCCAAAACACCCGAAAATTCGATATTTTAGGGTCCCAGAAGAGATCTGTACATGCCTACTCCGTGTTAGAGTATTTTCAATATACAGTCCCAAAACATACTGAAAATCGATCTTTTAGGTGCCCAAAAGTCTATATGTGGATGTATCTTCTGTACCCGTTTATATCTCAAATTCAGGCTCCTAACACCCGAACATTCGATATTTTGGGGTCCCAGAAGCGATCTGTACTTGCCTACTCCATGTTAGAGTATTTTCAAAATACAAGCCCAAAACATGCTGAAAATCGATATTTTAGGTGACTAAAGTCAATATGTGTATGCATCTTCTGTACCCTTTTTTATCCCAAATTCAACCTCAAAACACCCGAAAATTCGATATTTTTTGGGTCCCAGAAGCGAACTGTACATGCCTACTCAGTGCTAGAATGTTTTCAAAATATAGGCTCAAAACATGCTAAAAATCGATATTTTAAATGTCCAAAGTCGATATGTGCATGCATCTTCTGTACCCGTTTATATCTCAAATTCAGGCTCCAAACACCCGAAAATTCGATATTTTGGGGTCCCAGAAGCGATCTGTACATGCCTACTAAGATACAGGCCCAAAACATGCTGAAAATCGATATTTTAGGTGCTCAAAGTTAATATGTGTATGCATCTTCTGCACTTGTTTATATCTCAAATTCAACCTCAAAACACCCGAAAATTCGATATTTTTGGGTCCCAGAAGCGATCTGCACATACCTACTCAGTGCTAGAATGTTTTCAAAATATAGGCTCAAAACATGCTAAAAATCAATATTTTAAGTGTCCAAAGTCGATATGTGCATGCATCTTCTGTACCCGTTTATATCTCAAATTCATGCTCAAAACACCCGAAAATTCGGTATTTTTGGGTCTTAGAATCCATCTGTACATACCTACTCCGTGTTAGAGTTTTTATAAAATACAGGCCCAAAACATACGGATAATCGATATTTTAGGTGCCCAAAAGTCGATATGTGAATGCATCTTCTGTACCCGTTTATATCTCAAATTCAGTCTCCAAACACCCGAAAATTCGATATTTTGGGGTCCCAGAAGTAAACTGTACTTGCCTACTCCGTGTTTTAGTATTATCGAAATACAGGCCCAAAACATGCTGAAAATCGATATTTTAGGTGACCAAAGTCAATATATGTATGCATCTTCTGCACCCGTTTATATCCCAAATTCAACCTCAAAACACTCGAAAATTCGATATGTTTTGGTCCCAGAAGTGATCTGTACATGCCTACTTAGTTCTAGAACATTTTCAAAATATAAGCCCAAAACATGCTAAAAATCGATAAATTAGGTGCCCATAGTCTATATCTTAAATTCAGGCCCAAAACGCACGAAAACCCGATATTTTTGGGTACCAGAAGCGATCTGTACATGCCTACTCCGTATTAGAGTTTTTTTCAATATACAGGCCCAAAACATACTGAAAATCGATCTTTAAGGTGCCCAAAAGTCGATATGTGGATGCATCTTCTGTACCCGTTTATATCTCAAATTCAGGCTCAAAACACCCAAAATTCGATATTTTGGGGTCCCAGAAGTGAGCTGTACATGCCTACTTAGTGCGAGAATATTTTTAAAATATAGGCCCAAAACATGCTAAAAATCGATATTTTAGGTTCCCAAAGTCGATATCTCAAATTCAGGCCCAAAACACCCGAAAATTCGATATTTTCGGGTCCCAGAAGCTGACTGTACATGCCTACTCCGTGTTAGAGTATTTTCAAAATACAGGCGCAAAACATACTGAAAATCGATCTTTTAGGTGCCCAAAAGTCGATATGTGCATGCATCTTCTGTACCCGTTTATATCTCAAATTCAGCCTCAAAACACCCGAAAATTCGGTATTTTGGGGTGCCAGAAGCGATCTGTACATGCCTACTCAGTGCTAGAATGTTTTTAAAATATAGGCCCAAAACATGCTAAAAATCGATTTTAGGTGCCCAAAGTCGATATCTCAAATTGAGGCCCAAAACACACGAAAATTCGATATTTAGGGGTCCCAGAATCGATCTGTACATGCCTACTCCGTGTTAGAGTATTTTCAATATACAGGCCCAAAACATACTGAAAATCGATCTTTTTGGTGCCCAAAAGTCGATATGTGCATGCATCTTCTGTACCCGTTTATATCTCAAATTTAGGCTCCAAACACCCGAAAATTCGATATTTTGGGGTCCCAGAAACGATCTGTACTTGCATACTCCGTGTTAGAGTATTTTCAAAATACAGGCCCAAAACATTCCGAAAATCGATATTTTAGGTTCCCAAAGTCGATATAACAAATTCAGGCCCGAAACACCCGAAAATTCGGTATTTTTGGGTCTTAGAAGGGATCTGTACATTCCTACTCCTTGTTAGAATGTTTTCAAGATACAGATCCCAAACAAGCTCAAAATCGATATTTTAAGTGCCCAAAAGTCGATATGTGCATGCATCTTCAGTACCTGTTTATATCTCAAATTCCGGCTCAAAACACCCGAAAATTCGATATTTTGGGGTCCCAGAAGTGATCTGTACATGCCTACTTAGTGCTAGAATATTTTCAAAATATAGGCCCAAAACATGCTAAAAATCGATATTTTATGTGCCCAAAGTCGATATATCAAATTCAGGCCCGAAACACCCGAAAATTCGGTATTTTTGGGTCTTAGAAGCGATCTGTACATTCCTACTCCTTGTTAGAATGTTTTCAAGATACAGAACCAAAACATGCTCAAATTCGATATTTTAAGTGCCCAAAAGTCGATATGTGCATGCATCTTCAGTACCTGTTTATATCTCAAATTCAGGCTCAAAACACTCGAAAGCTCTATATTTTTGGGTCCCAGAAGCGATCTGTACATGCCTACTCCGTGTTAGAGAACTTTCAAAATACAGGGCCAAAACATGCTGAAAATCGATATTTTAGGTGCCCAAAGTCAATATGTGCATGCATTTTCTGTACCCGTTTATATCTCAAATTCAGGCTCTAAACACCCGAAAATTCGATATTTTGGGGTCCCAGAAGCGAACTGTACATGCCTACTTAGTGCTAGAATATTTTCAAAATATAGGCCCAAAACATGCTAAAAATCGATATTTTAGGTGCCCAAAGTCGATATCTCAAATTCAGGCCCAAAACACCCGAAAATTCGATATTTTAGGGTCCCAGAAGCGATCTGTACATACGTACTCCGTGTAAGAGTATTTTCAATATACAGGCCCAAAACATACTGAAAATCGATATTTTAGGTGCCCAAAAGTCGATATGTGGATGTATCTTCTGTACCCGTTTATATCTCAAATTCAGGCTCCTAACTCCCGAACATTCGATATTTTGGGGTCCCAGAAGCGATCTGTACTTGCCTACTCCGTGTTAGAGTATATTCAAAATACAGGCCCAAAACATGCTGAAAATCGATATTCTAGGTGACCAAAGTCAATATGTGTATGCATCTTCTGCACCCGTTTATATCCCAAATTCAACCTCAAAACACCCGAAAATTCGATATTTTTTGGGTCCCAGAAGCGAACTGTACATGCCTACACAGTGCTAGATTGTTTTCAAAATATAGGCTCAAAACATGCTAAAAATCGATATTTTAAGTGTCCAAAGTCGATATGTGCATGCATCTTCTGTACCTGTTTATATCTCAAATTCAGGATCAAAACACCCGAAAATTCGATATTTTGGGGTCCCAGAAGTGATCTGTACATGCCTACTTAGTGCTAGAATGTTTTCAAAATATAGGCTCAAAACATGCTAAAAATCGATCTTTTAGGTGCCCAAAAGTCGATATGTGCATGCATCTTCTGTACCCGTTTATATCTCAAATTCAGGCTCCAAACACCCGAAAATTTGATATTTTGGGGTCCCAAAAACGATCTGTACATGCCTACTCAGATACAGGCCCAAAACATGCTGAAAATCGATATTTTAGGTGCCTTAAAGTTAATATGTGTATGCATCTTCTGCACCCGTTTATATCTCAAATTCAACCTCAAAAAACCCGAACATTCGGTATTTTTGGGTCCTAGAAGCGATCTGTACATGCCTACTCTTAGTTAGAATGTTTTCAAGATACAGACCCAAAACATGCTCAAAATCGATATTTTAGGTGCCGAAAAGTCGATATGTGCATGCATCTTCTGTACCCGTTTATATCTCAAATTCAGGATCAAAACACCCGAAAATTTGATATTTTGTGGTCCCTGAAGCGATCTGTACATGCCTACTCAGTGCTAGAATATTTTCAAAATATATTCTCAAAACATGCTAAAAATCGATATTTTAGGTGCCCAAAGTCGATATCTTAAATTCAGGCCCAAAACACCCAGAAATTCGATATTTTGGGGTGCCAGAAGCGATCTTTACATGCCTACTCCGTGTTAGAGTATTTTCAAAATACAGGCCCATGACATACTGAAAATCGATCTTTTAGGTGCCCAAAAGTCGATATGTTGATGTATCTTCTGTACCCGTTTATATCTCAAATTTAGGCTCCAAACACCCGAAAATTCGATATTTTGGGGTCCCAGAAACGATCTGTACTTGCATACTCCGTGTTAGAGTATTTTCAAAATACAGGCCCAAAACATTCCGAAAATCGATATTTTAGGTTCCCAAAGTCGATATAACAAATTCAGGCCCGAAACACCCGAAAATTCGGTATTTTTGGGTCTTAGAAGGGATCTGTACATTCCTACTCCTTGTTAGAATGTTTTCAAGATACAGATCCCAAACAAGCTCAAAATCGATATTTTAAGTGCCCAAAAGTCGATATGTGCATGCATCTTCAGTACCTGTTTATATCTCAAATTCCGGCTCAAAACACCCGAAAATTCGATATTTTGGGGTCCCAGAAGTGATCTGTACATGCCTACTTAGTGCTAGAATATTTTCAAAATATAGGCCCAAAACATGCTAAAAATCGATATTTTATGTGCCCAAAGTCGATATATCAAATTCAGGCCCGAAACACCCGAAAATTAGGTATTTTTGGGTCTTAGAAGCGATCTGTACATTCCTACTCCTTCTTAGAATGTTTTCAAGATACAGAACCAAAACATGCTCAAATTCGATATTTTAAGTGCCCAAAAGTCGATATGTGCATGCATCTTCAGTACCTGTTTATATCTCAAATTCAGGCTCAAAACACTCGAAAGCTCTATATTTTTGGGTCCCAGAAGCGATCTGTACATGCCTACTCCGTGTTAGAGAACTTTCAAAATACAGGGCCAAAACATGCTGAAAATCGATATTTTAGGTGCCCAAAGTCAATATGTGCATGCATTTTCTGTACCCGTTTATATCTCAAATTCAGGCTCAAAACACCCGAAAATTCGATATATCGGGGTCCCAGAAGCGAACTGTACATGCCTACTCAGTGCTAGAATGTTTTCAAAATATAGGCCCAAAACATGCTAAAAATCGATATTTTAGGTGCCCAAAGTCGATATCTCAAATTCAGTCCGTAAACACCCGAAAGTTCGATATTTTAGGGTCTTAGAAGCGATCTGTACATACCTACTCCGTGTTAGAGTTTTTATAAAATACAGGCCCAAAACATGCTGAAAATCGATATTTTAGGTGACCAAAGTCAATATGTGTATGCATCTTCCGTACCCGTTTATATCCCAAATTCAACCTCAAAACACCCGAAAATTCGATATTTTTTACGGTCCCAGAAGCGAACTGTACATGCCTACTCAGTGCTAGAATGTTTTCAAAATATAGGCTCAAAACATGCTAAAAATCTATATTTTAAGTGTCCAAAGTCGATATGTGCATGCATCTTCTGTACCCGTTTATATCTCAAATTCAGGCTCAAAACACCCGAAAATTCGATATTTTGGGGTCCCAGAAGTGATCTGTACTTGCCTACTCCGTGTTTGAGTATTATCAAAATACAGGCCCAAAACATGCTGAAAATCGATATTTTAGGTGACCAAAGTCAATTTGTGTATGCATCTTCTGCACCCGTTTATATCCCAAATTCAACCTCAAAACACCCGAAAATTCGATATTTTGGGGTCCCATAAGTGATCTGTACATGCCTACTTAGTTCTAGAATATTTTCAAAACATAGGCCCAAAACATGCTAAAAATCGATAATTTAGGTGCCCAAAGTCGATATCTCAAATTCAGGCCCAAAACGCACGAAAACCCGATATTTTGGGGTCCCAGAAGCGATCTGTACATGCCTACTCCGTATTAGAGTTTTTTTCAATGTACGGGCCCAAAACATACTGAATATCGATCTTTAAGGTGCCCAAAAGTCGATGTGTGGATGCATCTTCTGTACCCGTTTATATCTCAAATTCAGGCTCCAAACACCCGAAAATTCGATATATTGGGGTCCCAGAAGCGATCTGTACTTGCCTACTCCGTCTTAGAGTATTTTCAAAATACAGTCCCAAAACATGCTGAAAATCGATATTTTAGGTGACCAAAGTAGAGATGTGCATGCATCTTCTGTACCCGTTTATATCTCAAATTCAGGCTCAAAACACATAAAATTTCGATATTTTGGGGTCCCAGAAGTGAGCTGTACATGCCTACTTAGTGCTAGAATATTTTTAAAATATAGGCCCAAAACATGCTAAAAATCGATATTTTAGGTGCCCAAAGTCGATATCTCAAATTCAGGCCCAAAACACCCGAAAATTCGATATTTTAGGGTCCCAGAAGCGATCTGTACATACGTACTCCGTGTAAGAGTATTTTCAATATACAGGCCCAAAACATACTGAAAATCGATATTTTAGGTGCCCAAAAGTCGATATGTGGATGTATCTTCTGTACCCGTTTATATCTCAAATTCAGGCTCCTAACTCCCGAACATTCGATATTTTGGGGTCCCAGAAGCGATCTGTACTTGCCTACTCCATGTTAGAGTATTTTCAAAATACAGGCCCAAAACATGCTGAAAATCGATATTTTAGGTGACCAAAGTCAATATGTGTATGCATCTTCCGTACACGTTTATATCATAAATTCAACCTCAAAACACCCGAAAATTCGATATTTTTTGGGTCCCAGAAGCGAACTGTACATGCCTACACAGTGCTAGATTGTTTTCAAAATATAGGCTCAAAACATGCTAAAAATCGATATTTTAAGTGTCCAAAGTCGATATGTGCATGCATCTTCTGTACCTGTTTATATCTCAAATTCAGGATCAAAACACCCGAAAATTCGATATTTTGGGGTCCCAGAAGTGATCTGTACATGCCTACTTAGTGCTAGAATGTTTTCAAAATATAGGCTCAAAACATGCTAAAAATCGATCTTTTAGGTGCCCAAAAGTCGATATGTGCATGCATCTTCTGTACCCGTTTATATCTCAAATTCAGGCTCCAAACACCCGAAAATTTGATATTTTGGGGTCCCAGAAACGATCTGTACATGCCTACTCAGATACAGGCCCAAAACATGCTGAAAATCGATATTTTAGGTGCCTTAAAGTTAATATGTGTATGCATCTTCTGCACCCGTTTATATCTCAAATTCAACCTCAAAAAACCCGAACATTCGGTATTTTTGGGTCCTAGAAGCGATCTGTACATGCCTACTCTTAGTTAGAATGTTTTCAAGATACAGACCCAAAACATGCTCAAAATCGATATTTTAGGTGCCGAAAAGTCGATATGTGCATGCATCTTCTGTACCCGATTATATCTCAAATTCAGGATCAAAACACCCGAAAATTTGATATTTTGTGGTCCCTGAAGCGATCTGTACATGCCTACTCAGTGCTAGAATATTTTCAAAATATATTCTCAAAACATGCTAAAAATCGATATTTTAGGTGCCCAAAGTCGATATCTTAAATTCAGGCCCAAAACACCCAGTAATTCGATATTTTGGGGTACCAGAAGCGATTTGTACATGCCTACTCCGTGTAAGAGTATTTTCAAAATACAGGCCCAAAACATACTGAAAATCGATCTTTTAGGTGCCCAAAAGTCGATATGTTGATGTATCTTCTGTACCCGTTTATATCTCAAATTCAGGCTCCAAACACCCGAAAATTCGATATTTTGGGGTCCCAGAAGCGATCTGTACTTGCCTACTCCGTGTTAGAGTATTTTCAAAATACAGGCCCAAAACATGCTGAAAATCGATATTCTAGGTGACCAAAGTCAATATGTGTATGCATCTTCTGCACCCGTTTATATCCCAAATTCAACCTCAAAACACCCGAAAATTCTATATTTTTTGGGCCCCAGAAGCGAACTGTACATGCCTAGTCAGTGCTGGAAGGTTTTCAAATTATAGGCTCAAAACATGCTAAAAATCGATATTTTAAGTGTCCAAAGTCGATATGTGCATGCATCTTCTGTACCCGTTTATATCTCAAATTCAGGATCAAAACACCCGAAAATTCGATATTTTGGGGTCCCAGAAGTGATCTGTACATGCCTACTTAGTACTAGAATATTTTCAAAATATAGTCCCAAAACATGCTAAAAATCGATATTTTAGGTGCCCAAAGTCGATATCTCAAATTCAGGCCAAAAACACCTGAAAATTCGATATTTTGGAGTCCCAGAAGCGATCTGTACATGCCTACTCCGTGTTAGAGTATTTTCAAAATACAGGCCCATATCATACTGAAAATCGATCTTTTAGGTGCCCAAAAGTAGATATGTGCATGCATCTTCTGTACCCGTTTATATCTCAAATTCAGGCTCTAAACACCCGAAAATTTGATATTTTGTGGTCCCTGAAGCGATCTGTACATGCCTACTCAGTGCTAGAATATTTTCAAAATATATTCCCAAAACATGCTAAAAATCGATATTTTAGGTGCCCAAAGTCGATATCTCAAATTCAGGCCCAAAACACCCAAAAATTCGATATTTTGGGGTGCCAGAAGCGATCTTTACATGCCTACTCCGTGTTAGAGTATTTTCAAAATACAGGCCCATGACATACTGAAAATCGATCTTTTAGGTGCCCAAAAGTCGATATGTTGATGTATCTTCTGTACCCGTTTATATCTCAAATTCAGGCTCCAAACACCCGAAAATTCGATATTTTGGAGTCCCAGAAGCGATCTGTACTTGCCTACTCCGTGTTAGAGTATTTTCAAAATACAGGCCCAAAACATGCTGAAAATCGATATTTTAGGTGACCAAAGTCAATATGTGTTTGCATCTTCTGCATCCTTTTATATCCCAAATTCAACCTCAAAACACCCGAAAATTCGATATTTTTTGGGCCCCAGAAGCTAACTTTACATGCCTACTCAGTGCTAGAAGGTTTTCAAAATATAGTCTCAAAACATGCTAAAAATCGATATTTTAAGTGTCCAAAGTCGATATGTGCATGCATCTTCTGTACCCGTTTATATCTCAAATTCAGGCCAAAAACACCTGAAAATTCGATATTTTGTGGTCCCAGAAGCGATCTGTACATGCCTACTACGTGTTAGAGTATTTTCAAAATACAGGCCCATAACATACTGAAAATCGATCTTTTAGGTGCCCAAAAGTCGATATGTGGATGTATCTTCTGTACCCGTTTATATCTCAAATTCAGGCTCCTAACACCCGAACATTCGATATTTTGGGGTCCCAGAAGCGATCTGTACTTGCCTACTCCATGTTAGAGTATTTTCAAAATACAGGCCCAAAACATGCTGAAAATCGATATTTTAGGTGACCAAAGTCAATATGTGTATGCATCTTCTGCACCCGTTTATATCCCAAATTCAACCTCAAAACACCCGAAAATTCGATATTTTTGGGTCCCAGAAGCGATCTGTACATGAATACTCAGTGCTAGAATGTTTTCAAAATTTAGGCTAAAATGATTCTAAAAATCGTTATTTTAAGTGTCCAAAGTCGATATGGGCATGTATCTTCTGTACCCGTTTATATCTCAAATTCAGGCTCAAAACACCCGAAAATTCGGTATTTTTGGGTCCTAGAAGCGATCTGTACATGCCTACTCCTAGTTAGAATGTTTTCAAGATACAGACCCAAAACATGCTCAAAATCGATATTTTAGGTGCCCAAAAGTCGATATGTGCATGCATCTTCTGTACAAGTTTATATCTCAAATTCAGGATCAAAACACCCGAAAATTTGATATTTTGGGGCCCCAGAAGCAATCTGTACATGCCTACTCAGTGCTAGAATATTTTCAAAATATATTCCCAAAACATGCTAAAAATCGATATTTTAGGTGCCCAAAGTCGATATCTCAAATTCAGGCCCAAAACACCCGAAAATTCGATATTTTAGGGTCCCAGAAGAGATCTGTACATGCCTACTCCGTGTTAGAGTATTTTCACTATACAGGCCCAAAACATACTGAAAATCGATCTTTTAGGTGCCCAAAAGTCGATATGTGGATGTATCTTCTGTACCCGTTTATATCTCAAATTCAGGCTCCTAACACCCGAACATTCGATATTTTGGGGTCCCAGAAGCGATCTGTACTTGCCTACTCCATGTTAGAGTATTTTCAAAATACAGGCCCAAAACATGCTGAAAATCGATATTTTAGGTGACCAAAGTCAATATGTCTATGCATCTTCTGTACCCGTTTTTATCCCAAATTCAACCTCAAAACACCCAAAAATTCGATATTTTTTGGGTCCCAGAAGCGAACTGTACATGCCTACTCAGTGCTATAATGTTTTTAAAATATAGGCTCAAAACATGCTAAAAATCGATATTTTAAGTGTCCAAAGTCGATATGTGCATGCATCTTCTGTACCCGTTTATATCTCAAATTCAGGATCAAAACACCCGAAAATTCGATATTTTGGGGTCCCAGAAGTGATCTGTACATGCCTACTCAGTGCTAGAATGTTTTCAAAATATAGGCTTAAAACATGCTAAAAATCGATATTTTAGGTGCCTAAAGTCGATATCTCAAATTCAGGCCCAAAACACCTGAAAATTCGATATTTTGGGGTCCCACAAGCGAACTGTACATGCCTACTCCGTGTTAGAGAATTTTCAAAATATAGGCCCATAACATAATGAAAATCGATCTTTTAGGTGCCCAAAAGTCGATATGTGAATGCATCTTCTGTACCCGTTTATATCTCAAATTCAGGCTCCAAACACCCGAAAATTCGATATTTTGGGGTCCCAGAAGTGATCTGTACTTGCCTACTCCGTGTTTGAGTATTATCAAAATACAGGCCCAAAACATGCTGAAAATCGATATTTTAGGTGACCAAAGTCAATTTGTGTATGCATTTTCTGCACCCGTTTATATCCCAAATTCAACCTCAAAACACCCGAAAATTCGATATTTTTTGTTCCTAGAAGTGATCTGTACATGCCTACTTAGTTCTAGAATATTTTCATAATATAGGCCCAAAACATGCTAAAAATTAATAATTTAGGTGCCCAAAGTCGATATCTCAAATTCAGGCCCAAAACGCAGGAAAACCCGATATTTTGGGGTCCGAGAAGCGATCTATAAATGCCTACTCCGTATTAGAGTTTTTTCAATATACAGGCCCAAAACATACTGAAAATCAATCTTTAAGGTGCCCAAAAGTCGATATGTGGATGCATCTTCTGTACCCGTTTATATCTCAAATTCAGGCTCCAAACACCCGAAAATTCGATATTTTGGGGTCCCAGAAGCGATCTGTACTTGCCTACTCCGTGTTAGAGTATTTTAAAAATACAGGCCCAAAACATGCTGAAAATCGATATTTTATGTGACCAAAGTAGAGATGTGCATGCATCTTCTGTACCCGTTTATATCTCAAATTCAGGCTCAAAACACATAAAAATTCGATATTTTGGGGTCCCAGAAGTAAGCTGTACATGCCTACTTAGTGCTAGAATATTTTTAAAATATAGGCCCAAAACATGCTAAAAATCGATATTTTAGGTGCCCAAAGTCGATATCTCAAATTGAGACCCAAAACACACGAAAATTCGATATTTAGGGGTCCCAGAATCGATCTGTACATGCCTACTCCGTGTTAGAGTATTTTCAATATACAGGCCCAAAACATACTGAAAATCGATCTTTTTGGTGCCCAAAAGTCGATATGTGCATGCATCTTCTGTACCCGTTTATATCTCAAATTTAGGCTCCAAACACCCGAAAATTCGATATTTTGGGGTCCCGGAAGCGATCTGTACTTGCATACTCCGTGTTAGAGTATTTTCAAAATACAGGCCCAAAACATGCTGAAAATCGATATTTTAGGTTCCCAAAGTCGATATAACAAATTCAGGCCCGAAACACCCGAAAATTCGGTATTTTTGGGTCTTAGAAGCGATCTGTACATTCCTACTCCTTGTTAGAATGTTTTCAAGATACAGATCCCAAACAAGCTCAAAATCGATATTTTAAGTGCCCAAAAGTCGATATGTGCATGCATCTTCAGTACCTGTTTATATCTCAAATTCAGGCTCAAAACACCCGAAAATTCGATGTTTTTGGGTCCCAGAAGCGATCTGTACATGCCTACTCCGTGTTAGAGAATTTTCAAAATACAGGCCCAAAACATGCTGAAAATCGATATTTTTGGTGCCCAAAGTCAATATGTGCATGCATTTTCTGTACCCGTTTATATCTCAAATTCAGGCTCAAAACACCCGAAAATTCGATATTTCGGGGTCCCAGAAGCGATCTGTACATGCCTACTCAGTGCTAGAATGTTTTTAAAATATAGGCCCAAAATATGCTAAAAATCGATATTTTAGGTGCCCAAAGTCGATATCTCAAATTCAGTCCTTAAACACCCGAAAATTCGATATTTTGGGGTCTTAGAAGCGATCTGTACATACCTACTCCGTGTTAGAGTTTTTAAAAAATACAGGCCCAAAACATACAGATAATCGATATTTTAGGTGCCCAAAAGTCGATATGTGAATGCATCTTCTGTACCCGTTTATATCTCAAATTCAGGCTCCAAACACCCGAAAATTCGATATTTTGGGGTCCCAGAAGTGATCTGTACTTGCCTACTCCGTGTTTGAGTATTATCAAAATACAGGCCCAAAACATGCTGAAAATCGATATTTTAGGTGACCAAAGTCAATTTGTGTATGCATCTTCTGCACCCGTTAAATCCCAAATTCAACCTCAAAAACACCCGAAAATTCGATATTTTTCGGTCCCAGAAGTGATCTGTACATGCCTACTTAGTTCTAGAATATTTTCAAAATATAGGCCCAAAACATGCTAAAATCGATAATTTAGGTGCCCAAAGTCGATATCTCAAATTCAGGCCCAAAACGCAGGAAAACCCGATATTTTGGGGTCCGAGAAGCGATCTGTACATGCCTACTCCGTATTAGAGTTTTTTCAATATACAGGCCCAAAACATACTGAAAATCGATCTTTAAGGTGCCCAAAAGTCGATATGTGGATGCATCTTCTGTACCCGTTTATATCTCAAATTCAGGCTCCTAACACCCGAACATTCGATTTTTTGGGGTCCCAGAAGCGATCTGTACTTGCCTACTCCATGTTAGAGTATTTTCAAAATACAGGCCCAAAACATGCTGAAAATCGATATTTTAGGTGACCAAAGTCAATATGTCTATGCATCTTCTGTACCCGTTTTTATCCCAAATTCAACCTCAAAACACCCGAAAATTCGATATTTTTTGGGTCCCAGAAGCGAACTGTACATGCCTACTCAGTGCTAGAATGTTTTCAAAATATAGGCTCAAAACATGCTAAAAATCGATATTTTAAGTGTCCAAAGTCGATATGTGCATGCATCTTCTGTACCCGTTTATATCTCAAATTCAGGATCAAAACACCCGAAAATTCGATATTTTGGGGTCCCAGAAGTGATCTGTACATGCCTACTCAGTGCTAGAATGTTTTCAAAATATAGGCTTAAAACATGCTAAAAATCGATATTTTAGGTGCCTAAAGTCGATATCTCAAATTCAGGCCCAAAACACCTGAAAATTCGATATTTTGGGGTCCCACAAGCGAACTGTACATGCCTACTCCGTGTTAGAGTATTTTCAAAATATAGGCCCATAACATAATGAAAATCGATCTTTTAGGTGCCCAAAAGTCGATATGTGAATGCATCTTCTGTACCCGTTTATATCTCAAATTCAGGCTCCAAACACCCGAAAATTCGATATTTTGGGGTCCCAGAAGTGATCTGTACTTGCCTACTCCGTGTTTGAGTATTATCAAAATACAGGCCCAAAACATGCTGAAAATCGATATTTTAGGTGACCAAAGTCAATTTGTGTATGCATTTTCTGCACCCGTTTATATCCCAAATTCAACTTCAAAACACCCGAAAATTCGATATTTTTTGTTCCTAGAAGTGATCTGTACATGCCTACTTAGTTCTAGAATATTTTCATAATATAGGCCCAAAACATGCTAAAAATTAATAATTTAGGTGCCCAAAGTCGATATCTCAAATTCAGGCCCAAAACGCAGGAAAAACCCGATATTTTGGGGTCCGAGAAGCGATCTGTACATGCCTACTCCGTATTAGAGTTTTTTCAATATACAGGCCCAAAACATACTGAAAATCAATCTTTAAGGTGCCCAAAAGTCGATATGTGGATGCATCTTCTGTACCCGTTTATATCTCAAATTCAGGCTCCAAACACCCGAAAATTCGATATTTTGGGGTCCCAGAAGCGATCTGTACTTGCCTACTCCGTGTTAGAGTATTTTAAAAATACAGGCCCAAAACATGCTGAAAATCGATATTTTATGTGACCAAAGTAGAGATGTGCATGCATCTTCTGTACCCGTTTATATCTCAAATTCAGGCTCAAAACACATAAAAATTCGATATTTTGGGGTCCCAGAAGTGAGCTGTTTATGCCTACTTAGTGCTAGAATATTTTTAAAATATAGGCCCAAAACATGCTAAAAATCGATATTTTAGGTGCCCAAAGTCGATATCTCAAATTGAGACCCAAAACACACGAAAATTCGATATTTAGGGGTCCCAGAATCGATCTGTACATGCCTACTCCGTGTTAGAGTATTTTCAATATACAGGCCCAAAACATACTGAAAATCGATCTTTTTGGTGCCCAAAAGTCGATATGTGCATGCATCTTCTGTACCCGTTTATATCTCAAATTTAGGCTCCAAACACCCGAAAATTCGATATTTTGGGGTCCCGGAAGCGATCTGTACTTGCATACTCCGTGTTAGAGTATTTTCAAAATACAGGCCCAAAACATGCTGAAAATCGATATTTTAGGTTCCCAAAGTCGATATAACAAATTCAGGCCCGAAACACCCGAAAATTCGGTATTTTTGGGTCTTAGAAGCGATCTGTACATTCCTACTCCTTGTTAGAATGTTTTCAAGATACAGATCCCAAACAAGCTCAAAATCGATATTTTAAGTGCCCAAAAGTCGATATGTGCATGCATCTTCAGTACCTGTTTATATCTCAAATTCAGGCTCAAAACACCCGAAAATTCGATGTTTTTGGGTCCCAGAAGCGATCTGTACATGCCTACTCCGTGTTAGAGAATTTTCAAAATACAGGCCCAAAAAATGCTGAAAATCGATATTTTAGGTGCCCAAAGTCAATATGTGCATGCATTTTCTGTACCCGTTTATATCTCAAATTCAGGCTCAAAACACCCGAAAATTCGATATTTCGGGGTCCCAGAAGCGATCTGTACATGCCTACTCAGTGCTAGAATGTTTTTAAAATATAGGCCCAAAATATGCTAAAAATCGATATTTTAGGTGCCCAAAGTCGATATCTCAAATTCAGTCCTTAAACACCCGAAAATTCGATATTTTGGGGTCTTAGAAGCGATCTGTACATACCTACTCCGTGTTAGAGTTTTTAAAAAATACAGGCCCAAAACATACAGATAATCGATATTTTAGGTGCCCAAAAGTCGATATGTGAATGCATCTTCTGTACCCGTTTATATCTCAAATTCAGGCTCCAAACACCCGAAAATTCGATATTTTGGGGTCCCAGAAGTGATCTGTACTTGCCTACTCCGTGATTGAGTATTATCAAAATACAGGCCCAAAACATGCTGAAAATCGATATTTTAGGTGACCAAAGTCAATTTGTGTATGCATCTTCTGCACCCGTTAAATCCCAAATTCAACCTCAAAAACACCCGAAAATTCGATATTTTTCGGTCCCAGAAGTGATCTGTACATGCCTACTTAGTTCTAGAATATTTTCAAAATATAGGCCCAAAACATGCTAAAATCGATAATTTAGGTGCCCAAAGTCGATATCTCAAATTCAGGCCCAAAACGCAGGAAAACCCGATATTTTGGGGTCCGAGAAGCGATCTGTACATGCCTACTCCGTATTAGAGTTTTTTCAATATACAGGCCCAAAACATACTGAAAATCGATCTTTAAGGTGCCCAAAAGTCGATATGTGGATGCATCTTCTGTACCCGTTTATATCTCAAATTCAGGCTCCAAACACCCGAAAATTCGATATTTTGGGGTCCCAGAAGCGATCTGTACTTGCCTACTCCGTGTTAGAGTATTTTAAAAATACAGGCCCAAAACATGCTGAAAATCGATATTTTAGGTGACAAAAGTAGAGATGTGCATGCATCTTCTGTACCCGTTTATATCTCAAATTCAGGCTCCAAACACCCGAAAATTCGATATTTTGGGGTCCCAGAAGTGATATGTACTTGCCTACTCCGTGTTTGAGTATTATCAAAATACAGGCCCAAAACATGCTGAGAATCGATATTTTAGGTGACCAAAGTCAATTTGTGTATGCATCTTCTGCAAACGTTAAATCCCAAATTCAACTTAAAAAACACCCGAAAATTCGATATTTTTTGGTCCCAGAAGTGATCTGTACATGCCTACTTAGTTCTAGAATATTTTCAAAATATAGGCCCAAAACATGCTAAAAATCGATAATTTAGGTGCCCAAAGTCGATATCTCAAATTCAGGCCCAAAACGCAGGAAAACCCGATATTTTGGGGTCCGAGAAGCGATCTGTACATGCCTACTCCGTATTTGAGTTTTTTCAATATACAGGCCCAAAACATGCTGAAAATCGATCTTTAAGGTGCCCAAAAGTCAATATGTGGATGCATCTTCTGTACCCGTTTATATCTCAAATTCAGGCTCCAAACACCCGAAAATTCGATATTTTGGGGTCCCAGAAGCGATCTGTACTTGCCTACTCCGTGTTAGAGTATTTTAAAAATACAGGCCCAAAACATGCTGAAAATCGATATTTTAGGTGACCAAAGTAGAGATGTGCATGCATCTTCTGTACCCGTTTATATCTCAAATTCAGGCTCCAAACACCCGAAAATTCGATATTTTGGGGTCCCAGAAGCGATCTGTACTTGCATACTCCGTGTTAGAGTATTTTCAAAATACAGGCCCAAAACATTCCGAAAATCGATATTTTAGGTGCCCAAAGTCGATATAACAAATTCAGGCCCGAAACACCCGAAAATTCGGTATTTTTGGGTCTTAGAAGCGATCCGTACATTCCTACTCCTCGTTAGAATGTTTTCAAGATACAGATCCAAAACATGCTCAAAATCGATATTTTAAGTGCCCAAAAGTCGATATGTGCATGCATCTTCAGTACCTGTTTATATCTCAAATTCAGGCTCCAAGCACCCGAAAATTCGATATTTTGGGGTTCCAGAAGCGATCTGTACTTGCCTACTCCGTGTTAGAGTATTTTAAAAATACAGGCCCAAAACATGCTGAAAATCGATATTTTAGGTGACCAAAGTAGAGATGTGCATGCATCTTCTGTACCCGTTTATATCTCAAATTCAGGCTCAAAACACATAAAAATTCTATATTTTGGGGTCCCAGAAGTGAGCTGTACATGCCTACTTAGTGCTAGAATATTTTTAAAATATAGGCCCAAAACATGCTAAAAATCGATATTTTAGGTGCCCAAATTCAGGCCCAAAACACCCGAAAATTCGATATTTTAGGGTCCCAGAAGCGATCTGTACATGCCTACTCCGTGTTAGAGTATTTTCAATATACAGGCCCAAAACATACTGAAAATCGATCTTTTTGGTGCCCATAAGTCGATATGTGGATGTATCTTCTGTACCCGTTTATATCTCAAATTCAGGCTCCTAACCCCCGAACATTCGATATTTTTGGGTCCCAGAAGCGATCTGTACTTGCCTACTCCATGTTAGAGTATTTTCAAAATACAGGCCCAAAACATGCTGAAAATCGATATTTTAGGTGACCAAAGTCAATATGTGAATGCATCTTCCGTACCCGTTTATATCCCAAATTCAACCTCAAAACACCCGAAAATTCGATATTTTTTGGGTCCCAGAAGCGAACTGTACATGCCTACTCAGTGCTAGAATGTTTTCAAAATATAGGCTCAAAACATGCTAAAAATCGATATTTTAAGTGTCCAAAGTCGATATGTGCATGCATCTTCTGTACTCGTTTATATCTCAAATTCAGGATCAAAACACCCGAAAATTCGATATTTTGGGGTCCCAGAAGTGATCTGTACATGCATACTTAGTGCTAGAATATTTTCAAAATATAGGCCCAAAACATGCTAAAAATCGATATTTTATGTGCCCAAAGTCGATATATCAAATTCAGGCCCGAAACACCCGAAAATACGGTATTTTTGGGTCTTAGAAGCGATCTGTACATTCCTACTCCTTGTTAGAATGTTTTCAAGATACAGATCCAAAACATGCTCAAATTCGATATTTTAAGTGCCCAAAAGTCGATATGTGCATGCATCTTCAGTACCTGTTTATATCTCAAATTCAGGCTCAAAACACCCGAAAGCTCTATATTTTTGGGTCCCAGAAGCGATCTGTACATGCCTACTCCGTGTTAGAGAACTTTCAAAATATAGGGCCAAAACATGCTGAAAATCGATATTTTAGGTGCCCAAAGTCAATATGTGCATGCATTTTCTGTACCCGTTTATATCTCAAATTCAGGCTCAAAACACCCGAAAATTCGATATATCGGGGTCCCAGAAGCGAACTGTACATGTCTACTCAGTGCTAGAATGTTTTCAAAATATAGGCCCAAAACATGCTAAAAATCGATATTTTAGGTGCCCAAAGTCGATATCTCAAATTCAGTCCTTAAACACCCGAAAGTTCGATATTTTGGGGTCTTAGAAGCGATCTGTACATACCTACTCCGTGTTAGAGTTTTTATAAATTACAGGCCCAAAACATACAGATAATCGATATTTTAGGTGCCCAAAAGTCGATATGTGAATGCATCTTCAGTACCCGTTTATATCTCAAATTCAGGCTCCAAACACCCGAAAATTCGATATTTTGGGGTCCCAGAAGTGATCTGTACTTGCCTACTCCGTGTTTGAGTATTATCAAAATACAGGCCCAAAACATGCTGAAAATCGATATTTTAGGTGACCAAAGTCAATTTGTGTATGCATCTTCTGCACCCGTTTATATCCCAAATTCAACCTCAAAACACCCGAAAATTCGATATTTTGGGGTCCCATAAGTGATCTGTACATGCCTACTTAGTTCTAGAATATTTTCAAAATATAGGCCCAAAACATGCTAAAAATCGATAATTTAGGTGCCCAAAGTCGATATCTCAAATACAGGCCCAAAACGCACGAAAACCCGATATTTTGGGGTCCAAGAAGCGATCTGTACATGCCTACTCCGTATTAGAGTTTTTTTCAATATACGGGCCCAAAACATACTGAATATCGATCTTTAAGGTGCCCAAAAGTCGATGTGTGGATGTATTTTCTTTACCCGTTTATATCTCAAATTCAGGCTCCAAACACCCGAAAATTCGATATATTGGGGTCCCAGAAGCGATCTGTACTTGCCTACTCCGTCTTAGAGTATTTTCAAAATACAGGCCCAAAACATGCTGAAAATCGATATTTTAGGTGACCAAAGTAGAGATGTGTATGCATCTTCTGTACCCGTTTATATCTCAAATTCAGGCTCAAAACACATAAAATTTCGATATTTTGGGGTCCCAGAAGTGAGCTGTACATGCCTACTTAGTGCTAGAATATTTTTAAAATATAGGCCCAAAACATGCTAAAAATCGATATTTTAGGTGCCCAAAGTCGATATCTCAAATTCAGGCCCAAAACACCCGAAAATTCGATATTTTAGGGTCCCAGAAGCGATCTGTACATGCGTACTCCGTGTTAGAGTATTTTCAATATACAGGCCCAAAACATACTGAAAATCGATCTTTTAGGTGCCCAAAAGTCGATATGTGGATGTATCTTCTGTACCCGTTTATATCTCAAATTCAGGCTCCTAACTCCCGAACATTCGATATTTTGGGGTCCCAGAAGCGATCTGTACTTGCCTACTCTATGTTAGAGTATTTTCAAAATACAGGCCCAAAACATGCTGAAAATCGATATTTTAGGTGACCAAAGTCAATATGTGTATGCATCTTCCGTACCTGTTTATATCCCAAATTCAACCTCAAAACACCCGAAAATTCGATATTTTTTGGGTCCCAGAAGCGAACTGTACATGCCTACACAGTGCTAGAATGTTTTCAAAATATAGGCTCAAAACATGCTAAAAATCGATATTTTAAGTGTCCAAAGTCGATATGTGCATGCATCTTCTGTACCTGTTTATATCTCAAATTCAGGATCAAAACACCCGAAAATTCGATATTTTGGGGTCCCAGAAGTGATCTGTACATGCCTACTTAGTGCTAGAATGTTTTAAAAATATAGGCTCAAAACATGCTAAAAATCGATCTTTTTAGGTGCCCAAAAGTCGATATGTGCATGCATCTTCTGTACCCGTTTATATCTCAAATTCAGGCTCCAAACACCCGAAAATTTGATATTTTGGGGTCCCAGAAACGATCTGTACATGCCTACTCAGATACAGGCCCAAAACATGCTGAAAATCGATATTTTAGGTGCCCAAAGTTAATATGTGTATGCATCTTCTGCACCCGTTTATATCAAAAATTCAACCTCAAAAAACCCGAACATTCGGTATTTTTGGGTCCTAGAAGCGATCTGTACATGCCTACTCTTAGTTAGAATGTTTTCAAGATACAGACCCAAAACATGCTCAAAATCGATATTTTAGGTGCCGAAAAGTCGATATGTGCATGCATCTTCTGTACCCGTTTATATCTCAAATTCAGGCTCCAAACACCCGAAAATTCGATATTTTGGGGTCCCAGAAGCGATCTGTACTTGCATACTCCGTGTTAGAGTATTTTCAAAATACAGGCCCAAAACATTCCGAAAATCGATATTTTAGGTGCCCAAAGTCGATATAACAAATTCAGGCCCGAAACACCCGAAAATTCGGTATTTTTGGGTCTTAGAAGCGATCTGTACATTCCTACTCCTTGTTAGAATGTTTTCAAGATACAGATCCAAAACATGCTCAAAATCGATATTTTAAGTGCCCAAAAGTCGATATGTGCATGCATCTTCAGTACCTGTTTATATCTCAAATTCAGGCTCCAAGCACCCGAAAATTCGATATTTTGGGGTTCCAGAAGCGATCTGTACTTGCCTACTCCGTGTTAGAGTATTTTAAAAATACAGGCCCAAAACATGCTGAAAATCGATATTTTAGGTGACCAAAGTAGAGATGTGCATGCATCTTCTATACCCGTTTATATCTCAAATTCAGGCTCAAAACACATAAAAATTTGATATTTTGGGGTCCCAGAAGTGAGCTGTACATGCATACTTAGTGCTAGAATATTTTTAAAATATAGACCCAAAACATGCTAAAAATCGATATTTTAGGTGCCCAAATTCAGGCCCAAAACTCCCGAAAATTCGATATTTTAGGGTCCCAGAAGCGATCTGTACATGCCTACTCCGTGTTAGAGTATTTTAAATATACAGGCCCAAAACATACTGAAAATCGATCTTTTTGGTGCCCATAAGTCGATATGTGGATGTATCTTCTGTACCCGTTTATATCTCAAATTCAGGCTCCTAACCCCCGAACATTCGATATTTTTGGGTCCCAGAAGCGATCTGTACTTGCCTACTCCATGTTAGAGTATTTTCAAAATACAGGCCCAAAACATGCTGAAAATCGATATTTTAGGTGACCAAAGTCAATATGTGTATGTATCTTCCGTACCCGTTTATATCCCAAATTCAACCTCAAAACACCCGAAAATTCGATATTTTTTGGGTCCCAGAAGCGAACTGTACATGCCTACTCAGTGCTAGAATGTTTTCAAAATATAGGCTCTAAACATGCTAAAAATCGATATTTTAAGTGTCCAAAGTCGATATGTGCATGCATCTTCTGTACCCGTTTATATCTCAAATTCATGATCAAAACACCCGAAAATTCGATATTTTGGGGTCCCAGAAGTGATCTGTACATGCCTACTTAGTGCTAGAATATTTTCAAAATATAGGCCCAAAACATGTTAAAAATCGAAATTTTATGTGCCCAAAGTCGATATATCAAATTCAGGCCCGAAACACCCGAAAATTCGGTATTTTTGGGTCTTAGAAGCGATCTGTACATTCCTACTCCTTGTTAGAATGTTTTCAAGATACAGATCCAAAACATGCTCAAATTCGATATTATAAGTGCCCAAAAGTCGATATGTGCATGCATCTTCAGTACCTGTTTATATCTCAAATTCAGGCTCAAAACACCCGAAAGCTCTATATTTTTGGGTCCCAGAAGCGATCTGTACATGCCTACTCCGTGTTAGAGAACTTTCAAAATACAGGGCCAAAACATGCTGAAAATCGATATTTTAGGTGCCCAAAGTCAATATGTGCATGCATTTTCTGTACCCGTTTATATCTCAAATTCAGGCTCAAAACACCCGAAAATTCGATATATCGGGGTCCCAGAAGCGAACTGTACATGCCTACTCAGTGCTAGAATGTTTTCAAAATATAGGCCCAAAACATGCTAAAAATCGATATTTTAGGTGCCCAAAGTCGATATCTCAAATTCAGTCCGTAAACACCCGAAAGTTCGATATTTTGGGGTCTTAGAAGCGATCTGTACATACCTACTCCGTGTTAGAGTTTTTATAAAATACAGGCCCAAAACATGCTGAAAATCAATATTTTAGGTGACCAAAGTCAATATGTGTATGCATCTTCCGTACCCGTTTATATCCCAAATTCAACCTCAAAACACCCGAAAATTCGATATTTTTTGGGTCCCAGAAGCAAACTGTACATGCCTACTCAGTGCTAGAATGTTTTCAAAATATAGGCTCAAAACATGCTAAAAATCGATATTTTAATTGTCCAAAGTCGATATGTGCATGCATCTTCTGTACCCGTTTATATCTCAAATTCAGGATCAAAACACCCGAAAATTCGATATTTTGGGGTCCCAGAAGTGATCTGTACATGCCTATTTAGTGCTAGAATATTTTCAAAATATAGGCCCAAAACATGCTAAAAATCGATATTTTATGTGCCCAAAGTCGATATATCAAATTCAGGCCCGAAACACCCGAAAATTTGGTATTTTTGGGTCTTAGAAGCGATCTGTACATTCCTACTCCTTGTTAGAATGTTTTCAAGATACAGATCCAAAACATGCTCAAATTCGATATTATAAGTGCCCAAAAGTCGATATGTGCATGCATCTTCAGTACCTGTTTATATCTCAAATTCAGGCTCAAAACACCCGAAAGCTCTATATTTTTGGGTCCCAGAAGCGATCTGTACATGCCTACTCCGTGTTAGAGAACTTTCAAAATACAGGGCCAAAACATGCTGAAAATCGATATTTTAGGTGCCCAAAGTCAATATGTGCATGCATTTTCTGTACCCGTTTATATCTCAAATTCAGGCTCAAAACACCCGAAAATTCGATATATCGGGGTCCCAGAAGCGAACTGTACATGCCTACTCAGTGCTAGAATGTTTTCAAAATATAGGCCCAAAACATGCTAAAAATCGATATTTTAGGTGCCCAAAGTCGATATCTCAAATTCAGTCCTTAAACACCCGAAAGTTCGATATTTTGGGGTCTTAGAAGCGGTCTGTACATACCTACTCCGTGTTAGAGTTTTTATAAATTACAGGCCCAAAACATACAGATAATCGATATTTTAGGTGCCCAAAAGTCGATATGTGAATGCATCTTCTGTACCCGTTTATATCTCAAATTCAGGCTCCAAACACCCGAAAATTCGATATTTTGGGGTCCCAGAAGTGATCTGTACTTGCCTACTCCGTGTTTGAGTATTATCAAAATACAGGCCCAAAACATGCTGAAAATCGATATTTTAGGTGACCAAAGTCAATTTGTGTATGCATCTTCTGCACCCGTTTATATCCCAAATTCAACCTCAAAACACCCGAAAATTCGATATTTTGGGGTCCCATAAGTGATCTGTACATGCCTACTTAGTTCTAGAATATTTTCAAAATATAGGCCCAAAACATGCTAAAAATCGATAATTTAGGTGCCCAAAGTCGATATCTCAAATTCAGGCCCAAAACGCACGAAAACCCGATATTTTGGGGTCCCAGAAGCGATCTGTACATGCCTACTCCGTATTAGAGTTTTTTTCAATATACGGGCCCAAAACATACTGAATATCGATCTTTAAGGTGCCCAAAAGTCGATGTGTGGATGTATCTTCTGTACCCGTTTATATCTCAAATTCAGGCTCCAAACACCCGAAAATTCGATATATTGGGGTCCCAGAAGCGATCTGTACTTGCCTACTCCGTCTTAGAGTATTTTCAAAATACAGGCCCAAAACATGCTGAAAATCGATATTTTAGGTGACCAAAGTAGAGATGTGTATGTATCTTCTGTACCCGTTTATATCTCAAATTCAGGCTCAAAACACATAAAATTTCGATATTT
This sequence comes from Petrolisthes cinctipes, assembly GCA_033782935.1. NCBI lineage: Eukaryota > Metazoa > Arthropoda > Malacostraca > Decapoda > Porcellanidae > Petrolisthes > Petrolisthes cinctipes. The sequence continues at coordinate 379,835 of JAWQEG010000410.1, forward strand.
TGGGGTCCCAGAAGTGAGCTGTACATGCCTACTTAGTGCTAGAATATTTTTAAAATATAGGCCCAAAACATGCTAAAAATCGATATTTTAGGTGCCCAAAGTCGATATCTCAAATTCAGGCCCAAAACACCTGAAAATTCGATATTTTAGGGTCCCAGAAGCGATCTGTACATGCGTACTCCGTGTTAGAGTATTTTCAATATACAGGCCCAAAACACACTGAAAATCGATCTTTTAGGTGCCCAAAAGTCGATATGTGGATGTATCTTCTGTACCCGTTTATATCTCAAATTTAGGCTCCTAACTCCCGAACTTTCGATATTTTGGGGTCCCAGAAGCGATCTGTACTTGCCTACTCTATGTTAGAGTATTTTCAAAATACAGGCCCAAAACATGCTGAAAATCGATATTTTAGGTGACCAAAGTCAATATGTGTATGCATCTTCCGTACCTGTTTATATCCCAAATTCAACCTCAAAACACCCGAAAATTCGATATTTTTTGGGTCCCAGAAGCGAACTGTACATGCCTACACAGTGCTAGAATGTTTTCAAAATATAGGCTCAAAACATGCTAAAAATCGATATTTTAAGTGTCCAAAGTCGATATGTGCATGCATCTTCTGTACCTGTTTATATCTCAAATTCAGGATCAAAACACCCGAAAATTCAATATTTTGGGGTCCCATAAGTGATCTGTACATGCCTACTTAGTTCTAGAATATTTTCAAAATATAGGCCCAAAACGTGCTAAAAATCGATAATTTAGGTGCCCAAAGTCGATATCTCAAATTCAGGCCCAAAACGCACGAAAACCCGATATTTTGGGGTCCCAGAAGCGATCTGTACATGCCTACTCCGTATTAGAGTTTTTTTCAATATACGGGCCCAAAACATACTGAATATCGATCTTTAAGGTGCCCAAAAGTCGATGTGTGGATGTATCTTCTGTACCCGTTTATATCTCAAATTCAGGCTCCAAACACCCGAAAATTCGATATATTGGGGTCCCAGAAGCGATCTGTACTTGCCTACTCCGTCTTAGAGTATTTTCAAAATACAGGCCCAAAACATGCTGAAAATCGATATTTTAGGTGACCAAAGTAGAGATGTGTATGCATCTTCTGTACCCGTTTATATCTCAAATTCAGGCTCAAAACACATAAAATTTCGATATTTTGGGGTCCCAGAAGTGAGCTGTACATGCCTACTTAGTGCTAGAATATTTTTAAAATATAGGCCCAAAACATGCTAAAAATCGATATTTTAGGTGCCCAAAGTCGATATCTCAAATTCAGGCCCAAAACACCCGAAAATTCGATATTTTAGGGTCCCAGAAGCGATCTGTACATGCGTACTCCGTGTTAGAGTATTTTCAATATACAGGCCCAAAACATACTGAAAATCGATCTTTTAGGTGCCCAAAGTCGATATCTCAAATTCAGGCCCAAAACGCACGAAAACCCGATATTTTGGGGTCCCAGAAGCGATCTGTACATGCCTAATCCGTATTAGAGTTTTTTTCAATATACGGGCCCAAAACATACTGAATATCGATCTTTAAGGTGCCCAAAAGTCGATGTGTGGATGTATCTTCTGTACCCGTTTATATCTCAAATTCAGGCTCCAAACACCCGAAAATTCGATATATTGGGGTCCCAGAAGCGATCTGTACTTGCCTACTCCGTCTTAGAGTATTTTCAAAATACAGGCCCAAAACATGCTGAAAATCGATATTTTAGGTGACCAAAGTAGAGATGTGTATGCATCTTCTGTACCCGTTTATATCTCAAATTCAGGCTCAAAACACATAAAATTTCGATATTTTGGGGTCCTAGAAGTGAGCTGTACATGCCTACTTAGTGCTAGAATATTTTTAAAATATAGGCCCAAAACATGCTAAAAATCGATATTTTAGGTGCCCAAAGTCGATATCTCAAATTCAGGCCCAAAACACCCGAAAATTCGATATTTTAGGGTCCCAGAAGCGATCTGTACATGCGTACTCCGTGTTAGAGTATTTTCAATATACAGGCCCAAAACACACTGAAAATCGATCTTTTAGGTGCCCAAAAGTCGATATGTGGATGTATCTTCTGTACCCGTTTATATCTCAAATTCAGGCTCCTAACTCCCGAACATTCGATATTTTGGGGTCCCAGAAGCGATCTGTACTTGCCTACTCTATGTTAGAGTATTTTCAAAATACAGGCCCAAAACATGCTGAAAATCGATATTTTAGGTGACCAAAGTCAATATGTGTATGCATCTTCCGTACCTGTTTATATCCCAAATTCAACCTCAAAACACCCGAAAATTCGATATTTTTTGGGTCCCAGAAGCGAACTGTACATGCCTACACAGTGCTAGAATGTTTTCAAAATATAGGCTCAAAACATGCTAAAAATCGATATTTTAAGTGTCCAAAGTCGATATGTGCATGCATCTTCTGTACCTGTTTATATCTCAAATTCATCATCAAAACACCCGAAAATTCGATATTTTGGGGTCCCATAAGTGATCTGTACATGCCTACTTAGTTCTAGAATATTTTCAAAATATAGGCCCAAAACGTGCTAAAAATCGATAATTTAGGTGCCCAAAGTCGATATCTCAAATTCAGGCCCAAAACGCACGAAAACCCGATATTTTGGGGTCCCAGAATCGATCTGTACATGCCTACTCCGTATTAGAGTTTTTTTCAATATACGGGCCCAAAACATACTGAATATCGATCTTTAAGGTGCCCAAAAGTCGATGTGTGGATGTATCTTCTGTACCCGTTTATATCTCAAATTCAGGCTCCAAACACCCGGAAATTCGATATATTGGGGTCCCAGAAGCGATCTGTACTTGCCTACTCCGTCTTAGAGTATTTTCAAAATACAGGCCCAAAACATGCTGAAAATCGATATTTTAGGTGACCAAAGTCAATATGTGTATGCATCTTCTGCACCCGTTTATATCCCAAATTCAACCTCAAAACACCCGAAAATTCTATATTTTTTGGGCCCCAGAAGCGAACTGTACATGCCTACTCAGTGCTAGAAGGTTTTCAAATTATAGGCTCAAAACATGCTAAAAATCGATATTTTAAGTGTCCAAAGTCGATATGTGCATGCATCTTCTGTACCCGTTTATATCTCAAATTCAGGATCAAAACACCCGAAAATTCGATATTTTGGGGTCCCAGAAGTGATCTGTACATGCCTACTTAGTACTAGAATATTTTCAAAATATAGTCCCAAAACATGCTAAAAATCGATATTTTAGGTGCCCAAAGTCGATATCTCAAATTCAGGCCAAAAACACCTGAAAATTCGATATTTTGGAGTCCCAGAAGCGATCTGTACATGCCTACTCCGTGTTAGAGTATTTTCAAAATACAGGCCCATAACATACTGACAATCAATCTTTTAGGTGTCCAAAAGTCGATATGTGCATGCATCTTCTGTACCCGTTTATATCTCAAATTCAGGCTCCAAACACCCGAAAATTCGATATTTTGGGGTCCCAGAAGCGATCTGTACATGCCTACTCCTTGTTAGAGTATTTTCAAAATACAGGCCCATAACATACTGACAATCGATCTTTTAGGTGCCCAAAAGTCGATATGTGCATGCATCTTCTGTACCCGTTTATATCTCAAATTCAGGCTTCAAACACCCGAAAATTCGTTATTTTGGGGTCCCAGAAGCGATCTGTACATGCCTACTCAGATACAGGGCCAAAACATACTGAAAATCGATATTTTAGGTGCACAAAGTCAATATGTGTATGCATCTTCTGCACCCGTTTATATCCCAAATTCAACCTCAAAACACCCGAAAATTCGATATTTTTTGGTCCCAGAAGCGATCTCTACATGAATACTCAGTGCTAGAATGTTTTCAAAATATAGGCTAAAAACATGCTAAAAATCGTTATTTTAAGTGTCCAAAGTCGATATGTGCATGCATCTTCTGTACCCGTTTATATCTCAAATTCAGGCTCAAAACACCCGAAAATTCGGTATTTTTGGGTCCTAGAAGCGATCTGTACATGCCTACTCCTAGTTAGAATGTTTTCAAGATTCAGACCCAAAACATGCTCAAAATCGATATTTTAGGTGCCCAAAAGTCGATATGTGCATGCATCTTCTGTACAAGTTTATATCTCAAATTCAGGATCAAAACACCCGAAAATTTGATATTTTGGGGTCCCAGAAGCAATCTGTACATGCCTACTCAGTGCTAGAATATTTTCAAAATATAGGCCCAAAACATGCTAAAAATCGATATTTTAGGTGCCCAAAGTCGATATCTCAAATTCAGGCCCAAAACACCCGAAAATTCGATATTTTAGGGTCCCAGAAGAGATCTGTACATGCCTACTCCGTGTTAGAGTATTTTCAATATACAGGCCCAAAACATACTGAAAATTGATTTTTTAGGTGCCCAAAAGTCGATATGTGGATGTATCTTCTGTACCCGTTTATATCTCAAATTCAGGCTCCTAACACCCGAACATTCGATATTTTGGGGTCCCAGAATCGATCTGTACTTGCCTACTCCATGTTAAAGTATTTTCAAAATACAGGCCCAAAACATGCTGAAAATCGATATTTTAGGTGACCAAAGTTAATATGTGTATGCATCTTCTGTACCCGTTTATATCCCAAATTCAACCTCAAAACACCCGAAAATTCGATATTTTTTGGGTCCCAGAAGCGAACTGTACATGCCTACTCAGTGCTAGAAGGTTTTCAAAATATAGGCTCAAAACATGCTAAAAATCGATATTTTAAGTGTCCAAAGTCGATATGTGCATGCATCTTCTGTACCCGTTTATATCTCAAATTCAGGATCAAAACACCCGAAAATTCGATATTTTGGGGTCCCAGAAGTGATCTGTACATGCCTACTCAGTGCTAGATTATTTTCAAAATATAGGCCCAAAACATGCTAAAAATCGATATTTTAGGTGCCCAAAGTCGATATCTCAAATTCAGGCCCAAAACACCCGAAAATTCGATATTTTAGGGTCCCAGAAGATATCTGTACATGCCTACTCCGTGTTAGAGTATTTTCAATATACAGGCCCAAAACATACTGAAAATCGATCTTTTAGGTGCCCAAAAGTCGATATGTGGATGTATCTTCTGTACCCGTTTATATCTCAAATTCAGGCTCCAAACACCCGAAAATTCGATATTTTGGTGTCCCAGAAGCGATCTGTACATGCCTACTCAGATACAGGCCCAAAACATGCTGAAAATCGATATTTTAGGTGCCCAAAGTTAATATGTGTATGCATCTTCTGCACTCGTGTATATCTCAAATTCAACCTCAAAACACCCGAAAATTAGATATTTTTGGGTCCCAGAAGCGATCTGCACATGCCTACTCAGTGCTAGAATGTTTTCAAAATATAGGCTCAAAAGATGCTCAAAATCGATATTTTAAGTGTCCAAAGTCGATATGTGCATGCATCTTCTGTACCCGTTTATATCTCAAATTCAGGATCAAAACACCCGAAAATTCGATATTTAGGGGTCCCAGAAGTGATCTGTACATGCCTACTTAGTGCTTGAATATTTTCAAAATATTGGCCCAAAACATGCTAAAAATCGATATTTTATGTACCCAAAGTCGATATATCAAATTCAGGCCCGAAACACCCGAAAATTCGGTATTTTTGGGTCTTAGAAGCGATCTGTACATTCCTACTCCTTGTTAGAATGTTTTCAAGATACAGATCCAAAACATGCTCAAATTCGATATTTTAAGTGCCCAAAAGTCGATATGTGCATGCATCTTCAGTACCTGTTTATATCTCAAATTCAGGCTCAAAACACCCGAAAATTCGATATATCGGGGCCCCAGAAGTGATCTGTACATGCCTACTCAGTGCTAGAATGTTTTCAAAATATAGGCTTAAAACATGCTAAAAATCGATAATTTAGGTGCCCAAAGTCGATATCTCAAATTCAGGCCCAAAACGCACGAAAACCCGATATTTTGGGGTTCCAGAAGCGATCTGTACATGCCTACTCCGTATTAGAGTTTTTTTCAATATACAGGCCCAAAACATACTGAATATCGATCTTTAAGGTGTCCAAAAGTCGATGTGTGGATGCATCTTCTGTACCCGTTTATATCTCAAATTCAGGCTCCAAACACCCGAAAATTCGATATATTGGGGTCCCAGAAGCGATCTGTACTTGCCTACTCCGTGTTAGAGTATTTTCAAAATACAGGCCCAAAACATGCTGAAAATCGATATTTTAGGTGACCAAAGTAGAGATGTGCATGCATCTTCTGTACCCGTTTATATCTCAAATTTAGGCTCAAAACACATAAAATTTCGATATTTTGGGGTCCCAGAAGTGAGCTGTACATGCCTAATTAGTGCTAGAATATTTTTAAAATATAGGCCCAAAACATGCTAAAAATCGATATTTTAGGTGCCCAAAGTCGATATCTCAAATTCAGGCCCAAAACACCCGAAAATTCGATTTTTTAGGGTCCCAGAAGCGATCTGTACATGAGTACTCCGTGTTAGAGTATTTTCAATATACAGGCCCAAAACATACTGAAAATCGATCTTTTAGGTGCCCAAAAGTCGATATGTGGATGTATCTTCTGTACCCGTTTATATCTCAAATTCAGTCTCCTAACTCCCGAAAATTCGATATTTTGGGGTCCCAGAAGCGAACTGTACATGCCTACTCCGTGTTAGAGTATTTTCAAAATACAGGCCCATATCATACTGAAAATCGATCTTTTAGGTGCCCAAAAGTCGATATGTGCATGCATCTTCTGTACCCGTTTATATCTCAAATTCAGGCTCCAAACTCCCGAAAATTTGATATTTTGGGGTCCCTGAAACGATCTGTACATGCCTACTCAGATACAGACCCAAAACATGCTGAAAATCGATATTTTAGGTGCCCAAAGTTAATATGTGTATGCAACTTCTGCACCAGTTTATATCCCAAATTCAACCTCAAAAAACCCGAACATTCGGTATTTTTGGGTCCTATAAGCGATCTGTACATGCCTACTCTTAGTTAGAATGTTTTCAAGATACAGACCCAAAACATGCTCAAAATCGATATTTTAGGTGCCGAAAAGTCGATATGTGCATGCATCTTCTGTACCCGTTTATATCTCAAATTCAGGATCAAAACACCCGAAAATTTGATATTTTGTGGTCCCTGAAGCGATCTGTACATGCCTACTCAGTGCTAGAATATTTTCAAAATATATTCCCAAAACATGCTAAAAGTCGATATTTTAGGTGCCCAAAGTCGATATCTCAAATTCAGGCCCAAAACACCCAGAAATTCGATATTTTGGGGTACCAGAAGCGATTTGTACATGCCTACTCCGTGTAAGAGTATTTTCAATATACAGGCCCAAAACATACTGAAAATCGATCTTTTAGGTGCCCAAAAGTCGATATGTTGATGTATCTTCTGTACCCGTTTATATCTCAAATTCAGGCTCCAAACACCCGAAAATTCGATATTTTGGGGTCCCAGAAGCGATCTGTACTTGCCTACTCCGTGTTAGAGTATTTTCAAAATACAGGCCCAAAACATGCTGAAAATCGATATTTTAGGTGACCAAAGTCAATATGTGCATGCATCTTCTGTACCCGTTTATATCTCAAATTCAGCCTCCAAACACCCGAAAATTCGATATTTTGGGGTCCCAGAAGTGATCTGTACATGCCTACTTAGTGCTAGAATATTTTCAAAATATAGTCCCAAAACATGCTAAAAATCGATATTTTAGGTGCCCAAAGTCGATATCTCAAATTCAAGCCAAAAACACCTGAAAATTCGATATTTTGGAGTCCCAGAAGCGATCTGTACATGCCTACTCCGTGTTAGAGTATTTTCAAAATACAGGCCCATAACATACTGACAATCAATCTTTTAGGTGTCCAAAAGTCGATATGTGCATGCATCTTCTGTACCCGTTTATATCTCAAATTCAGGCTCCAAACACCCGAAAATTCGATATTTTGGGGACCCAGAAGCGATCTGTACATGCCTACTCAGATACAGGCCCAAAACATACTGAAAATCGATATTTTAGGTGCACAAAGTCAATATGTGTATGCATCTTCTGCACCCGTTTATATCCCAAATTCAACCTCAAAACACCCGAAAATTCGATATTTTTGGGTTCTAGAAGCGATCTGTACATGAATACTCAGTGCTAGAATGTTTTCAAAATATAGGCTCAAAACATGCTAAAAATCGTTATTTTAAGTGTCCAAAGTCGATATGTGCATGCATCTTCTGTACCCGTTTATATCTCAAATTCAGCCTCAAAACACCCGAAAATTCGGTATTTTTGGGTCCTAGAAGCGATCTGTACATGCCTACTCCTAGTTAGAATATTTTCAAGAGTCAGACCCAAAACATGCTGAAAATCGATATTTTAGGTGACCAAAGTCAATATGTCTATGCATCTTCTGTACCCGTTTATATCCCAAATTCAACCTCAAAACACCCGAAAATTCGATATTTTTTGGGTCCCAGAAGCGAACTGTACATGCCTACTCAGTGGTAGAAGGTTTTCAAAATATAGGCTCAAAACATGCTAAAAATCGATATTTTAAGTGTCCAAAGTCGATATGTGCATGCATCTTCTGTACCCGTTTATATCTCAAATTCAGGATCAAAACACCCGAAAATTCGATATTTTGGGGTCCCAGAAGTGATCCGTACATGCCTACTCAGTGCTAGAATGTTTTCAAAATATTGGCTCAAAACATGCTAAAAATCGATATTTTAGGTGCCTAAAGTCGATATCTCAAATTCAGGCCCAAAACAACTGAAAATTCGATATTTTGAGGTCCCACAAGCGAACTGTACATGCCTACTCCGTGTTAGAGTATTTTCAAAATACACGCCCATAACATACTGAAAATCGATCTTTTAGGTGCCCAAAAGTCGATATGTGCATGCATCTTCTGTACCCGTTTATATCTCAAATTCAGGCTCCAAACACCCGAAAATTCGATATTTTGGGGTCCCAGAAGCGATCTGCACATGCGTACTCAGTGCTAGAATGTTTTCAAAATATAGGCTCAAAACATACTAAAAATCGATATTTTAAGTGTCCAAAGTCGATATGTGCATGCATCTTCTGTACCTGTTTATATCTCAAATTCATGCTCAAAACACCCGAAAATTCGGTATTTTTGGGTCTTAGAAGCGATCTGTACATTCCTACTCCTAGTTAGAATGTTTTCAAGATACAGACCCAAAACATGCTCAAAATCGATATTTTAAGTGCCCAAAAGTCGATATGTGCATGCATCTTCAGTACCTGTTTATATCTCAAATTCAGGCTCAAAACACCCGAAAATTCTATATTTTTGGGTCCCAGAAGCGATCTCTACATGCCTACTCCGTGTTAGAGTATTTTCAAGATACAGGCCCAAAACATGCTGAAAATCGATATTTTAGGTGCCCAAAGTCAATATGTGCATGCATTTTCTGTACCCGTTTATATCTCAAATTCAGGCTCAAAACACCCGAAAATTCGATATTTCGGGGTCCCAGAAGCGATCTGTACATGCCTACTCAGTGCTAGAATGTTCTCAAAATATAGGCCCAAAACATGCTAAAAATCGATATTTTAGGTGCCCAAAGTCGATATCTCAAATTCAGTCCTTAAACACCCGAAAATTCGATATTTTGGGGTCTTAGACGCGATCTGTACATATCTACTCCGTGTTAGAGCTTTTATAAAATACAGGCCCAAAACATACAGATAGTCGATATTTTAGGTGCCCAAAAGTCGATATGTGAATGCATCTTCTGTAACCGTTTATATCTCAAATTCAGGCTCCAAACACCCGAAAATTCGATATTTTAAGGTCCCAGAAGTGATCTGTACTTGCCTACTCCGTGTTTGAGTATTATCAAAATACAGGCCCAAAACATGCTGAAAATCGATATTTTAGGTGACCAAAGTAAATATGTGTATGCATCTCCTGCACCCGTTTATATCCCAAATTCAACCTCAAAACACCCGAAAATTCGATATTTTTTGGTCCCAGAAGTGATCTGTACATGCCTACTTAGTTCTAGAATATTTTCAAAATATAGGCCCAAAACATGCTAAAAATCGATAATTTAGGTGCCCAAAGTCGATATCTCAAATTCAGGCCCAAAACGCACGAAAACCCGATATTTTGGGGTCCCAGAAGCGATCTGTACATGCCTACTCCGTATTAGAGTATTTTCAAAATACAGGCCCAAAACATACTGAAAATCGATCTTTTAGGTGCCCAAAAGTCGATATGTGCATGCATCTTCTGTACCCGTTTATATCTCAAATTCAGGCTCAAAACATCCGAAAATTCGGTATTTTGGGGTCCCAGAAGCAATCTGTACATGCCTACTCAGTGCTAGAATGTTTTTAAAATATAGGCCCAAAACATGCTAAAAATCGATATTTTAGGTGCCCAAAGTCGATATCTCAAATTCAGGCCCAAAACACCCGAAAATTCGATATTTTGGGGTCCCAGAACCGAACTGTACATGCCTACTTCGTGTTAGAGTATTTTCAAATTACAGGCCCAAAACTTACTGAAATCGATCTTTTAGGTGCCCAAAAGTCGATATGTACATGCATCTTCTGTACCCGTTTAAATCTCAAATTCAGGCTCAAAACACCCGAAAATTCGGTATTTTGGGGTCCCAGAAGCGATCTGTACATACCTACTCCGTGTTAGAGTATTTTCAAAATACAGGCACAAAACATGCTGAAAATCGATATTTTAGGTGCCCAAAGTCAATATGTGTATGCATCTTCTGCACCCGTTTATATCCCAAATTCAACCTCAAAACACCCGAAAATTCGATTTTTTCTGGTCCCAGAAGCGATCTGTACATGCCTACTCAGTGCTAGAATGTTTTCAAAATATAGGCTCAAAACATGCAAAAAATCGATATTTTAAGTTTCCAAAGTCGATATGTGCATGCATTTTCTGCACCCGTTTATATCTCAAATTCAGGCTCAAAACACCCAAAAATTCGATATTTTGGGGTCCAAGAAGTGATCTGTACATGCCTACTTAGTGCTAGAATATTTTCAAAATATAGGCCCAAAACATGCTAAAAATCGATATTTTAGGTGCCCAAAGTCGATATCTCAAATTGAGGCCCAAAACACACGAAAATTCGATATTTAGGGGTCCCAGAATCGATCTGTACATGACTACTCCGTGTTAGAGTATTTTCAATATACAGGCCCAAAACATGCTAAAAATCGATATTTTAGGTGCCCAAAGTCGATATCTCAAATTCAGGCCCAAAACACCCGAAAATTCGATATTTTGGGGTCCCAGAAGCGAACTGTACATGCCTACTTCGTGTTAGAGTATTTTCAAATTACAGGCCCAAAACTTACTGAAAATCGATCTTTTAGGTGCCCAAAAGTCAATATGTACATGCATCTTCTGTACCCGTTTATATCTCAAATTCTGGCTCCAAACACCCGAAAATTCGATATTTTTGGGTCCCAGAAGCGATCTGTACTTGCATACTCCGTGTTAGAGTATTTTCAAAATACAGGCCCAAAACATTCTGAAAATCGATATTTTAGGTGCCCAAAGTCGATATATCAAATTCAGGCCCGAAACACCCGAAAATTCGGTATTTTTGGGTCTTAGAAGCGATCTGTACATTCCTACACCTTGTTAGAATGTTTTCAGATACAGACCCAAAACATGCTCAAAATCGATATTTTAAGTGCCCAAAAGTCGATATGTGCATGCATCTTCAGTACCTGTTTATATCTCAAATTCAGGCTCAAAACACCCGAAAATTCTATATTTTTGGGTCCCAGAAGCGATCTGTACATGCCTACTCCGTGGTAGAGTATTTTCAAAATACAGGCCCAAAACATGCTGAAAATCGATATTTTAGGTGCCCAAAGTCAATATGTGCATGCATTTTCTGTACCCGTTTATATCTCAAATTCAGGCTCAAAACACCCGAAAATTCGATATTTCGGGGTCCCAGAAGCGATCTGTACATGCCTACTCAGTGCTAGAATGTTTTCAAAATATAGGCCCAAAACATGCTAAAAATCGATATTTTAGGTGCCCAAAGTCGATATATCAAATTCAGGCCCGAAACAAACGAAAAATTCGGTATTTTTGGGTCTTAGAAGCGATCTGTACATTCCTACACCTTGTTAGAATGTTTTCAGATACAGACCCAAAACATGCTCAAAATCGATATTTTAAGTGCCCAAAAGTCGATATGTGCATGCATCTTCAGTACCTGTTTATATCTCAAATTCAGGCTCAAAACACCCGAAAATTTTATATTTTTGGGTCCCAGAAGCGATCTGTACATGCCTACTCCGTGTTAGAGTATTTTCAAAATACAGGCCCAAAACATGCTGAAAATCGATATTTTAGGTGCCCAAAGTCAATATGTGCATGCATTTTCTGTACCCGTTTATATCTCAAATTCAGGCTCAAAACACCCGAAAATTCGATATTTCGGGGTCCCAGAAGCGATCTGTACATGCCTACTCAGTGTTAGAATGTTTTCAAAATATAGGCCCAAAACATGCTAAAAATCGATATTTTAGGTGCCCAAAGTCGATATCTCAAATTCAGTCCTTAAACACCCGAAAATTCGATATTTTGGGGTCTTAGAAGCGATCTGTACATACCTACTCCGTGTTAGAGTTTTTATAAAATACAGGCCCAAAACATACAGATAATCGATATTTTAGGTGCCCAAAAGTCGATATGTGAATGCATCTTCTGTACCCGTTTATATCTCAAATTCAGGCTCCAAACACCCGAAAATTCGATATTTTAAGGTCTCAGAAGTGATCTGTACTTGCCTACTCCGTGTTGAGTATTATCAAAATACAGGCCCAAAACATGCTGAAAATCGATAATTTAGGTGACCAAAGTCAATCAATATGTGTATGCATCTTCTGCACCCATTTATATCCCAAATTCAACCTCAAAACACCCGAAAATTCGATATTTTTTGGTCCCAGAAGTGATCTGTACATGCCTACTTAGTTCTAGAATATTTTCAAAATATAGGCCCAAAACATGCTAAAAATCGATAATTTAGGTGCCCAAAGTCGATATCTCAAATTCAGGCCCAAAAAGCACGAAAACCCGATATTTTGGGGTCCCAGAAGCGATCTGTACATGCCTACTCCGTATTAGAGTTTTTTTCAATATAAAGGCCCAAAACATACTGAAAATCGATCTTTAAGGTGCCCAAAAGTCGATATGTGGATGCATCTTCTATACTCGTTTATATCTCAAATTCAGGCTCCAAACACCCGAAAATTCGATATTTTTGGGTCCCAGAAGCGATCTGTACTTGCCTACTCCGTGTTAGAGTATTTTCAAAATACAGGCCCAAAACATGCTGAAAATCGATATTTTAGGTGACCAAAGTCAATATGTGTATGCATCTTCTGCACCCATTTATATCCCAAATTCAACCTCAAAACACCCGAAAATTCGATATTTTTTGGTCCCAGAAGTGATCTGTACATGCCTACTTAGTTCTAGAATATTTTCAAAATATAGGCCCAAATCATGCTAAAAATCGATAATTTAGGTGCCCAAAGTCGATATCTCAAATTCAGGCCCAAAACGCACGAAAACCCGATATTTTGGGGTCCCAGAAGCGATCTGTACATGCCTACTCCGTATTAGAGTTTTTTTCAATATACAGGCCCAAAACATACTGAAAATCGATCTTTAAGGTGCCCAAAAGTCGATATGTGGATGCATCTTCTATACCCGTTTATATCTCAAATTCAGGCTCAAAACACCCAAAATTCGATATTTTGGGGTCCCAGAAGTGAGCTGTACATGCCTACTTAGTGCTAGAATATTTTTTAAATATAGGCCCAAAACATGCTAAAAATCGATATTTTAGGTGACCAAAGTCGATATCTCAAATTCAGGCCCAAAACACCCGAAAATTCGGTATTTTTGGGTCTTAGAAGCGATCTGTACATTCCTACACCTTGTTAGAATGTTTTCAGATACAGACCCAAAACATGCTCAAAATCGATATTTTAAGTGCCAAAAGTCGATATGTGCATGCATCTTCAGTACCTGTTTATATCTCAAATTCAGGCTCAAAACACCCGAAAATTCTATATTTTTGGGTCCCAGAAGCGATCTGTACATGCCTACTCCGTGGTAGAGTATTTTCAAAATACAGGCCCAAAACATGCTGAAAATCGATATTTTAGGTGCCCAAAGTCAATATGTGCATGCATTTTCTGTACCCGTTTATATCTCAAATTCAGGCTCAAAACACCCAAAATTCGATATTTTGGGGTCCCAGAAGTGAGCTGTACATGCCTACTCAGTGCTAGAATGTTTTCAAAATATAGGCCCAAAACATGCTAAAAATCGATATTTTAGGTGCCCAAAGTCGATATATCAAATTCAGGCACGAAACACCCGAAAATTCGGTATTTTTGGGTCTTAGAAGCGATCTGTACATTCCTACACCTTGTTAGAATGTTTTCAGATACAGACCCAAAACTTGCTCAAAATCGATATTTTAAGTGCCCAAAAGTCGATATGTGCATGCATCTTCAGTACCCGTTTATATCTCAAATTCAACCTCAAAACACCTGAAAATTCGATATTTTTTGGTCCCAGAAGCGATCTGTACATGCCTACTCAGTGCTAGAATGTTTTCAAAATATAGGCTCAAAACATGCAAAAAATCGATATTTTAAGTTTCCAAAGTCGATATGTGCATGCATCTTCTGTACCCGTTTATATCTTAAATTCAGGCTCAAAACACCCGAAAATTCGGTATTTTGGGGTCATAGAAGCGATATGTACATGCCTACTTAGTGCTAGAATATTTTTAAAATATAGGCCCAAAACATGCTAAAAATCGATATTTTAGGTTCCCAAAGTCAATATCTCAAATTCAGGCCCAAAACACCCGAAAATTCGATATTTTGGGGTCCCAGAAGCGAACTGTACATGCCTACTCCGTGTTAAAGTATTTTCAAAATACAGGCCCAAAACATACTGAAAATCGATCTTTTAGGTGCCCAAAAGTCGATATGTACATGCATCTTCTGTACCCGTTTATATCTCAAATTCAGGCACAAAACACCCGAAAACTCGGTATTTTGGGGTCCCAGAAGCGATCTGTACATACCTACTCCGTGTTAGAGTATTTACAAAATAGAGGCCCAAAACATGCTGAAAATCGATATTTTAGGTGACCAAAGTCAATTTGTGTATGCATCTTCTGCACCCGTTTATATCCCAAATTCAACCTCAAAACACCCGAAAATTCGATATTTTTTGGTCCCAGAAGCGATCTTTACATGCCTACTCAGTGCTAGAATGTTTTCAAAATATAGGCTCAAAACATGCAAAAAATCGATATTTTAATTTTCCAAAGTCGATATGTGCATGCATCATCTGGACCCGTTTATATCTCAAATTCAGGCTGAAAACACCCAAAAATTCGATATTTTGGGGTCCAAGAAGTGATCTGTACATGCCTACTTAGTGCTAGAATATTTTCAAAATATAGGCCCAAAACATGCTAAAAATCGATATCTTAGATGCCCAAAGTCGATATCTCAAATTGAGGCCCAAAACACACGAAAATTCGATATTTAGGAGTCCCAGAATCGATCTGTAGATGCCTACTCCGTGTTCGAGTATTTTCAGTATACAGGCCCAAAACATACTGAAAATCGATCTTTTTGGTGCCCAAAAGTCGATATGTGGATGCATCTTCTGTACCCTTTTATATCTCAAATTAAGGCTCCAAACACCCGAAAATTCGATATTTTGGGGTCCCAGAAGCGATCTGTACTTGCATACTCCGTGTTAGAGTATTTTCAAAATACAGTCCCAAAACATTCTGAAAATCGATATTTTAGGTGCCAAAAGTCGATATCTCAAATTCAGTCCTTAAACACCCGAAAATTCGATATTTTGGGGTCCTAGAAGCGATCTGTACTTGCTTATTCCGTGTTTGAGTATTGTCAAAATACAGGCCCAAAACATGCTGAAAATCGATATTTTAGGTGACCAAAGTCAATATGTGTATGCATCTTCTGCACCCGTTTATATCCCAAATTCAACCTCAAAACACCCGAAAATTCGATATTTTTGGGTCCCAGAAGCGATCTGTACATGCCTCCTCAGTGCTAGAATGTTTTCAAAATATAGGCACAAAACATGATAAAAATCGATATTTTAAGTGTCCAAAGTCGATATGTGCATGCATCTTCTAGACCCGTTTATATCTCAAATTCAGGCTCAAAACACCCGAAAATTCGATATTTTGGGGGCCCAGAAGTGATCTGTACATGCCTACTTAGTTCTAGAATATTTTCAAAATATAGGCTCAAAACATGCTAAAAATCGATAATTTAGGTGCCCAAAGTCGATATCTCAAATTCAGGCCAAAAACGCACGAAAACCCGATATTTTGAGGTCCCAGAAGCGATCTGTACATACCTACTCCGTATTAGAGTTTTTTCAATATACAGGCCCAAAACATACTGAAAATCGATCTTTTAGGTGCCCAAAAGTCGATATGTGGATGCATCTTCTGTACCCGTTTATATTTCAAATTCAGGCTCCAAACACCCGAAAATTCGATATTTTGGGGTCCCAGAAGTGAGCTGTACATGCCTACTTAGTGCTAGAATATTTTCAAAATATAGGCCCAAACATGCTAAAAATCAATATTTTAGGTGCCCATAGTCGATATCTCAAATTCAGGCTCAAAACACCCAAAAATTCTATATTTTTGTGTCCAAGAAGCAATCTGTACATGCCTACTCCGTGTTAGAGTATTTTCAAAATACAGGCCCAAAACATGCTGAAAATCGATATTTTAGGTGCCCAAAGTTAATATGTGCATGCATTTTCTGTACCCGTTTATATCTCAAATTCAGGCTTAAAACACCCGAAAATTCGATATTTCGGGGTCCCAGAAGCGATCTGTACATGCCTACTCAGTGCTAGAATGTTTTCAAAATATAGGCCCAAAACATGCTAAAAATCGATATTTTGGGGGGCCAAAATCTATATATCAATTTCGGTCCTTAAACACCCGAAAATTCGATATTTTGGGGTCCTAGAAGCGATCTGTACATACCTACTCCGTGTTAGAGTATTTATAAAATACAGGCCCAAAACATACAGATAATCGATATTTTAGGTGCCCAAAAGTCGATATGTGCATGCATCTTCTGTACCCGTTTATATCTCAAATTCAGGCTCCAAACACCTGAAAATTCTATATTTTTGGGTCCAAGAAGCGATCTGTACATGCCTACTCCGTGTTAGAGTATTTTCAAAATACAGGCCCAAAACATGCTGAAAATCGATATTTTAGGTGCCCAAAGTCAATATGTGCATGCATTTTCTGTACCCGTTTATATCTCAAATTCAGGCTTAAAACACCCAAAATTCGATATTTCGAGGTCCCAGAAGCGATCTGTACATGCCAACTCAGTGCTAGAATGTTTTCAAAATATAGGGCCAAAACATGCTAAAAATCGATATTTTAGGTGCCCAAAGTCGATATCTTAAATTCAGTCATTAAACACCCGAAAATTCGATATTTTGGGGTCCTTGAAGCGATCTGTACATACCTACTCCGTGTTAGAGTATTTATAAAATACAGGCCCAAAACATACAGATAATCGGTATTTTAGGTGCCCAAAAGTCGATATGTGCATGCATCTTCTGTACCCGTTTATATCTCAAATTCAGGCTCCAAACACCCGAAAATTCGATATTTTGGGGTCCCAGAAGTGATCTGTAACTGCCTACTCCGTGTTAGAGTATTTTCAAAATACAGGCCCAAAACATGCTGAAAATCGATATTTTAGGTGACCAAAGTCAATATGTGTATGCATCTTCTGCAACCGTTTATATCCCAAATTCAACCTCAAAACACCCGAAAATTCGAAAAAATTTTGGTTCCAGAAGCGATCTGTACATGCCTACTCAGTGCTAGAATTTTCTCAAAATATAGGTTTAAAACATGCAAAAAATCGATATTTTAAGTGTCCAAAGTCGATATGTGCATGCATCTTCTGGACCCGTTTATATCTCAAATTCAGGCTCAAAACACCCGAAAATTCGATATTTTGGGGTCCCAGAAGTGATCTGTACATGCCTTCTTAGTTCAAGAATATTTTCAAAATATAGGCCCAAAACATGCTAAAAATCGATAATTTAGGTGCCCAAAGTCGATATCTCAAATTCAGGCCCAAAACGCACGAAAACCCGATATTTTGGGGTCCCAGAAGTGATCTGTACATGCCTACTCCGTAATAGAGTTTTTTCAATATACAAGCCCAAAACATACTGAAAATCGATCTTTTTGGTGCCCAAAAGTCGATATGTAGATGCATCTTCTGTACCCGTTTATATCTCAAATTCAGGCTCCAAACACCCGAAAATTCGATATTTTGGGGTCCCAGAAGCGATCTGTACTTGACTACTCCGTGTTAGAGTATTTTCAATATACAGGCCCAAAACATGCTGAAAGTCGATATTTTAGGTGACCCAAGTAGAGATGTGCATTCATCTTCTGTACCCGATTATATCTCAAATTCAGGCTCAAAACACCCGAAAATTCGGTATTTTGGGGTCCCAGAAGCGTTCTGTACATGCCTACTCAGTGCTAGATTGTTTTTAAAATATAGGCCCAAAACATGCGAAAAATCGATATTTTAGGTGCCCAAAGTCGATATCTCAAATTGAGGCCCAAAACACCCGAAAATTCGATATTTTGGGGTCCCAGAAGCGAACTGTACATGCCTACTCCGTGTTAGAGTATTTTCAAATTACAGGCCTAAAACATACTGAAAATCGATCTTTCTGGCTAGCACAGTGCTAGAGTCTGCGGCTGCAATCCTGCGGCCCAGCGTTCGATCCTTGCTCGGGACACGATAAAAATCTTTCACTGATGCCAGAGGTTACCACCCCTGTGAGCAGGGGGTGGGGGGTTTGAGTCAGCTGTCTGAGGTCTTCCTGCTTACGTAGCCATAGCTGAAGCTGACTCGGGTCTCACGTGGGTGGAGAGGTCTTTGGGCCACTCATCATCCTTGTGATGCGTGCTATAGTTGTGTTTCATACACATAGTGTGTGATACACTCTGTCCCATTGACTGCCACTCATTGGCGGACCTTTAACCTTTAACCTTTAACCCAAAAGTCGATATGTGCATGCATCTTCTGTACCCGTTTATATCTCAAATTCAGGCTCAAAACACCCGAAAATTCGGTATTTTAGGGTCCCAGAAGCGATCTGTACATACCTACTCCGTGTTAGAGTATTTTCAAAATACAGGCACAAAACATGCTGAAAATCGATATTTTAGGTGCCCAAAGTCAATATGTGTATGCATCTTCTGCACCCGTTTACATCCCAAATTCAACATCAAAACACCCGAAAATTCGATATTTTTGGGTCCCAGAAGCGATTTGTACATGCCTACTCAGTGCTAGAATGTTTTCAAAATGTAGGCTCAAAACATGCAAAAAATCGATATTTTAATTTTCCAAAGTCGATATGTGCATGCATCTTCTGTACCCGTTTATACCTCAAATTCAGGCTCAAAACACCCAAAAATTCGATATTTTGGGGTCCAAGAAGTGATCTGTACATGTCTACTTAGTGCTAGAATATTTTCAAAATATAGGCCCAAAACATGCTAAAAATTGATACTTTAGGTGCCCAAAGTCGATATTAAAATTGAGGCCCAAAACACACGAAAATTCGATATTTTGAGGTCCCAGAATCGATCTGTACATGACTACTCCGTGTTAGAGTATTTTCAATATACAGGCCCAAAACATACTGAAAATCGATCTTTTTGGTGCCCAAAAGTCGATATGTGGATGCATCTTCTGTACCCTTTTATATCTCAAATTCAGGCTCCAAACACCCGAAAATTCGATATTTTGGGGTCCCAGAAGCGATCTGTACTTGCATTCTCCGTGTTAGAGTATTTTCAAAATACAGGCCCAAAACATTCTGAAAATCGATATTTTAGGTGCCCAAAGTTGATATATCAAATTCAGGCCCAAAACACCCGAAAATTCGATATTTTGGGGTCCCAGAAGCGAACTGTACATGCCCACTCCGTGTTAGAGTATTTTCAAAATACAAGCTCAAAACATACTGAAAATCGATCTTTTAGGTGCCCAAAAGTCGATATGTGCATGCATCTTCTGTACCCGTTTATATCTTAAATTCAGGCTCAAAACACGCGAAAAATCGATATTTTGGGGTCCCAGAAGCGATCTGTACATGCCTACTCAGATACAGGCCCAAAACATGCTGAAAATCGATATTTTTGGTGCCCAAAGACAATATGTGTATGCATCTTCTGCACTCGTTTATATCTCAAATTCAGGCTCAAAACACTCGAAAATTCGATATTTTTGGGTCCCAGAAGCGATCTGTACATGAATACTCAGTGCTAGAATGTTTTCATAATATAGGCTCAAAACATGCTAAAAATCGATATTTTAAGTGTCCAAAGTTGATATGTGCATGCATCTTCTGTACCCGTTTATATCTCAAATTCAAGCTCAAAACACCCGAAAATTAGGTATTTTTGGGTCCTAGAAGCGATCTGTACATGCCTACTCCTAGTTAGAATGTTTTCAAGATACAGACCCAAAACATGCTCAAAATCGATATTTTAGGTGCTCAAAAGTCGATATGTGCATGCATTTTCTGTACCCGTTTATATCTCAAATTCAGGATCAAAACACCCGAAAATTTGATATTTTGGGGTCCCAGAAGCAATCTGTACATGCCTACTCAGTGCTAGAATATTTTCAAAATATAGGCCCAAAAAATGCTAAAAATCGATATTTTAGGTGCCCAAAGTCGATATATCAAATTCAGGCCCAAACACCCGAAAATTCGATATTTTGGGGTCCCAGAAGCGAACTGTACATGCCTACTCAGTGCTAGAATGTTTTCAAAATATATGCTTAAAACATGCTAAAAATCGATATTTTAAGTGTCCAAAAGTCGAAATGTGGATAATATCTTCTGTACCCGTTTATATCTCAAATTCAGGCTCCAAACACCCGAACATTCGATATTTTGGGGTCCCAGAATCTATCTGTACTTGCCTACTCCGTGTTAGAGTATTTTCAAAATACAGGTCCAAAACATGCTGAAAATCGATATTTTAGGTGACCAAAGTCAATATGTGTATGCATCTTCTGCACCCGTTTATATCCCAAATTCAACCTCAAAACACCCGAAAATTCGATATTTTTTGGGTCCCAGAAGCGAACTGTACATGCCTACTCAGTGCTAGAATGTTTTCAAAACATAGGCTCAAAACATGCTAAATATCGATATTTTAAGTGTCCAAAGTCGATATGTGCATGCATCTTCTGTACCCGTTTATATCTCAAATTCAGGATCAAAACACCCGAAAATTCGATATTTTGGGGTCCCAGAAGTGATCTGTACATGCCATCTCAGTGCTAGAATGTTTTCAAAATATAGGCTTAAAACATGCTAAAAATCGATATTTTAGGTGCCCAAAGTCGATATCTCAAATTCAGGCCTAAAACACCTGAAAATTCGATATTTTGGGGTCCCAGATGCGAACTGTACATGCCTACTCCGTGTTAGAGTATTTTCAAAATACAGACCCATAACATACTGAAAATCGATTTTTTAGGTGCCCAAAAGTCGATATGTGCATGCATCTTCTGTACCCGATTATATCTTAAATTCAGGCTCCAAACACCCGAAATTTCGATATTTTGGGGTCCCAGAAGCGATCTGTACATGCCTACTCAGATACAGGCCCAAAACATGCTGAAAATCGATATTTTACGTGCCGAAAGTTAATATGTGTATGCATCTTCTGCACCCGTTTATATCTCAAATTCAGGCTTAAAACACCCGAAAATTCGATATTTCGGGGTCCCAGAAGCGATCTGTACATGCCTACTCAGTGCTAGAATGTTTTCAAAATATAGGCTTAAAACATGCTAAAAATCTATATTTTAAGTGTCCAAAAGTCGAAATGTGGATAATATCTTCTGTAGCCGTTTATATCTCAAATTCAGGCTCCAAACACCCGAAAATTCTATATTTTTGGGTCCAAGAAGTGATCTGTACATGCCTTCTCAGTGCTAGAATGTTTTCAAAATATAGGTCCAAAACATGCTAAAAATCAATATTTTAGGTGCCCAAAGTCGATATCTCAAATTCAGTCCTTAAACACCCGAAAATTCGATATTTTGGGGTCCCAGATGCGAACTGTACATGCCTACTCCGTGTTAGAGTATTTTCAAAATACAGACCCATAACATACTGAAAATCGATTTTTTAGGTGCCCAAAAGTCGATATGTGCATGCATCTTCTGTACCCGTTTATATCTCAAATTCAGGCTCCAAACACCCGAAAATTCGATATTTTGGGGTCCCAGAAGTGATCTGTACTTGCCTACTCCGTGTTAGAGTATTTTCAAAATACAGGACCAAAACATGCTGAAAATCGATATTTTAGGTGACCAAAGTCAATATGTGTATGCATCTTCTGCACCCGTTTAAATCCCAAATTCAACCTCAAAACACCCGAAAACTCGATAATTTTTTGGTTCCAGAAGCGATCTGTACATGCCTACTCAGTGCTAGAATTTTGTCAAAATATAGGCCCAAAACATGCTAAAAATCGATAATTTAGGTGCCCAAAGTCGATATCTCAAATTCAGGCCAAAAACGCACGAAAACCCGATATTTTGGGGTCCCAGAAGTGATCTGCAAATGCCTACTCCGTATTAGAGTTTTTTCAATATACAGGCCCAAAACATACTGAAAATCGATCTTTTAGGTGCCCAAAAGTCGATATGTGGATGCATCTTCTGTACCCGTTTATATCTCAAATTCAGGCTCCAAACACCCGAAAATTCGATATTTTGGGGTCCCAGAAGCGATCTGTACTTGACTACTCCGTGTTAGAGTATTTTTAAAATACAGGCCCAAAACATGCTGAAAATCGATATTTTAGGTGCCCAAAAGTCGATATGTGCATGCATCTTCTGTACCCGTTTATATCTCAAATTCAGGCTCCAAACACCCGAAAATTTGATATTTTGGGGTCCCAGAAGTGAGCTGTACTTGCCTACTCCGTGTTAGAGTATTTTCAAAATACAGGCCCAAAACATGCTGAAAATCGATATTTTAGGTGACCAAAGTCAATATGTGTATGCAACTTCTGCACCCGTTTAAATCCCAAATTCAACCTCAAAACACCCGAAAATTCGATAATTTTTTGGTTCCAGAAGCGATCTGTACATGCCTACTCAGTGCTAGAATTTTGTCAAAATATAGGCTCAAAACATGCTAAAAATCGATATTTTAAGTGTCCAAAGTCGATATGTGCATGCATCTTCTGGACCCGCTTATATCTCAAATTCAGGCTCAAAACACCCAAAAATTCGATATTTTGGGGTCCAAGAAGTGATCTGTACATGCCTACTTAGTGCTAGAATATTTTCAAAATATAGGCCCAAAACATGCTAAAAATTGATACTTTAGGTGCCCAAAGTCGATATTAAAATTGAGGCCCAAAACACACGAAAATTCGATATTTTGGGGTCCCAGAATCGATCTGTACATGACTACTCCG
This sequence comes from Petrolisthes cinctipes, assembly GCA_033782935.1. NCBI lineage: Eukaryota > Metazoa > Arthropoda > Malacostraca > Decapoda > Porcellanidae > Petrolisthes > Petrolisthes cinctipes. The sequence goes on from JAWQEG010000410.1 coordinate 403,532, forward strand.
TGTTAGAGTATTTTCAATATACAGGCCCAAAACATACTGAAAATCGATCTTTTTGGTGCCCAAAAGTCGATATGTGGATGCATCTTCTGTACCCTTTTATATCTCAAATTCAGGCTCCAAACACCCGAAAATTCGATATTTTGGGGTCCCAGAAGCGATCTGTACTTGCATTCTCCGTGTTAGAGTATTTTCAAAATACAGGCCCAAAACATTCTGAAAATCGATATTTTAGGTGCCCAAAGTTGATATATCAAATTCAGGCCCAAAACACCCGAAAATTCGATATTTTGGGGTCCCAGAAGCGAACTGTAGATGCCCACTCCGTGTTTGAGTATTTTCAAAATACAAGCCCAAAACATACTGAAAATCGATCTTTTAGGTGCCCAAAAGTCGATATGTGCATGCATCTTCTGTACCCGTTTATATCTTAAATTCAGGCTCCAAACACGCGAAAATTCGATATTTTGGGGTCCCAGAAGCGATCTGTACATGCCTACTCAGATACAGGCCCAAAACATGCTGAAAATCGATATTTTTGGTGCCCAAAGACAATATGTGTATGCATCTTCTGCACTCGTTTATATCTCAAATTCAGGCTCAAAACACCCGAAAATTCGATATTTTTGGGTCCCAGAAGCGATCTGTACATGAATACTCAGTGCTAGAATGTTTTCATAATATAGGCTCAAAACATGCTAAAAATCGATATTTTAAGTGTCCAAAGTTGATATGTGCATGCATCTTCTGTACCCGTTTATATCTCAAATTCAGGCTCAAAACACCCGAAAATTCGGTATTTTTGGGTCCTAGAAGCGATCTGTACATGCCTACTCCTAGTTAGAATGTTTTCAAGATACAGACCCAAAACATGCTCAAAATCGATATTTTAGGTGCTCAAAAGTCGATATGTGCATGCATTTTCTGTACCCGTTTATATCTCAAATTCAGGATCAAAACACCCGAAAATTTGATATTTTGGGGTCCCAGAAGCAATCTGTACATGCCTACTCAGTGCTAGAATATTTTCAAAATATAGGCCCAAAAAATGCTAAAAATCGATATTTTAGGTGCCCAAAGTCGATATATCAAATTCAGGCCCAAACACCCGAAAATTCGATATTTTGGGGTCCCAGAAGCGAACTGTACATGCCTACTCAGTGCTAGAATGTTTTCAAAATATATGCTTAAAACATGCTAAAAATCGATATTTTAAGTGTCCAAAAGTCGAAATGTGGATAATATCTTCTGTACCCGTTTATATCTCAAATTCAGGCTCCAAACACCCGAACATTCGATATTTTGGGGTCCCAGAATCTATCTGTACTTGCCTACTCCGTGTTAGAGTATTTTCAAAATACAGGCCCAAAACATGCTGAAAATCGATATTTTAGGTGACCAAAGTCAATATGTGTATGCATCTTCTGCACCCGTTTATATCCCAAATTCAACCTCAAAACACCCGAAAATTCGATATTTTTTGGGTCCCAGAGGCGAACTGTACATGCCTACTCAGTGCTAGAATGTTTTCAAAACATAGGCTCAAAACATGCTAAATATCGATATTTTAAGTGTCCAAAGTCGATATGTGCATGCATCTTCTGTACCCGTTTATATCTCAAATTCAGGATCAAAACACCCGAAAATTCGATATTTTGGGGTCCCAGAAGTGATCTGTACATGCCATCTCAGTGCTAGAATGTTTTCAAAATATAGGCTTAAAACATGCTAAAAAATCGATATTTTAGGTGCCCAAAGTCGATATCTCAAATTCAGGCCTAAAACACCTGAAAATTAGATATTTTGGGGTCCCAGATGCGAACTGTACATGCCTACTCCGTGTTAGAGTATTTTCAAAATACAGACCCATAACATACTGAAAATCGATTTTTTAGGTGCCCAAAAGTCGATATGTGCATGCATCTTCTGTACCCGATTATATCTTAAATTCAGGCTCCAAACACCCGAAATTTCGATATTTTGGGGTCCCAGAAGCGATCTGTACATGCCTACTCAGATACAGGCCCAAAACATGCTGAAAATCGATATTTTACGTGCCGAAAGTTAATATGTGTATGCATCTTCTGCACCCGTTTATATCTCAAATTCAGGCTTAAAACACCCGGAAATTCGATATTTCGGGGTCCCAGAAGCGATCTGTACATGCCTACTCAGTGCTAGAATGTTTTCAAAATATAGGCTTAAAACATGCTAAAAATCTATATTTTAAGTGTCCAAAAGTCGAAATGTGGATAATATCTTCTGTAGCCGTTTATATCTCAAATTCAGGCTCCAAACACCCGAAAATTCTATATTTTTGGGTCCAAGAAGTGATCTGTACATGACTTCTCAGTGCTAGAATGTTTTCAAAATATAGGTCCAAAACATGCTAAAAATCAATATTTTAGGTGCCCAAAGTCGATATCTCAAATTCAGTCCTTAAACACCCGAAAATTCGATATTTTGGGGTCCCAGATGCGAACTGTACATGCCTACTCCGTGTTAGAGTATTTTCAAAATACAGACCCATAACATACTGAAAATCGATTTTTTAGGTGCCCAAAAGTCGATATGTGCATGCATCTTCTGTACCCGTTTATATCTCAAATTCAGGCTCCAAACACCCGAAAATTCGATATTTTGGGGTCCCAGAAGTGATCTGTACTTGCCTACTCCGTGTTAGAGTATTTTCAAAATACAGGACCAAAACATGCTGAAAATCGATATTTTAGGTGACCAAAGTCAATATGTGTATGCATCTTCTGCACCCGTTTAAATCCCAAATTCAACCTCAAAACACCCGAAAACTCGATAATTTTTTGGTTCCAGAAGCGATCTGTACATGCCTACTCAGTGCTAGAATTTTGTCAAAATATAGGCCCAAAACATGCTAAAAATCGATAATTTAGGTGCCCAAAGTCGATATCTCAAATTCAGGCCAAAAACGCACGAAAACCCGATATTTTGGGGTCCCAGAAGTGATCTGCAAATGCCTACTCCGTTTTAGAGTTTTTTCAATATACAGGCCCAAAACATACTGAAAATCGATCTTTTAGGTGCCCAAAAGTCGATATGTGGATGCATCTTCTGTACCCGTTTATATCTCAAATTCAGGCTCCAAACACCCGAAAATTCGATATTTTGGGGTCCCAGAAGCGATCTGTACTTGACTACTCCGTGTTAGAGTATTTTTAAAATACAGGCCCAAAACATGCTGAAAATCGATATTTTAGGTGCCCAAAAGTCGATATGTGCATGCATCTTCTGTACCCGTTTATATCTCAAATTCAGGCTCCAAACACCCGAAAATTTGATATTTTGGGGTCCCAGAAGTGAGCTGTACTTGCCTACTCCGTGTTAGAGTATTTTCAAAATACAGGCCCAAAACATGCTGAAAATCGATATTTTAGGTGACCAAAGTCAATATGTGTATGCAACTTCTGCACCCGTTTAAATCCCAAATTCAACCTCAAAACACCCGAAAATTCGATAATTTTTTGGTTCCAGAAGCGATCTGTACATGCCTACTCAGTGCTAGAATTTTGTCAAAATATAGGCTCAAAACATGCTAAAAATCGATATTTTAAGTGTCCAAAGTCGATATGTGCATGCATCTTCTGGACCCGCTTATATCTCAAATTCAGGCTCAAAACACCCGAAAATTCGATATTTTGGGGTCCCAGAAGTGATCTGTACATGCCTACTTAGTTCTATAATATTTTCAAAATATAGGCCCAAAACATGCTAACAATCGATAATTTAGGTGCCCAAAGTCGATATCTCAAATTCAGGCCCAAAACGCACTAAAACCCGATGTTTTTGGGTCCCAGAAGTGATCTGTACATGCCTACTCCGTATTAGAGTTTTTTCAATATACAGGCCCAAAACATACTGAAAATCGATCTTTTAGGTGCCCAAAAGTCGATATGTGGATGCATCTTCTGTACCCGTTTATATCTCAAATTCAGGCTCCAAACACCCGAAAATTCGATATTTTGGGGTCCCAGAAGCGATCTGTACTTGACTACTCCGTGTTAGAGTATTTTCAAAATACAGGCCCAAAACATGCTGAAAATCGATCTTTTAGGTGACCAAAGTAGAGATGTGCATGCATCTTCTGTACCCGTTTATATCTCAAATTCAGGCTCAAAACACCCGAAAATCCGATATTTTGGGGTCCCAGATGTGAGCTGTACATGCCTACTTAGTGCTAGAATATTGTCAAAATATAGGCCCAAAATATGCGAAAAATCGATATTTTAAGTGTCCAAAGTCGATTTTAAAATTGAGGCCCAAAACACACGAAAATTCGATATTTTGGGGTCCCAGAATCGATCTGTACATGCTTACTCCGTGTTAGAGTATTTTCAATATACAGGCCCAAAACATACTGAAAAGCGATCTTTTAGGTGCCCAAAAGTCGATATGTGGATGCATCCTCTGTACCCGTTTATATCTTAAATTCAGGCTCCAAACACCCGAAAATTCGATACTTTGGGGTCCCAGAAGCGATCTGTACTTGCATACTCCGTGTTAGAGTATTTTCAAAATACAGGCCCAAAACATTCTGAAAATCGATATTTTAGGTGCCCAAAGTCGATATATCAAATTCAGGCCCAAAACACCCGAAAATTCGATATTTTGGGGTCCCAGAAGCGAACTGTACATGCCCACTCCGTGTTAGAGTATTTTCAAAATACAAGCCCAAAACATACTGGAAATCGATCTTTTAGGTGCCCAAAAGTCGATATGTGCATGCATCTTCTGTACCCGTTTATATCTCAAATTCAGGCTCCAAACACCCGAAAATTCGATATTTTGGGGTCCCAAAAGCGAACTGTACATGCCCACTCCGTGTTAGAGTATTTTCAAAATACAAGCCCAAAACATACTGGAAATCGATTTTTTTGGTGCCCAAAGTCAATATGTGTATGCATCTTCTGCACTCGTTTATATCTCAAATTCAGGCTCAAAACAAGCGAAAATTCGATATTTTTGGGTCCCAAAAGCGATATGTACATGAATACTCAGTGCTAGAATATTTTCATAATATAGGCTCAAAACATGCTAAAAATCGATATTTTAAGTGTCCAAAGTCGATATGTACATGCATCTTCTGTACCCGTTTATATCTCAAATTCAGGCTCAAAACACCCGAAAATTCGGTATTTTTGGGTCCTATAAACGATCTGTACATGCCTACTCCTAGTTAGAATGTTTTCAAGATACAGACCCTAAACATGCTCAAAATCGATATTTTAGGTGCTCAAAAGTCGATATGTGCATGCATTTTCTGTACCCGTTTATATCTCAAATTCAGGCTCAAAACACCCAAAAATTTGATATTTTGGGGTCCCAGAAGCAATCTGTACATGCCTACTCAGTGCTAGAATATTTTCAAAATATAGGCCCAAAAAATGCTAAAAATCGATATTTTAGGTGCCCAAAGTCGATATCTCAAATTCAGGCCCAAAGCACCCGAAAATTCGATATTTTGGGGTCCCAGAAGCGATCCGTACATGCCTACTCCGTATTAGAGTATTTTCAATATACAGGCCCAAAACATACTGAAAATCGATCTTTTAGGTGCCCAAAAGTCGAAATGTGGATAATATCTTCTGTACCCGTTTATATCTCAAATTCAGGCTCCAAACACCCGAACATTCGATATTTTTGGGTCCCAGAAGCGATCTGTACTTGTCTACTCCGTGTTAGAGTATTTTCAAAATACAGGCCCAAAACATGCTAAAAATCGATATTTTAGGTGCCCAAAGGTAATATGTGTATGCATCTTCTGCACTCGTTTATATCTCAAATTCAACCTCAAAACACCCGAAAATTCGATATTTTTGGGTCCCAGAAGCGATCTGCACATGCCTACTCAGTGCTAGAATGTTTTTCAAAATATAGGCTCAAAACATGCTAAAAATCGATATTTTAAGTGTCCAAAGTCGATATGTGCATGCATCTTCTGTACACGTTTATATCTCAAATTCAGGCTCAAAACACCCGAAAATTCGGTATTTTTGGGTCTTAGAAGCGATCTGTACATTCCTACTCCTAATTAGAATGTTTTCAAGATACAGACCCAAAACATGCTCAAAATCGATATTTTAAGTGCCCAAAAGTCGATATGTGCATGCATCATCAGTACCTGTTTATATCTCAAATTCAGGCTCAAAACACCCGAAAATTCTATATTTTTGGGTCCCAGAAGCGATCTGTACATGAATACTCAGTGCTAGAATGTTTTCAAAATATTGGCTCAAAACATGCTAAAAATCGATATTTTAAGTGTCCAAAGTCGATAGATATGTGCATGCATCTTATGTACCCGTTTATATCTCAAATTCAGGCTTAAAACACCCGAAAATTCGGTATTTTTGGGTCCTAGAAGCGATCTGTACATGCCTACTCCTAGTTAGAATGTTATCAAGATACAGACCCAAAACATGCTCAAAATCGATATTTTAGGTACCCAAAAGTCGATATGTGCATGCATCTTCTGTACTCGTTTATATCTCAAATTCAGGATCAAAACACCCGAAAATTTGATATTCTGGGGTCCCAGAAGCGATCTGTACATGCCTACTTAGGGCTAGAATATTTTCGAAATATAGGCCCAAAACATGCTAAAAATCGATATTTTAGGTGCCCAAAGTCGATATCTCAAATTCAGGCCGAAAACACCCGAAAATTCGATATTTTGGGGTCCCAGAAGCGAACTGTACATGCCTACTCCGTGTTAGAGTATTTTCAAATTACAGGCCCAAAACAGTGTGAAAATCGATCTTTTAGGTGCCGAAAAGTCGATATGTGCATGCATCTTCTGTACCCGTTTATATCTCAAATTCAGGCTCAAAACACCCGAAAATTCGGTATTTTAGGGTCCCAGAAGCGATCTGTACATACCTACTCCGTGTTAGAGTATTTTTAAATTACAGGCCCAAAACATGCTGAAAATCGATATGTGAGGTTGACAAAGTCAATGTGTGTATGCATCTTCTGCACCCGTTTATATCTCAAATTCCGGCTCAAAACACCCAAAAATTCGATATTTTGGGGTCCAAGAAGTGATCTGTACATGCCTACTTAGTGCTAGAATATTTTCAAAATATAGGCCCAAAATATGCTACAAATCGATATTTTAGGTGCCCAAAGTCGATTTTAAAATTGAGGCCCAAAACACACGAAAATTCGATATTTTGGTGTCCCAGAATCGATCTGTACATGCTTACTCCGTGTTAGAGTATTTTCAATATACAGGCCCAAAACATACTGAAAAGCGATCTTTTTGGTGCCCAAAAGTCGATATGTGGATGCATCCTCTGTACCCGTTTATATCTTAAATTCAGGCTCCAAACACCCGAAAATTCGATATTTTGGGGTCCCAGAAGCGATCTGTACTTGCATACTCCGTGTTAGAGTATTTTCAAAATACAGGCCCAAAACATTCTGAAAATCGATATTTTAGGTGCCCAAAGTCGATATATCAAATTCAGGCCCAAAACACCCGAAAATTCGATATTTTGGGGTCCCAGAAGCGAACTGTACATGCCCACTCCGTGTTAGAGTATTTTCAAAATACAAGCCCAAAACATACTGGAAATCGATCTTTTAGGTGCCCAAAAGTCGATATGTGCATGCATCTTCTGTACCCGTTTATATCTCAAATTCAGGCTCCAAACACCCGAAAATTCGATATTTTGGGGTCCCAGAAGCGAACTGTACATGCCCACTCCGTGTTAGAGTATTTTCAAAATACAAGCCCAAAACATACTGGAAATCGATTTTTTTGGTGCCCAAAGTCAATATGTGTATGCATCTTCTGCACTCGTTTATATCTCAAATTCAGGCTCAAAACAAGCGAAAATTCGATATTTTTGGGTCCCAAAAGCGATCTGTACATGAATACTCAGTGCTAGAATATTTTCATAATATAGGCTCAAAACATGCTAAAAATCGATATTTTAAGTGTCCAAAGTCGATATGTACATGCATCTTCTGTACCCGTTTATATCTCAAATTCAGGCTCAAAACACCCGAAAATTCGGTATTTTTGGGTCCTATAAACGATCTGTACATGCCTACTCCTAGTTAGAATGTTTTCAAGATACAGACCCTAAACATGCTCAAAATCGATATTTTAGGTGCTCAAAAGTCGATATGTGCATGCATTTTCTGTACCCGTTTATATCTCAAATTCAGGCTCAAAACACCCAAAAATTTGATATTTTGGGGTCCCAGAAGCAATCTGTACATGCCTACTCAGTGCTAGAATATTTTCAAAATATAGGCCCAAAAAATGCTAAAAATCGATATTTTAGGTGCCCAAAGTCGATATCTCAAATTCAGTCCCAAAACACCCGAAAATTCGATATTTTGGGGTCCCAGAAGCGATCCGTACATGCCTACTCCGTATTAGAGTATTTTCAATATACAGGCCCAAAACATACTGAAAATCGATCGTTTAGGTGCCCAAAAGTCGAAATGTGGATAATATCTTCTGTACCCGTTTATATCTCAAATTCAGGCTCCAAACACCCGAACATTCGATATTTTTGGGTCCCAGAAGCGATCTGTACTTGTCTACTCCGTGTTAGAGTATTTTCAAAATACAGGCCCAAAACATGCTAAAAATCGATATTTTAGGTGCCCAAAGGTAATATGTGTATGCATCTTCTGCACTCGTTTATATCTCAAATTCAACCTCAAAACACCCGAAAATTCGATATTTTTGGGTCCCAGAAGCGATCTGCACATGCCTACTCAGTGCTAGAATATTTTCAAAATATAGGCTCAAAACATGCTAAAAATCGATATTTTAAGTGTCCAAAGTCGATATGTGCATGCATCTTCTGTACACGTTTATATCTCAAATTCAGGCTCAAAACACCCGAAAATTCGGTATTTTTGGGTCTTAGAAGCGATCTGTACATTCCTACTCCTAATTAGAATGTTTTCAAGATACAGACCCAAAACATGCTCAAAATCGATATTTTAAGTGCCCAAAAGTCGATATGTGCATGCATCATCAGTACCTGTTTATATCTCAAATTCAGGCTCAAAACACCCGAAAATTCTATATTTTTGGGTCCCAGAAGCGATCTGTACATGAATACTCAGTGCTAGAATGTTTTCAAAATATTGGCTCAAAACATGCTAAAAATCGATATTTTAAGTGTCCAAAGTCGATAGATATGTGCATGCATCTTATGTACCCGTTTATACCTCAAATTCAGGCTTAAAACACCCGAAAATTCGGTATTTTTTGGTCCTAGAAGCGATCTGTACATGCCTACTCCTAGTTAGAATGTTATCAAGATACAGACCCAAAACATGCTCAAAATCGATATTTTAGGTACCCAAAAGTCGATATGTGCATGCATCTTCTGTACTCGTTTATATCTCAAATTCAGGATCAAAACACCCGAAAATTTGATATTCTGGGGTCCCAGAAGCGATCTGTACATGCCTACTTAGGGCTAGAATATTTTCGAAATATAGGCCCAAAACATGCTAAAAATCGATATTTTAGGTGCCCAAAGTCGATATCTCAAATTCAGGCCGAAAACACCCGAAAATTCGATATTTTGGGGTCTTAGAAGCGATCTGTACATGCCTACTCCTAGTTAGAATGTTTTCAAGATACAGGCCCAAAACATACTGAAAATCTATCTTTTAGGTGCCCAAAAGTCGATATGTGCATGCATCTTCTGTACCCGTTTATATCTCAAATTCAGGATCAAAACACCCGAAAACTTGATATTTTGGGGTCCCAGAAGCAATCTGTACATGCCTACTCAGTGCTAGAATATTTTCAAAATATAGGCCCAAAAAATGCTAAAAATCGATATTTTAGGTGCCCAAAGTCGATATCTCAAATTCAGGCCCAAAGCACCCGAAATTTCGATATTTTGGGGTCCCAGAAGCGATCCGTACATGCCTACTCCGTATTAGAGTATTTTCAATATACAGGCCCAAAACATACTGAAAATCGATCTTTTAGGTGCCCAAAAGTCGAAATGTGGATAATATCTTCTGTACCCGTTTATATCTCAAATTCAGGCTCCAAACACCCGAACATTCGATATTTTTGGGTCCCAGAAGCGATCTGTACTTGTCTACTCCGTGTTAGAGTATTTTCAAAATACAGGCCCAAAACATGCTAAAAATAGATATTTTAGGTGCCCAAAGGTAATATGTGTATGCATCTTCTGCACTCGTTTATATCTCAAATTCAACCTCAAAACACCCGAAAATTCGATATTTTTGGGTCCCAGAAGCGATCTGCACATGCCTACTCAGTGCTAGAATGTTTTTCAAAATATAGGCTCAAAACATGCTAAAAATCGATATTTTAAGTGTCCAAAGTCGATATGTGCATGCATCTTCTGTACACGTTTATATCTCAAATTCAGGCTCAAAACACCCGAAAATTCGGTATTTTTGGGTCTTAGAAGCGATCTGTACATTCCTACTCCTAATTAGAATGTTTTCAAGATACAGACCCAAAACATGCTCAAAATCGATATTTTAAGTGCCCAAAAGTCGATATGTGCATGCATCATCAGTACCTGTTTATATCTCAAATTCAGGCTCAAAACACCCGAAAATTCTATATTTTTGGGTCCCAGAAGCGATCTGTACATGAATACTCAGTGCTAGAATGTTTTCAAAATATTGGCTCAAAACATGCTAAAAATCGATATTTTAAGTGTCCAAAGTCGATAGATATGTGCATGCATCTTATGTACCCGTTTATATCTCAAATTCAGGCTTAAAACACCCGAAAATTCGGTATTTTTGGGTCCTAGAAGCGATCTGTACATGCCTACTCCTAGTTAGAATGTTATCAAGATACAGACCCAAAACATGCTCAAAATCGATATTTTAGGTACCCAAAAGTCGATATGTGCATGCATCTTCTGTACTCGTTTATATCTCAAATTCAGGATCAAAACACCCGAAAATTTGATATTCTGGGGTCCCAGAAGCGATCTGTACATGCCTACTTAGGGCTAGAATATTTTCGAAATATAGGCCCAAAACATGCTAAAAATCGATATTTTAGGTGCCCAAAGTCGATATCTCAAATTCAGTCCGAAAACACCCGAAAATTCGATATTTTGGGGTCCCAGAAGCGAACTGTACATGCCTACTCCGTGTTAGAGTATTTTCAAATTACAGGCCCAAAACAGTGTGAAAATCGATCTTTTAGGTGCCGAAAAGTCGATATGTGCATGCATCTTCTGTACCCGTTTATATCTCAAATTCAGGCTCAAAACACCCGAAAATTCGGTATTTTAGGGTCCCAGAAGCGATCTGTACATACCTACTCCGTGTTAGAGTATTTTTAAATTACAGGCCCAAAACATGCTGAAAATCGATATGTGAGGTTGACAAAGTCAATGTGTGTATGCATCTTCTGCACCCGTTTATATCTCAAATTCCGGCTCAAAACACCCAAAAATTCGATATTTTGGGGTCCAAGAAGTGATCTGTACATGCCTACTTAGTGCTAGAATATTTTCAAAATATAGGCCCAAAATATGCTACAAATCGATATTTTAGGTGCCCAAAGTCGATTTTAAAATTGAGGCCCAAAACACACGAAAATTCGATATTTTGGTGTCCCAGAATCGATCTGTACATGCTTACTCCGTGTTAGAGTATTTTCAATATACAGGCCCAAAACATACTGAAAAGCGATCTTTTTGGTGCCCAAAAGTCGATATGTGGATGCATCCTCTGTACCCGTTTATATCTTAAATTCAGGCTCCAAACACCCGAAAATTCGATATTTTGGGGTCCCAGAAGCGATCTGTACTTGCATACTCCGTGTTAGAGTATTTTCAAAATACAGGCCCAAAACATTCTGAAAATCGATATTTTAGGTGCCCAAAGTCGATATATCAAATTCAGGCCCAAAACACCCGAAAATTCGATATTTTGGGGTCCCAGAAGCGAACTGTACATGCCCACTCCGTGTTAGAGTATTTTCAAAATACAAGCCCAAAACATACTGGAAATCGATCTTTTAGGTGCCCAAAAGTCGATATGTGCATGCATCTTCTGTACCCGTTTATATCTCAAATTCAGGCTCCAAACACCCGAAAATTCGATATTTTGGGGTCCCAGAAGCGAACTGTACATGCCCACTCCGTGTTAGAGTATTTTCAAAATACAAGCCCAAAACATACTGGAAATCGATTTTTTTGGTGCCCAAAGTCAATATGTGTATGCATCTTCTGCACTCGTTTATATCTCAAATTCAGGCTCAAAACAAGCGAAAATTCGATATTTTTGGGTCCCAAAAGCGATCTGTACATGAATACTCAGTGCTAGAATATTTTCATAATATAGGCTCAAAACATGCTAAAAATCGATATTTTAAGTGTCCAAAGTCGATAGATATATGCATGCATCTTATGTACCCGTTTATACCTCAAATTCAGGCTTAAAACACCCGAAAATTCGGTATTTTTTGGTCCTAGAAGCGATCTGTACATGCCTACTCCTAGTTAGAATGTTATCAAGATACAGACCCAAAACATGCTCAAAATCGATATTTTAGGTACCCAAAAGTCGATATGTGCATGCATCTTCTGTACTCGTTTATATCTCAAATTCAGGATCAAAACACCCCAAAATTTGATATTCTGGGGTCCCAGAAGCGATCTGTACATGCCTACTTAGGGCTAGAATATTTTCGAAATATAGGCCCAAAACATGCTAAAAATCGATATTTTAGGTGCCCAAAGTCGATATCTCAAATTCAGGCCGAAAACACCCGAAAATTCGATATTTTGGGGTCTTAGAAGCGATCTGTACATGCCTACTCCTAGTTAGAATGTTTTCAAGATACAGGCCCAAAACATACTGAAAATCTATCTTTTAGGTGCCCAAAAGTCGATATGTGCATGCATCTTCTGTACCCGTTTATATCTCAAATTCAGGATCAAAACACCCGAAAACTTGATATTTTGGGGTCCCAGAAGCAATCTGTACATGCCTACTCAGTGCTAGAATATTTTCAAAATATAGGCCCAAAAAATGCTAAAAATCGATATTTTAGGTGCCCAAAGTCGATATCTCAAATTCAGGCCCAAAACACCCGAAATTTCGATATTTTGGGGTCCCAGAAGCGATCTGTACATGCCTACTCCGTGTTAGAGTATTTTCAATATACAGACCCAAAACATACTGAAAATAGATCTTTTAGGTGCCCAAAAGTCGAAATGTGGATGTATCTTCTGTACCCGTTTATATCTCAAATTCAGGCTCCAAACACCCGAAAATTCGATATTTTGGGGTCCCAGAAGCGATCTGTACATGCCTACTCCTAGTTAGAATGTTTTCAAGATACAGGCCCAAAACATACTGAAAATCTATCTTTTAGGTGCCCAAAAGTCGATATGTGCATGCATCTTCTGTACCCGTTTATATCTCAAATTCAGGATCAAAACACCCGAAAACTTGATATTTTGGGGTCCCAGAAGCAATCTGTACATGCCTACTCAGTGCTAGAATATTTTCAAAATATAGGCCCAAAACATGCTAAAAATCGATATTTCAGGTGCCCAAAGTCGATATCTCAAATTCAGGCCCAAAACACCCGAAATTTCGATATTTTGGGGTCCCAGAAGCGATCTGTACATGCCTACTCCGTGTTAGAGTATTTTCAATATACAGACCCAAAACATACTGAAAATAGATCTTTTAGGTGCCCAAAAGTCGAAATGTGGATGTATCTTCTGTACCCGTTTATATCTCAAATTCAGGCTCCAAACACCCGAACATTCGATATTTTGGGGTCCCAGAAGCGAATTGAAGTTGCCTACTCCGTGTTAGAGTATTTTCAAAATACAGGCCCAAAACATGCTGAAAATCGATATTTTAGGTGACCAAAGTCAATATGTGTATGCATCTTCTGCACCCGTTTATATCCCAAATTCAACCTCAAAACACCCGAAAATTCGATATTTTTTGGGTCCCAGAAGCGAACTGTACATGCCTACTCAGTGCTAGAATGTTTTCAAGATACAGACCCGAAACATGCTCAAAATCGATATTTTAGGTGCCCAAAAGTCGATATGTGCATGCATCTTCTGTACCCGTTTATATCTCAAATTCAGGCTCAAAACACCCGAAAATTCGAGATTTTGGGGTCCCAGAAGCGATCTGTACATGCCTACTCAGTGCTAGAATATTTTCAAAATATAGGCCCAAAACATGCTAAAATCGATATTTTAGGTGCCCAAAGTCGATATCTCAAATTCTGGCCCAAGACACCCGAAAATTCGATATTTTGGGGTCCAAGAAGCGATCTGTACATGCCTACTCCGGGTTAGAGTATTTTCAAAATGCAGGCCCAAAACATGCTGAAAATCGATATTTTAGGTGACCAAAGTCAATATGTGTATGCATCTTTTGTACCCGTTTATATCTCAAATTCAGGCTCAAAACACCCGAAAATTCGATATTTTGGGGTCCCAGAAGTGATCTGTACATGCCTACTTAGTGCTAGAATATTTTCAAAATATTGGCCCAAAACATGCTAAAAATAGATATTTTAGGTGCCCAAAGTCGATATCTCAAATTCAGGCCCAAAACACCCGAAAATTCGATATTTTTGGGTCCCAGAAGCGAACTGTACATGCATACTCCGTGTTAGAGTATTTTCAAAATACAGGCCCAAAACATACTGAAAATCAATCTTTTAGGTGCCCAAAAGTCGATATGTGCATTCATCTTCTGTACCCGTTTATATCTCAAATTCATTCTCCAAACACCCGAAAATTCGATATTTTGGGGTCCCAGAAGCGATCTGTACATGCCTACTCAGATTCAAGCCCAAAACATGCTGAAAATCGATATTTTAGGTGCCCAAAGTCAATATGTGTATGCATCTTCTGCACTCGTTTATATCTCAAATTCAACCTCAAAACACCCGAAAATTCGATATTTTTGAGTCCCAGAAGCGATCTGTACATGCCTACTCAGTGCTAGAATGTTTTCAAGATACAGACCCGAAACATGCTCAAAATCAATATTTTAGGTGCCCAAAAGTCGATATGTGCATGCATCTTCTGTACCCGTTTATATATCAGATTCAGGCTCCAAACACTGAAAATTCGATTTTTTGGTGTCCCAGAAGCGATCTATACATGCCTACTCAGATACAGGCCCAAAACATGCTGAAAATCGATATTTTAGGTGCCCCAAGTCAATATGTGTATGCATCTTCTGCACCCGTTTATATCCCAAATTCAACCTCAAAACACCCGAAAATTCGATATTTTTGGGTCACAGAAGTGATCGGTACATGCCTACTCAGTGCTAGAATGTTTTCAAAATATAGGCTCAAAACATGCTAAAAATCGATATTTTAAGTATCCAAAGTCGATATGTGCATGCCTACATCCGTGAGCCGTTCGAGAACTGGCTCTGTACAGTCGGCGACATAAGTCCTGTCGCCACACTTGCTTCACCGAGACAAGCAGTGTTCATGGACTCGAGAAATACGCACGTTTTCTACACCTAAAAAACTCGAGTCTATGAGCATCGCGTGCCTCAGTGAAGCAAGCGAGGTGACAGGACTTTTGACTTTAAACATCCATTGATTAAGTTATTGTAATCAATTAATGTTTCTTTGCTCTGTTTTGATAATTAATGAGTTAAGGGTTTAAATTCAAAGGGAGGAATATTTATATATCAGTCATGGTAAATTAATAGTTATTGGGTCAATTGTAAGTAAATAAAGATTGTAAAAATAATGGAGACTTTCTTTGTTCCACCTCCACTCTGTATACTATTCGACTCCCCTGCTGGTTTGGCAAAGACCACGAGAACCTATTCAGGCGACAGAAGGATGGTGGTGTGAAGACATACGCCTCCTCCCTTCGCCCTAAATTGGTTGCAGCACCCTCTCAACCCTCTCAAGAGGCAGCTGCTTCTTGCTCTAGTGAGAACGTTTCTAAGGTTACTCTACATAATAGTTTCTCTGTCTTGGAAACTTTATCAGACACTCATTCTGGTGACCCTTCAACTGATGACAATTCTCAGACTTTAGCTAAAGGTGTCCATGTGGTAGAGGTTCACGCTGCCACACGCTCTCCCAAAAGGAAACTTAAGTCACCTAAACTGCCACAGAGACGCCTTCGTGGTTCCTCTGAGGCACTTGACTCTATAGATGTTCCACCATGTGAGGCAACCATCACTGTGGACTCATCCATAGTTTCCTCTCAATTTCACCAGAAGCGTTCTCGTGGCTCTGATGAATCTCTTGATTCAACAGAAGTTCCTCCTCGCAAGCTTCCTTCGGGATCATCAGAGGGGCGTGAAGTTAATGTGGATGCCACGGATGTTGTGACTTCAAAAGATTCACTTTCTCTTCCGCTTGAGCAGCGGAGTGATTCTACCACCTGTATTATGGATGTTGATGTATCTGCCTGTGTCAGTGATACCACTGCTGTACAGGACAGAACCAATGTAATTGTTTCAAAGAATATCCCATCTCATATACCTTCATCTTCTTCTAACGTATCAGATGCTTCAGGGACTCGTCTACGGGTCCCAATTACTGCCCCAAGTACTACTCCTCGGGTTCGCTCTTCTTCTAATGGCCCAGGATTAGACAAATCTTATTGTTTGAATAAACCCTCAGGTCGAGGTGGTAGTGGGAAGTACCTCCGTGAGGCTTCCCAAAAATCAGTACTAAAGTAACACCGTTCAAGGTCCTTCAGTGGAATTTCCGTGGCTTGCGTGCTTCTTGGGAGGAACTGCGCGTTCTTCTCTCTAGCTTCTCTCCTGCATGTGTTTCTCTCCAAGAGACAATGCTTGGGGACTACATTCCTGCCAGTCCTCCAGCATACTCTGCATTTTATTCCAATTCATTTGAAGGGCAGGGTCATCATGGTGGCTCTGCCATCCTAGTTCGCCGAGATATTCCATGCACGAGCCTGGAGCTTGACACTTCGCTCCAGGCTGTTGCAGTTAAGGTTTTTATGGACCGCCCGTACACTGTATGCAGTCTATACCTTCCTCCCAGTGTTACAGTTGAGAGGGGTGATCTCAACCATCTTGTACGGGACCTTCCATCTCCCTTTATTTTATTGGGTGATTTTAATGGTCGTCATCCTCTGTGGGGTGACAGTTCGGTCAACCCCGGGGGTGTTTTATTGGCTTCTTTTATTGAGGATGAGGGATTAGGGGTTTTAAATACGGGAGATGTGACACATTTTAATAGCCCTACTGGGACTTTTACCGCCATTGACATTTCCCTTTGCTCACCCAGTGCTCTGTTGGATTTTACTTGGAGAGTGTTGCCTGACTTATATGGCAGTGACCATTTCCCTATACTTTTAGAAGGTAACAGGTATGAACCACAGTCTCGTCTTCCTAGGTGGAAATTAGAGAAGGCTGACTGGCAGTTTTTTAGAGAGCTAACTTCTTCGGTCTCTTCTGTAGCCGATTTCGGTAGCTCTGACGAGGCTGTAACATATTTCACTGATATGCTCCACTCTGCTGCTCTCAACTCTATCCCTAGAACTTCTGGCTACTTTCCCAAACGTCCTGTCCCTTGGTGGTCACCAGTCTGCACCACTGCTGTGCGGGAGAAGCGCGCTGCTTTCTCTCGCCTTCGTCGCAATCGTGGGGACCCAACTCTTTTAGAGGACTTCCGACGGGCAAGGGCTCGGGCTAGACGAGTTTTAAAAGAGGCCCGACGTGCATCTTGGAAGGCCTATGTGTCTTCAATTAATACTAAAACTCCACTCACCCAAGTGTTCAGAAGAGTCTGTAAGATGGCGGGGAAGTTTTCTCCTAGTTCTCCACCTGTACTTAAGGTCAATGGAATTAAGATCATGGATGGTTTGACAGTGGCCAATACCATGGCGGAGGCTTTTGCAAAAGTCTCCAGCCGTGACTCTCGACCTCTGGCTGTCAGGCATGAGTTAAGAGTCAAGGAGCGTACTGTCCTGGATTTCTCAGGGAACGAGAATGAAAGTTATAACCATATATTCACCCTGAGAGACCTGCATTCTGCTCTCTCTCTCTCTGCGGCGACACTTCTCCTGGGCCAGACAACATCCCATATGCAATGTTACGACACTTGGTTGAGGAAGCGATCTCATTTCTTTTAGCTGTATATAACAGAATCTGGCTGGAGGGTGTCTTCCTTCTGGGTGCAGGGTTGCTACCATCCTTCCTTTTCTCAAGCCGGGCAAGGACTCTGGTGTTGCCCTCAATTATCGACCAATTGCCTTGACCTCCTGTCTCTGTAAACTATTTGAAAAGATGGTGAATGTCAGACTGGTATACTTCTTGGAACGGGGTGATTTTCTGTCTCCGTCCCAGTCTGGCTTTCGTAAATACCGTTCCACTACAGATGCTCTGGTCAGGTTGGAAGCTGCTGCATGTGAGGCTTCTGCACGACATCAACACCTTGTCTGTGTATTCTTTGATTTAGAGAAAGCCTATGACACTACATGGCAATAAGGCATCCTGCAGCAACTCCATTTATATGGCCTGCGGGGTCGCCTTCCACGCTTTCTTAAGGAGTTTCTCAGTGGTCGCAGTTTTTCTGTGAGGGTTGGTACAAGCCACTCAGCATCTGTTGCACAGGAGGAGGGCGTCCCCCAGGGAAGCGTCCTCAGTGTCACATTGTTTGCAGTAGCAATTAATGCCATTGCCTCATCCCTTCCAGACGGTATAGCTAACTCGATGTACGATGACGACCTAGCAGTCTGGTTTGCTGCTTCCCGTATGTCAGTGGCGGAGCGGCGCATGCAGCTTGCCCTTGACAGGGTGTCACGTTGGACTGATTCTCATGGGTTTCGATTTTCTCCTTCCAAGACAGTTGCTATGCACTTCTGCCGCATCCGAGGCATCCACCCGGATCCGGACTTATTCATGTATGGTCATCGGATACGATGTGTCGAGGAGACTCGCTTTTTGGGTCTCCTTTTTGACAAACGTTTGACTTGGGTTCCCCACTTACGTACACTTAAGGTCTCTTGCCTCAAGGCTCTTAACCTGTTGAAGGTCCTGAGCCATACATCCTGGGGGGCTGATCGGGCCACCCTCCTCCGCCTATACCATGTTGTTATTAGGTCAAAACTCGACTATGGGTGTGAGGTGTACTCTTCTGCCACCGATGCCCGTCTCAGAGTTTTAGACCCTGTTCATCATGCTGGAGTACGTCTGGCGACCGGAGCCTTCAGGTCGTCCCAAATCCCCAGTCTCCTGGTGGACGCTAATGAGCCACCTCTTGATCTCCGTCGCCAGTCCTTGATGGTTCGTTGTTGGCATCGATTACATCGACATCCTTACACCCTACCTTGCTTGGCGGTGTCATCTGATATCATGTCTCAGTACTACCTTTTACATTCTCGTGCACCATGGCCCTTTGGCTTCCGGGTCAGAAAGGCTATGGAGGAGATGGGCATAGATGACTTTCAGATTTGTCCTGTGAGGGTCCCCAGGGTGGCTCCATGGCTTCTTCCAGAAGTTTTCCCCTGCACCTGCTTTACAGACAAGAAGGAATTTCTTCCTCCTCCAGTGGCTCGTTCCCTCTTTTTAGAACATGCCTTCACTCACAGGGAATCCCTCCCTGTGTACACTGATGGGTCAAAGTCTGATGCTGGAGTTGGCTTTGGAGTTGTCTTTCCTGACTTTTGCCGTGGAGGCAGGCTCCTTTCTGTCATGTCCATTTTTACTGCGGAGCTCTCGGCCATTTTATATGCCCTCCAAGTGATTTTTACTCTCCCTCAGCCTTCGTTTACTATTTTTAGCGATTCCTGTAGTGCCTTGCAGGCCTTGTGCAATTTTAACTCTACCCATCCCCTGGTGTTGGCCATTCTTGAGTGGCTTGTCCTCCTGGGTCGTCGTGGCCGCAAAGTCACTTTTTGTTGGGTCCCGGCTCATGTGGGTGTTGATGGGAATGAGCGGGCTGACGCCCTGGCTAAGGCTGTGGTCTCCAATTCCCGGCCTCCTGCCAGGTGTCATCCTGTTCCTGCAGTGGACCTTCGACCCTACATAGATGCTACCGTTCGTTCCTGCTGGCAGGACAGATGGGACGCCATCGGGGCTAACAAGCTCCGTGACATCCGCCAGCGCCTTGGATTGTGGAGCTACAGTGGCCTGTCCCGCCGGTGGGAGACGGCTCTTGTCCGTCTCCGCATTGGCCACACATTATTGACTCATGGCTTTTTAATGGAGAGGCTCACCCTCCCTACTGTGATGATTGTCTGGTCCCTTTGACAGTACGGCATCTTATTGTCGAGTGTCCCAGCCTTGGGGACCTTCGTCGTAGGCACCTCTCCGAGTACCGGAAGGGTGACGGTTCTTACAGTCTCTTCCAGGTGCTCGGGGAGGAGGCTTGTTGTGTGGCAGGGAACACCCTCTCCTATATGGAGGAGGCTGGCCTTCTCCACAAATTGTGAATTTTATTGTATTTATGACTATTAATTTTTAGGTAGTTAAAGTTTAATGTTTCTTTCGTTAATATTTCAATTCTTGTATATATCTAACTTAAATAGGTTATTTCATTAATATATGATCTTTTGGAAGACGTGGGTTTTATTCATGCTGCTTATCCCTTTTGAGGTAGTGAAAATTATTTAATTTTTGTACATATTTTATTAATGATGTAGATGACCTTTATATGTTGGGCGGTATATGACCATTGTTGCGCTGCCAGATGCCTAATGGCATCAATAAATCAATCAATCAATCAATCAATCAATCAATCCTCTACACCGACATCAACAATGCCATGGTCTAGGACGTTCTGTGCATTTTATCAACGCAGAACCCATACTCTAAGAGTCTAAGAGATTG
Source organism: Petrolisthes cinctipes (assembly GCA_033782935.1). NCBI lineage: Eukaryota > Metazoa > Arthropoda > Malacostraca > Decapoda > Porcellanidae > Petrolisthes > Petrolisthes cinctipes. The sequence continues at coordinate 424,373 of JAWQEG010000410.1, forward strand.
TTGGCAAAAACCACCGAGGGAACATTGCTTTGATTGCTTGTGTTGTGGTTGTCGTCGAGGTAATACCACTTGTCCGGGAAAGCCCATTTGTCCTCCTGCTCATCAATCAAATCAAAGCCCATCTGTCCTCCTGCTCATCAATCAAATCAAAACCTTAAAAGCCCGAGTAATACTAGACAATCAAATTCACCAGTTGGGATGATCGAAGGAGTTGTCACCAATCCTCCTCAATGACTAGACCCGACGAGCCTCACTCCAGTCATACATATAATTGTAAATGAAGGAATTTGTACTGCAATGCTAGACACCGGAAGTAACGTAACGTTAATAAGGAAAAGCACTACGAGTAGATTGGGTCTCACTATGGATAAGTCTAAATGTTTAATACAACTAGCAGGAATCACTGGACAACCTTTGAGAGTTCTGGGAATGGTGCATATATGTGGTGTTTTTGTTATCCAAGCATCGGCATGGGGTGCCAAGCGGGCTTGGAGCAAGCACTATCTGACGACAAAAACAGACTAGATACGTGGAGCCGAACAACTGGCTTGCCGAAGGTGCTGAACCAAAATAATAGCCGAAAAATTATCATTTGACGGAATCGTCATATCATAGGAAAGCAATAAAAGGGTTAGTATTAGGAATACACTTTGGCAAGATTTAAAATAACCACAGAGAAGGCCAACTGATCTCCAAATAAAATCATTACAATTATTATATAGGTACCCAACCTCATATCTCGAGTTTAGGTGGAGGGAAAAACAACAACAAAAATTGGACACTCTTTATTATTACTGAAAACTTGATGGATATTATACCAACCATCACATGTTGAAATTTCACGGAAATTGCATGGTTAGGTATATGTTAGGTAAAGAATCAATTAACTGAGTAACCACATTTTTCTTTAATAATAAATATTATTTACATTTAATAATTATGACCTCTGCAGCAGTGTAAACACTGGTAGAAAATTGTAAGTAGGCTACTGGTAAAAAATTGCAAGTTTGATTACATATAAATAATCCTTTAAATTTTGTCTTCCATAATAATATGTACAAAAATTATCCAAGCAGCCTATACTTCCTTAAATAATACTACAACATCTTATTACATCATAATTTTTGTTTATTTGGCACTGATTGCAAGTTGCATGCACTAATTAAGCCAATTCTAATTATCTGTCGGCCATATTAATATGCGTCTTCTATTTAAGCCACTCGATCAACCCGGGTTGGCAACCTGTGTTGCTCCGAAAAACCCGGGTTGTATGGTATAAATAGAACACGCCGACCACCAACCCGGGTTGATGTTCCTTTGTTTGTAAACATTGAAGATGACATCACAAGACCCAGCAGAGCAGTTTTTCCCAGTATTGTGCGCGGCACTCGCAGAATTCGATGATGAATCTAGTGATTCCCTACCTGCACATGTTGGTAGTGTAGTTATGGGCTTCGCAGATATGTCACGGTAAGGAAAAGTTGTTTGATACTAGAAAAGGCCTTCACGCTGGACCATAACATTTTTCCACTGTCATCTGTAATCCAGCTTCAACCTCAGGGCATCCAGCTATTTTATTAGTTCTTTTTTCTGAATGATGGACTGCATCGAGAGAAATGATTTCCCTCTGCATAAATTGAATGATGGAAATCGGGGTGTTTCACATGAAATTAATTAGAATAGAAGTTGCATTGTGGATACATTTTTCACCTTAAATTACAAAACAAGTGTGAATAAGAATATTTTTAACATACAGTAATGCAATAGATATATCTCTACTCTGCATAACTTTCATTCAATGCACTTTCAGTCACAAACGTAACCATCTTTTTAGGTGACAGGTTTTTGCACCAGAATCAACTTCCAAGATCATTTGTACCATGATGTTTCACATACCATGTAATAAGGTAAATTTACAGAAGTACTGAGTTCAATATATTGTATATTTTAGTATCATTACCTACTATTTTGGACCATTCTAAGACACTTTTCATCTATGATGTTTCTCTCGGAGATGCCCCGTTTTACAAACATAATTTGGAAATTAGTCTGACCTAACCTAACCTAGACCACAGAAGACTACCGGGATCTTACCTGGGCAAACTACCGGGACCTAACCTGGGCAAACTACCGGGATATAACCGATGTAAACTATCATAAAGTGACCAGGGAAATGCTTTTGGTCTATTGAAGGGTAGGTTTCGATGCCTGAAACATCTGGAGGTTGACATAAACAATGTGACAATTATCGTTGCATGTTGCGTAATTCACAACATAGCTAGTATGTTCCCTGATCGACTCCCCTTGCCTGAAGTGTCTGAGGCTTCTGGTGAACCACCTGGTGTAGAGTGTCCCATGAAAATCCTCACCAGAGGGCAGCAGAAAAAAGAAATCACAATTGTAATAATTTGCATTAGGAGTCGTCATTCTAATGTACAGCTCCGGACAGATCAATGGTCCACACCCCATCCATCAGCGACTTGGTTTGGGCCTCGTCGGATCTGGTAACAGTTGCAGGTGGAGGGAGGGGGGATGTTAGTGGGAGAGGAGGAGAGAAATGTGGGCGGAGCTATATAGGAGGGTAACGAATGATCAGGTAGAGAGACGTGTGTCAGGAGGAATGAATGAAGCATACACTGTGAACGGTATCGAATCACCAATAGTATAAAGCAGGGTTCTTTAAACTTTTTCAGTCGTGACTCAGTTTTTACTATGACATCATTCTCGCCACCCATACAGAAAGATCTTTTACAAATGATCAGAATTATCAACCAAAGAAAATACAAGGCCAGAAACTGAAACGTAATATTTATGATTAAAAGGAATTCTAACCAGAATTATAAACACTGCCTCACCTACCCCTCCCTCTCTCTCTCTCTCTCATTCTCTCTCAAGAAGGCTAATATTTGTGAAATGATTTTGTTTTATTGATAATTAAATATATGAATATTCGATTATAAAAATACGTTAGGTGGATTCATGTATGAACTTCATATTTATTTTATTGTCACGAACATTATTATTCTATTGTATTCATATATTTATTTTTGTGAGCCTGCGACCCAGTTTGGAGGAATTCGGGACCCGTATTTTGAAGAATCCTCGTTTAAAGAAGTGCATACTGCATTAACGTAGGTGGATATAGGAGAGAAGAAATGTGATGATTTGAGGCGAGGGTGAGGGGGAAGAGGGTAAGACAAATGAAGGTGATTAGTTGAAAAGTAATAACAAACAAATATAATTAGAATATCTGTTACATTATGTCCTTTAAATAAAGGCACTGTCTTTTGTTCACCATCGTAGTGGGATAGACTACTGAATATATATTATCCTTTGAATATTAGACAGCTATCCCTGTATTTCTTTTATCCCTCGTGCTTGCCCCGTAGGGGAGTATTGCCTGTAATGATGTGGGCAATACTTTAAGGGTTTGGGCGCCCCTTCGGCCCCCGCCACTAGCTTATATTTCTTCAACTGTCCCTCCTTTCTTCCTATTTCATTCTTGCTTGCTGTCACACCTCTCTATCACCTTTTCCTGGTGCTAAATGACCTCGCTGTTGCGCCACCTAATATCAATCCAATTCCTCGTGCTTGTAGTCCACCCTATTTATCACCTTCTCCCAAGCCCAGCTGTTTTTTTTTCTTTTTCGGCAGAAGACGGTTTAATTTTCTAACTTTTTTAACAATCATATTTGTCAACAAATTCATTAAGCTATTTACCAGGATTTTTTTCTTCTAAATATGCATTTCCTTAAAAATAATCGATGTTAAACTTAAATAGGCGCCGCTATATGGTGCTTTCAATAAACTTGGTCTAATTTTATGCATAGGCTATTATGTTACAGTATCTCTCAAGTAACTGGCAACCTTACACATCATCCCTACTGTCTTATCCCTCTCTCGCTTGCCCTTCCCTTCTTTCTTACCGTTTATCTTTTCTTTCTCATATTTTTAACCTTCTCATTCGTTCTTAAAAAGTTTTAATGACATAGGCCTTTCTCCCTTATCACTTATAGTCCAATTATATGATTCGAAAAACTGCAGCTGAGATTATGTTGTTGATCACATTTTAGTTCTCAATATGTAGAGGTTAATTGATTGATTGATATTAGGCGCCGCAACAGCGAGGTCATATAGCGCCAGAAAACGGTGATAGAGAGGCGAGACAGCAAGAAGGAAGGAAGTAGAAAGAAAAGAGTGGTAGTTGAAAAACTAAAAGTAGCTTCACTCTGTTGGTGCTGTGAAGCTGCAGAAGACATTGTAAAAAGATATTAGTGTTTAAATTTCTTTGTTGTATTTTTATAGCAATAATACTCTGGATGGTGATATAAGGAAAAGATTACCTGTATATATTTGTAGTTAAACCAGGATTTAGCCTTGTAGAATAGGTACAAGTTTGAGGTTAATTAAGCAGGAGTAAATTTTACGAGTCTGTTACAACGATCATGCTACTGTAACCCAGGCTCATGCCATTACACACATCAGTGGGATTATATGGGCCATGGATGATACTGTTGTATAATTGGAAAAGGCAACTATGGATATATATCAGCTGGTAGTGGAGGTGAGGGGCTTCAATTGTCAATTTGTAAGTATAGGTAGGTCTGAAGCAGTGTGCTCTCTAATAATGGTGAAACAAAGAAATGACAACAAACCAAATTATTTATGTGCACTGTATTATGTCCACACAAAAATGGAGAAGAACATGCATTATAAACCAAAACAAAATTTTTAGTTCCTCTTCAGAAACACAAGCCCATACACCAAAGTCATATTTTAATTAAGTAGAACGTTTTAAAGGAAAGTAACACCATACCGGTACATACATTGCAAGCTTCGGACATCATCTTTACTGACTTCTAGTACCGGTATAGCATATTCCACCTCGATAGTGACTGGGTCATCGACAGGGTTATCATCAGTTGTGTCTGGAGGAGGTACACGCACTACCACTCACTCTTTAAATATGTAATTGGAAAACCATTTTTGTCCATGATAATATATCATCCAAATGAATGCACAAGCAATTTCTTATTATAATGGACAGAAAAAGTACATGTTAATTGCTGAGAATTACTTGTATAATGCTGTAAATACCTATCTATTCTTAAAATGATGGTCAACAATGATGTGCCAGTTCCAAGTGGTCCATCATCAGCACCATGTTAGAGTTATACTGGCATTAAAGTAATTAGAAAATTGCACTATTACTTTAGACATGAGAGAAGGAAGCCCAGTTACTTCAAACTTTTGTAGTCTCATTAAATAATGCTTTACAGCTACGGCACAGTACTTCTACAGCTGTAAATGATGTAAAAAATGATTATGCACAACCATTTCATTGAACAGATTGCAATATAGAGTTATATAATACCAGTACTATATACACAAAACTACTAGACACTATTTATACCTTCATGCCGTTGTACTAAACCAGGGTGTCTAAAATGCTGATAAGCAATAACAAATGCCCTTTTATTGGACTGCAAAGGGCAGAAAGGACACTTAAACCTGTAATTGAAAGTAACAACTGTAGACAGAATATATTCGTAAGGTCATTCAACAATATATAATAGAGGCAATAGAAACACTACTGTATTAAAATACTGTGGCTTAAAGGAAATAGAAAAAGATGACCAAAGTAAAATGTACACATCAAATAATTCCATGTTCTACTTGAAGTTTGAAGTTTGATGGGTAATATTAGTAAACAATCCATAAAATATTTCATATTGGTAAACAATCCATAAAATATTTAATATTGGTAAATAATCCATAAATCATTTAATACTTTTCTGTTCTAGAATCAGCCAGAGCTGACCCAAGCTAGCTGAACTGGACTTGACCAAACTACTGGGACCTAACCTGGGCAAATTACTAAATTCTAACCAAGGCAGACTACTGGGACTTAACTTTGACAGACAACAGTGTGTGGAGCCTTTTAAATTAAGTTATTAGAGGGTCAAGCATGGTCAAAATGCATTGGTGCCCTTTCATTTCATCATAAATAAAGGGAATAATGGAATTCAAATCAAGAGGTATAAAAATGCGGCACATTCTTCAATAATATTTCCAGGTTACTCTACCCACAATTTGGTGTCCAGTATTTCAATCAACAATTTTCATAACATGTCAGGCTGATATTAGCATGGAATAACTGTAGTCACAGGAAGAGGAACATCTCTTCTTCAGTCCAGCACCACCCTGTTGAGTTGGCTGTGACTGGCTGTGCAAAATAATAGACATTTTCCTCAAATGCTACTGATTAGGGTACTCATGCCACTTCAAAATCATATTTCCTTTATGTATTTTGAAGATCACGTCTCATGTTATGTTAAAATGCCATATATATTATCCGTCCCGCGACGCTGAATGTTGCCAGATACTTCCAGAAAAATAATACACCACGACGGAATCTAATTCAATCGCTTTGCTCGCGAAAAATTCACTACATCGCGCGCCAGCATGCACGCAACGGTATTAGACCTGGAGCTGACGGAAATTTAAATTACATCTTGAGTACAAAAGGTTTGAGTGTTGGAATCCATTCAGAGTCCATTACAGACCACTCATCGGTGATTTTTAAGTTGTCCAGTTGGTGAGTTTGGTAAGGGGAGCTCCTTGAACTGCCCCCCCAAAATCAGTTTAAATTACATTTTGGAGTACATCAACCAGACTGGTGCCAAAAGTTTTGGTTTTACAGTCTGATTAGGGATATGGCGTTCTTAAGTTGTGAATTTGGTGCTAAGTCCACTAAAGAACGACCTAAAGATGGCGCTATTGTGCAATTTAAATCACATGTTGAGTACATCAATCAAACTTAATGATAACGTTCTTCACACCTCACTGATTGAGAATTCGTAGTTCTTAAGCGACAAATTTGGTGCAAAACCCATTAAAGAATGGCCTAAAGTTGGTGCTACTACCAGCACATTTCAAGTACATGAATGAAACCTAGTGGAATTGTGCTTTACAACTCACTGATCAAGAATGGTTAATTCCTAAAAGACAAATTTGGTGCAAAACTATTTTAAGAATGGGATAAAGGGCCACATAAACAACTTTGTTTCCGTCAGTTTAATAACCATCAACTTTCTGATTGCTTAAAAAAGTATTTATGAAAATATGAAGTCACTGTATACTGGATATGTAAAAAATCCTAAATTACATTCATTTGCTTATGAGTGAATCAGAGAAAAAATTTCTATCGTTGTGTGCTTCTTGTTTGTTTGATAACTCTGGTTTTATTCATAATCACCTGATCTGTCCTCTTCATCATCATCGCCCGAACTGTCCTCTTCATCAGATGATGCAATCTCCATGTCATATTCTGCCTCTTTCTCTATTTCATGTAGTTCCTCTTCCTCTGGGATGAGAGTTTCTGGGAGTTGCTCTCCATCAACCCATACAGGTTTGTACTGGCCATCAACTAACTGCCAGCCATTTTCTTCTGTCGGATGCTGCTCTATGTGACTCTGATCTGCACTGGCCCACAAGTTGGCAACAAATGCTGCTCGCTTTATGTGGGTACTGACCTCATCTTCACATGGTGGGAGTCCACTAGCATCAATACCCCTCAAACTGGAAAACAGATTTTTTCCATATCTCTTAGGTCCATAAGCCTGCATGAACTTCTGATATCTACAGTTGTTAAGGCTGGCGTTTAGCTTAGTTCCATAAACATTGGCTGTAAAGTTCAAGAGGGTTGTTTTCGTGGTATCAGAAACTTGTGTATCTCGTGCCATAACTGTGAAAGCATTCTGGTAGTCTGGTCGTTTTTCAAGTATTTTGAATGGCCTAACTTTACCCTTTCATATGAAAGACAAGGTGTAGCCCGATCCAGTGAAGGAATGAGAGGCTGGTAATGCTTCACAAAGATCTGGTCCAAGCTCCTGAACAATTGCAGTCAAACAGCCGGTTGTTCTTTGCAGCAGTTCCAATATCCATCCAGAGTCGTGACTGAAACTTATTGCAATGGTACGATAATATCACTGCAACTTCTGTATCGGATGCCCTGACCACAATGTCGCTATTGGAACAGTCTTTAAATATTGCATGAAGGCAGATCTTTGTGTCAGCCTCTTCGTGGTCATTGCTTAAGCTTTCTACTGTGCTGCGTTGGATCACACCCTCTTCTACCTTGAATCGGTAGCAATACCCTGGAACATCTAGGATGACTTCCTTGTGCTTTATAATTTCTGCATAGGAGAGGTCCTGCCATTCACTGGCAAGAAACTGAGGAAGTTGTTTTTTGAATGACCTGGAGTTTAGGGCATCATTCATATCTCATGGCACTCGTCGCTGCTCTGACCCAGTGATGACAAATGTTCTGTTGTCAGCTCCCCTTCTGTCCCGTTCAGTGTCCTTTATTGATGGTTGTGGATAGTCATCAAAGACAATGTGAATGGATTTGGCTGAACTTCTAAGAATCTGGATAAGAATACTCCTGGCTAGTCTTCCGTAAGTTGGGGGCAAACTTGTTGGCAAGCTGTGAAGTAGAAACTGCCCATCTATGATATGAGCACTTACTTCCACTGGCCTGTCATGGTCTTTCACACTGTTTTCCAAAATTTCAAACAAAGCACTCTTGTTAGTCTTTGCCATCACTTCATCTGGGCTAGCCATGGTCAGAGGTACTGGGGTTAGTGGGTAACGGAGGACATGCCGCATGTCCATGTCAAGTTTCCTATTGGTAGCAAGAACAAGGAGACGACCCATCAGATCACGTGCCCCTTTGAGACTGCAACTACATTGTTCCTGGCTCGACGATTGGTTGCAGATTCATCAAATGTTTTCAGCTTTTCCTTCTTGATAGGTCTTTCGAAGTTCAGGGAGTCTTTTTCACACGATTCTATGAATTCTTTGTGCCTGGCTTTCCCTTTTGTTGGTACTCCAAGGAGACTTTGTTGAATTTCTTCACTGGCACCCTTTCCAGTGGTGATGTTGGATAGTGTCTCTGGAGCATGGTTTTTATCAAATGGATTGTTTGTGTTGCAAATGTGGTTGATGATCTTCTGTAGGTCTTAATTGTCTTGTTGAATTCGTCTTGGACGCAGTTCTAGTGTGACATATTTTGTGATAAGCCCGGTCATTTCTTGAAGTTGAGTGATAAAGGATGCTCTTGTAGCTTTTGTGATAATTCATCGCAGTCTTGCAGAGTAATCATTGGTGAATGAGGTGATTCCTCTCAGGCGAGATGCAGCATCAGCATTGATTGTCTGCACTAATGCCAATTCAATAGGAATTCTGCTGAAGTCATGTTCTGTTCTCCTCACAGTGAAGCAACCATTGTTGAGGATCTCTCTGAGCCCAGAATGAGTGCATCCATGTTCAGCAAATCCAGTTTTTCCTGTGCAAATTACAGAATAAGCAAGTAGCGGGAATTATTGCAGATGAAGTAGATTTGGCATTGTCATCTGCTCTTGTAGAAGAGCGGAGATGCGGCACACTCCTATCGCTAGTGTCAGATTTCCTATCCTCAGAAAAAATAGTTGTGGAACTCACAGCTGTGAATTTCTGATAGCAGGCCATGTGATAGCCATCTGTCTCAGTAGGATGTTGTGGCAAACTGACAACTACATCATAATACACTGACTTTGCAAACTTGAGGTTTTTCACGCCTGTTTTGGGCTGCAGCCTGCACAACACACCAGTTTTTTTTATCAATGGGCAAAATGTCACAACAATCTTTCTTCACAGTCCTTTTCCCAGAAACGTGAAGAATACATCTTCTGACTCCGGGGACATCACTGCTTCCAGTTGGCTCCATTTAAGTGTTTCTGATAGTGGCTGTCTGAAAAGAAAAGGGGTTTTATAAGCAAATATTCACCTTAAGGGACATTTGATCCAAAAATATCGTAATGAAATAGAGGGATGTGAAAAACACAATTCCACTAGGTGTTTTAAATGTGCCGGTGTATTATGCAAACCGCAGGACCATGCAGATTCCAGGACGAGAGAGAAAAAGCGATTATAGCGACACCTGTCGGTGCGCAAGTAAAACAGGAGTGTTCAATATTATTAAATATGCATTTTTAATACATTTCAGCTAATTAATTTAATTATTTAATTAATTTAATTATTATTGATTTTCAGGAAAAAAACGGCTCTTTTATCAAATTAATTACTATAAATGACTAATATAAATAAAAAATAAACATAAATTAATTTGGTAAGAAAAGCCGTTTTTAAAGAATAAAATATTAAAAACAATTAAATTAATTAATTAAAATTTATTTTTAATTACAAAACATAAGGCTATTTAACTTTAAAATGATTATTTTTTATTTATATTAGTCATTTATAGTAATTAATTTGATAAAAGAGCCGTTTTTTTCCTGAAAATCAATAATAATTAAATTAATTAAATAATTAAATTAATTGGCTGAAATGTATTAAAAATGCATATTTAATAATATTGAACACTCCTGTTTTACTTGCGCACCGACAGGTGTCGCTATAATCGCTTTTTCTCTCTCGTCCTGGAATCTGCATGGTCCTGCGGTTTGCATAATACACCGGTAGTAGCGCCAACTTTAGGCCATTCTTAAATATATTCCAACACTCAAACCTTTTGTATTCAAGATGTAATTTAAATTTCCGTCAGCTCCAGCATTATATAGGGCGTCGCGGGACGAAAGAGGTTCCACGAACATTTTGGAATGTTCTAAATGTTCGCGGAACGACTCTGAAATCAAAGCATTTGCTAGACGCTTCGATCGACGTTGGATTTTTGAAGAGCGACATCGCTCTAAGGCTCCCTTTTGTTCGCCCAAATTCGTTGGAGCGACTTTTGGAGCGCCTTTTCGCAGTACAAGAATCTTCGCGTGTCACCCAGCACAGTGTGTGTGAGCCAGCTGCTAGGTTCGAGCGTTATATAAGACGGCAGCGTGGGACCTGAGGTCAGTGAGCACGAGGCATCCACACAGCGTGGAATTCTCAGCATCGACAATTGGCGACAATCAGCGTCGAGGGACGGAAAACCGCATGTGGGAGTCGGTCCCTCGACGCTGAATGTTACCAAATAGTTCCAGAAAATCCGACCATCGGCCGATGGTGCGAGCGACAATGGGCGAAATTGGGGTTCGAACGACCTTTCGAACGCCAGTATGGCAGCCGTCGATCGCCTGAGAGGATGGTTCGAGCTCCATCGCTCTGCCAGCTAGCGAACGTCTATCGAATGTCACGAATGTCGTTCCCACGAATGGTGGGAACATGCTGCTGCAATGGAAAACATTGCTCGATAACATAGCACGACCTCGGCGACATTGCTCGAATATGTGTAAAGCGCGATTTTTGTCCCCTTAATTTAATATTACTATTTTACTTTACTCTGGGAGGAAAACAGAAACCCACTGCCATTAATAAAACAAAAAGCCACCAGTGTATGCTACTACTCTATCCTATAGCTGTATCAACCTGGTCTGGAAAAAAAACAGGAGACCGATGAGGAACAGGACTTGCCTTGCGAATACCAAAAATAAATCATACAAAGGATAAGTCCAGCTCCTCTCCAGTACTGGGTAAACGCTGCCACCACCAGACCAAAGTCGATCCGAGGAACCAAATGAACACACACTGGAGGGGTAGCATATCATTAGCTTATTTAGGCGCGTGAGTAAGCAACCCAGACTACAATTTTAATGGGGGTACGATCAGTGTTGTGAATTGAGAATTAATATCTATATAGGAACACAGTCTATTTGCTAATATCGGTGACGGAAATACTCAACTAATTATAAACCCGTTTATTTAAATATTATCACACCAGTACATTGATATTTATATAATAATACAATAATATTTTCCCCCTCCCTTGTCAATATTTCCTACTACCCGTTCTGTCAACGAGGACAGGAAGAATTCCGTGTCTCGCTAGTTGACAGAGATCTGAACACTCTTAAATCCATATACCAAAAACAATAACAACAATATTTAAAAAAAACTCACATTCTAAACATCAATATCCTAATACATCCTAACATCAATATCCTAATACTATTATTCGAATTGTGAATTGCCAGCAATTATTTAGTATTATTCACCACATGTGTGTCAAGTTGCTCAAGGGTTTGTTACTAAATGGCGGCTTCTCCCAGCTGTTATCACCAAAGCCAGAAGCAGAATGACACAAAAAAACATACATTAGTTACTATGTCCTTACGTGAACACACAATATTTTTCAGTTATTTAATTTCAATCACTGGACTAAGATTTCCGGATATTTTCAGTCTTGCTTTGATTCCGAGGAGAGCATTGGTTATTTTTGTACCCATACGGATACGCAGTTGTCACTTCACTATGTTTAACTGGCTAAAGATTCTTTCAACTTTAGCATTAGAATGGGGAATAATAATCACTGATAAAGCAAACTTAGCCAGTTCATTAAAAGGATTAGTATGCTAATCATCTCTGTAATTATTTACCTTATTCCAGAATAGTACTCTGTCCTTTACTTGAGTCCACCTGACGAGAGTTAGATCATTCTACTGATATTTTATTGTAGTAATCTCCGCCGGCGATAGTTACAGTAGTTCCATTAATGGTATTAATGACTCCTTGACAACACGGAGTGCATTGTCTACTGAAAGTAACGCCATTTTCTGGAAAACTTCAACATTGTTAGGTAGTTTCTGCCGTAACTCCTTCACTACATGAACGATAAACTTTATACATCTGTCTCTCACTGTGTGTTCTTGATCAGTAGGAAAACCTTTCTTTCGCATATTTTCCACTTCTCTCTCGAATTCATAACCTTGGTAAGGTTTGGGGTCCATATATTTTTTAATAACGCTCTCCAAAAGGTAAAACTTGAATGTTGGCAAGGTTATTTTTTCACTACAGACTTCATAAAAATCACTAAGTCATCAAGTAATTTGGTAGGATCTACATCATTTCCCTCAAAAGACTTGTTCACTCGTCTGATATCTTTTAATACTGGGACCCAAAACTTTATATAAGCAAGGTTTTGTGGATCATTATACATTATGTAAAGCATTTCAGCTGTGTAGCACTTTTCACTGTGTCGTGCAACATCAAAGTGTGTTTTCAGTTCCAATCACTGATCACAAATCCTCTCGACGGCTGTACTTATGGAGAGCCATCGAGTTTGACATGCTTTGATAATTTTTAAAGGATCATGGTTATCATTTGGAAGGTTGTATATAATCTTGTATGTTGAGTGCCTAGACGAAGATCTCGAAAACCAATTGTAGGTTTCAGTTATTACGAAATCCAAGTTCCTTGGCAAGGTCTCTGCTGTTGCAGCAGATACAGACAGCTGCAGCAAGTGACACACGCAACGGATTAAAATTAGATTCAGAACCTCTTTTTTCAGCTTCTCATTTACACCATTGTTCACTCCAACCATGACACTCGCATTATCTGTACCAATTCCTCTCAACTTTTTTAGGTCCAATGCAAATTCATTCAGTTCTTTTCAGTGCAGTGACAATGCCCACTGCATTCGATTATTCTAATTCAAAAAGGTTTAGATGTGAAGAAATAATCCTCTCCATTTCTTCATCATTGTATATTATGGCAATACCCAAATGCTTAATATCACTAACATCAGTTGATTCATCCAACAATAGACTATACTCATTATTTCCAATGCCTTTTCTTAATTCTGACATGAAGTGAGGATACAAGACATTTTTTATAATACCACTACACTTCGATCTCCGTACTTGAATGCGAGCTGCAACACTGCTTTCTGGCAAACATCGTTTGCATCATTCACTTAAATGATCACTACACCTTTTCACCCTCAAATTAAAATAACTGAAGTTCAAATTAAAACATTTGAAGTTTAATTTAAACTACCTGAAGTTTAATTTAAACTACCTGAAGTTTAATTTAAACTGCCTGAAGTTTAATTTAAACTGCCTGAAGTTTAATTTAAACTACCTGAAGTTTAATTTAAACTACCTGAAGTTTAATTTAAACTACCTGAAGTTTAATTTAAAACATCTGAAGTTTAATTTAAAACATCTGAAGTTTAATTTAAAAGAACTGAAGTTTTATTAATAATAAGTAAACTCTAAATTAAAATAAAACAAATAATTCAATTAATTGATCGTAGACTAATATCTGTATGTGTGATTTGTAATGTAAAGGAGATTTCCTGTGTACGATTACATAAACAATTAAATAAACATTCACCGATAATTAAACATGATAATAACTGGGATTTCTTTACTGTTCATCAGAAAAATAAAAACAATCACGTGTGATTTACAATAAAATAGATAAATAAAATAAATAGTATACAACATTACATTGCCTTTGTTTGCAGTATTAAACTGAAATATTTAATTGTCATCATACCTAAGATCTTGGATCTGCATTGCACTCGGAAAATGTTTTTGTACACGGTTGGAGGTTTTCAAACACAGCATTGGCGTGATAGCCGATATGGCATTATCAATGCAGCATTCAAGATATTGCAATCTGTATTCTGTGTGTGTCATACTCTCTGGGGAAGTGTTCATCATAGAAGTAGAATTAATTTGCAAGTAATTTCCTTGGTACAGAGCCTATGATACGCTGCTCATTTATTTTTATCTACTGTACAATGAATTCATGAACAAATGAGTTATATTTTGAATTACAATTCACTTACTTTTAATAAAACTTCTGTTCTTTTAAATTAAACTTCAAATGTCTTAAATTAAACTTCAGTTGTTGTAAATTAAACATCAGGTAGTTTAAATTAAACTTCAGATGTTTTAATTTGAACTTCAGTTATTTTAATTTGAGGGTGAAAAGGTGTAGTTGCCATAGATGTATGCTTAGCAACAAATAATACAATCTGACCCTCTGCAATCTGTTCCTGACAAGATTTTGTTACAGACTAACACTTTAATGTTTGTTGCCTAGCAGCTGACATAGCTTCTGCATTTTTTATGCGTTTCTTACTTTTGCCAAGATCTTTCAAGTCACTTAACTTTGGAATCAGTACAGACTGACAATACCTGCACTGAGGCACACTGGTTCCGGTACTTTCTTTTTCTCCACACACCAGTCCCGTAACGCCGGGTCCTGTAACCATTTCCCTCGGAACTTCTGCGTATATCAAGACCGCTTTGGCATGGTTAACTATGACTAATGATGAGTTATTTATCACGTTCCTTAACCCCTTAGGACTGACTTCTTTTTTTTTTTTTCATGTAAGCAAATTTTGTTCTTACAGAATGAAAGAGCTTGAATTTACACACCAGGAACTGAAAACGGGAGCCTCCTAGGTGTACGCGTTTGCGTATGACAGAGCGTCAAAGTCCGAAAATAAATAAATAGTATCCCCTGAAACGCATGAAAGAAAACCTCATACGCTCTGCGTACCTCTAAACATGTATATAAACACCTAAATAATGCGTTTAAGTGGTTTTCAATGATAATAAACGTATTTCAGTGTAATTTTGTCTGTCTAGACTCTCCTGGAGTATAGTAGACAGCAGAGAGATACGAGAAACATAAGAAAACACCATGTAGTGGTGAGATATTTCCTTGTTGGCATACGCAGCTGCCAAACACCACTACCACAGTCAATCCTTTTCTAAAGGACGTTAGCTTTCCATCGTTACCAACGCCAGCTCGCTAGCTACTCGCTACAGTTTTTTATAGGTACGTCGACATGTCGGTGATTCGGAGCGAACCATTAATTTTTTATCACCGATATGTCGGTCAATCGGTCCCAAGGGGTTAATTTGGTCAGCGTGCACGGTACTGCAAGCACTGCAGACGTCCACCTTTATGGACAGCGGTCTGTAAACTGGCCAGGATGAATGATTGAATGAACCTTATGAACGGACAGTGGACAGGTCCAGAACGGAATGGCGAGTAGTAACACTGTAACAGACTAACGAGGGTTGCCAGCATGCCAGGTGCACGCATATAATTTTCGAAAACTTTACTTTTTATCATTTTCAGTTTTCATCACAAGAAAAAGAGATTCAATTGGCGAAACTTTTGGAATATTTCTAAATATGTTGAATAATTTCGGAAATGGAATACCAAAATTGGCAAGTGGCAAATAACTCGGTGCCGCGTGCAGCACTGCGGCGTCCAGGGGATGGACGGACGGGAACAGAACGTGTGAGCCCGCTGTCACGGCCCTGTAACCGACATCCAGAACCAGCCCGACAACTAGGCACCAGCTGCTGACCTTAACTACCCAGTTTGAGCAGCAGTTGCGCATACCAACCAATCATTGACCTGCTGGTATCTCTAGACTGACCAATCCGCTGTCAGTACGGGGTACAAAGCTCCTACATTTGGCTCACCAACGCACTGGCAGTGTTGCCGTTTTGTGGATATTTGTATGCCAGCGTGGTTATATGGTGAAGTCTGGCAACCCTCTGTGGACAAACTCGTCCACGTCCACATCGCCGTGACAACAAACCAATGCACTCTGGTGAATTTTTCCTCCTTGTCCCGTCAGTTCTTGAAGAAACCCATTGAATCATCATCTTAGCTGCTGTAAGTGTTATTCATATTTGTATTATGCACTGTGTGCGTTGTACTGTAATCGTATATTAGCTAAATGTTTACTGAATACCAACCTCTCCTGCATATTATGATCGTATACCATACACAACATTCCATTTTCTTCCATTTTCTGTCAAAGAGAAATGCGAGGTGAAAATTTCTATTGATGTTAAACATTAAATTTTATAGAACGTGAACCTACCTCAATGTCCTGACAGACATGCGGTACATATACAGGATTGTAATATCACTGACTTTTATAATAAATTACAGGAAATGAAGGACAATGAGGGAGTACATCAATTTAATAAATTTGCTACTTTCGCATTGCAGGTGTTGGCACTACCTACATGCAACAATGCTGCAGAAAGACCGTTTTCTAAATTAAATTTAATTAAAACAGATACCAGGAACAGGCTCCAGATGCCAGCACTCCAAGCACTGACTGTTCTGTCAGTTAAGTCACAAGAGTGCTGTAATAAATTCCTTCCTTCAGAAGCTACGCTACATTCTCTTCTCACGTAATAGTTGTGCCGTTTCATTTATATTAATACTGTAGGTATGTAATGCTGGCTTATGTTTTCATGGTCTGTATTTATGAAGTCTATTAATTAAAATACTGTATTAATTTCTGTGGTATATAAACTGACCATTTATATTAACATTATTAATTTACATTGATTTTAATAATCCTTGTAATGTTTGCAAATAATTATATTATTTGTATTACAATAATGAACAAAATTAAAATTTTCGTTATACAAGAAAGCATTTCCCTTATTTATAGTTATGTTATATGTAGTGATATGTATGAGGTAGTGTGTGAAATTACAACGTGGGAAATATACGGATAAACCTGTTGTTATAATGATCTTCGTAGAGTCCCTGGACTCGGACGTGTCCTCCCCGAGCTCCGTCTTCCTTCTCATTTATCCTTTCCTCTTTTTTTTTAAATTAACGAACCCTTCATATCATCACATTTCATCAAGATAAGTATCGAGATTGTTTGTTCTAGCTGTCATTTTTCGTCATCTTTTCCTTCTTTTAATTACCGTTTTTAATGTCTTTTAAATTTACACAGACCCTCCCTCAACATAACACCGTCCCCCACCCCTCAATTTCCACTATTTTTAATAATACAGTTCTTTTTTTAGTGTATTTTATCATCTTTTTAACATTTGTATATCCTTTTTAGTTAAATTCATAGGTTTTATTATCAATTCTCTTTTTTTTATATAACTGACCCCTGACACAAGTTAGGGTTTTTTTTATGTTTTATTCCTTCCTGCAGCCGTGCAGACTGTCTCGGTACAGGGGTAAGTTTGTGTTGTATATTTATATTGGTGCTTTATAAACATGTACAGACACACCCCACACAAAACAACATACACATGTACACTAACAATATTCTACACATACTGCTCACTAGTTTTAATACTCTACAACACTGACAATAAAAACACTGGCTGCACACATACCAACACACCAGACTCACTAACACCAGACATCTACACCCACACCTCCATATACACACACCTGTTTGGGAACCTGGGCACCCCTAAGGGCCCTCAAGGGTTAAAGGTGGCTTGCCTCGGCAATCTCCGGGGTGCCCTGTTGCTCCTTATGTTGTGTGGTGACACAGGGGCTCTGATCAACCCTGGCCCCCGCTCCCCAAAGTACCCCTGTCAATTATGCCGACGGGCGGTGAAATGGGGCCAGCGGGCCATCCAGTGCGATCGCTGCTGTGAGGTTTCCCAGCATGCAGGCTGGTATCATGTCAGCTGTGTTGGGGGCTTCACGGCTGCGTTCGACGAATTGGAGGGTCGGAGCCTTTCGTGGATCTGCTGGGACTGTGGTGCGCCTAATTTTATCTCCTCCCTTTTTCACTCCCCAATACACTACACCAATAGATTCAGTTTATTAGACACCACCACTTCATCTTCACCACCACCCACAACTCACCATTAGATAGGATCACCCGACGTTTAGGTAGACGCAACAGAGACAATTCCTCCCCTAAACAAAACCGACAGCAAGACATGACTTCCCTTAACTCCGCATCATCCACTCCTCCACTCCCAAACCATTCTACACCCAACCAGACTCTCCATAGTGCACACTCATTCTCCATAACACCAATCACCATCCCCAATAGATCATCCACCCTCACACCCCATTCTACCACTAACACCACACTCGACTCCATCACCCATAAAAAACTGTCTTCCCTTCGTACCCTAATCATTAACTTCCGCAGCATCATAAACAAAAGAGCCGCCTTTCACCAAACCCTCCAGACCTATGACCCCGACATTATTATAGGGACAGAGACCTGGCTCACACCTGACATCCAGGACAGTGAAATCTTCCCGACGGACAGTCCCTATAATATGACCCTACACAGGAAGGACAGAATAGATGATAAACATGGCGGAGTCCTAATTGCGACAAAGCCAGGACTAGTTGCGACCCCAGCCACCAAACTGAACACGGACTCTGAAATTATATGGACTAAAATACAGATACAGGGCTGCAGGACACTCATTATAGGATCATTTTATCGTCTTCAAATTCAAACTTAGAATACCTGCAGACCCTTGACGATTGTTTATCTAAAATTGACCCCTCCAAAAATATATGGTTGGCTGGTGACTTTAACCTTCCCGACATAAACTGGACAGCACAGGCGACACTGGACAATTCCACCCATATAAGGCGACTTACTATTACAGAATGATATGAAACTCTTACATGAAAATTTCATTGACATCATTAACACCCACTCACTTACTCAAACAGTACTCGAACCAACACGCACACAAGTCAGTGTAGAAAGACATAATCCTAACATAAGACACGGGGTCACATCCAACATATTAGACTTATTTCTCACAAACAACATTTCCTTAATTACACGGACACGAGTACTACCTGGTCTTAGTGACCATGAGATGGTACTCATTGACGCAAACATCAAGCCAACAACACAAAAACAATTACCCAGGACAATTTACATGTATAATAGAGCTGACATGGGTGGCATTACCCAAGACTTAGTTGAATTTCGTGACTCGTTCCTTGACTCAGACCCAATGGCCAGCTCTGTGGAAACAAACTGGACCAGACTTCGTGACTTTATACGCGACACAATGGACAAACACATACCTACGAAAACCATCACACATAACCGGTCACTACCATGGTACAATAGACAATTAAAAAGACTACACAGAAACAAGGTAAAAGCATACAACAGAGCAAAACGATACAACGATACAGAACACTGGTTAGAATACAAAAATATACAGAAAACACTACAGAAAGAAACTAAATACACATCCACTTTCCTCGCAGACAACACACAAAACCACAAAAAATTCTTCACCTTTTTTAAAGCACGCAAACAAGACTCGAACGGTATTACAACATTACTACACAACAATTCCTTGGTTACACACCCACAAGACAAAGCCAACGCCCTTAACACACAATTCCAGTCCATTTTTACCCATGAACATGAACACTTACCAGACATGTCAACACCATCACACCCACCTATCCCTCCCATTCATATAAACACCCAAGGAATTGAGAAACTCTTATCTGAGGTAGACATACACAAAGTGACTGGACCAGACAATATACCCTGAAGGATATTGAGGACTAATGCTAGCGTTCTTGCCCCTGTCCTGCAGGTTATATTCTCACAGACTTTACAGACCGGTGAACTCCCCCAAGACTGGCTTTTGGCAAATGTGACCCCAATTTTTAAATCCGGAGACAGAACCTTTCCCATTAATTATAGACCTATTTTACTTACCTCAGTCCCCTGCAAAATTTAGGACACATTATTCATAGACACATAATGGACCACTTTGATAGACAAAATATACTGACTGACAATCAACACGGTTTTCGGCCTAAACGTTCGTGTGAGACGCAGTTACTGGTAACTACTCATGACATCTTGCAGTCCCTCAATGACACAAAAATTAGACAGGTTGACACCATAGTATTAGACTTTGCCAATGCCTTCGACAAAATCCCTCACCAAAGACTACTACACAAATTAGAATTATATGGCATACAGGGACAACTTCTTCACTGGATTAGAACGTTCTTGAATACCAGAAAGCAACGTGTAGTTCTTGACGATAGTCAGTCTCCATCTGTTCCTGTGACCTCTAGGGTACCCCAGGGAACTGTCCTGGGTCCCCTTCTCTTCCTTTCATACATTAATGACCTCCCACTCTCACTTTCCTCTACCACTAGACTCTTTGCAGACGATAGCTTAGTTTACAGACTGATTAATGATAGGAATGACTGCCTTCGACTACAGGACGACCTAACTGCACTTGAAGACTGGGAAGTCAAGTGGCAGATGACATTTAGACCAGACAAATGCCATCACATCCGTTTTACCCGTGCCCATAATGTCATTCCATATACATACCAACTACACAACACCAACCTCAACACAGTCACTTCCCACAAATACTTGGGCGTCCACATCTCAGCGGACATGAGGTGGAACACACACATAGGTAACATCAGGGCCAAAGCTAGTAGGGTCCTGGGGTTCTTGCGCAGGAACCTCAGCAGGTGTAACACAGACACCAAAATTATTGCATATAACACTTTCGTTCGGCCACATTTAGATTATTGCGACACGATCTGGGACCCACACACTTACAATAATATCAATAAATTAGAGTCCACACAAAACAAGACTGCAAGATGGGCCAGACGTGATTACAGACACACTACATCAGTCACTTTGCTTAAACAAGACACAAAACTAGACCCATTAGTAACACGAAGACAGATACACAGACAACAGATGATATACAAAATCACAAACAAGTTAGTTGACATAGACAAAGACACATATCTACACCCTACAAGTATACGATCCACTAGAGGCAGCCACAACCTAAAATACCATACATATCAGACAAGCACTGATATATTTAGGCACTCATTCTTTCCCCGCAGCATCCAAGAGTGGAATCATCTCCCATCTCACGTAGTTAATAGCCCCACTTTTGACACGTTTAGAAATAGGATCACCAATCATTACCTCCCCAATCCTAATCCCCAACCCACAGTCCCTGACCCAATCCAGCCTTATCCTAACCCTCTTCCTAATCCTACCCTGGATCCCTAAATCCCCCTTCACAACCCCCGCATATTATGCCGCCAATGAGCTGCCCTCTGCGGGACCCTAAACTTGAACATAGCGTAGATTATCACCTAATCTGTAGACCTTGTGCCGTTTTCTTTTACAACGACTAACATAAGAAAATGGAGGCAACTTCACGATGACGAAAACAGACACTACTTTGGCAACACTCGGCCCACAGTGTGTGTAGAAGAGAGTACTGTGGGTCGGATGGGGGAGAGAGAGAGAGTACTGTGGGTGGGATGGGGAGAGAGAGAGAGAGAGAGAGAGTACTGTGGGTGGGATGGGGAGAGAGAGAGAGAGAGTAGTGTGGGTGGGATGGGGAGAGAGAGAGAGAGAGAGTACTGTGGGTGTGATGGGGAGAGAGAGAGTACTGTGGGTGGGATGGGAGAGAGAGAGAGAGTACTGAGGGTGGGATGAGGGAGAGAGAGAGTACTGTGGGTGGGATGGGGGAGAGAGAGAGTACTGTGGGTGTGATGGGGGAGAGAGAGAGTACTGTTGGTGTGATGGGGGAGAGAGAGTACTGTTGGTGTGATGGGGGAGAGAGAGAGTACTGTGGGTGTGATGGGGGAGAGAGAGAGTACTGTGGGTGTGATGGGGGAGAGAGAGAGTACTGTGGGTGTGATGGGGGAGAGAGAGAGAGTACTGTGGGTGAGATGGGGAAGAGCGGGTTGTTTTATATACTAAACTAGTTGTTTGTATGTAGTGGAATAGCTCAGTCCCCCTCCCACCCTTCATAGAGAACGCCGATCTAAAGGCTACACAAAAAAGCTGGACTGGCATACAACCATCCATATATATATTGAACAGCCATGGTGACATAACACATCCCTGTCTCAGCCCTACGTTAATATTAAAACTCTCACTTAGATCACCCTCTACCCGCACACATGCTGTTGCCTCTGCATAAAAGGCCTCAGTGCCTTTCAGCAAAGACCCCCCAACACCATAAATTCTCAACACCTCTGACATAGCTTTCCTATCAACTCTATCGTATACCTTCTCCAAGTCCATGAAGGCAGCATACAACTTTCTACCCTTCCCAATATATTTCTCCACTATTGATTTTAATGCAAATATTTGGTCCACACATCCTCTACCCTTTCTGAACCCTCCCTGCTCCTCACTAACTTTATTCCCTGTTACTTCAACCAGTCTTTCAGTAAGAACCTTCCCATACACCTTCCCCGGTACACTAAGAAGGCTTATTCCCCTATAGCTACCACACCTTATACAAAGGTACAATCATGGCTCTCCTCCAATCCTCTGGCACCTTTTCCTACCTCCAAGCCAATGTGCATATAAGCAACATCCATTCCACCACTACCTCCCCCCCACACTTTAACATTTCAGCAGTTATCCCATCCACCCCCAGGTGCCTTTCTCATCTTCAACTTTCCTATTGCTTTCCTAACCTCTTCCCATCCTAATTCTCCCTGTACATCCTGTCGTCTACCACCTGCCTCCATCCCCATGCATGTCACCACCGCCTCCCCTCCCGTCCCTCCATTCATCAACCGATCAAAATGCCTCTTCCACACTTCTTTCACTTCCTCACTTCTACTTACAGTAACTACATCCTCTCTCTTCATTCTCACGCTTCCAAACTTTCCTTCTCCTCTATCTCTTTTCACTTCCTTCCAGAATAATTTCTTGTTCCCTTTAAACTTTTCACTCAGTTTCATACCAAACTCCTCACCCACTCTCCTCTTACTCTCACTCACCATCCTTTTCACGTGTCTCTTACATACATTATAGTCTCTCTTCCATCTCTCTTTCACTTTCTGTGACACATTCCTCTATAATGTTTTCCTATATGCGTTCCTTTTCTTCTCTACGGCATCTTTCACTTCTTCTGACCAGCAAGCACTCCCTTTCTTGCCCCTCTTCTCTGTCTTATATCCCACTACCTCTGCTGCTGTCCTCAATACTATTTTCTTACAAATTTCATACACAGCATTTACTCCCACTCCCTCCCCTATCCCCATCCTTCCATCCCCCAGCACCTCACCCACCCTCCTCTTATATTCCTCCCTATACTCTGCTACATCTAATTTCCCACTAGCCACCTCCCATCTTGTTTCTCACCCCTTCATCCCTCCTACTATATTCCCACTTAACCCTAACCTTCATCCTTACCAACACCGCAAAATGGTCGGAGCATTGGATCATTCCTCCCACCACTTTTGCATCGTACACATCCTTCCTCAACCTTTCATCCACTGCCACATAATCAATCAAACTCTTTAGCTCTCCTCTCTCATCCCTTCTCCTCCATGTATACCTGTGGATCACCTTGTGCTGAAAGAAGGTGTTTGCCAAGAACAACTCCCTCTCAGCACAGACATCCACCAGATACTCACCATTCTCATTTGTTCCTTACTCACAATATTCCCCACTTCCTCACCTCCCATCTTTCCATTCATGTCTCCCATCATCACCACTCTCCTTCCATTATCAATCCCTTTCAGACATGCATTCAACTCCTCCCAAAACACTCATCTTCTCTCTACCCATCTTACTCTTTTCTTCCACTGGTACATATGCAAACACACACGCATACTTCACCATGCCAATCTTTTCAGTCATCCATACTATCCTTGACCCATTCCACCCATGTCCATCCACTCCCTTCCACACCCACGGAGACACCAACAGCGCACACCCTTCCTTCCCTCTTCCTTTACTCTTTTCATTCATTCCCGTCCATACTACTCCTCTCTCCATTCCCTCCCACAGTCCACTCTCCCTTCCCTCCTTACACTCAACCACTCCACATCCTTTCACATGCGTCTCCGTCACTCCCATCACATCCACTCTTCCTTTCTTGAAACATTTTACAATCTCTCGCCTCTTAGTCCCATCTGTCATTCCATTCAGTTACCACTCTCATACTATCTCTCTTTCCCCCTCCCTCTACAGGGCAGCGCGGAGACTCCCCCCCTGCCAGTAGCCATAGCTGTCCACTCCCCCATTGGGGAGCCACTGATGGCTGGCAAGGCCAATGCAGTGCTCATTCCCGGAGGGACACGGGCCGTCGGCATTGTCAAAAGCTAAAAACACGGTCACAAATTGAAAAAATTATTACAAAAAATAGAAACACGCAATAAAAGAAATTAAAATCTTAAAACACTAAAATACAATAAAAACCTTAAAACCTATATGTGGGGTCAGCTAGGACTCACCCTCACACCGCCTTCCCCTTTGGCACCACCTTCTGAATGGATAAAATGAAGATAAAATAAGGAGGTGTACCCCCGAGGTGACCGCTTGGAGGCGGGGTAAGACTTACCTACCCTTCCTAGGGAGGGATAGGTCACCGAGATTGTTGCTCTTTCCAATACCGACAGATGTTGCTCTGTGCAGCAGCACATATCACAACCTCATTGGTTACGATACTGCGACTGCGCAATTGTAAAATATTGTAATTATAAATGGAATAATGGGTTAACTTTTGTTAAATGGCTAATTAATTTTTAATTTGGTGATCGTAATAATATACATAGTAAATTAATTCGTCATTTGTTTTCATTATTCTTTTCTGGGCAAACATCCATTGAGGGATTGGAGTGAGGTTCCCTTTCTTCATTTCATTAGTTGTAATTCCATTGACTACAGTAACATACCTACCAGAGTTATAACTCAAGCTTGTTCACAACCTCGGATCTTCCCTTAAACATAAACAAGCCATACCTGGGGTTGTAACAAGATGTGGGGGCCTGTCCGGGAGGTTTCACTCTAATAATTGCATTTCTATTTTGATCTGTAACTTAAGTTGTTTATTGCTTAAGTATTCACTTTATTCTTGGCTTAATTTGGTTTATTTGTGCAGTATTCATGTTTAAAATTAATTATAGTCATCCAATTCCCCTCAGTGGATGAAACATTCAATAGTTTGAGCAGAGATGGTATTGTAGCAATCTTTCCCACATCAGCTATAAAGCGTCACTCGCACTTGGCGATAATATTCCTGTTTTGTTCAAATGAACCGTGCCTTATTGTCAGACTCCTAGAGCTCACACCTTAATCTTACCCATCATTGCTGTGCAGTGTCTAAGACCGTAGTATTTTACATCTTTTCATTCATTGCACCGGGAGACATAATGGCTCGATCTCTTTTAATCGTTGTCCTGGTTACCATAAGCAAAACGTGGGGCGCTTATGGAGAGATCCGCTTAGTTGTCATATCAATAAGTCCTCTCTGTCATATCCGTGACCGTAGGCCTACCTACTTACCCTACTCTGTTTTGAACTAATCATCTTTTATCACATGTGATCACATTTTACTCAAAACATTTCATTATCGTGATTCATTCACCTTGTCTACGTGATATTTTATTGTTGCAAACTTCAACATGTCATTTAATGTTAAGAGATTTGAACATGACCCTGTCAGTGGACTTGACCAATTTAAATATGCAAATAAGGACGAAATTACTTATCTTCTGTGTGTGTGTGCTTTTTTTTTTTTTTTTTTTTTTTTTTTAATGTTCCGACACTGGACATAGGCTTCATCAAGCCCATTACAGTGGCCCAGGTCAACTGCTACTCTCACACACACACGTCACGACTACCATATAAGAGTTCCTCTACCCATGATCAACGTGCAAAACTCGTCCTAAATCATTTGTTTAACTCTGGCATATTACAAGAAACTGATCTGGACTGGGAAGATTCAACCGAGGAAGGAGCTAGTGCTCGACAAACAGAGACAGACCATATGGTTATTTCCGAGATACTACAACTTCAGCTTGAACTGGAAGATAAGAGAAATGCAGAAAAAGAAAAAGAACGAGAAAGAAAAGAAAAAAGAACGAGAAGAGAGAGAAAAAGACTGACAACATTAACTCCAACTAGCTCATCCTCAGCTTCAAAATGTTACAGCTGGAGATAGGACTCTTCATGAGTTTGATCTCGCCAGAAACCTTAAACTCGTTCCTGCTTTTAGAGTCTGATCCAGATGGATATTTTGAATTGTTTGAAAATACAGCTGTACATTTAAACTAGCCAGAAGTGGCTACTGCAACCTAAGTTGACTGGAAAGGCTGTACAGACTTATCTGGCACTCCCAAAAGACGCAGACTACGAGTTCATAAAGCAAGGCATTCTTGATGCATATTCTATCACGGTGGAAGGATATAGGCAAGCATTCCGTGATTATGTCAAAACTTCAGTGACTACCTATTTTGAATTAATTACAGAAAAATTCAAACGGTTCGATCAGTGGTTGAAAAAGGCTGAGACAGCCACCTTCGAGGAACTCAGAAATCTTGTTGTTTTGGAGGAATTCAATAGGCGTGTGCCTCATCACGTCATGGTGTACATTGCAGACAAGGAGGAAACTAATCCTATAAAGGCCGCCAAATTGGTAGATAAATAATCCCTCCTGAACAAAGCTGTAGAGAATCCCCGTGGACAGCGAAAAGTGTTAAACCCCTCTTCAGACACCACAGTGACCTCTTCTACGTTTCGCCCCGTAGGATCTACGGTAAATACACCCACTCCCTTGTATTGCTATTATTGTAAGAAAGAAGGACACAGTAAAATTTTGTAAGGATCCCAAGTGTCGTCAATCCAAGTTTTACGTACCTTTCACCAATTCACCAACTCTAAATTAACTTTCGAACCCCCAAAGAAACCTGTTGCTCCTATAGTCAACGTAAATTCTGGAGATGACCCCTTTGCAGCATTTAAAACTTGTGGTACCATTGCTCTAACTAGTGACTCCCCTAAAGTACCAATTAAGATCCTCAGAGATACAAGTGCTTCTCAAAGTTTGATGGTCCGAAAATGCTTGCCAGATGTAAAAGGGAATGTCACTGGTGATAAGGTTTTACTACGGCCACTCTCCTCTGTCCTATATACAGTTGAACTGGCTAAGGTACATCTTGAGAGTGACTTGGTAGTGGGAGATGTGAAGGTGGGATTGGTTGATACCTTACCATTAAGTGATGTAAACTTTATTCTAGGTAATGACTTAGCAGGTGGATTAGTGGTACCCAATGTCTTGGTCCGAAGCACTCCAATGAACATCTCTCCGACTACTGCCCTCGACAAGGAACAACCTGATTTATTTCCAGTATGTGTGGTAACTCGTTCTCAGGCACGAGCTGAAGACTACTGTGATGAGGCAAGTAATAATTCTCTTGTCGTAGTCAAGCTGTGAATACATTGAAGGACGTTGTGAAAACTCCTGGATTTTATTATGAGGACAGCGTATTTATGTGCCTTTATAGATCACCTCGCTTGTCTTCAGCTGATGTCTGGGCAAATATCACACTGGTAGTTGTTCCTTGCACCTTAAGGCAATCTTTGTTAGAATTAAGTCATGATGGTATAAACGGCCACTTTGGTGTGTATAAAACCTATCATAAGCTTTTAGGTAATTTCTACTGGCCCAACATGAAAAATTATATAAAAATGTTTGTACAGTCTTGTCATATATGTCAAATGGTAGGAAAGGCAAACCATCCCATCCCACCAGTCCCTCTCCAGCCTATACCTGAAACATCTGAACCAATCGAACGTATCATCATATATTGTGTGGGACCCTTACCACGCACCAAGAATGGAAATCAGTATATTCTAACCCTTATGTGTCCCACCACTCTTTACCCTGAGGCTTTCCCTTTGAAGAACATCTGTGCAATGACCATAGTCACCCATCTTAATCATATGTTCACTCGGGTTGGCATCCCTAAAGTTATTCAATCGGACAGAGGTTCCAATTTTACTAGTATATTATTCACGAGGGTACTTGACGAACTTGGTATCCAGCAACAGTTGTCCAGTGCATATCATCCAGAATCCCAAGGTGTATTAGAGCATTGGCATCAAACAATAAAGACCATGATAATAAAATGTTGTCTCGAACATGAACGAGATTGGGATGATTCTCTGCAGTACTTGTTGTTTGCTCTTCGAGAAGCTAAACAGGAAAGTTTTGGTTTTTCTCCCTTTCAACTATTGTATGGTCGACAAGTACGAGGTCCCTTAAGAGTTGTGAAGGACAAATGATTAAACAAAAATTCCACCACTAGGGAAACTGTCTCAAACTACCTAGCTAACTTACGAGCTGTACTCTCTGAAATATGTACAGTCGGCAAAAAAAGTTTCGTTACCATCCTTTTAACAGTGTGATGTAATGTTGGTAGGCCTGACTGGTGAGTCAGATGTGGCGCGAGCATGGAGGTAGTATAGGTGGAGTCGCCATGGCTCACTAATCCAGAGGAGTAAATTGAAGCCGCCGAACTGTCATTTTCGGCGCCTTTAATATGGCGGACACCAAGATATGTTTCAGTTAAAGTGGACTTCTGACCTGACATACAAAGGTATGTGCCATCTTGAAGGCACCAGAAATGACAGATTGGTGGCTTCACAAATCAGGTCCTACTGGCGCCTCCACCTATACTACCTCCATGGGTGCGAGTGTCATATATACCTCTGTCACCCTCCCGGACCCCTCAGTGTCTAATGGTCAGGCAAGTAGGAATGACGTACTTTTACCCAGTGCTACTTTTTCTGGGTATTTCAAGGTTATTCTTGTTCTAAAATACTCAAACGTATTTCTTTATGTTTAATGATGAATAGTTAAATAGTAATAGTTCTTGAACACTCAAAATTTAATTTAATATCAGTTAAACTTTTGATATAAAAAGAAAGGGAATGCCTTGTGCTAAGTTGTCATTGCCACGGCCCGCGAGGCACAGCTGCTCAGACGGCGGAGTACCAACCCTGACGCGCTTATCGATGTTAAAATTAACGTAGGGGTGGTAACGAAACTTTTTTTGCCGACTGTACTTATGCCCAATAAAACTTGGAGACAGCTCAGGTAAAGATGAAAAGAAACTTTGATAAAAAATCCAAAGAACGAACTTTTAAAGTAGGTGACAAGGTTCTAGCTTTCATTCCTACCCAATCAAACCCTTTGTCAGGTAAATTTTCTGGCCCATACAAGGTTGAACGAGTTCTCCAACATAACAACTATGTAATCAACACTCCTGATGGAAGAAAATCCCAACAATTAATTCATGTAAATCGCCTAAAGAAATATAACGTACGATCTGATGAGGAGCAAAATTCTAATGTCATATTATGCATCAATAGTAATACTCGTCATGATGGTAATGAAGATCTCATAACAAGTTGGTCATCCCTCAAAAATTTGGAGATAATCTCTAACATTCCTACTCATTTCGACTCACTCAACCTAGAACAACAACAAGAACTAAAGTTTTTCTTCACGGAATATTCCAAACTTTTCAAAGACTTCCCCAAGTGGTGTCCCTACATCGACCACGATATTAAGCTCATCCCTGGTGCTCATCCCATCAGAAAGCCTGCCTAACGGATTGGTCCCAAGCAAATGGAGCTGATGCGCCAGGAAGTGGACTGCCTCCTTCAAAACCACCTGGCCATCCCCAGCTGTTCCCCATGGGCATCACCTTCAATCCTGGTACCAATGAAAGGAGGACGTGTAAGATTTTGTACGGACTATAGGCAAGTTAATCTTCTTACTGTACCTGATGCTTATCCTCATCTACCCCACGTAGATGATCTGACTGACAACGTGGGACAAGCGAAATACGTATCAAAATTAAACTTGCTATAAGGCTATTATCAAGTGCCTCTCACTCCGAATGCCCAACAGATTTCTGCTTTCGTTACTACTTTTGGGTTATTCGAATATACAGTAATGCCGTTTGGGTTGCGTAATGCACCTAGTATCTTCCAACGAATGGTGAACGGGATCATCGGAAACCTCCCTGGAGTTAGTACCTACCTAGACGATATTCTGATAGTGGCAGACGACCTAGACCAACATCATGATAGATTATATAGTGTTTTAAAGTCTTTAACTGACTGGGACTTAACAGTTAACTTGATCAAATCAACCTTTTATTCAGCCTCTGTGACCTATTTAGGACACAATGTGGGTAATGGAGAAGTTAAACCTAAGGCAGCTAATGTAAAAGCTATCCTATCTTTTCCCATCCCAGCTACTAGGAAAGAAGTTCAAAGATTCTTAGGTATGGTTGGTTTCTACAGCAGGTTTTGTCCCAACTTTGCTTCCATTTCTACTTCCTGGTAACTGTCTGAGAGCCTTTAATTCCCTTAGAGACTTTTTAACCCATGAATCTGTATTGAAATCTCCTAATTTCTCCTTGCCCTTCATATTGCATGTGGATGCATGTGTGACTGGAACCGGAGCAGTACTGCTGCAACCTCAACCCGATGGAATTCTTCACCCTGTCTGCTACCACTCGTCTCAACTGAAGCCACATCAATGCTCCTATAGTACTGTCGAGAAGGAATTGTTGGGGATCATCAATGCACTCCAGAAGTTTCAGTGTTACCTGTATGGAGTGGAACCCTTGCTCGTCTACACTGACCACAACCCCTTAATATTCCTCCATAGGGTACGACACACCAACCAACGCATTCTACGATGGTCCCTCTTCCTTCAACAATATCCAATCGAAATCCGGCACATCAAGGGTACCGACAACATCCTGGCTGACACCTTGTCTCGAGTTCGCCCATCTACAACCTCTCCATAAGTCTTCTACCCAGAAGCCTTATTCTTTTGGGGGGGAGGTGTCACGGCCCTGTATATACACTGTGGTCGGTACCACGCCTTGAGGTGGGACCCATCGGAAATACAGCCCTACACCACTGCCCTCTGTTTTACAAGGACTGACTGAGCGCTGGTTGGCTGGTTTGGGTAGGAGTCATCATCCCAGGTTGGATGTCAATATATACGGCATTTACACATTAATAAAGAATTGAAAAGGGTTGAAAGACAAACGTCAGTCTTATCCTATAAATTTTCAATGAATTTGTTATAGAATCTCTAATGACCATTGGAAAGTTTGCCATATATATATTGAAAAGGTTTCGAACTATATTAAAGTAATATTGCACTGTTGGACTGTAATGAATGTTAATCATCCAGAGAAAGGTATTCGTCATAGAAACACATATGCCACTTCACTAACAATAAATTATGACA
The DNA here is from genome assembly GCA_033782935.1 of Petrolisthes cinctipes. Lineage (NCBI taxonomy): Eukaryota > Metazoa > Arthropoda > Malacostraca > Decapoda > Porcellanidae > Petrolisthes > Petrolisthes cinctipes. The sequence continues at coordinate 456,055 of JAWQEG010000410.1, forward strand.
AATACATTTTCTTTACATAATTTTCTTGTATGGCTAAATCTCTGAGACAGTATTCCTGAAAAAAGGAGGAAAACTGATCAGAGAAACATTCACTGCATTGAAAAACAATACCAGTGGAATGATCGAGGTAACAAAATACTTATTAGAAAAACTAAGCATGAAGTAGTTCTGCCTGGAAAATTTCAGACGGATCAACTGAAAAGTAGATTTGGTAAATACCGTCGACTTGCCGGGTGCATTTAAAATATTTCATTAAGGCAGGTTTATGAGTGTGAAATAAAACTGAGGTTCATATATGTTCTTAGACTGTCTTTCTATAATGATATAAAACTAAAAAACTTAAGAGGAAATAATCTGGCAGTTTGTACAAGGCCAGGACTAGGCAAATTTAGATTCTTTTGCTATTGATATAGACGAAGATGATATAGACAACTGCATGAATCTCCTTCCGGTTATGACATTCCTGCTGGCTGGTTACTGTGTGTATGGGATGGTGATAAGCTGAAATGTAATGAATGTAAAGAGACCTACTTAGTTGTCATGAAGCCTAGGAAAATCTACCTGATATCAATACATATGTACAGTCGGCGGCAAAAGTCCTGTCGCCTCACTTGCTTCACCGAGGCACGCGATATTCATACACTCGAAATTATTAAGTGTAGTAAACGTGTGTATTTCTCTAGTCCATGAACACTGCTTGTCTCGGTGAAGCAGGTGAGGCGACAGGACATCTGCCGCCGACTGTACAGGGTATCAGTAGAGGAGGACTGATCCAACCAAGTGAATCTGTTAATGTAGTAATGTTCTCCTACATAACCATTAACAAACTCACACAGTGTCCTGCATTTATCAGATCCATGAATCAAACGAATTTGGCAACGGAAATTTCGCTGAATACCCTGGCTGATAATGATGCCTTCTTGCCACTGAACAACTTTGATGCGGGACATGATGTGGAGAAAATACAGAAATTTTTGATATTTGACTCATCAAATGACTTGATGAGCAACTATTGTGTAACCATTAACGAAAACATTATAAATGACAGGAAAAAAAAAAAAAAAAAGTTGGCAACATTGACATAATAAAGTATATCTCTTCCTTCTTTCTCTCTCCACCATCTCTCTCTCTCTCTCTCTCTCTCTCTCTCTCTCTCTCTCTCTCTCTCTCTCTCTCTCTCTCTCTCCACCATCCCTGCCTTCCTTTCTTCCTTCTGTGGATCACCTTGTGCTCAAAGAAAGTATTTGATATGAATTCCAGAAATTCATCGTTCTCACTTCCAACCTTTTCATTCATATCCCCCAACACTATTATATATATCTCCTTTCAAGTCTTCCCAAACTGTCGTTCAGCTATTCCCAAAACTTTCTCATTTCCATTCTTCCCATTTTGGTTTGCACCCTTGTACCATTCCATCCATGGCCGTCCACTCCCTTCTGGACACCAGCATTTTTCATCCGTACCAGCCCATAATTATCACTCCTCCATCCCTTCCCACATCATACTATCCCATCCAGACCCACACTACTCCACCCCACCTCTTAAAATGGCTTTCTGCTACAACACACACATTCACACAACATCTAAAACATTCGACAAATTCTCTTCACCTCATCCACCACCAACGTTTATAGCTTCTACTGTCATGCATATACCACTCACCACCTCTTTCCTCAATCCCTCTGGCCAATTCTGTCCCTCAATCCCCCCGTTCCTTACCTCCCTCCTCACTATATGGTCATACATATACGGAAAGTCTGATATACCTGATAAGAAAATTATTTAGTATACTGTACAACTCTGTTCATACATACGGTAAATCTGTTATTCCTGCTAAATTAATGTAAGGCATTACAGTATAATAATAATAATAATAATAATAATAATGATAATAATAATATGAATAATAATATTAATAATAATAATAATAATATGAATAATAATATGAATAATAATAATAACAACAATAATAATAATATGTTCAGTAGCTGACAAAAGTATCCTGCATTTCCCGGTGAAACATTTAGTTTTTGCCTTTTGACTCAGGCTGAGACGAGCTCGTATACAAAACGGAAATTTTGACTACAAAGAAACTGTCATATTTATTATGACAACAACTGACATCAATGCCTTCTCTGTCTCCTCTTACTTTATCTTCAGTTACGTACCAAAGGTGTAAGTTGCATATACTTATACAACGACCTCATTTGTTCTCGTGTGAAGGTTTGTAAGTTACCATATGTAAAATATTATACCAGTTGTTACTATAGAAAAACTGATGTAACGAAAATATTTTGCATATGTAAAAACAAATTAAATTATGCAAATGATATTGTGAAATATGTACGGTAATTACTTTCATACGACGGTTTTCGGACAAATTATGTCAACGCAGTTGTGTAGTGTTCCTTTAACATATGTGGTGCTGTCCTACAGTAAGCTGTATAAAATGGGAGTAGACTTCAAAGTTAAAACTTTAATATTACGTTGGTACTTCAAAATAGAAAGAAGGAGTAAACACTTTATAAGTAATAACTAGGCAGCACCATTTATATTTCAACATTAAGGAGGTAGTACAGTGTTGGTAATTATGGAGCAAATTATTCCTCCAAACTATTTCAAGCAACAGGTCACCATTATTTTTGTCAATCTGGTCGTGTTTCCTGACATACTTTTAAGGAATCAATACACTTTAATGAACCAAAAGTATACTATTCCCTTAAGCTACATATCAATAAACTAAATGGGAGTAAGAGCAACGAACATTTGTCGTACTTGTCAACACATTCCTAAGATAATAAGTATTCGTATAATGTCATAAGCAAAATACAGACAGAGTTTTCTGTAAATCTACTTTCAAATGATGAGACTATTTATTAATATCCATTATTTTCTTCATAGAGCGTAACAATTGTGATTCTATTAGAGTTACGGCCCTGTGTTACAATGATATAATAATAACAAGATGCATAATATCTATGCTTATGTTATGGCCCTGTGTTACAATGATATAATAATAACAAGATGCATAATATCTATACTTATGTTACGGCCCTGTGTTACAATGATATAATAATAACAAGATCCATAATATCTATACTTATGTTACGGCCCTGTGTTACAATGATATAATAATAACAAGATGTATAATATCTATACTTATGTTCAACACGCAGGGCAACTCCTCTGATGGAAGATAGTGAAAAGGTTAATGAGGGAGTATTACAGTGTTGGTAAATATGGAGCAAATTATTCCCTCAAACTATTCCAAGCAAAAACAAACCACCATTACTTTCGTTACCATGAATCTGATTCCTGGCATACTTCGGAGGAATCAAAGTGCTCCAATGAACCACAAGTGTCCTATATATACTATCCCATAAAATACTAATCCCTTAATATAATATACACAACATGGTATGAATCCTTACCTTAACGACAAGAAGAGTTTTGCTGGACAAGCCACTGTAACCTTATGTTCTCTTGGTGACATTAACACTGGTTTGTCGTTCACGGACACAACACCACCACAACCACCAACAATCCCTTGGTGACATTAACACTGGTTTGTCGTTCACGGACACAACACCACCACAACCACCAACACTCCCTTGGTGACATTAACACTGGTTTGTGGTTCACGGACACAACACCACCACAACCACCAACACTCCCTTGTTGACATTAACACTGGTTTGTCGTTCACGGACACAACACAACCACAACAACCAACACTCCCTTGGTGACATTAACACTGGTTTGTCGTTCACGGACACAACACCAACACTCCCTTGGTGACATTAACACTGGTTTGTCGTTCACGGACACAATACCACCACAACCACCAACAATCCCTTGGTGACATTAACACTGGTTTGTCGTTCACGGACACAACACCACCACAACAACCAACACTTCCTTGGTGACATTAACACTGGTTTGTCGTTCACGGACACAATACCACCACAACCACCAACACTTCCTTGGTGACATTAACACTGGTTTGTCGTTCACGGACACAATACCACCACAACCACCAACAATCCCTTGGTGACATTAACACTGGTTTGTCGTTCATGGACACTACACCACCACAACCACCAACACTCCCCTGGTGACATTAACACTGGTTTGTCGTTCACGGACACAACACCACCACAACAACCAACACTTCCTTGGTGACATTAACACTGGTTTGTCGTTCACGGACACAATACCACCACAACCACCAACAATCCCTTGGTGACATTAACACTGGTTTGTCGTTCACGGACACAATACCACCACAACCACCAACACTCCCTTGGTGACATTAACACTGGTTTGTCGTTCACGGACACAATACCACCACAACCACCAACAATCCCTTGGTGACATTAACACTGGTTTGTCGTTCACGGACACAACACCAACACTCCCTTGGTGACATTAACACTGGTTTGTCGTTCACGGACACAACACCACCACAACCACCAACACTCCCTTGGTGACATTAACACTGGTTAGTCGTTCATGGACACAACACAACCACCAACACTCCCTTGGTGACATTAACACTGGTTTGTCGTTCACGGGCACAACACCACCACAACCACCAACACTCCCTTGGTGACATTAACACTCGTTTGTCGTTCACGGACACACCACCACAACTACCAACACTCCCTTGGTGACATTAAAACTGGTTTGATGTTCACGGACACAACACCACCACAACCACCAACACTCCCTTGGTGACATTAACACTGGTTTGTCGTTCACGGACACAACACCACCACAACCACCAACACTCATCTTGAGGCTGCACTAGGCTACTTGATAGACAATGCTGTACTACTGTATTGTCTCTGGTATTGTAACACACAGCGCCATCCATTGTACACGTCTGTAACAAAAAGATAAATATTAAACCCTTCTGAATGGATGACAAACATTACAATATCTACATGATCCTAGATTGATATATTAATAAAATATATAATGACCGTAATGTATTTTAGTGATTTAAGTTTATAATATTTCAATGAGATTCTTACACTCAGGAAAAAATAAAACTGTAAAGTTAAAAAAAAATAACTCGCCAAATTCTTTCTATGAAACTCGTCAGCTGCACTTTAGTAGAAATAGTGAGAATAACAATTGCATTACTATTATATATATAGAGTATAAAACATTAATCAGATGTGTTTTTCTAAATATGGAAGGTCATAAGCAGTCACCTCTTCCATAATGCCGTAGTGATGTGGACAATACTTTAAGGGTTTTGGCGCCCCTTCGGCTCCAGCCACTTACTTTCAGTTCTTCAACGGTCCATCTTATCTTTCTATTTCCTTCTTGCTTGCTGTCTCACCTCTCTATCACCTTCTCCTGGCGCTATATAACCTCGCTGATGCTGGGCCTAATATCAATCAATCAATGTGTTCCATAATATCGATAACATTAATCAACCTCTCAACACAATGTAAACACCAAACCTAAAACAACCTTCATCTCTACTTGTAACTAAAGTACCAACCAGGCCTGTATACCATCACCGGAATTGGTCACTGTGTAATACATGTAGCCTAAATGAGTTTCTGTTCCAATAACATTATACCCAAAACCATAAGGACCCCAAAGTATAAAACACAAGTTAAATAATCTACAAGTACACCGGAGCAGCAATCTCTAATTAAAACTCAAAGTACTTACATTATACGTAGAAGAATATAAGGAGAATGTGAGTAACCACACCTTGACACTGCCAAGTGTGGAGCTTCAATGTATGAGGTAAGACCAACATGACCAAGGATTCTAGTACTGAAGAACCACACACCACTCAATGTTATTTTCCTGTTGCCAATCTGGCTGGCTGGGACGGTGGCGCCTCTAACGGCCGGTAGGAATCAACACTACAGCTGCTGTCTGCTTCCCTTAATCCTGATTATTATTAAGTCGGATTTTCTTTACTAGCAACACACAGGACCTTTGATACTAATTATTTGACAATAAAATGAATAATTCTATTGAGTTTTTTTTTTTTTTTAATACGTGAACCTCGGCACTGTATGGTGTCAGTAGCCCGTGACTCTTGTGAGGCCCCGAGATTATCGAGTGTTACACTAGATGAGACAGTGGAGCTTCATGGTGTTGGTAGCTTCTCTTGTGTCCCACTAGATGACCACACCTTATTTATACACGTCACTATCAGGTCACTCACATCGTCATTCACAGCATCTAGAAATATGGTTCTATGTTATGAGTTGACGACGATGTAAGGGATATTTTGTTGACGTGTCGGCGTAGCCAGGATACTTGACGGACAGCAACAACCATCAGATCACCTCAGAAAAAAACAAAACAAACAAACCGCTTCTCGTGGACTCCAACCTGGGTCCATAACATTGGCAGTCCGTCGCCGTATCCACTCTGCCACCCCCTCCAAAAAATACAAATTACATAATAAATTACGATAATATCTACGACAAAGCCCTAATATATTGTTAAATATCCATGCCTACCATTTATGTATATACACTACCGCCCAAAAGTTCCTTACCTCGGCCAACCAGTTTCCAACTTTTAGATTAATTTGTATCATCTTTTTCTGGTTGACACCGAGACAATCATGAACATCTGAAGCAGCCTTTTTTAATATAATATAACACTCTTTTATATTCAGTCAGTCAATACAATTCTGACTCTACCCATTTATCTCATAATAATAATAATAATAATAATAATAATACAGGTTTTGTTGAAGATAACTGCGAGCTCTGCGCTGTTTATTTTGTAGCAAATCTTTTCTAATTTACGAATAATTTTCTTAATATTGCTGGGGAGATGGAAAAGCAAATTACCAAGAGAGTTTATTGGCCTGACGTTTCGGCTTTCTCTAAAAGCCATTCTCAAAGGAATGAGTGTCTTACAGGTAACAGATATATTTATAGTCCCTGAGTAAATGTACTGCTGTGCATACTGCGCCCTGATTGGCTGTTAGCAGTCCTGCTGGATTATGTGCGTACTGCGCCCTGATAATAATAATAATAATAATAATAATACTAATAGTTACAACAACAGCAATAATAATAATAATAACAATAATAATGATTACAATAATAATAATAACAACAATAATAATACTGCGCCCTGATTGGCTGTTAGCAGTCCCGCTTGATCCAGTGTCACCTCTGGCTTGACCCACGTTGTTGTAGCCTGGCGGAGCGCCTGATTGGGAGATCTGGGTCTGGGTTAGCTGGGTTTTCTGGTGGTCTTACAGGGATACCTACAGCTACCGGGTCTTGAGTGGGTGTGGGTCGGTTTCGCCTGATGTTAGTAGGTAGTAAAAGAGTCTCTTGAGTAACGTTGAGAGAAGGTTTTAATTTCAAAATATGTAGAGCTTCTCTCAACCTTAGTCGACGACTGTCATCGTCAGTATCAATAATTGATGTGCATTGTAGTAGTTGCGGTCTCAGTAGGTTACCATGGGCGCTCACATAGTGCTGGTAGAAGTTACCCTCCTTCAGGTGAACAGATAACCTCTTCGAAAGACGAGTAGTGGTCATACCAACGTAAGAATGGCTGCATCCATTCGCTGGGCATATAATTTGGTAGACCACCCCATGCCTCTTCAAAGGGTCACCGTCAGTCCGAGGAGAGTTTTTCATCAGCAACTGGGACGTCTTCTTGTTCTTGTAATAGATGATTAGATCAATCACAGACTCAGGGTTCGTTACTGCAACATGGTTATTAATTATGTTCCGAAGAGCAGCTTCATCTTGTTGATAATTCTTATGCATAAAATTTCTGTAAAATAACTTTATTTTCTTTCTACCATCATCAGGTCTGTCCTCCTGGGTGTACCACTGGTCCATGGTGCGTCTGGTCAAACGTTGGATATCTTTATTAGAGTAGCTATTATCCACCAGCTGTTGGGCCACGAAATCGAGTTCTTGGTGAACAGTATTCCACGTTGAACAGTGCGTAAGGGCCCGTTTGACGTATGCAGTCACCACTGTAGACTTAAACCTTGTTGGGCATTCACTATCACCATTCAGACAGAGGCCAATGTTGGTAGGTTTACGGTAGACTGTAGTAGAAAATCGATCCTGAGTCTGTGTGACCTTCACATCAAGAAAAGGTATTGTGTTCTCACGGGAAAGTTCACAGGTAAACCTGAGAACTGAACATTCTTCAAAGGTATGTCTGACTGAGTCTAGTAAGACTTGTGTCTCAGCAACCACAAAGGTGTCATCAATATAACGGTGGTAGGCTATAGGGTGTGGAATACGCTGGAACACTCTCTGCTCAACAAACCCCATGTATGTGTTGGCAAAGAGGACCCCGAGTGGGGACCCCATGGCAACACCATCAATCTGTTTCCACAGGTTGCCTCGCTGGTCACGGAATGGGGCCTCCTTGGTACACACCTGGAGAAGTCTACGTAGTGGGTTCTCAGGTATATCCAGCTGTAGGGTGTTCTCACTCCTGTAGATGTGGTCCAGCAGTAGGTTGATGGTCTCATCCACGGGAACATTAGTGAAGAGACTCTCCACATCCAACGAAGCCACTACACCTGCAGGAGGAGCAGTAGTGATTGATTGTAGAAAGTCTGTTGATGATTTCAGGCAGTACTGGTCTGGGACAAAAGGGGTCAGGATACGATTTAAGGTCTTCGCCAGTTTGTATGTCGGAGTTGGGCATTGGCTGATAATGGGTCTAAGAGGGTTATCAGGTTTGTGGGTTTTGACATTGCCATAGATATAGCCAGCATCAAAGTCACCACTAATCTTAGGTAGATGAGTAGCACCTCTGACAGCATTGATAGTGCTAATAATGGTGTTCACCTCCCTCTTAATGTCTTCTATCGGGTTTCTAGTCACTCTTTGAAATTTCTGGGTGTCGTGGAGTATATTGTCCAATTTGGTGAGGTATTCTTCTTGGCTGATGAGGACAAAGGCAGCAGTCTTGTCAGCCCTCCGGATGACTATTCCTTCTCTCTGTCGAAGCTCTCTAGCAGCACGTCTCAGTCTTGGGGTGAGAATGTGGCTACGGTAGTTGCCACGATCCTGCAGGGCCTCAGCGAGCAGAAGGGGTTGTAGTTCCTCCGTGGTGGTGACAGTTCCCTGGTTATCAAGTAAAAAGATGGAATCAAGTAGTGATTCGATCTCAATCCTCTTATCCATTTCCTTGGGTTTCTCGACAACATGGCAATTAAGCCCAAGTTGGAGAATCTCATCTTCTTCAGGGGTAGGTTGATAGTCTGTCAGATTGATGTAAGAACAATCTTTCTTCTTTTTGCTACAAACAGCGCAGAGCTCGCAGTTATCTTCAACAAAACCTGTATTAAAGAGGGTTTCCTTCCCAAATAATAATAATAATAATAATAATAATAATAATAAAAATAATAATAATAATAATAATAATAATAATAATAATAATAACAACAACAATAATAATAATAATAATATTATTTTGTCACATTACTTTTAGTATCAAGTATTTCAACGGGTCAAAATATTATTTAACGTTGAATTAAGGTGATAGTAAAGTATTGGTAATTCTGGATCAACTAATTATTCCTCCAAACTATTCCAAGTAACAACAGACCATCATCATTATTATTGTTTATTTTTGGTGCTGCTGTTTTCTGGCATACTACGGAGGAATTCAAGATGCTACAATGTTACAAAGTATTGTATACTGTACTGTCCCCTTAATGAGCTGCCACTGATTATTTTCACCCTAATAATAATAATAATAATAATATCATGTTGGAAGGTTGACCTCTGGAATTCAGTGGCTGGTAATAATAAAAGTTGATAAATTGGTCCAAGTTTAATCGGCTTCCCTGTATTGCTTTCCACGGCACTCAACTGTAAACACCAGACTAATGTGTGTGTGTATGTGTTCCTAGATGACTGTGTGTGTGTGTGTGTGTTCCTAGATGACTGAGTGTGTGTGTGTTCCTAGATGACTGTATGTATGTGTATGTTTCTAGATGACTGTATGTATGTGTGTGTTCCTAGATGACTGTATGTATGTGTGTGTTTCTAGATGAATGAGAGTGTATGTGTGTGTGTGTTCCTAGATGACTGAGTGTGTGTGTGTGTGTTCCTAGATGACAGTATGTGTGTGTGTTCCTAGATGACTGAGTGTATTTGTGTGTGTTCCTAGATGACTGAGTGTGTGTGTGTTCCTAGATGACTGAGTGTGTGTGTGTTCCTAGATGACTGAGTGTGTGTGTTCTTAGATGACTGAGTGTGTGTGTGTTCCTAGATGACTGAGTGTGTGTGTTCCTAGATGACTGAGTGTGTGTGTGTATGTTCCTAGATGACTGAGTGTGTGTGTGTGTGTTCCTAGATGACTGAGTGTGTGTGTGTGTGTGTGTTCCTAGATGACTGAGTGTGTGTGTGTGTACGTGTGTGTGTTCCTAGATGACTGAGTGTGTGTGTGTGTTCCTAGATGACTGAGTGTGTGTGTGTGTGTATGTGTATTCCTAGATGACTGAGTGTGTGTGTGTGTGTATGTGTATTCCTAGATGACTGAGTGTGTGTATAGGTGAGTCAAGGCAATATTGTTCGTGTCACAGCTTCTACCTCACCTGGTGTTCACTAAGACGTGTGACTGTGTTACAACACCGATGTACAGGTACACTCGCGCACCACAATCTCTAGCCCACCTGAGTTTGGGGCGGCGATTTGGTTTGGATCCTTTCTGGACGACAGCCCACTGAAACTATCACATGGTCAGACCCGCACCAACAGAAATGCTTCGAAAAATTGAAAAGGGGTCTGACTCACTGTGTCATGTTAACCTTATATACAACTCTTTCTGTGGTTATACTATACAATAGTAGTTTGGCTGCAAACATCAATATATTTCTTTACTGCATTTTAATTCCTCAAATATTTGCATGAAAGAGGGACACAAAAGAATATACTAATAAGCTTTCAAGAATTACAATTAAAACGAAGCACTTCCATACCACCCAGTGAACACACAGGTATTCAGTGTGTGTGTGTGTGTGTGTGTAGCCTACTGTAACATCAAGATTCTTCCTCAGAAATTGTTTCCTTAACGTGATTAATCTTATGTATTTTGTATAATTATCTAGAACGATTTTTTTTTTTTTTTTTGAAAGTTCATTTTGATGATAGTGACTCGTCCTGAAGCTCAGTATTTTCCTCAAACTCATTGTTCATTCTTTCAGTCATTCTGCCGTGTGTGATCTGATTAAAATGGCGTTGCTTTTCAGATGTTATTTATTACTTCACATTAAATACAATCGACATTGTTGTATAGGCCGAGCGTTTGATAATGAGATAACACCGTATTTGTATGACAATGGCATGCAGTGAAATTTAATTTTTATATCAATATGCAGTAATTAGAGTCCCCTATGTATCCATGATTTGGCTGATTAACATTAACAAAAGTAAGGTGAGATTAACATGAAAATGAACATGAAGAATATTGCGTGTGTGACCCCGAAACACCAGCAGTGTGTCTCCTCTCCTTATGAAAAGATGGAATTATTGTAAGATAATATTGAAAACGTATACAATGTTATTGATAAATGTGTAGGAAATTGTTGTTTGTTATAGCTCTATATTGTATATGTTTTAAATTGTGTTTGGTCATCCTTACATTATTGGTCACTATGTTGCGGTGGAACCATCATTATTTTTAGCCACTGTGCTTAGACGGCCACATAGGTGAACAGATATTGTCTGATGATATTCTCTCTCTCTCTCTCTCTCTCTCTCTCTCTCTCTCTCTCTCAATATAGACAAACGCTCGTGTGCGCCGAATAAACCTCTGAGTTCACTTGCTGATTTGAAGTGTGTTGTTTAGTTAGTAATTTCATGAATCCTCTGGTAATATTCTTTCGTGTGCTGGTTCATTATAAATTATGGGGATAGTATATTGCAATAATTATATACATAAATGTCATTCACACAGCCAAAATATGATTGCGTAGCCTTAAAAAACAATTAATTATACATGTCAAACAGGGAGTCAAACTTGTATCGGTTCGAAACGTATGTTCGTGCTTGTGTGGCATCTTAATCGTTTGAGTGGGCTGTCGTCCAGAAAGGATCTGAGCCATATCTCCGGCCCAAACTCAGGTGGGCTAGAGACTGTGGTGCGCGAGTGTACAACACACACACACACACCATATTTCTCTATGTAGCCTCACGCATACACACACACACACACACACACATGTATATTTTCAGCATTTGGCTGCATACATCAAATAAATCGTTTATTATTATTATGGCTAGCACAGTGGTAGAGTGCACGGCTGCAGTCTCTGTGGTCCAGCATTCGGTCCTTGCTCGGGACACTGTAAAAAATCTTTCACTGATGCCAGAGGTTACCACCCCTGTGAGAAGGGGGTTGGGGGTTTGAGTCAGCTGTCTGAGGTCTTCCTGCTTACACAGCCATACTATCATCATCATTGCAGGGTTGCCGTTTTGTAGAATTTTGCTGAGAAACGTAGAAAAATAGCGACATCTGGCAACTGATCGTAGAATTTTTTTCAACATCCACACTCGGCACAGAAACCACATTAAAAACTAAACATAAAATTTGTAAAAACTGACCTTACATGAATGGAAATAAATAGTGATAACAGATGATGTTTTTTATCGTCAAATAAGTCCTTAAAATTATATTTAGCACTAATTAGAATGGACTTTTCGGGTTCTTCTGTGTGTAGAATTTTTTTCTACAAAATTAAATTAAGCATTTTCATGGCAAAGCAGCATAAAAATATTTGTTTAACTATTTTTACAAATTCTTTAGGGTATGGAATTGCATTGTACTTACAAATTCCTTAATAACATATTAATTATGAACCAATTTATGTCAAATCAAGACAGATACTGTAAACAGATTTGAAGCAGATGTCAGTTCTCTGGGTGCATTCACATTGAAGACATCATCCAAGGTGCTCCAGAGCTACAATACGAACTATAAATATCTCGCGACATCTTTCCCTCAAACTCCGGTAAGTGTTAATACGTAAACATTACCTTTGGATTGAAAATTTTAACTTTTTACGAGTGTAAGGAAAATAGAGAAGTTATCCATTGCAAACATTTAACAGATTATACGGCACTTAACAGAAAATGGGATACCTTCCTATAACTTTTGTAAATTGACATATTTGATATTTGATATTTTCAGATTGAAATGGCTGGTAAACGGAAACTAAGGGATGAATGGTTACACATGGACGATTTTAGACCATGGCTAGAAAAAGTAGATGGAGATCCAACCAAAGCCTACTGTAACAAATGCCAAAAGACGATTTCTGGGGATCTTACAGCAATAAAGCGTCACAAGGTAAGGCAACCTTTTCATTTAATCATAGGTTAAAAGAACCAATCATGGCATATTGTGAAAAAGAATTAAGGGGGTACATAGTACACTGTGTTTGGTGGTACATCTGGGGCAACTGATTATTCCTAACTATTGCAAGCAACAGATCACCATTATATTTACTCATTGGCCCCATTTTCCAACATACTTTGGAGGAATCAAGGCACTCTAATATAGAAAATGCATACTATCCCTTAAGGGGAGCCTCCACTCTCACCCCCATTTGCGCTCCTGTTAATTTTAGAAGCAAAATCCTCGTTGGTTTTTACATATGTTGACCAATTTTCATTGCAATCGAGCAACAAATAATATTTTTCTTAAAACGTTTGAAAAAAAAAAAAATGGAAAATATTAACAAAAAAATATCTATGTTTCAGAATAGCATAAGATTTTATGTGGACTATCCTCTGATATATAGCAACACTTCTATGGAACGAAAAGTCCTTTGTCACTGCTGTAAATGAGAAAATTCCTCGCCTGAAATTGTTGAAATAAATTGTCGCCTGAAATTTTGGGGAAAAAAAATCACCAAAAATAAAATAATCATTTTTGATGGAAATCCCTCTAACGGAATGTGCTCATATACTGTATACGTATATCACGTGTGAAAAGATTAATTGACATGATGTAAAAACCCTTCGTGTTGATAGCTATTATACTGGAAAATATCACTTGAAAAAAAATTTAAATTAAAAATTCTTTTGTTAGTGCTCTAAATTTGTAATACCTCCATTTTCTTTATCTTTCCTAAGTTATACTGAGTATGGAGAAGTGGCTGGTGTATGGCAGACTATTGAATTTTGCCGATTTTTTTAATGCGCACATACGGACCTGATTTCAACTTCAAGTTCAAGGTCCCGCAGAGGGCCGCTCATGGGCAGCATAATATGCGGGGGTTGTGTGAAGGATTTAGGGATCCAGGGTAGGATTAGGAATGGGGTTAGGATGAGGGTGGATTGGGTCAGGGACTCTGGATTGAGGATTAGGATTGGGGAGGTAATGATTGGAGATAAGGATCTGACTGGAGGGCCAGTGGAGGCTCCCCTTAAGCAAAATTAAAGATACACCTAGAAAAATTATCATTTCCTGTCCCACAGAAAACACAAATTCATGCAGCCAGCTCTAGTCAAGAGTCTCGTCAAGAAGATCAGCAGGGATGTCAAGATATTCGGTATAAAATAAACGTTGCATATATATTATTAATATGTTTCATGGCCGAACATAATATACCTTTCCTCATTGCTGACCATATGACAGATCTTTTTAAAACAATATTTCCTGACTCTGCCATTGCCCAGGGATTACACATGAAAAGAACAAAGTGTACAGAAATTGCAAAGAAAGTTGGTTTAGTTATCTCAGAAGAGTTTGTGAGAGATTTGAGGCAGCATAAATTTTCCATAATTATTGACGAGTCAATTGATGTCAGTGCAACCAAATGTCTTACGGTGATAGCAAAATTTTATAATTCAGCCAAAGGAATAATTGTTACAAAGATGCTAGATTTAATTAACATTTATGGTGACAAAATGCAAACGATTGGATCTTCTGGCCAGTCACTGTATAACATGATTATTGAAACTTTAAATTTTCATGATATTCCCTGAATAATTTGGTTGGTTTTGCTGCAGACGGAGCATCGAATTTAATGGGAGAATCAAACTCTTTATGCAGTAGGTTAAGGGAAAACTTTCCAGGGATTACAATTTTAAAATGCATTTGTCATTCTCTCCACTTGTGTGCTTCCAAAGCAGCTAAGACTCTTCCCAGACATTGTGAAGATTTGATTGATAAGAAGTATTTATACCCATTTTGCTCACAGTGCCAAACGCAAATATGAATTTAAACAATTTCAAACCTTATTGGACATAAAACCACACAAAATTCTCCATCCAAGTCAAACACGTTGGCTACAAATTCATGTGATCCTGTTTTGTTATATACCAAACTTGGGAATATGACCAAAAAAAATAAGTATCTGTTCAAAACTCTGGCCACGTTTTCTTTAAACATTTTAGCTCTGCCTGTTACAAACACAGACGCAGAAAGACTGTTTTCTAAACTACATTTAATTGAAACAGATATAAGAAATAAGTTAAATATCCATTCTCTTAAATCACTATGTTATGTATCTGAAGCAGTCAGGGAACAAGGAGAGTGTTATAAATTTAAAGTATCTGGTGCAATGATGGAATCCTTATAAATAGCCCATGTAGCCTACAATAAATAAAATATTGTATATGTTTGTTAAATGTTAAATGTTTACTTGTTTATTAATTATATATTTTACAGTTATATTTCTTGTTTCAATTAAAAAAAAAACATATAATGTTGTATCCTATAGTTTAGTTTCCCTTTCTATATCCTTCATTTATAAACGAAAATCTGTTACCTTGAACTAAGAAATGTATAGGTGAAATCAAACAATAAACAATTACAAATATTTTTACAATAACATATTTGAGTTTACACTCAAATTATTCTAAAATATAAAAGATTTGTATACACACAAATTTAATTACCTTTGGTAACCCAGTGTTCAGAGTTGCCAGTAAAGAACAGAAATATACTAGCGTGTAGTGACGGTGACGGTCCAGGGATGCCGTTTTGTGTTTTTTTCTGTGTAAACGTGGTTTTCTGACGACGTCTGGCAACCCACCGTGGTCAAGTTGGAGTTCGTCCACATTCGACTACATTGGGAACCACCATACTTTAATTTAACGTTTTTAAATAGTAAACAAGAAAGTTGCTGTATTTAAAATGATCATTCTACATTGTTTTATATCTTTTCATTTTATGTCTCAATGTGTCTTGCAATTATCAATCTTTCCTTTTGTCAATGATATATTCTCATGACTAACACCTTCACGACCGGAGTATCATATTGATTTATTTCCATCTTCGGAACATTATGAGAGTTTCCTTTTTACTTATAAACTTTGAGGGAAGTTAGTTGTTTCAAGGCCTTCATCAAGGTAAGTCACGGGTGTGTGAGGGGCATATAGTTTTGTTATTTATCACCTCTTTATTCAATGCACTGAATGATATTGAGTTCCCCTCAAAGCTATTAAATCAGTTTTCTCTGAGAAATTTATAAAGAAAACGAACATGTCTATCATTCGTGTTTTATCTGTAGGCCTCCTTTGTATACCGGCATTCATAATATTCGTATCTCAGGCCCTTGAACTAATATTGATATAAATTTAAAGGTTAGCATGCCTCCCAAGCGAAAACTGAGAGACGAATGGTTGGTGAATGAGGAGTTCAGGCATTGGTTGTCACGGGTGGACGGCAATGCAGAGAGAGCTTACTGCACAGTATGCAACAAAGAATTCAATGCCGAACTTTCCACTATTAAGAGACATAAGGTATACAGTACACTATCAAACCTTTATTTTGTTGTTTTAATATTGTTCTCTTGACAAGCATCGAGTTATATCAACCATCCCACCGCCTTACGTAGGCTATTAGTATGTATCTCATTACAGACACATAGCCAACACATCACCAATGAGGCACACATGCTGCAGAGGCAGGAGGATAGGGTGAGGGATGTACAGGAGGTTGAGCCAGTTGATGGACGCCGTCGTCTTAATGACACCATAGCATTAGCGAAGATCTTGTTAATATGCTTTATAGCTGAGCATAACTTACCATTCACCATTGCAGATCATATGGTAGAACTATGCAAAACCATGTTTCCAGATTCGCCAATCGCACAAGGAATGTGCATGAAGAAAACCAAATGCACTCAGGTAGCAAAAGCGATTGGTAAATGTGTAACTTTGGATATGGTAAGTAAGCTCAAAGGTCATAAGTTTTCTGTAATCATTGATGAGTCCACGGATGTCAGCACCACTAAATGTTTGACGTTGGTTGTTAAATATTATGATACAGATACGACAACGATGAAGACTGGCACCTTGGAACTCATTGATGTATATGATGACGACAACAAGGAATGCGTGGGCTCAACTGGGGAACATTTATATACTTTACTGCTGAAAACTTTATCTGAATATGACATTCCTCTGAGCAATGTTGTGGGATTTGCAGCTGACGGTGCTTCCAACCTAATGGGGGACAATAATTCTCTAGCCAGCCGACTGAGAGCAGACTTGCCAGGTATAACAATCTTCAGGTGCATTTGCCATAGTATACATTTATGTGCGTCTGAAGCTGCAAAAACTCTACCTAGACATTGTGAAGATCTTCTCAGGAATATATATTCATACTTTTCCCATAGCTCAAAAAGACAACACCAGTTTAACAGGCACAATTATTCCTAGAATTAAAACCCCACAAAATTTTGCATGCTTGTCAAACCAGATGGCTTTCTTTTACATAAAGCAGTAGAGAGAATCCTTGAGCAGTGGGCTGCACTCAAATTGTTTTTTATAGAAAACGAACTTGGTGAAAGGCTCTGATCTGTGGAATTTATTGTAAAAGATCTCAAGGATCCTTCAGTATTTCTGTACTACAATTTTCTTAATTTCATTTTGCCAACATTTTCAAAAATTAACTTACTATTTCAGAGAGATACACCAACTGTACATTTACTATATGACCCCATAATTCAGCTCTTTAGAAACCTCCTAGGATACTTCTGTCGAAGAGATGTTGTGGAAAAAGCTGATCTGATGACATTTGATCCAATGTTAAGTTCTAATCATTTGCCATTAAATCAGATCTACTTAGGATCAGCTATCCACGGCCTTCTCCAAACAGAAATGTACATTCGTAATCAAGGTATGGTTGACTATGTCCGATCCCGCTGTCGAGAATTTATGATCACTATGTACCAACAAATGCAAAAGAGGTTTGACCTTAACTCACCTTTGTGGTATATGGCATCATTCTTAGGTAAAAATAAGGTACTAGACAGCAAAAGTAGGGAGTTGATGCCCTCCTTGACAGATTTTGTAAAGCTTGTACCCAGGCTGTACGTAGGAAGTTTACAAGACCTAGATAATGAATGGAGGAATTTGGACAGTACACCTAACTTAGCCTATCTCAAGAACGACACCTCTGATATCCATGATTTCTATATAAAATTGGGAGAGTTAGAAGACAATGAAGGTACAAAGCAGTTTAAGAATTTTGCCCTCTTTGCATTACAAGTATTGGCACTGCCAACTTCTAATACTGCTGCAGAACGAATATTTTCTAAAATGAATTTAATTAAAACAGATATCCGGAATCGTCTCCAAATGCCTGCACTGCAATCACTGACTCTCGTTTCTGAGGCAGTAAAAGTCCACGGGGCATGCTATAATTTCAAGCCAACAGATGATATGATAAATGCTATTCTTAAGTCATAATTATTTTTGTTATTATTTTCCATAAATTTGCTGAGAGCCGACTGGTGTTGGTTTTGGGTGCTGGTCTGGTAACAGTGGAAAAACTTTCTGCCAAACGTAGCCTTCAGTGCTGTAGCTGTTGATTCCTTTATTATATATTATTATTCTTACAATTTTGATCATTATCAATTATAATGATAATGACAAACAGCTAAGAAGGTATTAAACAAGTACAGTTTATTGAACATTTGGCAGGTTTCTCCACTGTTACCAGACCTATACCCATACCCAACACCCGTCGGGTCTCTGCCAATGTATTTGGGTCGATGTACACTACATTAATGTTCGTTTCTTTGTTTATTCAATAATTTAAGTATATATTTGATTACTCACTTCTCCTGTTGATAATGTTGTTAAATGCAATTATTCAAATACATATCTAAATTGTACTTTATTTTTCTTACATTTGTCATACATATTAATGGTATATTTGTGAAACTCAAGGTTTATGATATTATTTGTAATTAAAGAGTTGTTACAGATTTTTCTTTTTTTACATGATCTTTTCGTTGTGATTTTAATTAAATACTGCATTTGCATAAAAAAATACGCACATTCAAGGTATGGATAAAATCAATCGTTACTGTATTTCCCGGGAGAAAATGAGGGACAACTAGGGAAGGAAAAACAAAATTTTCCAAACCATAATAAAATGTAAATACTGGAACATCAGTTATATTCCGAGTCGGAAATATTAGCTATTCAATTGAGAAAAAGCGACCATTTATGTACATTAGTCGTACCTCTTGTAATGCCATTCTCTATAAACAGGAAGCACATTAAACAAGAAGACTCATCATGGTTCGTTCACTAAGCGTTCAACCACACTCGGTGTGGTCACGGCGGCAAGGCTGGGCCGCTGCCCGCCGCCGCCCGTGTACTAGCTGGCAACCAGGGCTTCCATGAGTTGATGAAATCCTACCCTAGATTATTGTCGATATTACCCTAGATTCGAGTGTTTTACCCTAGATTGTTGAAGTTCTTCATAAAATTGTTGATTCATGCACTATCATACATAAGTTTATATATTGCCCCCCCCCCCAAATATTCCCCCCACACACACAGGAAAAAAACAAATGCCGCATAAATTAAAGGGTATTTTATTTAGAAATATGCAGTTGTATACTCTATCTGCTAACACTGTAACACCTCCAGGAGACTTACATATTTGCAGCCTCAGAACATGTAGCATCACTCTTATTAAACATTATTCATTGCTTTTAGCATATTGTCATCAAAACCAAGGCGTTTCATGTAATAAATTCCATGCATGAGACCACATATTGTTTAATTTTTTAGAGAGCTTCTTAATGAGGTTTTTGTTATGTTTAATTGACTGAAAAAACGTTCCACAGCAGCATTTGAAAAAGGTAGTGAAAGGAGAGTGGAAATAACATCTGATAAATTAGGGTAACATTGTAGGCCTGCATAATTTTTCCTATTTAATACTATCTTCCAGTACTGCATGAAATTTAGTTGTTTAGATAGTTCCTCATCCAAGTAGTGTAGTCTCCACTCTTCATCCACAAGCTTTTTGTCAGCAAATTTTTGTAACTGGGGCAGTTCATCAAATAAAAATGCTAGGGAGGGAGGGTTAAGGGTAGAAGCAGAGTGTGGGTTGATGCAGGCTACTATGTCATGAATTTTGTCATTCAAGGAATATCTTTTTTGGATTTGGAGTACAGCTTCTATCAGGAAAGACTGACATGACTTTTGAAACTGAGAAAGTTCTTCTTTAGTAGCCTGCTCCTGCTATTTTCATATTATTTACTGATGTTGATGCACTCACTCCTAGATAAATATTCTCAGTTGGGACGAAAGTACTAGAAAACATGGGATGAGCAGGAGTAAGGAGAGAAATGTCTGCTTTCTTAACAAAACTTACATCCATGAAGTCTGAACATAAACTTCTAATGAGTTTACACGTTTCAGTTTTTAATGTGAAGAAATTTGGAGCCTCAGACTGGAAAAGTGTGTTGTAACTATTAAACTTACCCAAGTTGTAGTCTAGGAATTCTAAGTAAGGTCTAGAAAATTTGTCTTCAATAACACAAATTTTTCAAACATATAAATATAGCCTACTGTACACCATATAAATAATAAATAGTAAATACTAATATAAAAAGTTCCAATCATATAATTTATTGATGCATTACGACGAAATAACAAAAACCACGGCCGCCGGTCGGTTATAAACCAAAACGAGCTCCCAGAATACTGGCTAGTAGGCTCCAATGAACATAAGTTTACCACCTAATGTCTCATATTATACTCCAACAACTGTGTTTGGTGCCAAACCATGGTGAGTTGTCAGTAACCACCAAGTACCTAAACCTACCATTCCCACTTTTAAACAATTATTACAAGTGAAAACAGCATATGCTGTCGGTGGCACTGGGGAGTGCTCTGTAGCGATCAGCATATGCTGTCGGCGGCAGTGTAAGGGTTAAATAGCATAGGCTATTTTCGGCTAAATATACCTTAATAGCATTTTCATTTTCTTTCACTTATTCGCAGTTAACATAACTTAGTTCAAGAAAAATATGCATATATACAATAATAAATTACCTTATAGAATGGATATGAAGTTAACTGTTTATATGGGAGGAGGCCACCTTCAAGTAGAATATAGCTGGTAGGAGCACTATTGCAGCTGCTGTATTGTGTGGACTCGTCCTCGCAAGTGTCTGACTGTGTGTGTGTGAACTTGTGAAGAGATCAAGAGAACAGCTTCACGCTCCAGATTTCAGAAGAGAACGCGTACGGGACGAAATAGGATAATATAAAAGCCGTAAAAGCACTCATGGTTATGCTTAGAATATTCGTACGTACGACATAATTACTTATGGATGACTCTTGGTTGCACCCACACAATATCGAACGGGAACAGTTCAGAAGGAAAAGAAAAGGCGGAAAATCCTCATGATTATAAGCAATATTCATCCTTACGAACTATTTACGTAAGGATTAAAGTGACATGAGTTCCAGTAGGTTGGTACCCACCTCCCTACCTCCCTATCCCTGGTGCCCGGCGGGTATGCTCATACAAATCACGGGGATGATAATATGTACAGTACATTAATCGGACACTATTAAATAAAAACCAGCCTGACGGCAGATTACCCTAGTTTATGCATTACCCTAAACACTACCCTAGGAAGGGTCCAATTACCCTAGTTTAGGGTATTTTACCCTAGAATGGAAGCCCTGCTGGCAACAGTATTCCTCAGTGTTGTGTAGAAAACGCGGCAACACTGAGCCATAGCCGAAGCTGACTCGGGTCTCACACGTGGGTGGTGAGGTCTCTGGCCACTCCTCATTTGTGATGTGTGCTATAGTTGTGTTTCAAACAGTCTTGTGTGTGCTTCACTCTGTCCCATTGACTGCCATTTATTTGCAGCCTTTAACATTTATTATTATTATTACACACACATTCCTTCATAACACGTTCAGATTATCGCCTATGCATTTACACATTCATGAAACACTTGCATGAAATCATACACGCACGCAAACCCATGAAAACACTCCATTAGTGAACACCACAATAATGGATGGCATTCCCAAACGCGTTTACACTTATACAATTCTACTGACACACCCAGTCACCCACACACTGACCTTCTGAGCCACCTTTGACATCCTGTGTGTTACGAAGGTATAGTACAGTCTCAGTACCAACAATTGAGTTACCATCAAGAAAATGGGTGGAACACTCTCCCAAAAAAGTACCGGCATTGCTGGCTAGATCCTGCTGAGAAAAGATCGAAGCTACATGTATGACTGTACTGTGGGGTTGGTATTCTTGCTGGCAGTGAGTTGACTCTCATTTCTGTACTAACGTGAAATCCTCTAGCATACATAATTCATGCATTAGGCAAGTTGTTGAGTAAGAGTTGTGACTTCATTTTTACAGATATACGTTATGTGATTTTAATGATTGATGGTTTTAGGGGAGGGGGAATTTACTGAATTATTGAATATAATGAGAATGATGACCCAGAGAATAAAGTTACCCAATCGGATTTTAACCAAAAAAAAATCTTTGAATAGATTCGCTGTAACTGTAGTATTTTGTCTTAAATATAATGCAGTTATAGCATAGGGTAGGATTAAGTAGGCTTTTGCTTTTTCTTCTCATACTTCTAAATAAGATTTTGTAAACTAACACAAACAGACATTACCCTCTCCAGAAAGTGACGTGTATAAACAAATATGTGAAGAAACCAACACCTCAAAGCTTCACTCGATAATCTCGGGGCCTCAGTCTCAGGCTACGACTGATGGCCTCTTGTCCCGAGGTAGGGGTATATATAAAAAAAAGTAAAAATACAATAAAATAAATAAAAAGAAAGAAAACATTATATACCATTTGGCAACTACGGTGTGGATTAGCTGAGTTTTCAGCATTAGAAAGGGGCAAATCTTACGATTATACTTTAAATTTCTCAAATGGTAAAGAAATGCGAATATGTTTTTTCCAATACTGAGAGTGAAACTTTCCCTAAATATAATGAAGTTTTATTATCTCACCAACGAGACACTTCCCTTCTCCTTCTTCCTCCTTCACATTCTCCTTCTCTTCACTTCATTGTTGTCATCAGTTTAAGTGGAGATTATCTTGTTGGTGAATTGGAAGGTCTGTGATTCCTCCAAACTATACCAGGAAACAGATGACCTGAATGTTACTTTCATGGGGGATTTGTTTGGTGGCATAGTTTGGAGGAATCAGTAGCCCACCAATCTACCAACAAAAGAATCCACCATTAAATATTAAGTGTCTTCAAGACAGTTTTTAATCTTTCAATAATTTACCCACAGCTGATGACGACCATAAGGGGATAGTATACATCTGGTGCATTGGAGCGCCTCGACTCCTCCAAAGTATGTCAGAAAACAGGACTAAGTTAACAAATATAATGGTGGTTTGTTGCTGGGAATAGTTTGGAGGAATCACTACCTCCAATAATGTAAAGACTAAACCATCCCCTTAATTCTCCTCGGAATCTATATCTACCTTCACACCCTTCACCTCTGTCACTGAAATTTATCTTGCATTATTTAACTCTCGCTATTCTCATCTCCGTCACTTCAAACTTTCATTCATACCCTTCCCTTCTGTCACCATCATCTTTCTCACTCTCACTTCTATTATTTTCTCTCCTCATTCTCATCTCCTTTAGCTCTCATACTCATCTATGTGCCTTTCCTCTGCCTCCTTTAATTAAATCCTCATCTCTCATCTTGACTTCTGTCCATCTTCATTTTCATTCCTTCAAACTCACATCCTCATCCTTACTCTTTTCATTAGTTCATTTTAATTTATTATTATTATTATTATACTGATTCTATCTTCCTTTGTATAGTACATATACATTAGCAAAGTCATCTCAAGCCACACTTGGTGGGAAATACCTTACTTAACTTAGCCCCAATAATAATCTGCTTACCCAACATTCATTAGCACCACAAATCCTCTTTGCCTTGGAGTGTAATTACACGTCTCCCAGATGATATTATTGTTATTGTGATCATAAACCTGTAATAGTGCAGCAGACAGTTTAATAATTAGTTCAAAACTTGTGGCCCCAGAAACACCACCACCACCAACACACCTGTCTGGACCATTACTTGTACTGCTG
Organism: Petrolisthes cinctipes; assembly: GCA_033782935.1. Lineage (NCBI taxonomy): Eukaryota > Metazoa > Arthropoda > Malacostraca > Decapoda > Porcellanidae > Petrolisthes > Petrolisthes cinctipes. The sequence continues at coordinate 480,428 of JAWQEG010000410.1, forward strand.
GCTACACAACATACCTTTGTATAGTTGGCCACACCAATTCTTACACAGGGAATATGGAGAGAGGTCATTATTGTGGAAGTACTGTAATGAATCATCTACAAAGTGACTCGGTGATTACAAAACAACAAACCTAATAATAATGTTGTATTATAGTTACATAGTCGTACATGACCTATATGTTGTAAACTTTTGAAAACAACAGCGTGTGTAGGAATTCTTGTGGCCGATATTACATTCTTATTAATATTGAGTTCACTATATTTTCTGACCCCATTATTTGTCCTGCTTGCTTACTACTACTGCAGCTTGCCATCCCTTCGTACCTTTTAGGACCCATTGTACACACCATCAAACAACTATGAGTGCAGTTTTGGTGTGAAACATTCTAACACCTCAGACGATGATGGATACTGAGAAATGGTTTGTTTATTCCCGAGGCATCATGAGCCGTGTCCATCATTTACACAACCATCACACCCATCCTGCTCCATAGTTTATTATTATTATTTATATCGTTATTATTATATTTCCAGCACCTCCATAATTCCCTGCCGTTTAATGAAGTTCCTTTAAGGTTTAAATATCCATTTTGGGCGACTTAATAAAATAATCATATTCAAGTTCATACACACAAAAGACTAAAATTCATAACATAAGAGGCGGGTCTTTCTCTCTTAAGGGGATAGTTACAGTGTTGGTAAATCTGGAGCAACTGATTCCTCCAAACTACAGCATTCCAAGCAACAGACCACCATTAGTTTTGTTAATCGGGTTCTGTTTCCTGGTATACTTTGGTGGAATCAAGGCGCTCTAATGAACCCAAAGTATACTATGCCCTTAATGTAGGGGAAAATGTCCTCTTTGAAAATTGACGAGGCCGGATGCAGAAGGTATGACAAGCATCAATGGACAGTGCTTGCCACGAGTCGGTTTCCCTCTTGTTCTCCATTATTAACCCCTAAGAACCGCAATCCCCCTACCGCTACTGGTGCGTGAACTGCAAAAACAGGGTGATTTTTAAAGTTTCGTTTAGGTAAATTTTGTTACTACAAATTTGTAGAGCTTGATTTTACACACCAGAATCTGTAAACTAAAGTTTCCTAGGTCTACTGGTTTGCGTACAGCAGCGCCATGAGTAATAAAGTAGTTACCCATAAAAAAAACCTAAAAATTAGAAAACATGAGCGAGCATATTTTCATTGCGTATATATGACAAGTGAACCATTCCCCTCTCACACCACTCACTGAAGGCCCAACCTAACCAGTGTTACCAATGAAGTGGCTAGATATACCCCAAGTAGTTTTTTTTCTGCAGGCTTTATATTACGTCAATCGGCTTCAAGGCCTAAATTCGCGGTGACGTGATATTTGGTCAATAGGCATTTAAGGGTTAACATGACAACAAGAATACTCTCCCCTTCTAACATTGTCACTACACCAATGGAAGAAGGCAACATCACCATTACTCTATAGGTTTGAGGGCATAATTTGAACAACATTATCATTTAGGTTTGGTTTGCCTCTGATAATTATTTGGAGTGAGTGAAAAACGAGTGTGATAATAGTATAATAATTAGGTAACAGGAGGGACACACTGGGCATGACGAGACGCACCACCATATATTGTACACTACTTCATTGACTGTACCGGAACTAAACTATATTGTATTTAACCCTTTAAGACCGATCAACCGACATGTCGGTGATAAAAAAATTAATGGTTCGCTCCGAATAACCGATATGTCGACGTACCTATAAAAAACTGTAGCGAGTAGCTAGCGAGCTGGCGTTGGTAACGATGGAAAGCTAACGTCCTTGAGAAAAGGTTTGACTGTGGTAGTGGTGTCTGGCAACTGCGTATGCTGGTGGGTGGAGCCTAGACCTACCCCCACCAACAAGGACCCCATCTCACCACTACATGGTGTTTTCTTATGTTTCTCGTATCTCGCTGCTGTCTACTATACTCCAGGAGAGTCTAGACAGACAAAATTAAACTGAAATACGTTTATTATCATTGAAAACCACTTAGACGCATTGTTTAGGTGTTTATTTACATGTTTAGAGCGTACGCAGAGCGTATGAGGTTTTCTTTCATGCGTTTCAGGGGATACCATTTTATTTATTTTTGGACTTTTATGCTCTGTCATACGCAAACGCGTACACCTAGGAGGCTCCCGTTTTTAGTTCCTGGTGCGTAATTTTTTGAAGAAGAGCAAGACAAGGACAAACAACACCAAGGAAGATGAAAGGTGTTATGTATCCCAGTATTTGCAGTTACTTTGTACAAATGTGTAGCCTAATATTTCCCACGGTACTCGTGTGTTTGTTCGTGCGTGCGTTTCCCAGACAGACTGTCGCAAGGTCAAGGGAATACAAGGTCTGATCACGCGCAGCTTATGCGTGACGTCAGAGTAAGGAGAGAGAGAGAGAGAAAACGGGTATGGTAGACTACTTTAAGGGGCCCATATTAATTATGCTCTCCATATTTTTATTGTTATTGTTTTACTGCACAGTTCCCATTGACTCAACACTGCATACTTTATATGACTTTTAATGCAGTACCTTTACTGTGATCCAAATATAAAGCTATTAGATTTGTATTTTTCTACCACTTTATAAGTGCATCATTTATTTTATAAAACAAAAATTAAATTATGTAGGTTATTAATGTCGACCACTTTTCAAATTTAACACATTTATTGATTTCCATTTTATTGATATTAAACTACTTTAATGTAGTACAATATTTATTTTATCACATTGTATTGTTTTATTTCTTTTATTTCGCCATTATCAGCAAAACTATCAGTGTTATGTGTGATTATCACCACCATTTATCACTAATACAGAACACTATCATTACCATCAGTATTTTGATTTCTGATATTACTAATATTGTTTGTTTGCAACCTAATTACATATAATTATTTGAAATTTTCAGCAGGCAATGTACAGCTATATATTGCTAGGGAAACTTTTCATATGAGAGAGAGAGAGAGAGAGAGAGAGGCCACATAGCGTCAATTATACATTTTTTTTTTTAATTAGCATGCTAATTTCACATGTATGAATGTTGATAAATTATTAAGTGAACAATATTTTCACTACATGTATACAGTACATGAGGATGTCAGTTTATGATGATATATTTGGTAGAATAGTTATTCATACATTTCTTAACCCAAATTGATGGCAACACTTGATCTTTCCCCCTGAGCCAGATTAACTGACTCAGGCTGCTGCACCTTAACTTAGGCTGCACCCTTTGCATTTTCATATAGTTGGCTTGATTAATAGTATTTTTCATATATTCCTATTTTATGGCATAAAATTAAGGTAGTTAAAGAAAAATGTACTCCCAGTAGTTCCTGATATCCTAATTCACAGCTATCGCACCCACAATTCATGTGGTTGACTTTCATATCTTGATTTATAACAATTTTTAGTACTAATTTTTTGGCATACAATCAATATAAATTTATGCTTATTTATTTTCCAAGAATTTCGCATCATAAATTCCTAATATTTTCATACAGTTAGAGAATGTTTCTTAACGATACTATCTATCCTCGTCCACGGATAGAAGAATACTGAGGGCTTCAGCGACTTTGAGGCTATCCTGACTCCTGAGGCCTGCCCGTGACGTCATGCGCACATGAGGTGAAAAATGGTACAGACATGAGCAGACCTAGTATATTCCCTTGACCTTGGACTGTCGCCTCAAGGAGGATCCGCCTCGAGCCTTCCACCCCCCTTCCCTCTCCTATATCCTACCCCATCCCAGGGGGTGGGTAAACGTGTATATAAAGGGAGAGGAGCGTCTTTTAGGGCAGACATTAGTTGGTATCTGAAAGGTGAAACACATGTGATAAGCTGAGAGACAACGAAGCCGGTTTGATTCCTAGGTTTCTAGAGGTATTCTGTATATATATTATTCCTCCCATACATTCACACTTTCATTATTTTGTTCTATATTCATCCAAGCATAACAGTGTATTGTGATTATTATTATTATTGCCGTATGTATTACGTGTGTGTGGTTGAGTTTCATGTGTGATATTGATCTTGTCGTAGTTTAAAGTAATTATTCTATTAGTCTATTATTAAAGTAAGTCATCGTAGAGTAGTAATAACTTGTGATATTCATTTATTCGTTTCTTTAATGTATGTCGGGTATTCTATCGTATTCTGTTGTATACTAATTTCTTGTCACGTAGTTGATTAATTTTCATTAAATATTTTATTGTTAAGTTTTACACCAGTGTGTTTAACTTTCCCATTTACATAGAACTCTGGATATGTTCGGTTGTTAGAGGGTATTATTGATTTTCCGTAAGTAAGGTTAATCAAAAAGGGACTCTGTTTCCCTGTTGTAGTCTGTTGGAGTAACAGCAGATTATCTTCGTGTGTGGCCCTCTAGCGCATCCGTAACAAAGGCTCGTCAAAAGAACCCACAAACCTTTTGTAAAAAGTGACGTGAAAGCAATGGAGTAGAGTGTAAGTCAGACAACAAGAGTGATGGAAGGCAAGTAACGGCAGACTGACCAAGAGAAATGTAGGTAAAAGTAAGATCCTGCCGGAGTTCTCACCTGAGCCAAGTTTTGGTGATTTACAGCTGCAAACCTCATACCTCACACACACACATCACTGTACCACTTATGCATCATTATATATACACACACACACACACAAATCACTGTAACACACACACACACACACACACACACACATCATTGTAACACACATGTGCTAGCGAGGAGCGGATCACTTACACATGAAGTTCTGTTGTTGATGTTGTTGGCTGGCTGTTGTCTCTTCGGAGTATTTTTAGAATAGATTATATTATTATTATTATTATTATTATAATGTGGAGAGTTAGCAAGCCTTGTTCTTTGTTTAACAAGATTTTATTAACCCAAGAAGTAGTACCGATTCACAAAAGGCTTAAGTTAGACTTATAGCTAACTTTAAAGAGAGAGAGATAGCTATGAGATACCCTGTGCAGCGAATGGTTATCTCAAGCAGACTACCGTATTGGAGGTACAGTAGGAGTTCTCTGTGTGACTTGTGACGTCACTAATTGCTGATGAAGCTTGGTTCCCATGCTAGGGCTGTCTTGTCTCGGACCCGTTAATGTCTAGGTCAGCTACTTTGAGAGATCATGTGAGGTACTTGGTGTATGACTCACTACCCATGTAGGTATTACCGTATTACATGTAGGTATTATATGTAGTTAACCGGTACAATGCTCGGCCACAACCATCCTTCGCCCTCAAAGGAATATTACATACATAAATATTATTGGTAATACATGCAGTCTGTAGATAGTTTTATATTATTATTTCTACAGGGAATAAGGATTATAACATGTACAATATATATTTATTAAATACATCCTGTCTAAATGTGTAAGAATGTGTAATTAACCTATCATTCGTATCCTCATTACCTTTGGTCACTTGTCTCTGTTTTTCACGAGCAGATAATTGTCGGTACCTAGCATACACCTTCCGTATACACCAGCTGAAGACAATTGTACAAACAATTAAAGTGAGTGCAGGAATGATATGGAGAGGAAATACAACTTCTTTTGATAGATGCATAGGTAACAAATCATCTAGTGTGGAGGTAAACTTTGAGTCATTTAAGTATTTAAGAAACTTCACTTTGTCTGAAACAACAGTTATTTTATCTAAAGAGATATTTACTACAAGGTTAAGAGACTAACTCCGTAGCAAGTGTTGACACAAATGCTTTATGGTGATGTGTTGGTAAGTTGAGGAAATCCTCATTTCTTATCTCACAATGGTCCGGGGTCATATATCCATCCACAAATGTTGGACTTTACCATTGCATATTAATGTCACACTGGTTCTCTTTTCAAAGTAATAATAATGGTTAGTTCCGAAGTGTTCATGGTAGAAAGTAGCATTACTGACAGGTGTGAAGGTACGGTAAGAAGTTGGGAGAGTGGATTTAGGGACAATGAATGAAAGTTCACATTTTGCTTTTTCTGCTAAGCTGAAAGTAAACATATAAACAGGACATACATATAGATGTAAGTATGATGTGAGACAGTCATCCAGTGAAGTTTTGTCTAAGGTATCAATTGCAGTGTAATCCTCTGATGCAACAATGTATTGAAGTTATTGATCAACAACCAACAGTGTAATATTTACTTTAATTGGGAAAGGACGTAATTCCCAAATATTAAATGACGTCTGCGATTTAAAAGGAATATTAATTAATATATTTGATTCAGTAAGGATCGACCCAATGATTGGATAATAATATTCCACGTCTGAAATAGTAAATATGGGAGTTAGCTTATAGTTATTTATGGCTATTTCGACTGCTGACAGCAACTGTCGTAGAGGTAACAACTTAGAATTTACTCTACCCAATCCAGCATCTACCAAGTCACTAATTATTACTTCATTTAACTCAGTAAGTTCCTGTACAGCTATCTCTATGACTGGAATGTACTCACTAATTAATTGGTCCTGTTCAATTTCTGGTATTATTCCAACTAATTTGTTTACCACCAAAGATAATTGGTTAGTTCTTTCAATTATTTCATGGGTTTTCTGTTTTAGATTTTGAAGTGCCTCATAGGTTTGGATAACTATCCTATTCTGTTTCCCCAGGGCTATTGTTACTTATCCTAGTTTTTTACCTTAGGCAGTTACGTCATCTGCCATGGCTGTGCCAAACAGTTGTTTACTCAAAAGTCCCATGAAGTTAAAAAGACCACGACTCTGTCAACGGGCATGGGCAGGTTGCCGAACTTCATGTGGTTCCTCTGGAAATGAAAGCTTCATATTGTTAATAATTTTTACTAACCTATTTACTCTGTTTGTCTGTAACTGTAGAGTCATTTTAATAGGTCTTGTATTATTGTAGAAGTATTTTAGAAGTGGGTTAGTAGTAACGTCAGATCTAGTGTTCATTTCCTCGTTGTTATAAAAATTATTTACTTGTGTGGTGACAGTTTCTATGTGTCGGTGTAATTCTGATACATGCTGTCCAAGGTTGTAAATTATTTCTGGCATATCTAGTAATCCGTGAACTTCCAGTTATACCGTAACCAAATCTTCCACTATCAAGACCGTTCCTCTATGTTCCACCAAGGCACCTGGCTTTAGTGCTTCGGCCGGAACTGTGTTTTGTTGAGCCAGTGTAACAAGCGCTGTGCCCAGCAAAAACAGTAATAAAGTCTTGTTCCCCATCTGAAATAAATGTCATTATTTAGTTTTGTCTGTATATATTTGTTGTACTGGATGTGGGAGTGGAGTGAATTATTTCTTGTGGTTGTTCTGTTTGTGTGCTAGGTGTGTCATTTAAATTAATCTTTTTACACCTATCTATATGCACTATTTCTACTTTCCCTGTATTTATATCTTTGACCTTTATTTTATTTCCATGGGCTATATCTATTATTTCATATGGACCTACAAACTTTGGAGTGAGTTTTGACACTCTATCTGGGGCTTTTACCATGGTATTTTCCCCAACAGCAACATCTATTTTTACAGCTTGAGCATGTTGTTTAATCAACATCTCATGCCTACTACCATGTAAATGTTTCCGGACTTCCTTATGGATGCTATTAAACGCCTGTAGTTGTTGTTGTTGTTGTTCCCCAGACTGTATGGCCGAGCAGTCCCGAGTCTGGTTGACCGAAGCCGTGCAGATGCTCGGACCCCCAAATGGGAGTCAGGTTGATAGTGAGATCTGTTTCTTCGAAGGCAGCAGACGAGGGGACTGCTGGCTCACGGGCATGTATCCCTGGGCCAGCATTCCCACCGTCTGTAGTCTTCCTTGTTATGCCACCCAATCGGGCGATCTCGTCGGCTACCCAGAAGGAATGAGAGATAGTAAGGAGACAGATAGAATAGGCCAGGGTGTGGTAGAGGATGCCAGATTCCTCATTTCTGGATAGAACCAGCCCTCACCAGTGTGTTGCTGAGTAGTTGAGATGTGTGCTGGGTAGTTTACATTAACACATCTTCCCTTTCCAGTGTGTGCAGGGTAGTTGAGAAGTGTGCTGGGAGATTTGCACCAACACATCTTCCCTCACCAGTGTGTGCTGGGTAGTTGAGAAGTGTGCTGGGTAGTTTTTACATCAACACATCTTCCTCTAGCCATCAACACGTCTTCCCCCAGCTTACAAGGTAGCATGTTATCCTTGCTCTTACAGCCAGGTACCTATTTACTGATAGGTGAACAGGGACATTGGGGGCTGGGAAAATTGTCCAACAATTCCACTGACCCAGGAATTAAACCCGGGGTCTCTCGCATGCCAGCAGGCGAGTGTGCTAACCGCTATACCATCAGAACCCCCCCACACCTGTAGTTTTCTAATTGAGTAATCATCCATATTATATGCTGGAGAAGAATTACAAGTAATTATGTCATATGGAAGTTGCTTTTCTGTTCCATATATGATATAATGCGGGGACTTACCCACGGATGAATTTATGGAACCTTTGATAGAGGCTGCTGTAAATGATATCCAGTCTTCCCATGATCCTTGCATAGGATTAGCTGTCGCAAGACATCTAGTATCTTACGATTTGCTCTTTCAGTAAGACCATTGCTAGCTGGATGATTTGCTGTTATAAAAGTCTGTTTTATATGATATTGATCCCATATGTTACGTAACAAACTATTAGAAAATTCTTTACCATTGTCTGTTAGTATCACCTTAGGTGTAGTGTATGGGCAAAGTAAGTTTGTTACAAGCTTGTGTGCAACCTCTTCTGCTGTCTTTGTCTGCAAAGGAGTTATGACCACATAACGTGAGAAATGGTCTACACATACAAGACAATATTTGGAGCCTTGATAACTCATTGGGAAGCTTAATATGTCTATACCAACTACATCCCATGGTTGTTCAGGTATTGGATAATTTAAAATAGGGGCTGGGCCCATGGTATTACCTTTATGAGCATGGCATGATTCACAATTCTTGATGTGTTTCTCCCCATCTGTGAAGAAATGTTAGTTTGTTTATCAAGCTTCCTGAACAAAATGACATCTACCACCTCAAACTGTGTTAGTGGGATGGGTAATTCTGGTAGGTTACTCTCGTCACCTGAAACCAAAGCATAAATGACCCGTGACCAAAACTTGTCTTTCTTTTGTTCAGTTTTATCAAGTTCCACATTAAAGTCTACTTCACTACTAGTGGGAATGACAGCAGCAGCTGATACATTGTGAGATAAAACATTTGCAACTCTATTGAAACGCCTTTGAAGATATTTAATAGTAGGCTGAAATTCTGAGATAGTTAGATACCATCTAGCTAATTGTCCTGTCAATTTTTTACCATGAAAGAGACCACAAACAGGTTGATGATCTGTATATATGGTGATTGGATATCCCAGTATTATTTTCCTGAAGGTCTTTAAGGCCTTAAGTTAGTGACACTGTATTTCTTCTCTGCATCATTCACTACACGACTGGCATATGCACAAACCTTGCAACGACCCTCAGTGGTATGTTGCATAAGCACTGCGCGTCAGTACAGAGAGAAAAAGGGAGGTCATAGTTTGGATAACTTAAAATTGGAGCAGTTGTGAGCTTAATTAAGTTTTAACTGATCAAAGCTATCTTGCTCTGTCTGTGACCAATTAAATTCGATATTTATCTTTAGGAGTCTTGTTAGTGGGCTGGCGATTTTAGCAAAATTCATTATGAATGACCGATAGTATGAACATAATCCAAGGAAACTCCTTATTTGCTTTACTGTTGTAGGTTGAGGGAATTCCCTTACTGCTTTAATCTTGGAATCCAAAGTGTGAATTCCTTTACTATTTACTTTATGACAGAAAAATTCTATTTCAGCTTTAAGGAATGTACATTTTGACAGTTTAACCTTTAATCCAACATCCTGCAGTCGTTGTAAGACTCTTTCTAGTTTTTGTAGGTGTGAATTTACATCAGGGCTGACAATAATTAAGTCATCTAAGTAAGCAACAAAATCTTGGGTCATGTCACTGAAGATAGTATTTATCATCCTTTGGAAAGTTAGGGGTGCATTGGATAATCCAAAGGGCATTCTGACACATTGCCAATGACCATTAGGGGTGCTAAAAGCTGTAATAGGTTTGGATTGGTCATCTAATTCTACTTGCCAATAACCACTAATTAGGTCAAGACTACTAAAGACTCCGTTATTTTCCCCAATCTCCATGAGGATATCTTTAAGTACAGGTAATGGATACCTATCCTTGACAGTTTTCTCATTTATTTTCCTAAAATCAATAACAGGGCGGAAATCACCTGTTTTCTTAGTCACTAAATATAATGGGCTGTTATAAGGACTGTTTGAAGGCTCAATGATTCCTTCTGTAGACATGTCATCCACCATATTATTCATTACTTGTCTTTGACTATGAGGTAATCTGTAAGCTTTCACATATCCCTTTCAGCTCTGATTTTTTTTTTCTTTTGGATGTTCTTCAAATTTATATGATAAGTTCCTACCATTGTATGGACCACGTAGAAAAAATGTCTTTTTTTGTCTTTGCATATTGCAAGAGTTATTGCATTTTTTAAATTGTCCCAAATTTTGGACGTTCGTATTATACTTCTGGTTTTTATAATTGTACGAATGAACAGTATGGGGGGACTCAAACTGCACAGTAACAAAAGTATAAATTTTATTATGTACCTGAAATATCTTTGATACATAATGGTAATAATCTTTGGCACAACATAAATTGCAATTACTTTTGGTATAATAGGTTTTGGCGCCCCTTCGGTCCCTCCTGGGTGTTGCGTCGCCGGTAGCACAGAGGTCCAGATGCATCCCAAAATAATTCTAATTCTTTGGTATAATAAATCTAAATATTAATAATGGTAAATTACATTTGCACAAAACAAATTTTACCTCTGGTAAAATAAATCAAATTGTTAATATTTGGTTAACATAATACAACATCAAATTATACCACCAGTACAGCACAATCAGCCTACAGTCATTTTGTTACAGTGTTATTAAGGCACATATGTGATGGGCAAAATACACGAGAGTAGAGTTAACATAAAGAATAGTGATTCATTCTGAGTACATACATTTTACTCAGGGCAAATGAAATAAACTGAAATACATGAGAGTACAGATAACCTAAAGAATAGTTATTCATTTTTAGTACATTGTACTCAGGGAAAATGAAATAAACTGAAACAATTCCTATCAGCACACAAACAAAGGAACACTTTGCAGGTACTGCATGAAACCCTTGTTTTTTCACTGCAGCCTGGATACCTACATCTGTGCCTCTCAGAATACTTTGGCAAGCACTCTGGCATATGTAGTGCATGTTGTACACGCTGTGGGTAAGGTGGTATTGGGCGTATTCTCTTTCGTGGCTTATAATCATCTGAATCTGTGGAGCCCTCAGGTCCCTCAGCAGTTTGATAGCCAACATCACCACAAATTAAAGACTCTGCAACATTCAACTTGAATATCATACTTTCCATGAATTTAGTGTTGGTTGACTTGCAGTCCTTCCTGTATTCAAACCATCCATTGGTACAGGAGAGATCAAGGAGATGAAGCATGATTCTTACAGTAAACTTGACTGTACGTGATTTGTTGCGATAGTAGAATAGTACTTGGTCTGCAATATCAACACCACCCATGTTTCTGTTGTACTCTTCAATTACAAATGGCCTAGGTATTTGTACAGATTTCTTCTCTTTCTTGGACCATCGTTTACATTCAGACATTGGCTCTACACCATGTTCATTGGAGGCAATCAAAACTGATTTGTTGTCATACCATACTGTTACAGAATAAGCCTGGTCATCTCTAACCAGACCATCTGCACTTCCTCTACCAATTTGTTTGAGTTTTTTCTCAGAGTGAAGGGAGCACTGCTTTGGGACAAGGTTTTTCTTTAGAGTACCAGTTGCACCCATACCTAGAGAAGTCATTATTTCTAAAAGTCTGGGTGTTGTAAAGAATCTATCAAAGTAGAAATTAGTACCTTGTGGCACTGATTTTACAAATCTCAGTATCCCTGCTTCACCTATTGTCATGTTGTCCACATCTGGTAAACTTAACTCACTTCTTTCTACACTAGCAACTAGGTGATCTTTTCCCTGAAAAAATTCAAAGTCTAACACCAAACCATCCTTAGTAGCTACCACAAACATTTTCAGACCATTTGGATGGGGTTTTCTAGGTACATACATTTTCAGACTACTTTTCCCAAAAAATGGAATCATCATCTCGTCAACACAGACAGTGGGTGGTCTCTCTAACTCCAAACACCTACCCATCACAGAGTTCAGCAAAGGTCGAACCTTCCACACCTTATCTTGCTTCTTCAGGGCTGGAGATACTTTGCAATCATCAACCAACTTTAAATTGCTTCTGATCAGCTCAAATCTAGCCCTTGACATAGTCTCTACAATTAAATTAATTTTTGTCCTCTCTTGCCAGTACATGTTTAGCCTGGGAAATTGAAGGACAAACATCATAAAAGAAATTCCTACAAATCTTTTCATTTCCATAACAGTTAAAGCTAAATTTCTCCCTGTCCTGGACATGTATTTCTTCTGTGTTTCAAGAGTTAGTGCATCCCATACATCATCAGAAAGATATGCTAAAAAGTATTCTACAGGGGAAAGAACAGTTAGTTGCATTACAGCACTAGCACCAGCTACTGAAAACTCTCTATTAAAATTTTTGTTTCTAGTAAACAGATGAGGTCTAGTTGTTGCTGATCTCCTTGATCCTCTGCTGGTAGTGGGTTGAGGAGAATGGGATGTGCCTTGAGATGTGCCTTGAAGAGATGTGCTGGGAGACAAAAGAGATGTGTTGCTGGTGTCTATTGAAGATTCAATATCATCTACTTGGGTGTCATCATCCGTGTCCTCCGTGTCATCTTCCGTTACCACCGCCTCGGGGAAGAGATTTTGTACCGGGCTTAGTGAAGGTTTAGGCCAGTCATCATCTTCAGACAGTTCACTCTCATCCCCAGACTGAGCCAATATCTCGAGGATTTGTCGATCATCTGCAATTTTAAAATCAATCAACACACTGTTATGCACAGGTTGGGTTAGATGTTAGTGATACAGAAAAATAAATACTGTACTGTATAATAATAACCTGTAAAATACCCTACTTTGCTTAGGAGCATACAGTACTGATGGTTAGTTTTAAAATAATGTACCTAAATCCAAGATGCATAATTAATTGCCTCTACAGGACAGCAGTTATTGTTAAATGACATGATGGGATTTAATTAAATACCCAAACTTGTCAACTTTTAAGTCCAATCTATAAAAAATATTATACCTTGCATAGGAGCACTTTTATTGTTTGTTTTAAAATAATTTACCTAACTAAAATAAATACATAATCAAATGTTCCTACAGGGCAACATTTATTGTTAAATGACATGATGGGATTTAATTAAATACCCTAACCTGTCAACCATTTAGTTCATATTAAATCTGTCATTATTACATCTTACTTATAACAAAATAGACATTTAAGTACAGTGCATCTGATATGCACTTAGCATGAAAAAACACTGTTTGTAAGCAGCAAAATCATAAATAACAAACAAATCTCAAGGTGCATCATGCCCCTGATGTCTCATTTTTGGGACACATTCTCTTCATTATTACATTATCTGTCATTATTACATCTTACTTATAATAAAATATACATTTATGTACATCTGATATGCACTTAGCATGAAAGAACACTGATTGTAAGCAACAAAATCATAAATAACATAAATAAATCTCAAGGTGCATCATGCCCCTGATGTCTCATTTTTGGAACACATTCTCTCCATGCTTCACCAGTCCATGTAAGCACACTTATTTATAATATGAAGGTTCACAACACATGCTTATATATTCAGCTTCAATCCTATACCACTCATAGCATAGTATTTTCACTACAAACCCTGAGAAAATGGCAACTTACCCATTTTTTTCATGAAGGTGCACTCCACAACCAGTCCCACGTCTACTCGGTAACTTCAACGTGTCCACATGGTGTAAACAAACATTTTCTTTTGCTGAGTAAAAGCATTATGAACCATAGAAAACTAGTACATATTTTATTTTCTACTATTTTTTCATTATAGTACCAAATTTAGGACATTTTTATAGAGTTCAGAGCTGAAAGGGAATGATATGTGATGTTTAACTAGTGTTGTTTTTCCCAACCGCTCACCAGGTAAAGCAATAGCCGACCTGTGATTTGCTAATGTGTGTAAAAGTTGTGTGCGATGTGAAGGAAAATCATATACTTGTACATACTCATATAATTCATTAATGGTCTGCCTAAGTAGCAATTCATCAACAGTGTGTATGTTGGCTAAGGGAGGAGATTCTGTTTCCATCTGTATTGGGTTAAGAAACACAAGAAAGTCACCTATGTATGTACCTGGTTTTATTTTCACTGCCTGTTCAACCTTGTTAAAAATTAGAGCTTCAATGAAGTTTTCTTCTTGTACCAGAGAAAATATGGATTCCATATCGACATTATTTATTTTACAAGTTTCACTTAAGGATATGGTTTGATTTCCCACATAATTGTCACCTTTCACTTTCACCTTAATGATAGCAAACCCTATATTTGGTAAATTTACCGTACTTTTGACACCGACTGCCAGTCGAGTCTGTGAGTCACTGACTCTTGTACCCGAGCCCACAGCTGTGCACTGCTGACTCAGCGGTTGACATGGGTACACTTGACCCTGAAATGTTATTGACTGGATGAATATTGCAATGTCAAGGTTATGATCTGTCATTTCTTTTAAACCTATTAATCCATCAGTTGGCAACTGAAGTTTTCACAGATGTAGAAGGTGCATTTTAGTCTCTGACCATTTGGTGAAAGTGTAATAGGAAATTGGACCATTTCTTTAATGATTAATTTACTACCAGATAAGGCAGTTAAGTTTAAGTCTGATGGTTGAATAGACAATCGTTCCTGTGGGTTTTCCTTTAACACCTGTTTAAGTGTTACTTCAGATAGTAATGATACACAAGCTCCTGTATCAACAGCTAACTAGACAATTGTATTCCCAATGTTACAAGGAAGTAATAGTACATCAACTTCACCCAAGGCAGCAACAAGTATATTTATTTGTTTAGGCGTGATTAAATTGGCTTTTTTTTTTTTTTTTTTTTGCACGTCTATTTTTGCACGTCTATTTTTACGTCTGTATTTGCACGTCTATTATTTATTTGGTCTCTTGCATTTAATGTGACTCTACATTCATCTGTGTTATGTGTCACACTATTATGAATAATGCAATACTTGTTTCCGGGCTTGTTGTCACTTTCACTTGCTACTTTATTGCTATTATCCTTACTTTTGGCTTTTGAGCGATTATTCTTATTAAAGTAACACTTATCTGGGTTGTGTCCATATTTTCTGCAGATTTTACAATAAGACTTTTTCTTCGAACTCTGAGGTGTGAAGTTTGTAGTGTGTTGTGTCTGTGAAGTGCTGTGGTGAGTGTCTGTGTCAGTGATCACGGCTACAGGTAGGGCTCTAGGTACATTAAGAGGTTCTTTTTGACTAACCTTAGCTGCATATTTGACCAATCTGTCATTTGGTTTATATTCTATTTTAGCAGCTTCAAGCCTGGATTCCTCTGTTAAAAGCAACACATACTGTATGTACTCAATGATCTGGTATACATTATCCGCTTTCATGTTACCTTGTGTGTTCAACCACTCTGACCCTTTTAAGAGTTGTTTAGCATCGCCAATGGTCGAACCTGCTAACGCTAGAACCATACTTGAATTAGCTGTTCCACAATTACTCACTGTCCTTCTAACCATTCTGTGTACCCATGCTAGTGGACCGCCAAACTGCCCCCCACCGAAAACATCTATGAGGTCTTCACAAAACTGTTTAAAATTATTTAAGTTATCTGGATCCGTGAAAGCAGTTGCAGTCAGTAATGTGCTAGCATTTGAGTCTGGTTTAATATGACCACGTACGAACCTTATTTTCCCTTTGTCATCTGTAATCCCTGCAGGAAGCATATTATCTTCACAAACCCTTAGAAATGTATGGATATTATAGTTAACCTCGTCCCCAGTGAATTCCTTCACTGTATGAGCTTGGGGAAGAACATTAATAGTAGCAGAAGTGTTAGTTGCCATTGTGTGTGATGATGTGTTAGTATGTAAAGCTGTTGAGTAAGTACGTCCTGATCTGGTTTTACTAGGTGAAATGTTAGAGGTAAAACTAGTAAGCAAATCAGTTAATGAAGTAGATCTAGTAAGAGGAGGAGTATTAGTTGTCACTCTGTCTTCTTTTATGTCTAAATCTAGTGCAAGAATATTTTTACTCAAGGGAGAACTTACACTTTCTACTGTACTCACACTTAAATTAGTGATTTCTGTTGAATCAACTAAGCTTTCATTACTTTCAAATATTGCTAAACTAATTTAAGCTTACGAAGCGAAAACAATGCGGTACCGTAGTTTTCTGCCATTCATTACCTGTCACTCTGTGTGAAGATTCACAAAGAATATTCCTTCTGGTTATATACGTGAAGATATGCACATATAGTACTCTAAATTATGAATACATAGAATTTGTAATGAGGAGATATTTGGTAATACATTTATATATTTATATATCCTAATGTAATGATGTTAGGATGTGTATGTATTTGTAAATATATGTACAGTCAGCGGCAAAAGTCCTGTCGCCTCACTAGCTTCACCGAGACGTGTTCATGGACTCGAGAAAATAATACGCACGTTTTCTACACACAAAAATCTCGAGTCTTTGAACATCACGTGCCTGAGTGAAGCAAGTGAGGCGACAGGACTTTTGCCGCCGACTGTACCTAAGCTACTGATCATGGATAGTTGAGTGGGCTTTGATAATTAGTTGGATAGTATTCCAGTAGTCGTGTGACGTCGTACCAGATACCAAGCCAACGTCCTTTCCTGGATGTTAGCACTGTCAACTGAAGAATGTTGATATGTTGATTGAAGTACTGTGTAGCTGTAGTTTATTTGAGCTGCTTATATAGTCTCTCACTGTAGTTGAAGTTGAAGTATTCACCTCACTAGGCTATACTGTAGTGTAAGTATAGTAGTAGTGGTAGTACTGCTCGTGTGGTAGAGTAGTAGTATAGTGTGGTAGTGATGACGAGTGGTAGGATGACGCAACCAGTGTGTGGTAGCGCGGGACGATCAGCGAGGCTAGCTTGCTGTGCTGACTCGACTGTCCTCCTTCTATCACTCCTTCACTTCACTTCTTTACTTCTTCTCTTTTTACTTTTGTGTCTTGTCTTAGGTTATCACTTGCTATTAATTGTTTTGTTTCTCTCCTTTTTAAACCATATATGTTCGTATCACCACCGTTGTTTACCAAATATGTGCTAGTGGAGCGGTATCACTTACACACATCAGTTGTTGATGTTGTTGTTGTTGTTGTAACGTGGCAGGCTTTTGTCTCTTCGGAGTATATTTTTAGAATATGTTAGGTGATTATTATGGTATGGAGAGTTAGCACACCTTGTCTGTGTTTAACAAGATTTTATGAATAACCCAAGTGGTAGTACATTTTCACAAAAGGGTTAAGTTAGGCTTAGGAGCTAACTTTAAAGAGAGAGATGGCTATGAGACCCATGTGTAGCGATCGGGTATCTCTAGCATACATCTCTATAGGAGGGCACAAGAGGAGCTCTCTGTGTTGTCCCCCGTGACTTGTGACGTCACTTATTGCTGAGAACCCCCCCAACGGGAACCGCCTTGACGTGGTGGGGGGGCTTGCGTGTCTCTGAGACCTGGCTAGCTAGACTAGAGGGGGCTCCGGCCCCTGCTCTGCCCCGATTTCGGGGAGAGAGGGCTTCCCATGCTAGTAAGGTCGCCAGTGACAGACCAGACTAAATGGTTCCCATGCATTAGGCTGCCAGTACGGGCCAACAGCGCTGCCTTCCGGAGGGACTGCCCTCTAGGGGCCGTCCTATGTTGGATGGTTGGGTGTCTGGGCCGGGAGATGTTGGGGAAGGGGGTCTCAGCACCGTCGTGGGCAAACTTTCGAGCCATTGGGGCTGTTTTTTAAAACGAGTGACCCCGTGGGGGAAGAGGTACACCGCCCGCGGCGACCAGCGCTCGGTCCCCTCATCTGCTCCTGGGGCCAAAAACAACAAATCAATGATATATGGATACAGAAAAGCCCCAATCTCTTCCTCGAGCGGTGGTCGACCAGGCCCTCGAGACTTCACTCTCTGGTCGTGGTAATATGCAGAAAGCTGCAAATAAGAGTAGACCTAGCAGGTCGGGTGTTGTGTCGAAGAACCCTGTTAGCGATCTGGACACGTTAATGTTAACGGATGTACTTGCATCCTTTTCCTATGGCGCTATCCACTCCATTTTTAAGTGCTTTGGAGTAGTCCTTCGAATCCGAATCACATATGACAGTGATTGTAGGTCTAATCGGTGCTACATTACTTTCAATACAAATGCTGCTCCCAAGCAGCATTTGAGGCAAAAGATTCTCTGACGGTGGGGGATACTCATTGTAAAGCTCAGATGATGCGGTCCATCAATGTAGTTGACAGTGACAATGATTACTGCCCTAATATATTTGATGACACTGTGGAGCATGTCCCAAAGGAACGTCGGGTTCCTACACCCATTTGGTTTGTGGCTTACTACAGGGAGGGACGTGGTAACTTTATCCATGCTTCCCGGTATCTGGAGAAAGAAGTTGGATTATTACCAATGGGCCACAGAAAGAAATATGGTAGGGGAGTTTTAATCAGAGCCAAAGATCTTACACAGGCCATGATGCTCCTCAATCTCCCCTGTCCTTCTGATAGCATGTTTGAATCTATTAAACCACATCGAACATTTGATTATAGCAAGGGGCGGCATATATATAATGAGGACCTGTATGAATTCTCAGAAGAGGACATTCTCGCTATGTGCCCAGACAGTGTCCAACGAGTAACGAAGATGAAAGGCAGTAAAAATATGATCATCCTCACTTTCTATGGCTCACATATCCCAGATCGCATTAACATTAACCCCACCTCAAGCCTTTTGTTGAGCGTCCCCTACAGCGTTTCTGTTGTTATGAGTTTGGTCATGGGAAGAGGAACTGCAACAACCGTTCCCGGTGTGGTAATTGTTCTGCTCTTGACTCACATCTTACTTCTGAGTGTCGGTCAGAGAGTTACTGCTTTTACTGCAGAGATGCTCACCCCTTGCGTTCTCGCCAATGTAAGATGTACCTACTTGAGCAGAATATCCTCCACTTGGCTAATACTCAATTCATTAGCATAGGTAGTGCCAGACGGCAACTCAACTTCAAGCGACAGAAGGATGGTGGTGTGAAGACATACGCCTCCTCCCTTCGCCCTAAATTGGTTGCAGCACCCTCTCAACCTTCTAAAGAGGAAGCTGCTTCTTGCTCTAGTGAGAACGTTTCTAAGGTACATAATAGTTTCTCTGTCTTGGAAACTTTATCAGACACTCATTCTGGTGACCCTTCAACTGATGACAATTCTCAGACTTTAGCTAAAGGTGTCCATGTGGTAGAGGTTCACGCTGCAACACGCTCTCCAAAAAGGAAACTTAAGTCACCTAAACTGCCACAGAGACGCCTTCGTGGTTCCTCTGAGGCACTTGACTCTATAGATGTTCCACCTTGTGAGGCAACCATCTCTATGGACTCATCCATAGTTTCCTCTCAATTTCACCAGAAGCGTTCTCGTGGCTCTGATGAATCTCTTGATTCAACAGAAGTTCCTCCTCGCAAGCTTCCTTCGGGATCATCAGAGGGGCGTGAAGTTAATGTGGATGCCACGGATGTTGTGACTTCAAAAGATTCACTTTCTCTTCCGCTTGAGCAGCGGAGTGATTCTACCACCTGTATTATGGATGTTGATGTATCTGCCTGTGTCAGTGATACCAATGCTGTACAGGACAGAACCAATGTAATTGTTTCAAAGAATATCCCATCTCATATACCTTCATCTTCTTCTAACATATCAGATGCTTCAGGGACTCGTCTACGGGTCCCAATTACTGCCCCAAGTACTACTCCTCGGGTTCACTCTTCTTCTAGGGGCCCAGGATTAGACAAATCTTATTGTTTGAATAAACTCTCAGGTCGAGGTGGTAGTGGGAAGTACCTCCGTGAGGCTTCCCCAAAATCAGTACTAAAGTAACACTATTCAAGGTCCTTCAGTGGAATTGCCGTGGCTTGCGTGCTTCTTGGGAGGAACTGCGCGTTCTTCTCTCTAGCTTCTTTCCTGCATGTGTTTCTCTCCAAGAGACAATGCTTGGGGACTACATTCCTGCCAGTCCTCCAGCATACTCAGCATTTTATTCCAATTCATTTGAAGGGCAGGGTCATCATGGTGGCTCTGCCATCCTAGTTCGCCGAGATATTCCATGCACGAGCCTGGAGCTTGACACTCCGCTCCAGGCTGTTGCAGTTAAGGTTTTTATGGACCGCCCGTACACTGTGTGCAGTCTATACCTTCCTCCCAGTGTTACAGTTGAGAGGGGTGATCTCAACCATCTTGTACGGGACCTTCCATCTCTCTTTATTTTATTATGTGATTTTAATGGTCGTCATCCTCTGTGGGGTGACAGTTCGGTCAACCCCAGGGGTGTTTTATTGGCTTCTTTTATCGAGGATGAGGGAATTGGGGTTTTAAATACGGGAGATGTGACACATTTTAATAGCCCTACTGGGACTTTTACCGCCATTGACATTTCCCTTTGCTCACCCAGTGCTCTGTTGGATTTTACTTGGAGAGTGTTGCCTGACTTATATGGCAGTGACCATTTCCCTATACTTTTAGAATGTAACAGGTACGAACCACAGTCTCGTCTTCCTAGGTGGAAATTAGAGAAGGCTGACTGGCAGTTTTTTAGAGAGCTAACTTCTTCGGTCTCTTCTGTAGCCGATTTTGGTAGCTCTGATGAGGCTGTAACATATTTCACTGATATGATCCACTCTGCTGCTTTCAACTCTATCCCTAGAACTTCTGGCTACTTTCCCAAACTTCCTGTCCCTTGGTGGTCACCAGTCTGCACCACTGCTGTGCGGGATAAGCGCGCTGTTTTCTCTCGCCTTCGTCGCAATCGTGGGGACCCAACTCTTTTAGAGGACTTCCGACGGGCAAGGGCTCAGGCTAGATGAGTTTTAAAAGAGGCCCGACGTGCATCTTGGAAGGCCTATGTGTCTTCAATTAATACTAAACCTCCACTCACCCAAGTGTTCAGAAGAATCCGTAAGATGGCGGGGAAGTTTTCTCCTAGTTCTACACCTGTACTTAAGGTCAATGGAATTAAGATCATGGATGGTTTGACAGTGGCCAATACCATGGCGGAGGCTTTTGCAAAGATCTCCAGCCGTGACTCTCGACCTCTGGCTGTCAGGCATGAGTTAAGAGCCAAGGAGTGTACTGTCCTGGATTTCTCAGGGAACGAGAATGAAAGTTATAACCATATACTCACCCTCAGAGACCTGCATTCTGCTCTCTCTCTCTGCGGCGACACTTCTCCTGGGCCAGACAACATCCCATATGCAATGTTACGACACTTGGGTGAAGAGGCGATCTCATTTCTTTTAGCTTTATATAACAGAATCTGACTGGAGGGTGTCTTCCCTTCTGGGTGGAGGGTTGCTACCATCCTTCCTTTTCTCAAGCCGGGCAAGGACTCTGGTGTTGCCCACAATTATCGACCAATTGCCTTGACCTCCTGTCTCTGTAAACTATTTGAAAAGATGGTGAATGTCAGACTGGTATACTTCTTGGAACGGGGTGATTTTCTGTCTCCGTCCCAGTCTGGCTTTCGTAAACACCGTTCCACTACAGATGCTCTTGTCAGGTTGGAAGCTGCTGCATGTGAGGCCTTTGCACGACATCAACACCTTCTCTGTGTATTCTTTGATTTAGAGAAAGCCTATGACACTTCATGGCAATATGGCATCCTGCAGCAACTCCATTTATATGGCCTGCGGGGTCGCCTTCCACGTTTTCTTAAGGAGTTTCTCAGTGGTCGCAGTTTTTCTGTGAGGGTTGGTACAACCCACTCAGCATCTGTTGCACAGGAGGAGGGCATCTCCCAGGGAAGCGTCCTCAGTGTCACATTGTTTGCAGTAGCAATTAATGCCATTGCATCATCCCTTCCAGACAGTATAGCTAACTCGATGTACGTTGACGACCTAGCAGTCTGGTTTGCTGCTTCCCGTATGTCAGTGGCGGAGCGGCGCATGCAGCTTGCCCTTGACAGGGTGTCACGTTGGACTGGTTCTCATAGGTTTCGATTTTCTTCTTCCAAGACAGTTGCTATGCACTTCTGCTGCATCCGAGGCGTCCACCCGGATCCGGACTTATTCATGTATGGTCATCGGATACGATGTGTCGAGGAGACTCGCTTTTTGGGTCTCCTTTTTGACAAACGTTTGACTTGGGTTCCCCACTTATGTACACTTAAGGTCTCTTGCCTCAAGGCTCTTAACCTGTTGAGGGTCCTGAGCCATACATCCTGGGGAGCTGATCAGGCCACCCTCCTCTGTCTATACCATGTTCTTATTAGGTCAAAACTCGACTATGGGTGTGAGGTGTACTCTTCTGCCACCGATGCCCGTCTCAGAGTTTTAGACCCGGTTCATCATCCTGGAGTACGTCTGGCGACCGGAGCCTTCAGGTGGTCCCCAATCCCCAGTCTCCTGGTGGACGCTAATGAGCCACCTCTCGATCTCCGTCGCCAGTCCTTGATGGTTCGTTGTTGGCATCGATTACATCGACTTCCTGACTCCCTACCTTGCTTGGCGGTGTCATCTGATATCATGTCTCAGTACTACCTTTTACATTCTCGTGCACCATGGCCCTTTGGCTTCCGGGTCAGGAAGGCTATGGAGGAGATGGGCATAGATGACTTCCAGATTTGTCCTGTGAGGGTTCCCAGGGTGGCTCCATGGCTTCTTCCAGAGGTTTTCCCCTGCACCTGCTTTACAGACAAGAAGAAATCTCTTCTTCCTCCAGTGGCTCGTTCCCTCTTTTTAGAACATGCCTTCACTCACAGGGAGTCCCTCCCTGTGTACACTGATGGGTCAAAGTCTGATGCTGGAGTTGGCTTTGGAGTTGTCTTTCCTGACTTTTGCCGTGGAGGCAGGCTCCCTTCTGTCATGTCCATTTTTACTGCTGAGCTCTCGGCCATTTTATATGCCCTCCAAGTGATTTTTACTCTCCCTCAGCCTTTGTTTACTATTTTTAGCGATTCCTGTAGTGCCTTGCAGGCCTTTTGCAATTTTAACTCTTCCCATCCCCTGGTGTTGGCCATTCTTGAGTGGCTTGTCCTCCTGGGTCGTCGTGGCCGCAAAGTCACTTTTTGTTGGGTCCCGGCCCATGTGGGTGTTGATGGGAATGAGCGGGCTGACGCCCTGGCTAAGGCTGTGGTCTCCAATTCCTGGCCTCCTGCCAGGTGTCATCCTGTTCCTGCAGTGGACCTTCGACCCTACATAGATGCTACCGTTCGTTCCTGCTGGCAGGACAGATGGGACGCCGTCGGGGCTAACAAGCTCCGCGACATCCGCCAGCGCCTTGGTTTGTGGAGCTACAGTGGCCTGTCCCGCCGGTGGGAGACGGCTCTTGTCCATCTCCGCATTGGCCACACATTATTGACTCATGGCTTTTTAATGGAGAGGGCTCACCCTCCCTACTGTGATGATTATCTTGTCCCTTTGACAGTACGGCATCTTATTGTCGAGTGTCCCAGCCTTGGGGACCTTCGTCGTAGGCACTTCTCCGACTACCGGAAGGGTGACGTTTCTTACAGTCTCTCCCAGGTGCTCGGGGAGGAGGCTTGTAGTGTAGGAGGGAGCACCCTCTCCTATGTGGAGGAGGCTGGCCTTCTCCACAAATTGTGAATTTTATTGTATTTATTGCTATTTATCTTTAGGTAGTTAAAGTTTAATGTTTCTTTCGTTAATATTTCAATTTTTTTATATATCTAACTTAAGTAGGTTATTTTATTAATATATAATTTTTTAGAAGACGTGGGTTTTATGCATGCTGCTTCTCCCTTTCGAGGTAGTGAAAATTATTTAATCTTTGTACATATTTTCTTAATGATGTAGATGACCTTTTTATGTTGGGAGGTCAATAAATAAATCAAATCAAATTATTGCCTAGGAAGCTTGGTTCCCATGGAACCGTTTATGTCAGTTCAGCTAGTTTGAGCGATCATGTGAGGGTACATGGTGTATGATTCACTACCTATGTTGGTATTACATGTAGGTATTATATGTAGGTATTATATGTAGTTATAACCGGTACATCTCTACCCATTTATCTAATAATAATAATAATAATGTCTGGATTTTGGATGAATCTCCAACCCGACAGTAACGTGTACATATTTATGTATATATATTTATGATGTATATATATTATATGTAACGTGTGTAAATAGATATTTGCCTATGGGCGTTCGAACACACATAGACGTGTCTCAGTATGTGCAGCTTCGAACGCCACCAGTTGAGCTGGGTGGTGTATACCCACCACGCAGTCAGTCGTACAGTAACCACCACGAACAACACACTCCTTCAGTCCGATCAGCCAACAATTCAAATATCAACATTTTAGTCTTCACCAAGCTACATCGCCATCATCCAGCCACATCAGTCACATAAGTACACTTATAGCATATTTTGGGGCCTCATATATGTCTATTTAGTGTGCTTATCATTCATCTCCACCATAACATCGAAGGCAAATTCTTCCATCACAACTATCCCATCTTAACGTAATATACAGTCCACTAAATATAAAGTAAAAATCATGTAAATTTGGGATAAATAATATTCGACAGGTTTTTTTTGAACTCGTCTAAATAGCTAACAGCACAATCATTCAACAGCTATTCCTCACGTAAGTAGTATTCGCCCCATCCACCAATCACAATTAATCTATAAGATATGATGCACGACCTTGTAGGTAAAAGGGATCTCAGAGGTCGAATAAAATGGTTTCGTTGAAGCCATAGTAAAATATTTATCAGTGTCAAAAATCAAATGAACTTGTTAAGGAAAGCATTTTATAACAAATGTCACTTAACCCCCTAAGCCTGGTAGATGCACATAGTATATTACTATGGCTGTTGCCAGACAAGTCTACTCTGGCTAACGTTAGACTACTTTACTTTTCACAGGGAGATCCCTTGTGGCTGATTGTTTTCTCTAAGTGTAAACAGTTGGAAAACTAATCCATATAAGATGTAACTGACAGAAAGTAATGTAATCATAACATATAATGTGATACATTATGAAATAAGTGAATGCTACTGTATTATCTTCTTAACAGTGAGGAATCTCATCAATATATGTAATTATTAATGAGCAATATCTATTTAACATAAAATCCTTACATCAAGGTAAAATATAAAGCGAAACATACTTGTAAAAAAATAAAAAATAAAAATATAAAAAAGTCACATTGCAAACATTGTCATTAAAAAGTGTGA
The DNA here is from genome assembly GCA_033782935.1 of Petrolisthes cinctipes. Taxonomy (NCBI): domain Eukaryota; kingdom Metazoa; phylum Arthropoda; class Malacostraca; order Decapoda; family Porcellanidae; genus Petrolisthes; species Petrolisthes cinctipes. Next base: position 505,937 of record JAWQEG010000410.1, read on the forward strand.
AGACAGATGTTATTTGAGCCCCGTCCACACAGGCAGAGTCTGTCTACCTCAGACACCAGACTGAAGCAAGTCAGAGGCGACCAAGCTAGCAGTGAACAGGGAAAACCCTCTGTGATAAACAGTGTCTGCCCGTGTGGACAGGACCTACTTTCCTATTACATTGGGTAGTATGACATAGTGTCTGAGTCCGTGAATAAAACCTTGAGTCGCTTGTAAAGAATCTCCGGATATATAAATGGTATACAAATTATATAGGACACAGATAATTGGAAATGAGCACTTGCTTGGTGGATTTCCACGATTAGAATAATATTTATATAATTAATAACCTTATGACATGCAGTGTGATAATTTTGTCTGCGTATCTTTCATTTTCTCACTGATAACTTATCCTCTCGCCCCTATATGAGCTACATTGTAATGTATGAAGTTCCTAAATACAAATTTTTGTTTTAACTTTGTCAATCATAATGATTTATTCTTTGTGCGCTTGCATGAATATTGTCACTCATCACACTTCAGCTGCAATTTGGGACCTAATGTGTAATCGGTAATTAAGCAAACTAGCGACAGTTCAACAATAGACGTAAAATCATCCAAAATAACCATATATTAAAGTTCCTACATAAACACGGAAACTGTATTTTTTTTATTGACAGCGTGAAATATGCTTGACTGCATTACACGTCAAGAATACATATTCCTACTTTAACGATGAGTGCATGATAAATTACATGACTATTTGTAAATAACAAAACTGTAGCGATATTACTCCAGAAAACTGAGCGTAAATTGTCATTTAGTCAAAGTAAATTTAGCAGTTAAAGTAATGTCAAAAAAATATATATTCTCACTCTCTCTCTTCGTTTTCTCCTCTCCCTTACACGTTCTATATCATGATCCCTCTCTGCCTCCCACATTATAACGATCTCCCTCACCCACACCCATGCTAAATGTGTGCTTCTCGCCGCCTAACACCATATATACTTTTCATTGGTTGCAGTAGGGTGTTCATAATAATATGGTCATTAGCCGTATGTCAAATAACATACAGAACCATACTATTCGCATCTACTTATCGGGTTTACAGCAAGGCGAAGATAGAGGAAGTGAAGTGGTTCACTGTGAAGATATCCTTTTGCCACTTTGTAGGAATCATACCAGCCACTATTGTATCAGTGGTAATTGTGTCTAGTGGTAATTAATATTATGTAATGTTTACACGGTTATTACAGCCTTTATTAAGGAACCAACATAATATTACAATATATAATTTTGAAACTCGAGGAAATTATATTGTGGCAACACCGGGTTATATATTTGTTGCCAATAATTCGATTTTTTCCTTCGATATTTACGCCTATCTAAGAACTTTTGATTACATTTTATGATCTCATATGGCAGTGTATACATCAATAATACATATATGCATTCGTATCCTTGTTTAATATATGCCCTGAAATTTATACAGTCGATATCAGATCGACCAATCACAATCGTTGTAAGATATCCCTGCCAACTACTCAAAGTATTACCAGATAAACATGCAAGCCCCTGAGCGAGGGTAGGGTGTCTAGAACATTGACAGACTGTACAGCCACAATGAAATATCCACCAACACTTTCCTTCCATCGTAGTAAATATCTTGGTATTAAAGAACAACACATGTATGATTTTGCAAAACCTCATAATAATAATTGAGGGGGTTGAGTTGACGTAAAGTGTAGTATGGTTATATATTGATATGATAATGATTTATTTGCACGATAGAAGGAAGGTGTCTGTGGTTATTTGATTGTGGCTGTACATACACTCTTTTCAACACTTCTCTTTGAAAATTGGATAAAATACTTAACTCGCTCACCTATCATGGATTTCAATACTGTATTTCTCACCCTGTCAGTCCTTCTGCAGCTTCAACCTCTTTTCAGCATATCCATTTCTAGAGCTGTTACTCTATATTATTCATATTCAAAGTAGATCAAAGATCCACAACCATATGATAATATGGATATTAACATTCCATGCAATCTGTTTGCAGCTTCTGTACTTTAGTTGTATATTTGTAAAACTATGTAGTGTTTCTAGTTCTCATCTATATTGGCTGCTGATGATAGCAAAGCTGTAGTGTCACCAATAGTGAGTAGTGGGGAGGTTTAAGAAGACCCAGACGACACACCATGCCACCAGTACCCCTCTAAGACTAAAAAGAAGATATGTCGAAGATCTTTACCTTACCTTTACGTTACCCCAGGGAGACAGAGGAACTTCGATAAAACTTGTACATCTTATACAGTAAGGAGGGACAGGTGCTGGAACAACAAGTACTTAAGGCAGAGTACCTCACCAAATTGTACATCCTTATACAGTAAGAAGGGACAGGTGCTGGAACAACAAGTACTTGAGACAGAGTACCTCACCAGATTGGCAAAAATTCATCTTGAATATACAATCTGCCGGGACTATAAACTGCCAGAAGCAGCACTAAATTATGAGTTGTTCGGAAAAGAGCTAGGGATTACAGTGTGGATTCAGATAGGTTACATCTATTGTAGGCCGAAAATAATCTGTCTATTTTTTCTTTTATAATAAAATATTAGTGAATGTAACAACCCAGTGTTTATTTTCTCGCCCTGTCTTGAGATAAAATATTTTCAATACATTTCAAGATTTATATAAATTAAGGGGGTGTATAGCACATTGTTTTGGGTGGTAAATTAGGAGCAAATGATTCCTCCAAATTATTCCAGGCAACAGGATACCATTATTTTTCTTCATCTGGGTCTGTTCACTGGCAAACTTTGGAGGAATCACCTTAAGGGGGTAATTCACTTTTGTTACATTGGAGTGCCATGATTCCTCCAATGTATGCCAGGAAACAGAACAAGAAGAACAAAAATAATGGTGTTTTGTTGCTTGGAATAGATTGGAGGAATCAGTTGCTCCAGACTTACCAACACTGTACTTCCCCCTTAATGAAACTGAAGCCGACTTGTAAGCAAGATCAAGGTCAAAGTACCTTGTAATTTAAAGCCAACCTACTTTGTGAAAATAGAGTATAATATATTTGTGGTTGTCCTGTACTGAACTTATTTGGAAGTAAACAATACTTATGAACTCTTAAATTTGAGCCAATATGTGCCTACCATAGGCCATAATCCCAATAATAGTATTAGTTTACCAAGACGATATCCATGAAAACAAATGTTTTTCATCATAAGTTTTAATATTTAATATTAGTGCAGTACAATTCTAAAAAGAATTTTTAACAGCTTTGTGTGTAACTAAATAGCTGGTAAATTCTGGATTTCCTGAATACAGTACTTACATCTACTAGTACATTTTTTTTTATTATTAGTCAGAACACAAACTCAGCTGGAACACACATAATGTGTTATGGGTAGTGTTCCTTGAGCAGCATCAGAACATCTGTACTGTATATTGGTTTCATGCTGCTCGTCAACTGGCCTTCCCACTTCTTTTTTCTCCTGATCACACTCCCCTGCTTTACCTTAGTGAATCCCCTATGTTCTCTTTGACACACCTGATGCACTTCAGTAACACCAATTACTTTACCTCATATAATGTTTCTTCTTTATAGTTTTCCTTATAATTTCCCAACTCGACTCGTTTCCTTTCTATCATTCCCATGCTTATCTTAATGTCAAACTATTACCAAAGGGACAAGGAAAATCATGTACATCTTACTCATTTCCATATTATTACAATGCTTTTATTGTCATATATGTATGGATGGTTGTATGAAAGAGATGAAAGCCAAAGTGAATGGCCTGGTGGCGACAATGAATGAAGTAAATTGGTCCTTGGTGGTAAGTTTATTTGCAGATGATACTGTGCTGATGGCTGAGAGTGAAAGGGAGTTACATAAGGCCCGTCCACACGATCGATCAGTGCTCGCGAACACAAGCGAGCTGTTTGCCTGTCGACGAGCTTACCGCTTGTGTTCGCTAGCACACCAGCAAACTGCCCGTGCTGGTGGTGGCTACCCAGTAGTATGACGTCGCTGCCACACACACGAGCTTTCCTATGGAGCCAGTATTGTCAGTATTATCGCTGGCAACCGAGCAACATGTGAAATGTATTTGGGTCCATTCTCATGTACTTTATGAAGTTATTCGTATTCCCAGCTTTTAATTCCCAACTGTTTTCTTTTAATTAGCCAGTCTTAACACCATTTGTCTTTCTGCACTGTGTTCTTTTTCTTTCTCACGCACATAGCAATTATTAGGTGCTACTATAGCGTGAGGTCTACCGCCATATATCGCCTACCCAGGTGCAGCCTGAGGTCTACCTGGTGACGTGCATCCCTCCGGGACGCATATTATCCAAGTCTGGAAGGGTATATGTCAGTGCTTGATTTGGTTAGGTTAAGGTTAGGTCCAGTTTAGGTTAGTTTAGGTTAGGTCAGGTTAGGTTAGGTCAGGTTAGGTTCGGTTTAATTTAGGTAAAATAAGCTGGGAAAGAGAATGAAACTATTTCAAAGATTATCCCATGGTTGGTTTTATCGTTATAACCCAAACGTTATTCTCCTTCCAACCGCCAGGATTTTGGCCCAGCAGTAAGCGGTAGCCCGCCAGACTTGGATAATATGCCTCCGGGACCTGCTACCGTGAGTTCTACCGCCACTTGTCGCCTACCCAGGTCAAACGCTGCATTATTTATTTTAGCGATAAACACATAATTTGTACATATCCTAGGAATGACTCAAATAGATAATTGGATTTCTAATTACATTCATATTAAAGGAAGAAACGTAAAAATACACATATATTTCCATACATTTATTCTAGCGATACACAATTCGTATATCTTCTAAGAATGAGACAAATAGATCATTGGAATTTTTTCTCATCACTTTCCAGCAAAAACAATCAAGATGAGTCTGGAACAGCTGACGACCAATACCTCTCATTCTCTTCAGAATCATCATTTTAGCGTGCAACCATGATCGCTCAATTGCCTGTGTGTGTGTTTCTGTCGCTGGATCCATATAATGTTGCTGGTGGTTCACCGTAGAATGCTGGTACCCAATGGCATTTAGGTTGCTATAAGCAGGCCACTCATCTGAATGAATCACCGAACCATATGCACATTCCCTTTCAATAATAGGGATTAGAGTGTTGCGGTCACGCCGTTCCACCCAAAAGTACCGACAGTCTGAGCCTTGTTTAAGACCAAAAATCGTTTCTGTTGTTTTCTTTTGCTGCGTCCCTGTTCTCGGAAAGAGGAGCGTTGTCTCCATTCAGCAACCTTCCTCGGTTGTACTTCCGTCGACCAGCAAATCTTGCCTCATCAATTTGGATGGGGTTATCTGTTGTTCCGACCATCTTTCCTCGTCGTTGATGAGAAACTATGGCTGTACACACCTCTCGGCACATGTTGAACCAGCCAGTTACAGTATTGGCAGATTTTCCTGTGAGAGTCGTTACTGTGGACATTGGTATTTCCAATACAAAGAGAAATATTAATTCTAATATTTCACACAGGCTCAGGTTGCAGTGCAATTTGTTATTCATGTCCGTATAATGGAAAAATGCATTTCCTGTACGCACAGACCGTGTGGTTTGACACCCCTTTCGAGGGCAACGTAACACAGGCTTGAATTCTCCTCGTCTGTTACGCTTCTTGCTTCTTGAACTGTATCCAAGAGATTGTGCTCTCTTAAAAATGCGAGTGCTGTTTCTTCTGTCAGAATGACTCTTCTGTAAAACTCCTTCAGCAACATTTTGATATACCCTGGATCGATGTTGACTATTTCAGGCCAAGGAGGAATCTGATTTAGGAGCTCCATTTGCTTCCTTTTATATGGCTGCACCTGGGTAGGCGACAAGTGGTGGTAGATTTTAAGCAAGCAGGTCCTGGAGGGACGCACGTCACCCGGTAGACCTCAGGCTGCACCTGGGTAGGCGACATATGGCGGTAGACCTCACGCTATAGTAGCACCAATTATTATGCTAAACAGCGCTATACACTTGCGTTCCTTCTTATTAGGCACCATAGTTATCGTACCTCTCACGACCCATTCGACCACCTACTCTGGCTCCTGCCCGGCTGTGACTGGTCAGACGTTAGTTTGGACACCACAACAAGTGTGCCCGCCGCGTGCACAAGCGGTAAGCCCGTAAACAGGCGAACAGCTCACTTGTGTTCGCGAGCACTGCTCGATCGTGTGGTGAATGAGTTTCAGTCCGTGTGTAAACGAAGGAAACTTAAGGTGAATGTTGGTAAAAGTAAAGTGATGGAATTTGAGAGAGCAGAAACTGAAGCGATTGACTTTGCTACACAATAATGAAAAAAAAAAAAGATATGGAGTATTGATGTTGAGTTTTACATTTATTTTAAAAGTAGTCACGGATGATCTACTCTCTCTTTACTCTACCCTGCATATTTGCATTTTTGTTATTATGGTTTTCACCTTGACCATGTTGGTACACATGAATATTTAAATCCTTCCCACCATTGAGTATTACCAAATTTGTTTCTACTGCAATGTTATGCATCACCATGGCAGCTATGATGATATTTTGTGTTGTCTCTATGCTCGTCCTGATTTTCGTACCTAAATGAATGGAGCTCTGTGATTGGCTGCCGTGATGCTGGCCTTCCTAGCCACCTCTTCAAACAGCCAGGCACTAACTCTGCATTTGCAAGACGACATACCTCAACCAATTTATGTGTAGCTCGGCTATTATTTTGGTTAAGAATATTTGTCTTACACCATTAAACTCAACATAAATTTGGAACTTAATCACGTTTTCCAAAACATAATACAGTCCAAATAAAAAATATTATCGCGAGTTTAACTCAAAACACGGCTTGCAAATGTTTATACAACTTTTTGCATTACAATTTTTTTCCGCATCCATAGGATTTATGTATAAATATAACATTCATTCTCATACATAATTTTCTTGTGAACATGAGTGACATCAGATTTTAGATGAATATAGATATAAGAGAGATACGATACGTTTAATGGGAAGATGGCATTCCCGATCTCGAACAAGGATTATATAAAATTCATTTATTTATTTTATTTGCCATTATAGGTTTCCTGCAAACATATTATGTTATATGTTATTCGATAAAGTGAGGCTTACCTTGCATGGCATACGAAGGGAAGTATTAGATATAAGTAATTAGAGAAACAAAAAGAAAGACTGCAAACGGAGCAATAGGCCTACTTCACGCCACAGCCAGCTTGGCACTGAGTGAGGTGAGAAGGTTCTGTTACTGTCACTTCTGTAAAATATGTACAGTCTGTACCTTCCCTCCCGCAGGCAGTTACAAGCGCACAAGTTGCCAATTGTCCATTTTTTTCTTCTTTTTCTCTAATTACATATGTATAATATTTTCCTCCCATATGACATGAATGACAAACCACACTGTCTGCATCTAATAATGTATAACATTCTGTTTGTAGGAAACTTATAGTCGCAAATAAAAGAAATTAAATAATTTTATATAAACCTTGTTCAAATCGGAATGACACCTTCGCATTGAACGTCTTGTATTTCTCTTATATTTATATTTATCTCAAATCTGACGCCACTGTCAAATTATGGATAAGAATGAATGTTATATGTATATATAAATCTTATTGATGCAGCTAAAAACAGTTCAGTGCAAAGAGTGGTATAAATATTTTCAAGCTGCATTTTGGGTTAAACTCTCAATAAAAAAAATTCTTGGGCTTCATTATATTCTGGAAAACGTGATTAAGTTCAAAATTTAATGCAGAGGGTAATGCTATAAAAAAAAAGTATACATAAACAATGCAATAGTCGAGTTACGAGTAAATTAATAGAGATGTGTTGTGTTGCAAGTGTAGAGCCAATGCCTACAGAGAAGGACAGGTAAAGCCAGCATCACAGCAGCCAATCACAGAGCTCCATTCATATCTCGGGCTAGGCTCACCAAGGACCTCGGTCGAGGGGCTGGACAAGTAAAAGTAAACGGAGTATAGTTGGAAATTTATCCTTTTTACTCCTTGCACTTCTATATGTTTGGCAGAAAAACGATATGTAGGTTATAAATATTTTGTATTTCTGTACACATGTTCCCTAAGACAATCGCTGTTGACACTCTTGTCCCCTGTTAACTGAAATCCATGGTCCAGCAAGATATTTCTTACAAGTGTTATTAGGTGAGGTGGATCAGCGAATACAAAAACATGATGTGGAGCAGCTGGGTTTGAAAATGAAATTTGTTCAATCAATATACCTAGATTGTTCCACAACTGAATATTTGTAGGGGCTGTGTCATTTACCATGACAACAATAAGAAAACCAGCAGCTTCTACTTGTTCCATAGCCTTTAAGAGGTGTTCTTTGGTCACACGAACATCAAAATCGTAATATGGAAGCTGCTTCCAAGGTGATGTCAATCCTCTCAGTATAAAGCACATTACATTATGCTTTGAATCGTAAATAATTCCTGTTGATTTGTCATACTCTCACTGAGAACACACGGAAGTTTCATCCAAGAACAAGGTACAAAGACGATCTCTCTCAGTCATTGTGTCTGACTTATGTTTTAGCAGTCACAAAACTGATTCTAATATCCCAGGTTCCACTGCAAGATTTGAGACCCATTTGTTGATGGTCCTAACTAAAGGAAGAGGAAACGTCTTTTTACGTAAGTTATACGTTTAAGTATATCTCTTTAGTATATCTCTTGGCCTTGCAATAACGTTTACGGTTATTCGGGGCTATTCCACAGAACTCTTTCAGTTGACCACGGATTATGGAGTCCCCAATTAATAGAGTTTCTTCCTCCTCCTCTGTGGGCTCCGCCAATACCTGGTAACTGTTGGAAGTTATTATTGGTAGGTAGGTTCTGCGTGCAGTCTCCTGTCTCGCTTCGTATTTGGTTGTCTAAGGGGACAAACACAGCGAGTTATGCCCGGTTCACGTTAGTCCGTATGTACGGATCCGACATCCGTTAATGACATTACGAACTGTACGGAGGAAAGGCTACTGAGGAGATAAGCTCCGTCCCGCGCTACGGAGCCGTTTGTTTGGGCAGTATCATAATTATATCCAAGGATACTCGCCCACCATGCTGATAAGAGTTTCGTCCTGGTCGGGAGACGACATTCTGGAAATAAGAGGCAAAAGTAAAATGAAGAATGGTTACTAGAAAAAAAATTAACTTTAGACTAGAGTTATCAAATCTATAATAATATTTATGTACTATGGCATAATATATATATATATCTGTTAATTATTCACGCCATATATATACTTTGGCATAAAACGTATTATCATACCTGATAACTATAGTTGGTGTTAATATAGCAGGGGAATGGTGTAATTCACTGTCTGCTCCAATTCTCACATTGTTTTGTTTACAACTGGACCGATGCTGTGGTGCTGTGCTTGCAGTATCCATCAACAAAATTTTTATCCTCACAGAAATTGATGTGCATTTAACAAATACAAGTTAATAATTATAATATTTGAATAAATTTACACCTTTATTTGTGCACAAATATTTCAATTTCATATTTTCATGATATGATGAAAAGTCAACAACATTATACACGGACAACACCGCCGCCGTGCTTCCGTAAAAGATGACATGAGTTCATCTTTGCTGGATCCGTTCCATGTCTTGCCTGGGATGGTAGAAGAGCCACGGTTCACATATACACGGCCGTTCGTGACGTCGTTGACGGATATCGGATCCGTACATACTGGCTAATGTAAACCGAGCATTAGTTGTATCTAGGCAGGTGGCAGCGTGTGTAGGGGCGGGAGTAGGTGTTGAGGCAGGGGTCGTGGTCACAGGGGAGGCATGGATAATCCCAGGGTCCATAGAATATTCTATGGACCCTGGATAATCCGAAATGGGCAGGTTAATGGCGTGAGACGGGCTCGACACCTTCTCTCTCTTCATACCATCTCTCCCTTTATTCTCTCTCTCAACCATGCATCTCTTCCTCCTCTCATTCTTTCCACCATCTCTCCCTTCTCTCTCTCTCTACCATCCCTGCTTTCCTTTCTTCCTTCTCCTGTGGATCATCTTGTGCTCAAAGAAGGTATTTTATATGAATTCCAGAAATTCATCATTCTCACTTCCAACCCTTTCATTCATATCACCCAACGCTATTATATATCTCCTTTCAAGTCCTCCCAAACTGTCGTTCATCTTCCCAAAACTTTCTCATTTCCCTTCTTCCCATTCTGGTGTGCACGTTGACTTGTGCATACGACCAGACCCAAGCATACTTCACAACCCATATCTTTGCTGTCAACCACACTATTCTTGTACCCTTCCATCCATGCCCGTCCACTCCCTTCCATACCCTTTGGGACACCAGCATTTTTCATCCATACCAGCCCATAATTATCACTCCTCCATCCCATCCCACATCATACTATCCCATCAGGACCCACACTACTCCACCCCACCCCTTAAAATGGCTTTCTGTCTTAACACACACATTCACACAACATCTTGAAACATTCGACAACTTCTCTTCACTTCATCCACCACCAACGTTTATCGCTACTACTGTTATGCATATACCACTGGCCACCTCTTTCCTTAATCCCTCTGGCCAATTTTGTCCCTCAATCCCACCCTTCCTTACCTCCCTCCTCACTATTTTCAGTCTTTCCTTCCTCCACTCTGTCCATCTTTCCTCAATGTTTGTTTCCCTGTCCAACCCTGGCTTTCTTTTTTCCTCAGACCAATTCCCTTCCCACTCTGGTCATCACTCATCCAGTCCCATCCAAGCTTGTAAATTTCTCTCTGCCAATCTCTTCCCTACACTACCCATCTTCTCCACACATCCCTCACCGAATCTGGCCATCTTTACCTTAGTTCCCTTTTCCTTCCCTTCCTGATCCCCTCTATTTCCTTCAATATTTCCCACTTTCCCTTCCACTCTGGCCAAATTCATCACATCTCTCCCTCTCGTCCAGCCATCCTTCATCCTGTCTCTCCTTCGTTCGACCATCTTTCATCCTGTTCCTCCCCCTCCCTCGTCTAGCCATCCTTCATCCTGTCCCTCCCTCGTCTAGCCATCCTTCATCCTGCCTCTCCTTCGTCCGACCATCCTTCAATTTTTCCATCTCCACTTAACCATCCTTTATCCCATATCTCCCTCACTTGGCCATCCTTCATCTTTCCCACTTCTCAGCCACTCTTTGCATCTCTCCTGCCACCCTTATCTTTCTTCATACTATCCTTTCCATCTCTCCATCCTCCATCCTTCCCATCTATCCTTCACTGACCATCCTCCATCCTTCCCATTTCTCCTTCACTGACATCCTCCATCCTTCCCATCTCTCCTTCACTGACCATTCTCCATCCTTCCCATCTCTCCTTCACTGATCATCCTCCATCCTTCCCATCTCTCCTTCACTGACCATCCTTATCCCTTTATAATTAAAAGCCTCCTGTGACACCGTAATAATCTTCACCTGCCGAGAAGAAGAAAAACAAAGCAGTTATATTTATTCCATACCTTGAACCCCAACTGTAACCTGGCAATATTATTATTCTTATAGGGGAAGGGAGTGGCTACGTGCCTGGCATTTCCAGACAAACAGCCCCCAGTACTTGGACATGCCCCTACCTAGACCTACCTAACCGTGTGTGTGCCTACCAAAATACAATACAATAAATAGAGAGAATATAGAGCTCCAAGCAGGGGGCATCTAAAAACAACAAATGTCCAACTACAACAACAAAACTAACTACTCTGAAACAAACAAACAAACAACAACAACAACACTACAGTACCCTGAAATAAAACAGCAAATCGCCTTAGTAATACAACATTAGCCAGGACAGTGGGTCAAAACAAATGTATAGGTTTCACACTCACTCAACCTGCCACGACGGGTTGCTCCAGCGATGGTGGAACAGTGTTAACCAACCTGAAAAGAAGAAGTTATTTAATATTATCACGCTTAGGTCTAGCTATGATTAAGTCTTAGAGCCCAGATGACTTCCACGTGATAAAACTTAAGAGTAGGTTCGGATTTATACTTGTAAATGAAGGGCTGAATAACGGTTTAATTATATATAAAAGCAAACTATATACAGAAGTTACAGACATTGGACAACATAATAATGTTACCACAAGATTCACATTTAACCTATACAGTAAATTATATCCTAAACATAATATTATACCCTAAATACACCTTAGTAACCTATATGTGGAGGAACGGTAATGAACACAGAATATAAGGGGAACAAAGAGGAAAATAGTAGAAATACTCAAGGGCTGGCAGGGAGTCTTGGCAGGAGTGTGTGTGTGAGAGTCAAGCTCGCTGTAGGATGTGCTGACTTTTCTGCCGGCTGAATCCCTTTTTATACCGTCCGAAATCTTGGGGGGGTGAAGAGGGGAATCGCTTTGGCAAATGTTGATTGGAGGAATAGATTAAACGAGGGAACGAGGGAAATTCCAGTTGTGTGTGTGTCGATCTTGGTGTTTCACGAGATAGGTTCGCAGAACCGTAACACCCCACCGTCGAAGACCTCTGTAGTACTCACGAAAGAGGTGAAGTATCTTCGGGATCAGAGATTGGAGAGCGGGACAGAGAATCTGCGATGATGTTGTCCACCCCTTTAATATGCTTCACAACGAGGTTATAGTGTTGTGTCCATAAGGCCAGGGGGTTATGGTCTGAGAATGCCAGTGTTGTGTGTGGTGCGTGTCGTAAGTAGCATTGGAATTTCTGTAGGGCAGATATCAGAGCTAGTGCCTCCTTTTTAATTGTTGAGTAAGCGATCTGGTGTTTCTTCAGTTTAGCAGAATGATAGGCTACTGGATGAAGTATTCAACTCACAGGGTCATGTTGAAGGAGGACAGCACCAACTCCAACTCCACTTGCATCTATTTGAAGGTGAAGAGGTTGAGAGAAGTCTGGGGCATGCACTACAGGATGAGAAGCTAGCAGGGTCTTGAGGCGTGCAAAGGACTGGTTACAAACGTCATTCCATTGGAAGGGAACCGAGGAGCTTGTGAGGTCAGTCAGTGGTGCAGCGAAGGTTGAGAAGTTACTGCAAAAGCGTCTGTAGAACCCCGCCATACAAAGGAAGCGTAGGAGTTCTTTGCGAGTAGACGGAGTTGGGAAGGACAGGATAGCTTCCACGTTCGCTGACTTGGGTCTCACCACTCCCTGACCCACTGTATGACCCAGATATGTTACCGTGCCTCTGCCGAAAGTTGATTTGGCTAGGTTGATGGTCAATCCTGCATCCTGTAGCTTCTTGAACAGACACTGAAGTCTTGACACATGCTCCTCCCACGTGTTAGCCACCACCACTATAGTCAACCACTAGGAAACTGGCGGTTTAGGTGGGGCCGAATCGGGGATTTCCCCCCAAGCAGTGCTGCCACATTTGGCTTTCCAACCCACATCACTATCAAAAACCACACCAAAATGGCAACGTTTTCGTACAGTGGTGCACTGATTCTATAAATATAGTCTTTAAATGGTGAGAGAGAGGTCAGGAAATTAATGTGGTCAGTCAGGTCACTTCTCCTTTAGACTCCACAATGGAAGGAAGAACATCCCCTGCTCACCACCCACACTGGCTCCATAGTCGTGAGAAGAAAATAATTTTCTACGTAAATTCGTACTTTGCAGAAGAAAATGTTCACCACGTACAAAATCCTATCACATCTTCCTTCTACACACACACACACAAAGTCATAGCCCTTCCCTACTTACACCTGCCATTAATCCTTACATTCAATGGAGTCCTGACCTCACCCTACCAGGTGCCCTCCCTCCCCTCCCCCCAACACACACACACACACACACACAAGGTTTAGAAATGATTGATTTAGAAATGCCATGAGGCATTTGGCGGCGCAACAGCTGTGGTCATATACCACCCAACACAAAGTAGTCATCTACATCATTAATAAAATATTTACACAAACTAAACAGACTTCTCCACCCCGAAAGGGATAGGCAGCATGAATAAAAGAACATACAAACTAAAAGGCACATTTATACTAAAAAAAAACAACCTGACTAATTCAAGTAAAATATATAAAAGATAAGAAAACGTTGAACTATCTAAAAAGCCATAAATATAATAAAATTCACAACTTTTGGAGGAGGCCAGCCTCCTCCACATAGGAGAGGGTGTTCCCTCCCACACTACAAGCCTCCTCCCCGAGCACCTGGGAGAGACTGTAAGAACCGTCACCCTTCCGGTACTCGGAGAGGTGCCTACGACGAAGGTCCCCAAGGCTGGGACACTCGACAATAAGATGCCATACTGTCAAAGGGACAAGACAATCATCACAGTAGGGAGGGTGAGCCCTCTCCATTAAAAAGCCATGAGTCAATAATGTGTGGCCAATGCGGAGATGGACAAGAGCTGTCTCCCACCGGCGGGACAGGCCACTGTAGCTCCACAAACCATGACGCTGGCGGATGTCGCGGAGCTTGTTAGCCCCGACGGCGTCCCATCTGTCCTGCCAGCAGGAACGAACGGTAGCATCTATGTAGGGTCGAAGGTCCACTGCAGGAACAGGATGACGCCTGGCAGGAGGCCGGGAATTGGAGACCACAGCCTTAGCCAGGGCGTCAGCCCGCTCATTCCCATCAACACCCACATGGGCCGGGACCCAACAAAAAGTGACTTTCCGGCCACGACGACCCAGGAGGACAAGCCACTCAAGAATGGCCAACACCAGGGGATGGGAAGAGTTAAAATTGCACAAGGCCTGCAAGGCACTACAGGAATCGCTAAAAATAGTAAACAAAGGCTGAGGGAGAGTAAAAATCACTTGGAGGGCATATAAAATGGCCGAGAGCTCAGCAGTAAAAATGGACATGACAGAAGGGAGCCTGCCTCCACGGCAAAAGTCAGGAAAGACAACTCCAAAGCCAACTCCAGCATCAGACTTTGACCCATCAGTGTGTTGGTGGGTGGGGTAGCCACCAACTATAAGTTGTGCTGCTACCTAAAGAAGGCTCCTGTGTAAGGGCCGCTGTCAGGGTTTCTCCACTACACTTCTCAGCCTCAGGAGCTAGTGTCTATAACTCTCTTTAAGAAGTGTTAGTGTCTATAACTCTCTTTAAGAAGTGCTCAAGGAAGAGAGAGATGCGGTGAATAGTTCCTTATTTATTGTCAAAAATTAGTTAACAGTATATACAATTCTCTGCGTACTTGACATTAACAAAGCTAAGAGTATTTGGTTATGGTATTAAATGTATAATACATATGTTGTATACATGAAATTCTGCAAGAGTATGCAGACAATGACATTACACAAAATGGCAAAGAGAATATGCTGAGAGAAATTGCATAGGCTATCTGCATGAAGGAATGTAATGGTAAATGAATCACAATACAGGGCTGGTAGATAATTAGAGAATGGTTACACACTCAATCAAAGAAAATCGACCTATTTTATGGTACACTACAATACTCCCCCCCTAGTTTCGAGGAAGGAGGAACGATACTCTTGTGTGTCGTAGTTTGTTGTTTCCAGCATGTGTTGGAGGAACAGTCACTTGCACTGCTTGCAGCATCTGGTCCGGATTCAGGATATAAGCATGCTTGACTCGGTCTACGGCCACAACTTCTTGAGAACCATGTTTGTCGATGGTGAAGTTCTTCCTCGTCCTGCGAACTACTTGGAAGGGGCCCTGATATGGCTGCTGAAGGGGCCTTTTGACTGCATCGACTCTAACAAAGACGTGTGTGCAGGCTTCCAGGTCCTGGTGAACGAAGGTCTTCGAGTTGGACGTACGAGGCTGCACTGGCTGGAGGCACTTCATGGTATTTTTCAGGTGTGTTGCAAAGTCCTGAACGCTGCAATGCTCGGGGTCTGGTGTGGCAGAGAGAAGCTCACCTGGAAGTCTGAGCGTAGAGCCATATACAAGCTCAGCAGAGGAGTTGTGCAGATCCGTTTTGAGTGAAGTTCTGATGCCAAGGAGGACAAGAGGTAGTGCTATTGACCAATCTTCTCTCTGGGCTGAAGCTGCCAGGGAAGATTTCAGCTGGCGGTGGAATCGTTCGACCGTTCCGTTGGCCTGTGGGTGATAGCTGGCGGTCCTGTATCGGCGGATGCCAAGGAGTATCATGACCTTATTCCACACGCCTGACTCAAACTGACCACCTCGGTCAGAAGTAAGGCTTAGAGGCACACCAAACCTGGACACCCATGTAGTGATGAAGGCACGTGCAACAGTATCCGTGGTGATGTCGGTGAGAGGTACTGCCTCAGGCCAGCGTGTGAAGCGGTCCACACAGGTGAGTAAATATCGATAGCCATTGGAGTACGGAAGTGGGCCAACGAGGTCTATGTGGACATGGTCAAATCTCTCGGTGACTGGCGTAAAGGTGGCTGCAGGAGAGTGTGTATGGCGTGTGACCTTGGAAGCTTGACAGCGTATACATGTGCGTGCCCAGTGTCTGATGTCTTTATTTATGCCCTCCCATATAAAGCGGGAATACATCATCTGGTGCGAGGCACGGATTCCAGGGTGTGAGAGGTCATGTAACTTCTTGAAGAGCTGGTGTCGATGTTTCTCTGGTATGTATGGACGGAGAGTGTCGGTGGAGGTGTCAGCGTACAGTGTGACCTGGGTGTCTGGAAGTGTAATCTTCTTCATCTGTAGTGCAGGGTTATCCAACAGTCGCTGTAGCTCAGCGTCACCGACTTGATCAGCAGCAATGGTGGCATAGTCGATGGGAGAAGATTTTACAGAACTGATGTTTCGAGAGAGGGCATCAGCTGGGGCATTGTCGGCACCTTTGATGTATCGTATATCCGTGGTAAACTGAGCAATGTAGTCCATGTGGCGCATTTGTCGTGGGGTGTAAGATTCCTTATTTCTGAGGAATGCTGTAGTGAGTGGCATGTGGTCAGTGTAGATGTGGAAACTGCGTCCCTCGATGAAGTAGCGAAAACGCTTGACAGCTTTGAAGATGGCAAGTAGCTCCCTGTCATAGGCGCTATACTTCGACTCTGCCGAGGTGAGTTTCTTGGAAAAGAAGGCAATTGGCTTCCAGTATGTACCGACACGCTGTTGTAGGACGGCACCAGCACCAATGTTTGAGGCGTCTGTAGCAATTGAAGTTTCTGCGTCTGGTGCAGGGAAAGAGAGCGTGGCAGCGTCGCTGAGGGCCTGTTTTGTTGAGAGGAAGGCCGCTTCCGCTTCTTCAGTCCAGACGAGGGTAACAGATTGACCTCTCTTGCAAGGTTTAATCATGACATACAATGGTCGTAGCAGGAGTGAGCAGTGTGGAATGAAGCGGTTATAGTAATTAACCATCCCAAGGAACTCCTTGAGCTGGCGTTGGGTAGATGGCCTGGGAAACTGCTGGATGGACTCGCACTTTGAGGGAAGTGGAGCAATGCCTGTTGGAGAGACTGTGTGACCTAGGAACTCAAGGGATGTCACACCGAGTTCGGACTTGTCTGTGTGGATTTGGATGCCATAATCTTGCAGTCTCTGGAGGACTTGGCAGAGGTGTTGTTTGTGGCTGGCTTCATCAGGACTAGCAATGAGAAGGTCATCTATGTAGGCAAAACAGTAGGGTAGACCTCGAAGGACCTCATCAATGAAGCGTTGAAACGTTTGTGCCGCGTTCCGCAATCCAAAGGGCATCCGTACGTATTCAAACATGCCAAAAGGTGTGATAATGGCCGTCTTCGGGATGTCAGTGGGATGGACTGGAATCTGATGAAATGCTTTGACGAGGTCGATCCGAGAGAAGATAGTGGAACCTGAGAGTTGGGAAGTGAACTCTTGAATGTTGGGCACAGGATATCTATCTTCCACGGTGCGTGAATTGAGGGCACGGTAGTCACCACAAGGTCGTATGTCTCCGGTCTTCTTAGGAACAATGTGAAGAGCCGACGACCAGTTGCTGCTGCTGGGCCGTATAATACCTTTACTCATCAGAGATTCGAACTCGGCTTTGGCTTTCTTATAACGCTCAGGGGCTAAGCGTCGGGCCTTGGCATGCACTGGGGGTCCGGTAGTCTCTATATGATGAGTCACGTGATGCTTGGCAGGTATGCTGGATGAGTAGGGTTGTGTCAGCATAGGGAATGACTTGAGGAGGTCAGCAAACTTGTGGTCATGGTTGATAGCAGACAGGTGTGTGCTGTCACCAGGTGCTGGCTGTGCATTTGTAAAGATATCTGTGAGTGGGTCGACCAATTTTTGTCCTCTTACGTCTACCATCAGGTTGAAGTGACGGAGAAAATCAGCACCAAGGATGGCTTGTGACACTGCTCCTACGTAGAATGTCCATTGAAAAGAGCGGCGAAGGTTCAGATCCAGATGCACTGTTTGCCGCGAGTATACAGGTATCTTGGTACCATTAGCAGCATAAAGATGCAGAGAAGGAGGTAGTGACCGCTGGCTGGCTGTAGCAGGGAGGACACTTACGTCGGCACCGGTGTCTACCAGGAACTTTGTATGGGACCGGCGATCAAAGATGTGGAGCAGCGTAGACTGAGTATGGCAAACATTATGCTGCGTTAATGTTCGCCGTTGTTGTTTGACGCCATGTAGCTGCAGGGCTTTTCACACTTGAGAGCCTTATCCCTAAACCTGCGATGGTAGTAGCAGAAGTTTGAAGTGCTCCTTGAACGTGACCACTGGTGTTGGCGGTTTGGCGTCGAGGGTCGAGAACTTGGGTGGTTGTTGATTTGTTTCTTCAGGTTGCTGACTTCCATTGTAAGCTGGGAAATTAGATTGGCGAGCTGGGCAATTTGGGAATTTTCTTGGTTGCAGAAAGCAGGGGCTCTCATGGCTACTGCAGTGGCAGTGTGGTTGCCTGAGTTTGAGAGATCCTCAGTAGACATACTGGTCAGTGAACTCAGGGTGTAAATGCTGACGAGGGTTACCTGATATCACGGCAGCTGCGTTAGTCAGGTTATATCAGTATGCTGCTGAATACACTGGCACTGTAATTCACACACAAGGCACTAATAATAAAGGACAATACACTGTCCAGAGTGAAACACTGTAATCCAGGGTGAGGCACTGTAATCCAAGGTGAAGCACTGTAATCCAAGGCGAAGCACTGTAATCCAAGGTGAAGCACTGTAATCCAGGGTGAAGCACTGTAATCCAGGGTGAAGCACTGTTGCTGGTAGCTAGACTGCCGCGAGTACCAGTGGTGTATAGGTGTTGGATGGCAGGCAGCAACGGCGTAGTTGGAGGCTTACAGATGGCTGCTGTGGACTGGTGATGCCTCAGGGTTCGCAGCGATAATGTAGATAGGATGGACAGTGGCACTGTGGCGGGAGCAACAGCTGCACAGGAGAGGTAGCAACTCAAGTCACCTCTTGATGGTGACTGCAGGGCAAAGGCGTTCTTGTAGACTATTGGAGGGTAGCGGCAGCACTCCAGGTCACTACTTGATAGTGACTGCAGGGCAAAGGCATTCTTGTAGACTGCAGCTTGATCCACTCTTGTTGGCGATCGCGGCAGCTGCTCTCTCCGGGGGTCACCACTTGTTGGTGACAGCTGCACTCTCCGGGGGTCACCACTTGCTGGTGACAGCTGCACTCTCCGGGGGTCACCACTTGGTGACAGCTGCAATCTCCGGGGGTTACCACTTGTTGGTGACGGCTGCAATCTCCGGGGGTCACCACTTGTTGGTGACGGCTGCAATCTCCGGGGGTCACCACTTGTTGGTGACGGCTGCAGTCTCCAGGGGTCACCACTTGTTGGTGACAGCTGCACTCTCCGGGGGTCACCACTTGTTGGTGACGGCTGCAATCTCCGGGGGTCACCACTTGTTGGTGGGTGGTGTAGCCACCAACTATAAGTTGTGCTGCTACCTAAAGAAGGCTCCTGTGTAAGGGCCGCTGTCAGGGTTTCTCCACTACACTTCTCAGCCTCAGGAGCTAGTGTCTATAACTCTCTTTAAGAAGTGTTAGTGTCTAAAACTCTCTTTAAGAAGTGCTCAAGGAAGAGAGAGATGCGGTGAATAGTTCCTTATTTATTGTCAAAAATTAGTTAACAGTATATACAATTCTCTGCGTACTTGACGTTAACAAAGCTAAGAGTATTTGGTTATGGTATTAAATGTATAATACATATGTTGTATACATGAAGTTCTGCAAGAGTATGCAGACAATGACATTACACAAAATGGCAAAGAGAATATGCTGAAAGAAATTGCATAGGCTATCTGCATGAAGGAATGTAATGGTAAATGAATCACAATACAGGGCTGGTAGATAATTAGAGAATGGTTACACACTCAATCAAAGAAAATCGACCTATTTTATGGTACACTACAAGTGTACACAGGGAGGGACTCCCTGTGAGTGAAGGCATGTTCTAAAAAGAGGGAACGAGCCACTGGAGGAGGAAGAGATTCCTTCTTGTCTGTAAAGCAGGTGCAGGGGAAAACTTCTGGAAGAAGCCATGGAGCCACCCTGGGGACCCTCACAGGACAAATCTGGTAGTCATCTATGCCCATCTCCTCCATAGCCTTCCTGACCCGGAAGCCAAAGGGCCATGGTGCACGAGAATGTAAAAGGTAGTACTGAGACATGATATCAGATGACACCGCCAAGCAAGGTAGGGAGTCAGGAAGTCGATGTAATCGATGCCAACAACGAACCATCAAGGACTGATGACGGAGATCAAGAGGTGGCTCATTAGCGTCCACCAGGAGACTGGGGATTGGGGACGACCTAAAGGCTCCGGTCGCCAGACGTACTCCAGCATGATGAACAGGGTCTAAAACTCTGAGACGGGCATCGGTGGCAGAAGAGTACACCTCTCACCCATAGTCGAGTTTTGACCTAATAAGAACATGGTATAGGCGGAGGAGGGTGGCCCGATCAGCCCCCCAGGATGTATGGCTCAGGACCCTCAACAGGTTAAGAGCCTTGAGGCAAGAGACCTTAAGTGTACGTAAGTGGGGAACCCAAGTCAAACGTTTGTCAAAAAGGAGACCCAAAAAGCGAGTCTCCTCGACACATCGTATCCGATGACCATACATGAATAAGTCCGGATCCGGGTGGACGCCTCGGATGCGGCAGAAGTGCATAGCAACTGTCTTGGAAGCAGAAAATCGAAACCCATGAGAACCAGTCCAACGTGACACCCTGTCAAGGGCAAGCTGCATGCGCCGCTCCGCCACTGACATACGGGAAGCAGCAAACCAGACTGCTAGGTCGTCAACGTACATCGAGTTAGCTATACCGTCTGGAAGGGATGAGGCAATGGCATTAATTGCTACTGCAAACAATGTGACACTGAGGACGCTTCCCTGGGGGACGCCCTCCTCCTGTGCAACAGATGCTGAGTGGGTTGTACCAACCCTCACAGAAAAACTGCGACCACTGAGAAACTCCTTAAGAAAGCGTGGAAGGCGACCCCACAGGCCATATAAATGGAGTTGCTGCAGGATGCCATATTGCCATGTAGTGTCATAGGCTTTCTCTAAATCAAAGAATACACAGACAAGGTGTTGATGTCATGCAAAGGCCTCACATGCAGCAGCTTCCAACCTGACCAGAGCATATGTAGTGGAACGGTATTTACGAAAGCCAGACTGGGACGGAGACAGAAAATCACCCCGTTCCAAGAAGTATACCAGTCTGACATTCACCATCTTTTCAAATAGTTTACAGAGACAGGCAATTGGTCGATAATTGAGGGCAACACCAGAGTCCTTGCCCGGCTTGAGAAAAGGAAGGATGGTAGCAACCCTCCACCCAGAAGGGAAGACACCCTCCAGCCAGATTCTGTTATATAAAGCTAAAAGAAATGAGATCGCTTCCTCACCCAAGTGTCGTAACATTGCATATGGGATGTTGTCTGGCCCAGGAGAAGTGTCGCCGCAGAGAGAGAGAGAGCAGAATGCAGGTCTCTCAGGGTGAATATATGGTTATAACTTTCATTCTCGTTCCCTGTGAAATCCAGGACTGTACGCTCCTTGGCTCTTAACTCATGCCTGACAGCCAGAGGTCGAGAGTCACGGCTGGAGACCTTTGCAAAAGCCTCTGCCATGGTATTGGCCACTGTCAAACCATCCATGATCTTAATTCCATTGACCTTAAGTACAGGTGTAGAACTAGGAGAAAACTTCCCCGCCATCTTACGGACTCTTCTGAACACTTGGGTGAGTGGAGTTTTAGTATTAATTGAAGACACATAGGCCTTCCAAGATGCACGTCGGGCCTCTTTTAAAACTCGTCTAGCCCGAGCCCTTGCCCGTCGGAAGTCCTCTAAAAGAGTTGGGTCCCCACGATTGCGACGAAGGCGAGAGTAAGCAGCGCGCTTCTCCCGCACAGCAGTGGTGCAGACTGGTGACCACCAAGGGACAGGACGTTTGGGAAAGTAGCCAGAAGTTCTAGGGATAGAGTTGAGAGCAGCAGAGTGGATCATATCAGTGAAATATGTTACAGCCTCGTCAGAGCTACCGAAATCGGCTACAGAAGAGACCAAAGAAGTTAGCTCTCTAAAAAACTGCCAGTCAGCCTTCTCTAATTTCCACCTAGGAAGACGAGACTGTGGTTCGTACCTGTTACATTCTAAAAGTATAGGGAAATGGTCACTGTCATATAAGTCAGGCAACACTCTCCAAGTAAAATCCAACAGAGCACTGGGTGAGCAAAGGGAAATGTCAATGGCGGTAAAAGTCCCAGTAGGGCTATTAAAATGTGTCACATCTCCCGTATTTAAAACCCCTAACCCCTCATCCTCAATAAAAGAAGCCAATAAAACACCCCTGGGGTTGACCGAACTGTCACCCCACAGAGGATGACGACCATTAAAATCACCCAATAAAATAAAGGGAGATGGAAGGTCCCGTACAAGATGGTTGAGATCACCCCTCTCAACTGTAACACTGGGAGGAAGGTATAGACTGCATACAGTGTACGGGCGGTCCATAAAAACCTTAACTGCAACAGCCTGGAGCGGAGTGTCAAGCTCCAGGCTCGTGCATGGAATATCTCGGCGAACTAGGATGGCAGAGCCACCATGATGACCCTGCCCTTCAAATGAACTGAAATAAAATGCGGAGTATGCTGGAGGACTGGCAGGAATGTAGTCCCCAAGTATTGTCTCTTGGAGAGAAACACATTCAGGAGAGAAGCTAGAGAGAAGAACGCGCAGTTCCTCCCAAGAAGCACGCAAGCCACGGCAATTCCACTGAAGGACCTTGAACGGTGTTACTTTAGTACTGATTTTTGGGAAGCCTCACGGAGGTACTTCCCACTACCACCTCGACCTGAGGGTTTATTCAAACAATAAGATTTGTCTAATCCTGGGCCACTAGAAGAAGAGCGAACCCGAGGAGTAGTACTTGGGGCAGTAATTGGGACCCGTAGACGAGTCCCTGAAGCATCTGATATGTTAGAAGAAGATGAAGGTATATGAGATGGGATATTCTTTGAAACAATTACATTGGTTCTGTCCTGTACAGCATTGGTATCACTGACACAGGCAGATACATCAACATCCATAATACAGGTGGTAGAATCACTCCGCTGCTCAAGCGGAAGAGAAAGTGAATCTTTTGAAGTCACAACATCCGTGGCATCCACATTAACTTCACGCCCCTCTGATGATCCCGAAGGAAGCTTGCGAGGAGGAACTTCTGTTGAATCAAGAGATTCATCAGAGCCACGAGAACGCTTCTGGTGAAATTGAGAGGAAACTATGGATGAGTCCATAGAGATGGTTGCCTCACAAGGTGGAACATCTATAGAGTCAAGTGCCTCAGAGGAACCACGAAGGCGTCTCTGTGGCAGTTTAGGTGACTTAAGTTTCCTTTTTGGAGAGCGTGTTGCAGCATGAACCTCTACCACATGGACACCTTTAGCTAAAGTCTGAGAATTGTCATCAGTTGAAGGGTCACCAGAATGAGTGTCTGATAAAGTTTCCAAGACAGAGAAACTATTATGTAGAGTAACCTTAGAAACGTTCTCACTAGAGCAAGAAGCAGCTGCCTCTTGAGAGGGTTGAGAGGGTGCTGCAACCAATTTAGGGCGAAGGGAGGAGGCGTATGTCTTCACACCACCATCCTTTTGTCGCCTGAAGTTGAGTTGCCGTCTGGCACTACCTATGCTAATGAATTGAGTATTAGCCAAGTGGAGGATATCCTACTCAAGTAGGTACATCTTACATTGGCGAGAACGCAAGGGGTGAGAATCTCTGCAGTAAAAGCAGTAACTCTCTGACCGACACTCAGAAGTAAGATGTGAGTCAAGAGCAGAACAATTACCACACCGGGAACGGTTGTTGCAGTTCCTTTTCCCATGACCAAACTCATAACAACAGAAACACTGTAGGGGACGCTCAACAAAAGGCTTCACCTCAAATGAGGTGGGGTTAATGTTAATGCGATCTGGGATATGCGAGCCATAGAAAGTGAGGATGATCATATTTTTACTGCCTTTCATCTTCGTTACTCGTTGGACACTGTCTGGGCACATAGCGAGAATGTCCTCTTCAGAGAATTCATACAGGTCCTCATTATATATACGCCCCTTGCTATAATTAAATGTTCGATGTGGTTTAATAGATTCAAACATGCTATCAGAAGGACAGGGGAGATTGAGGAGCATCATGGCCTGTGTAAGATCTTTGGCTCTGATTAAAACTCCCCTACCATATTTCTTTATGTGGCCCATTGGTAATAATCCAATTTCTTTCTCAAGATACCGGGAAGCATGGATAATGTTACCACGTCCCTCCCTGTAGTAAGCTACAAACCAAAAGGGTGTAGGAAACCGACGTTCCTTTGGGACATGCTCTGCAGAATCATCAAATATATTAGGGCAGTAATCATTGTCACTGGCAACTACATTGATGGACCGTATCATCTGAACTTTACAATGAGTATCCCCCACCGTCAGAGAATCTTTTGACTCAAATGCTGCTTTGGCAGCAGCATTTGTATTGAAAGTAATATAGCACCCATTAGACCTACAATCACTCTCATATGTGATTCGGATTCGGAGGACTACTCCAAAGCACTTAAAAATGGAGTGGATAGCGCCATAGGTAAAGGATGCGAGTACATTCGTTAACATTAACGTGTCCAAATCGTTAACAGGGTTCTTCGACACAACACCCGACCTGCTAGGTCTACTCTTATTTGCAGCTTTCTGCATCTTACCACGACCAGAGAGTGACGTCTCGAGGGCCTGGTCGACCACCGCTCGAGGAAGAGATTGGGGCTTTTCTGTATCCATATATCATTGGTTTAGTGTTTTTGGCCCCAGGAGCCAAGAGCTACTACCTACCGGGCAGATGAGGGGACCGAGCGCTGGTCGCCGTGGGTGGGGTACCTCTTCCCCCACGGGGCCACTCGTTTAAAAAAGCAGCCCCAATGGCTCGAAAGTTTGCCCACGACGATGCTGAGACCCCCTTCCCCAACATCTCCCGGCTCAGACACCCAACCATCCAACATAGGACAGCCCCTAGAGGGCAGTCCCTCCGGAGGGCAGCGCTGTTGGCCCGTACTGGCAGCCTAATGCATGGGAACCATTTAGTCTGGTCTGTCACTGGCGACCTTACTAGCATGGGAAGCCCTCTCTCCCCGAAATCGGGGCAGAGCAGGGGCCGGAGCCCCCTCTAGTCTAGCTCGCCAGGTATTAGAGACACGCAAGCCCCCCCACCACGTCAAGGCGGTTCCCATTGGGGGGGCACACACACAAGGGAGGCAAAAGGAAGGGGTATGTACAAATTATGAATATGTGTAAAAATAGTAAACAGACGTAAAAATAATAATAAAAAAAAAATGGATAATGATTCAGAAGCACATTACTATGCAGAGGGACAAACAGACACATAAAATACAGATGAAGAAAGAGTAGGCTAAGGGGGGGAGGGGGGAGATTCAGGTGAAGGACTGCTAATCTACTGCCCTGGGTCCTGGGTAATCCCATTCTGACAGACCAGATGTGGCAGCGCTGCTTGGGGCGGCTGCCCCACCTACACCCGCCAGTTTCCTTGTGGTTGACTATAGGTCGTCCAGATAAGCTGCTGTACCTTCAAGGTCTTGAATGATGAAGTTGATCATTCTCTGGAATGTTGCCGGGGCATTAGAGAGACCAAAACTAAGCACCTTATATTGATACACTCCGAAGGGTGTGACAAATGCGGACACTTTCTTAGCACGTGGGGTGAGAGGGATTTGATAATATCCTTTCAAGAGGTCTATTGTAGTTATAAATGGTGATTGTCCTATCTCATCTATAATATCATCAATTAATGGGAGAGGGTAGGAGTCCTGAACAGTGACCTGGTTTACTTTACGGTAGTCAGTGCAAAATCTAAAAGAGACATCAGGTTTTGGTATTAGCAAGCAGGGTGAAGCCCAAGGTGACATACGTGGTTCTGCTAAATCTGTATCTAGTAAATATTGTACCTCCTTTTTCATTATTACCCTTTTCTCTATATTAATTTTATAGGCCGCCTGTTTGATAGGTCTGGCTCCAGGTAACAACTGGATGTCGTGATGGATGAGGCGACATGACCCAGGAAGATCAGTCGTGAGTTTAGGAAATTCTGATAGTAGGGAAGAAATATCTTCATATTGAGAAGTAGTTAAGGTGGATAAATATTCATCCATCTTAGTCATCCATTGAGAATTTACAGGGTTTGTTGAAATAGATGGCAGGTCATCATAATTCAAATCTGTCTCTTGTTCAGCCTCCCGTCTCTCTACACTAAGGACAGCCACTATTTTCTGGTCCTCCTCCTCCAACAACCTGGAAAAATATGGTTTTATAAGATTTACATGGACCATCTGAGTATCCTTCTTCCTGTCAGGTGTGTTTATTACATAGTTCACCTTACCCAATTTTCTTTCTACTTTGTAAGGACCTATGTATTTTGACTTGAGAGGTGATCCTGGTATGGGAAGGAACAACAGAACTTTGTCTCCTGGTTTGAAAGAGCGATGAACAGCTTTAGTTTGTTGTTAAACCATTTTGTTTTGAGCCTTGAGAAGGTGTTTAGCAGCAAAGGTTCCGGCATTAGATAATTTAGATCTTTTAAGTTCTCAATATATGTCTCCACAGAAATTGAACAAGGGGCAGAGTCAAACCACTGATCTTTAATTACTTTCAAGGGGCCTCTAATTTGTCTGCCGTACAAAAGCTCGAAGGGGGAATAACCAAGTGATTCTTGAGGACATTCTCTTAAAACAAAAAGCAAGAAATCCAACTGTTCATCCCATTCCAGTTCATACTCTGAACAGAACTTACGAAGTACTGATTTTAAAGTTTGATGGAATCGTTCCAAGCATCCTTGTGACTGAGGATGGTAAGCAGTCGAGGTCACATGGGTCACTCCTAGTTCCTTCGTCACCTCTTGACATATAGTGCTGGTAATATTACTACCTTGATCTGTTTGTATTATTTTGGGGATGCCAACTGAGGTAAAGAAATGAAGGATAGGTTTAAGAATAGATTTAGATGTAATATTCTTGAGAGGAAAAGCCTCTGGATACCGAGTAGTAACATCCATTACTGTTACAAAATACTGGTTACTTTTTTTAGTTTTGGGTAGAGGACCCACACAATCCAACACTATCTTTTCAAATGGCTCAGAGGTTACAGGGATAGGATTTAATGGGGCTGGTGGAATGGTTTCATTAGCTTTTCCAACTGTTTGACATGTATGACAGTGTTTTATGTATGACTTGACATCTGTTTTCATTCCTGGCCAATAGAAATGGTTAGCAATTTTCTGTAAGTTTTTAGTATTCCTAAGTGACCAGCAAGTCCATCATGAGCCAATTGTACCAATGAAGTCCGAACTGACTGTGGCACTACAATTTGGTGGTATTCTGACCAGGTATCAAGGGGTTTCAACTCCGGGGGTCTGTATGCTCTCATTAAGATATCCTCCCGATAGTAAAAGCAAGGCAACTTTTTTTTTTTTTTTCCTATACCTCAACCTCAGGACTGTAGGCTGTCAGTAGCCCGTGACTCTTGCGAGGCCCCGAGATTATTGGGTGTCGCACTAGATGAGACAGTGGAGCTTCGTGGTGATGTTGGTACCGTAGCTTCTCTTCTGTCCCACTAGATGACGACACCTTATTTATACACGTCACTATCAGGGGAGAGCAGCTACACCGTCACTCACAGTATCTTGGAATATGGTCTGGCATCTTCTATGTTGTGAGTTGACGACGATGTAGGGGGTATTTTCTTGACGTGTCGGAGTAGCTAGGGTATAGTTGACGAACAGCTGGACCCATCAGATCACCTCGAAAAAATCCCAGACGTTTTCTCGTGGACTCGAACCAGGGCCCTTGCCATTCGCAGTCCGTCACTCTATCCACTCAGCCACGCCTTCCCCCATTCTTATCCTCAAGAGCAGCTGGTCTGATGTTATTCAAAGTGGGATCAATCTGTTGAGCTTTGATTAACTCTTCACGTGTGAAGGATTGTTTATTAAGGCATTCTAAAGAAACTTTTAGATTGTGGGATGGAGTGGAGGAAATTTGAGATCGAGTTACTGCACAACAAGGGTACAAGGAAGAAGATTCTTCTAGGGAGCTATCAGGCAGGGGAGAGTCAAGGATTTTAAGGTTAGGGACGACTAGTTCTCCTGCTAAATCATTCCCGAGCAACATATGCACTCCTTGAACAGGCAAAGGGGAGTCTCTCAGAGCAACTTGAAAGGTGCCAGATAATACGGGACATTCAATATATATGGTTGCTAAAGGATAAGAAGATTCAGTTGTAAGGTCACACACAATCACCTTTTCTCCAGTTAGAGCAGTACTGTATTCAGGTAAAGAGTCTTTAAAAAGAATGGTCTGAGCTGCTGCGGTATCCCTTAGTATGGTAATAGGGTGAGTGTCACTTGATTTAGTCAATGAGATTTTTCCCTGATACATGAATGGCTGAAAAATGTTGGGAAGTAAGGGAGTTTGAAGTTGCAACAGGTTTGTTTGGTGTAATGGTAGAAACGTGAGGTTTGTGTCTAGTGGTATTATCTTGAGAAGTGTTAGAGTGTTTACAACTATGGTGTCTACATTGTTGAATGGTGTGCCCTGGCTTTTTACAATAGTTACACGTAATTAGTGGAGGACCATAGGATACACTGGTATGACCTCGAGACTTCTCATTCCCAGTCACAAGGGGAGTATCGGAGGAGGGCCTAGTAGAGCGAGCCTGAGTCTCCACTCTTCCCAAGCTCCGCACCAGCAATGAATATGCGTCAGCTACCTCAGCTGAGCGTTCCAACTTTATTTCCCCTCGCTCTTCCACATGTTTTAATATACTGATGGACATTTTATTTTTTACCTCTTCTAACACAACTATATTAATCAAAGGTAGTAGTTTCAGTAGAGTATAACCACTTTTTAAACAACCTAAGTTTCTCTGATGCAAACTCAACAAATGTTTGACTGGAAGGTTTAGTTAGGGACCTAAATTTCTGCCTATATGCTTCTGGGGTTATCTCATAAGCTCTTAAAATATTGTTTTTCACAGCTTCATAATCATCAAATTGCTCCAAACTGTTGAACACCATCTGAGCTCATCCAGTTAGTTTAGGAAACAAGATTATTAACCACTGATCATTTGGCCACTCCTTTTTCCTGGCTAGGCTTTCAAAAGTACGAAAATATCCATCTACATCTCTTTCTTCAAAAGGGGGTAATAGGGAAGTAGCTTCTGCAGCATTGAATTTAGTTAGTCTGTCCTTCATTCTAAGTTATATATCTTCTCTTACTTTTAACTCCTCAATTTCAATTTCTTTAAGTCTAATTTCCTTGTCGTGTGCAAGTTCCATTTCTTTCATTTTTAGTTCGAATTCAAATTTTAATCTTCCAAGAGCTAATGGATCTGCTTCGGTTAACACACTATGTCTAGTACCTTCAGGTAAAGGTTGAGCTACTCTAGATCGCGTCTTGGGAGAGTCAGGATTATGAACGCCATGACTCATAGGAGTCAACACCTCAATTGCAACACCGAGGAGTATGTCTCCCTCTACCAACTGTTCCACTACTACATTCTTTAGTACTTCCTTAGTCATTTAAGCAGAAAAAGGAATATCATATGCCTTGGCAAGGTTTTTTCAATCAGATTTTAATAGGTCGGAAAGGTCTTCATATCGTGGATTACGTTGAAATTTCTCTACATCAAAAGGAAGGGTAGCCATGATAAATAAAGTAATGTATAACACCACGAGTGAAACTAACACAAAATCACACAAGTTAGAGGTTAACTATTATGGCAAAATAAATTATCATTGAACATCAAAAGGAATAAATTAGAGGCAGTGATAAGTGAATCAGGGTTACTGAGGAACACTTATATGAGCGAGTTATTCAGGATTATAGCAAAACAGGAGAATTTATGAACTTACTCTAAACTTTTCTGAGCTTGATCACTTGAAGAAGAATAAGATTGATAAAAGAGACTTGAGGAGAGTAAAGTTCCTGATTCTTGAAAAAGAAATAGATACTTGAAAAGGTCTCGCTAATAAAAGATAATCCCGAGATAAATGCTTGAATGAGATGAGCACATAAGAGGAAATTAATAATTTTAATCGTACGGCATGATTCAGGGATCCGGTTAGATACAAAACTATAATTATGATAGACCTATAGTATGACTGCCTATGCCTATAGGACCATATGACACTCCAATAAAATATAGAAAAGAGGAAACAACCAGCACAAGAAATAATTCTTATGAACAAAAATAAATACATGTAAATAGCTAAAGTTGTGGTAGGAATTTAACTTACACTAGATATTATATAACAAAATTACCCTGGAATATCCTGGCGAGGTCGCCACTTATCACGCTTAGGTCTAGATATGATTAAGTCTTAGAGCCCAGATGACTTCCACGTGATAAAACTTAAGAGTAGGTTCGGATTTATACTTGTAAATGAAGGGCTGAATAACAGTTTAATTATATATAAAAGCAAACTATATACAGAAGTTACAGACATTGGACAACATAATAATGTTACCACAAGATTCACATTTAACCTATACAGTAAATTATATCCTAAACATAATATTATACCCTAAATGCACCTTAGTAACCTATATGTGGAGGAACGGTAATGAACACAGAATATAAGGGGAACAAAGAGGAAAATAGTAGAAATACTCAAGGGCTGGCAGGGAGTCTTGGCAGGAGTGTGTGTGTGAGAGTCAAGCTCGCTGTAGGATGTGCTGACTTTTCTACCGGCTGAATCCCTTTTTATACCGTCCGAAATCTTGGAGGGGTGAAGAGGGGAATCGCTTTGGCAAATGTTGATTGGAGGAATAGATTAAACGAGGGAACGAGGGAAAGTCCAGTTGTGTGTGTGTGTGTCGATCTTGGTGTTTCACGAGATAGGTTCACATAACCGTAACAATATTATGTACAACTTTGGTAAATCTTTACAAGTTGCCACAACAGGATTTCATAGGAAAAATATATAATTCCTAGAAGGTTTTAGTGTGATTTGAATGATGTTGACCTTCGTTTCTTTAGGTAATGCTTCGTTTTGGAGATAGCCCCCTCTCTCCCATCCAACAATCTTGGGGGAGAGCCTGGGAAATTGGAGGTTTTGGGTAGGGGGAAAACTCATAATATAGTATATTTGCCTTTCTAGATTGCACTCACGACATGCCATAAATGTCAAAAAGTGGAAAACCCGAGCCAAGTTTCGGCAAAAGTTGGCTCGGGTTTTCCAATTTTCAACAAGCATATATCTGGAAAACTGGAAAACCCGAGCCAAGTTTTGCCAAACTTGGCTCGGGCTTTCCAGTTTTCAATGAGCATAAATATTGAAAAATTAAAAACCCGAGCCAACTTTTTTCTGACCCAACCTGCATCGGGCATCCTTCGGTCTTAACCATAGCATCGAGATATTACAGAATTAAAAAGACCTGACCTAACCTAACCTAGAAGGGGGCATCCTTCGGGACCTAACCTTGCCATACTTTTGCACCTAACCTTGCCATACTTCGGCACCTAACCTTGCCATACTTCGGCACCTAACCTTTCCATTCTTCGGGACCTAATCATGGCATCCTTCGGGACCTAACCATTTGCATCCTTCGGCCTTAACCAGAACATCAATTTGTTATAGAATTAGGAAGACCAAATCAGACCCCTTGTTTCATACACCAATTTACCTTAATTGGAAGCAAATTATGTGGAAGGTACTGGTTCTTGTGGAGTTGAAGAGTAGGTGGTAGTGTTGTATACTGGCAAGTTGTATTGGTGGTAGGTGGACTGGATCAAGGATGAGAGACAGTAAGGATAGTTCAGTGAAACGTCATCAATTCAGCCGTGACGTCACGCGCTCCGTGACGTCAAAGTGATGACGCTCACTGGAGACCCTGCTGGAGACCCTCGCATGCAGGAATCTCATTCAAACTTAAATAATCTCTCCTTATTCTCGGTTTTAATACACGATTTATACATCATACGTGTGTAGTGTTCTCTAAAAGAGTTAATTGATAGTTGTGGATATAGTTTTCATGAATAGTAGACTAGTGTATGCTATATTGAAGGCTATAGCACTGTATTTACAAGCTGATAGAGGCTCGCTCACGCCGATTCTAGCTAGCAAAACCCCGTGATATTAATTTATTATGATTAAATATAGATGAGTCACAAACATAGGAAATTGGGATTATTGACTGAAATTCCTAGAGATTCGTTAATATTTCTTTATGTTGTATTACATGCATATCATGTCTCTCACCCATCTTTCTCCCAACATTAACTCTAACTTCACCCACAATTTCGCTTCTTTTTGTACATGATTTACTTTCAAATGTGACCTTTCATTACTTGCAAGAAAAAGAACGTTTCTTTACAGGCCCTTCTGTAGTTTTGTATATCCAGTAGTCTGTGCAGTCATTTTGCTATTCCGAGAAGTTTGTTAATTTTTTCTGTTTACTCTTAATTACTATTTACTTTGCCAGTGTGGATTACATTTTTGTGTTTGAGTTATCTTGGCATAATAATGTACTTCCTTTAACTACTTTAGTTCTGGAAACTGAAGATATTAAACACATTATTATTAAATTTGGTAGAAGTGAGAGAAGACCAAATTGGCAGTACAAGCTTGGACATAAAATATTAAATAAAGCAGAGAAAGAAAGAGATTTAGGGGTAACGATAAATAAGAAATTGACACCAGATGATCATATAAATGAAAAAGTGAGAAACATGTATACATTGTTAGCAAACTTGAGAGTGGCCTTCACTTAAATAGATGAAGAAATGATCAAGAAAATAATTACATCCTTTATAAGGCCTACCTTGGAATATGCTGCAGTAGTATGGAATAGTAAGGATATAGAAAACTTGTGTCAACAGGGAATACCTACAATTAGAAGTCACAGTAAGAAATTAATTAAAAGAAGAGGAAACAAAGATGTACAGAAATACAAATAGGTAAGAACATAAAAGTAGACACGAGTAATTTATTTCCTTGAAATCTAAAGTACAGTATTAAATACAGAGGCGAGTGAAAAAAAGTGAGCAAATCTGAATGAATCAAAAGTCTGTAACCTCTCACCCATAGTGTAAAAAGTCAGCATGGAACAGTTCTTCCTACAAAAATACACCTACTATAATAAACTGTATATTTTAAAGCTGTTGTACAAGCCAGGAACTATGATTATCAAGTATGACATTCAACCATGTACTGAGTGCTACAGAAATTATTTATATGCTGCATCTTACCCTCTCATGCTCATTTGCATCTAACTATTCTTCCCTTGCAATGATAACTCTGAAGTTTTTAAAAATTCAAGCACATAAAGTGTTCATACAACTGGAATATGATTTAGTACCATAATCCAACAATACTTAAACTAGTACAGTACCAGGCCTCAGAAGACATTTACTACACAGATGGTATAAGGAAACAGACTAATAAAGGGGGAACTAGCACATAGAACAAAACAGAAGCATAACAAGGCCGTGAGGATACATATAGTCATAGATGCTGGTATAATAGGTTTATTGGCATAAGTTTGCTTTGCTTTTTCAAGGTTGTACTCTGATACCAAATTTTTGTACTCTGTATTTTCCTTAAGCAGAATATCATTGTCTAAGGATTGTTTTAACAATTTCTTTTTGATGTCACCATTTTCTCCAACAAGCTCCATTAATCTTTGTTCTAAACTTCCTTCCTTTGCTCGTAATTCCTCTAAATTTAGTTCTAACTGTATTTTAATTTTTGTTACTTTCTCCAATTTTAGAGACACCTCAGACAGCTGCTGTTGTAGGGCATACATATTATTATTCCCAGAATGTAGGAAACCACAACAGGACCAACAAACTGCCAGATTATGTCCACCTGATGAAGCAGAGCTACCTTCTTTAGTTGTTTCTAACTCTTGGTGTTAATAGAGTCTCTCCAACAGCAGAGGTTTGGGTAGGAGCTTCATAAGAGTCAGGTGCCAATTCTGTAAAGTGAAAGGTTACTTAACACAAAGGCCTAGAGAAAAAGCATCCTGTGAAGCTATCCTTAGTGACTATTTCTTGGCAAATACAGTACAGTATACTGTATAATATACACTACTATAATGTTAACTTTCCCTTCCCAATACCAGGTGGGATGGAGAAAGTAATGAGAGGTGTAGCATGAGTAAGAAGGCAATTGGGACTGCAGCATGAGTAAGAAGGCAATTGGGATTGTGTGTGGGATGGTTGGGAAGGTGAAATGTAATACATTGAGGTGGGATGGGCATGTATGGCAAATACATACAGTACTACTCCAAGTCTTAAACTTATTTCTCAGTGACTAGTCCTTAGTCTATCACTACTGTCTACAGTACTGTACTGTACTTTAGAATTTCTAACAAGTTTGTAGGATAAGATCAACCTATTCTACACCCCAATGTACAGCTCCGGACAGATCAAGGGTCCACACTTCTTCCACCAGCGACTTGGTTTGGGCCTCATCTGATCTGGTAACAGTTGCAGGTGGAGGGAGGGGGGGATGTTAGTGGGAGAGGAGAGAAATGTGGGCGGAGCTATATAAGAGGGTAACGAATGATCAGGTAGAGAGACGTGTATCAGGAGGAATGAATGAAGCATACACTGTGAACGGTATCGAATCACCAACAGTTTAAAGCAGGGTTCTTCTTTTTTTTTCAGTCGTGACCCGTTTTTACTATGACATCATTCTTTCGACCCATACAGAAAGATATTTTACAAATTATCAGAATTATCAACCTAAGAAAATACAAGGCCAGACGCTGAAACATAATATTTATGATTAAAAGGCATTCTAACCAGAATTATAAACACTGCCTCACCTACCCTTCCCTCTCTCTCTCACACACTCATTCAAGAAGGCTAATATTTGTGCAATGATTTTCTTATATTTATAATTAAATATATGAATATTCGATTATAAAAATATGTTAGGTGGATTCATGTATGAACTTCATATTTATTTTATTGTCACAAATATTATTATTCTATTTTATTCATGTATTTATTTTTGTGAGCCTGCGACGCAGTTTGGAGGAATTCGGGACCCGTAATTTGAAGAACCCTGGTTTAAAGAAGTGCATACTGCATTAACGTAAGTGGATATAGAAGAGAAGAAATGTGATGATTTGAGGCGAGGGTGAGGGGGAAGAGGGTAAGAAAAATGAAGGTGATTAGTTGAAAAGTAATAACAAACAAATATAATTAGAATATCTGTTACATTATATCCTTTAAATAAAGGCACTATCTTTTGTTCACCATCGTAGTGGGATAGACTACTGAATATTATCCTTTGGATATTAGACAGCTATCCCTGTATTCCTTTTATCCCTCGTGCTTGCCCCGTAGGGGAGTATTGCCTGTAATGATGTGGGCAATACTTTAAGGGTTTTGGCGCCCCTTCGGCCCTAGCCACTAGCTTACATTTCTTCAACTGTCCCTCCTATCTTCCTATTTCCTTCTTGCTTGCTGTCACACCACTCTATCACCTTTTCCTGGCGCTATATGACCTCGCTGTTGCGACGCCTAATATCAATCAAATAATCAACCTCTACATATTGAGAACCAAAATGCAATCAACAACATAATTTCAGCCGCAGTTTTTCGAATCATATAATTGGACTATAAGTGATAAGGGAGAAAGGCCTATGTCATTAAAACTTTTTAAGAACGAATGAGAAGGTTAAAAATATGAGAAAGAAAAAATAAACGGTAAGAAAGGAGGGAAGGTCAAGCGAGAGAGGGATAAGACAGTAGGGAGGATGTGTAAGGTTGCCAGTTACTTGAGAGATACTGTAATATCTATAGCCTATGCATAAAATTAGACCAAGTTTATTAAAAACGCCATATAGCGGCGCCTATTCAAGTTTAACATTGATTATTTTTAAGGAAATACATGTTTAGAAGAAAAAATCCTGGTAAATAGCTTAATGAATTTGTTGACAAATATGATTATTAAAAAAGTTAGAAAATTAAACGGTCTTCTGCACAATAAAAAAAAAAAAAAAAAAAAAAAAAAAAAAAAAAGCAGCTGGGCTTGGGAGAAGGTGATAAATAGGGTGGACTACAAGCTCGAGGGATTTGATTGATATTAGGTGGCGCAACAGCGAGGTCAAATAACACCAGGAAAAGGTGATAGAGAGGTGTGACAGCAAGCAAGAAGGAAATAGGAAGATAGGAGGGACAGTTGAAGAAATGTAAGCTAGTGGCTAGGGCCGAAGGGGCGCCAAAACCCTTAAAGTATTGCCCACATCATTACAGGCAATACTCCCCTACGGGGTAAGCACGAGGGATAAAAGGAATACAGGGATAGCTGTCTAATATCCAAAGGATAATATATATTCAGTAGTCTATCCCACTACGATGGTGAACAAAAGACAGTGCCTTTATTTAAAGGACATAATGTAACAGATATTCTAATTATATTTGTTTGTTATTACTTTTCAACTAATCACCTTCATTTTTCTTACCCTCTTCCCCCTCACCCTCGCTTCAAATCATCACATTTCTTCTCTTCTATATCCACCTACGTTAATGCAGTATGCGCTTCTTTAAACCAGGGTTCTTCAAATTACGGGTCCCGAATTCCTCCAAACTGCGTCGCAGGCTCACAAAAATAAATACATGAATAAAATAGAATAATAATATTTGTGACAATAAAATAAATATGAAGTTCATACATGAATCCACCTAACATATTTTTATAATCGAATTTTCATATATTTAATTATAAATATAAGAAAATCATTGCACAAATATTAGCCTTCTTGAATGAGTGTGTGAGAGAGAGAGGGAAGGGTAGGTGAGGCAGTGTTTATAATTCTGGTTAGAATGCCTTTTAATCATAAATATTATGTTTCAGCGTCTGGCCTTGTATTGTCTTAGGTTGATAATTCTGATCATTTGTAAAATATCTTTCTGTATGGGTCGCGAGAATGATGTCTTAGTAAAAACTGGGTCATGACTGAAAAAAGATTGAAGAACCCTGCTTTAAACTGTTGGTGATTCGATACCGTTCACAGTGTATGCTTCATTCATTCCTCCTGACACACGTCTCTCTACCTGATCATTCGTTACCCTCTTATATAGCTCCGCCCACATTTCTCTCCTCGTCTCTCACTAACATCCCCCCTCCCTCCACCTGCAACTGTTACCAGATCCGACAAGGCCCAAACCAAATCGCTGATGGATGGGGTGTGGACCATTGATCTGTCCGGAGCTGTACTTGTGTAAGTGCTCCCAAATACTGTACTACCCTTGATAATTTTCTCTAATGTTGTTGACTGATTTAAGTATCAACCAAATAACATTACTAGATAAGCTTGGTGTTAGGAAATTAACTACATTTTCTAGTTGTTACGAACCCTTGATGTCACAGTGGTGTATAAGAATTCATCAGGCCAACTGTACATGCTAGAGTTGTTATGCCATAAAACTAAAACCCCTGAGCCACCTATCCCAATATCTTAAGCAAAGGTTTCTAAGGTTTCAAAACATCTTGGCGATGGTGGTGAGTTGGGAAGGAAGTCAGCATGAAGGCTTGCTCGGAGGAATCCGAAGTGACAATGCCGCAATCTGGGCAATGTAAAATACTCCATCAAGAAATATCATAGATAAATATATGTATATAAATAATTATACATATAATTTATGACAGATCAGTATAATTCATGATTCTAGAGATAGATTAAATGCAATTCAAATAACTAGTAAATTAAAAATATGACACAATTAGAGTAGAATTTATAAATGAAGAAAGATAATAATGAATCAGCATTTCTCTTACCGGAACAATAAAGTTCAGGTGGTTGAGTTCCTCAAGCAACAGCAGTTTCAATAGGGGCTGAATCTTCTTATGATGTGTCTGTTGAGTGAAAGAGAACTTGTCTTGAATAGGATACAGAAAATATTCACTGTACTGTATATATATTTTCAACTAAAGGAATATATAATAGACCCTATATACCATATGTAACTCATTTATAACTAGTAAATTAAAAATATGAAACAATTAGAGAAGAATTATAAATGAAGAAAGATAATAATGAATCAGCATTTCTCTTACCGGAACAATAAAGTTCATGTTCTTGAGTTCTTCCAGCAACTGCAGTTTCAATAGGGGCTGAATCTTCTTGTGATGTGTCTGTTGAGTGAAAGAGAACTCGTCTTGAAGAGAATACAGAAAACATTCACTGTACTGTATATCCATTTTGGTAAATTTACTGTTTTGGACAGAATAGGATTCTTTGGACAATAATATATTTTACTAGTGTTTTTTTATGTGTTTTCTACAATTTTTAAATTAATTTCCGTCGCAATTTTTTTTTTTTTTTTTTTAGCCAAACCTAATCTGGACCGCGGCACACTACCAGGGCCTAACTGGGGCAGACTACCGGGACCTAACCAGGGCAGACTACCGGGACCTTACCAGGGCAGACTACCGGGATTAGATTTCAAGTGTAAACTGTGCTCTACATCCATCCATGTCGGCTATTTCTATTTTCCCAGTAATCTGCCCTGGTTAGATCCCGGTAGCCTGCCCTGGTTAGGTCCCGGTAGTCTGCCCCGGTTAGGTCCCGGTAGTGTGCTGCGGTCCAGATTAGGTTAGGATAAGTTAGGTTTGGCTAAAAAAAAAAAAAAAAAATGCGACGGAAATGAATATCAAAATCGTTGAAAACACAAAAAAACACTAGTAAAATATATTATTGTCCAAAGAATCCTATTCTGTCCGAAACAGTAAATTTACCTATATTTTCAACTAAAGGAATATATAATAATTATACCCTATATACCATATGTAACTCACTGATGTCTGTTGAGTGAAAGAGAACTTGTCTTGCAGAGAATGCAGAAAATATTCACTGTACTGTATATATATTTTCAACTAAAGGAATATATAATATACCCTATATACCATATGTAACTCACTGATTGAAATGTTATATTTCAGCAAGACAGTAAAAATTTTAATAAAAATCAATTTTAAAAAGTCATAAAATTCTTCCTACCAGAAACACTGAGCAAATCTTGCAAAAGCTGGCGCCTCTGTTTTTCCTCAGCTCTGCGCCCACGGTGTTTTGCACTTTCTGCAAAAAGGAAAATAATTAAATCAGACAATCTGGTGGTGCAATTTATTTGTATGATCAAGATGGAAAACCTTTCTGCTCTTTTGGTATGGTTATGTTTCCCACCTCCCTACCAAACTAGTCATTTATAAAAACTGAAAATATTAAGAAATGGTCCCAATCTACCTGCCACCTAACGTTAGTATAAACCAACCCTACACAATAAAACCAAATAACCTATAAAACTTTCATAAAATTGGCCTATCTTGTCACATTTCAATAGTATGGCTCATATAAACCTTACTTTCAATAAAGATTATGGGCAGCCCATATCTATGCACAATGGAATTGGCCAACACTTATTTTAACCTGTTAACAAGCACCATCAAGAAATATTTGTCGGCTCCTACTAATTGCAATTGAAAGATGATATTTAGTAAGTTTTGCACAATAAGTATTATACCGAAAGTATTGGCAGTAACAGATAAGAGTCCATATTGCCTACCTGAATCCTCCTCCTGTTTTGGGAGAAACAGCGAAGGTACAGCATCAGCCTTCAGTGATCTTGTTGCCTGTGGAGACTTGTTCAGGACCTTCCTCTTGATGCTGTAATTCTGTTTGTAATCTGCTGCCTTAAAATGACAGGAGCACACTCTGGCAGTCTCTGGGTTTAGTTTATCTGCCCGATAGCACGAATTATTCCACTGTTTTAACACTGATTTTGTCTTTGGAAATCGATAAAAATGACAGTTTTCTTGTTTCTTGCTCCTGTTATTGCTATTGCACCCGTAAACAGCACACCTTGTCATTGTTCTTAAAGAGAAAAACAGCTGGAGTCACTGAGATACAAGCAAAGCCAAGGCAAAACTCCTCTATGCGTCCGTGTTTGGGTCTCCAGTGACGTCACGGCTGTATGGCGCCGTGCATTGTGGGTAAAACAAGTGCTCAGTGAACTATCCTTACTGTCTATCATCCTTGGTGCATTGTGGGTAAAACAAGTGCTCAGTGAACTATCCTTACTGTCTATCATCCTTGGTGCATTGTGGGTAAAACAAGTGCTCAGTGAACTATCCTTACTGTCTATCATCCTTGGTGCATTGTGGGTAAAACAAGTGCTCAGTGAACTATCCTTACTGTCTATCATCCTTGGTGCATTGTGGGTAAAACAAGTGTTCAGTGAACTATCCTTACTGTCTATCATCCTTGGTGCATTGTGGGTAAAACAAGTGCTCAGTGAACTATCCTTACTGTCTATCATCCTTGGTGCATTGTGGGTAAAACAAGTGCTCAGTGAACTATCCTTACTGTCTATCATCCTTGGTGCATTGTGGGTAAAACAAGTGCTCAGTGAACTATCCTTACTGTCTATCATCCTTGGTGCATTGTGGGTAAAACAAGTGCTCAGTGAACTATCCTTACTGTCTATCATCCTTGGTGCATTGTGGGTAAAACAAGTGCTCAGTGAACTATCCTTACTGTCTATCATCCTTGGTGCATTGTGGGTAAAACAAGTGCTCAGTGAACTATCCTTACTGTCTATCATCCTTGGTGCATTGTGGGTAAAACAAGTGCTCAGTGAACTATCCTTACTGTCTATCATCCTTGGTGCATTGTGGGTAAAACAAGTGCTCAGTGAACTATCCTTACTGTCTATCATCCTTGGTGCATTGTGGGTAAAACAAGTGCTCAGTGAACTATCCTTACTGTCTATCATCCTTGGTGCATTGTGGGTAAAACAAGTGCTCAGTGAACTATCCTTACTGTCTATCATCCTTGGTGCATTGTGGGTAAAACAAGTGCTCAGTGAACTATCCTTACTGTCTATCATCCTTGGTGCATTGTGGGTAAAACAAGTGCTCAGTGAACTATCCTTACTGTCTATCATCCTTGGTGCATTGTGGGTAAAACAAGTGCTCAGTGAACTATCCTTACTGTCTATCATCCTTGGTGCATTGTGGGTAAAACAAGTGCTCAGTGAACTATCCTTACTGTCTATCATCCTTGGTGCATTGTGGGTAAAACAAGTGCTCAGTGAACTATCCTTACTGTCTATCATCCTTGCTACAACCTGTGTTACGTGCCAACCCATGCCAGTTACACCACACTATTATGTACTAAGGTATCTACACTACTCTACACCCACTTATTAATTAATTACTACAGTCCAACAACCTATATACTCCTCCACACGACCACCACCACGATCACCTCAGTCCCCATTTAGTCCCCTGTATTAATTTCCCCATTTAGTCCCCTGTATTAATTTCTCCCCATTTAGTCCCCTGTATTAATTTCTCCCCATTTAGTCCCCTGTATTAATTTCCCCATTTAGTCCCCTGTATTAATTTCCCCATTTAGTCCCCTGTATTAATTTCCCCATTTAGTCCCCTGTATTAATTTCTCCCCAATTAGTCCCTTGTATTAATTTCTTCCCATTTAGTCCCCTGTATTAATTTCCCCATTTAGTCCCCTGTATTAATTTCTCCCCAATTAGTCCCCTGTATTAGTTTCTTCCCATTTAGTCCCCTGTATTAATTTCTCCCCATTTAGTCCCCTGTATTAATTTCTCCCCATTTAGTCCCCTGTATTAATTTCTCCCCAATTAGTCCCTTGTATTAATTTCTTCCCATTTAGTCCCCTGTATTAATTTCCCCATTTAGTCCCCTGTATTAATTTCTCCCCAATTAGTCCCCTGTATTAATTTCTCCCCAATTAGTCCCCTGTATTAATTTCTCCCCAATTAGTCCCCTGTATTAATTTCTTCCCATTTAGTCCCCTGTATTAATTTCTCCCCATTTAGTCCCCTGTGTTGCCAAGAAATTTATAGCCCAAAGTGGTGAATTTTACATTATTGATATCAATAATTTATAGTGAAAAATCCACACCACCATCGCGGTAATGAAGAACATTTGTGTTGTATAAATTGATGTTATTTTGTTTATTACAATTATGTAAAGTAAATGTTCATATCATCTATATATCAATAATAATATAGGTTGTGGTGGTAGAGCAGTGTTGCCAGGTGCAGGAAAATTTCTCTGTTTTAGGGAATTTTGACATCCACACAGGGAAATTATATAAAGATTTTTCCAGGAGTAAACAGGAACATTTCTGTTATATGGAATTTGGAAGTTCACACGGGGAAATTATAATTTTTTTTTTTCAAGAGTAAACACTAGGGAAATTTGTACCAGTCAATGTTCAAGAGTAAACAGCTGGGAATTATTGAGGAAAAAAAAGGGAAATTCTGATATTTAAAGTTGGGGAAATTTCATGAAACACTGACAAGCAGGTCTGGCAACACTGCTTATCTTCCTTTTGTAAACATGGTGAGTTAGCAGACGAATTTATTAGTGGTATTGGTTTGTAAGCTTCCCAACCAACCACACTTGTAAGGCTTCATTATTTTAGGGTTGATTCCACAGTGATATTGGTTTGTAAGCTTCCCAACCAACCACACTTGTAAGGCTTCATTATTTTAGGGTCCATTCCACAGTGGTATTGGTTTGTAAGCTTCCCAACCACCCAGAAGTCATTTACACGGCTAACATTCTTTCGTTTGCATGCTTACAAACCAATACCAACCACTGTGGAATCAACCCTAAAATAATGAAGCCTTACACGTGTGGTTGGTTGGGAAGCTTACAAACCAATACCACTGTGGAATGGACCCTAAAATAATGAAGCCTTACACGTGTGGTTGGTTGGGAAGCTTACAAACCAATACCAACCACTGTGGGGAATGGACCCTTATTAATCTCAAACCAGTTAGTGTGTCCGTCACTTACTCTGACTTTATTTTCACATTTTGTTTTTATTGTTAGTTTACACACCAAAATCGGTATTTATTGAAAGAATTACCATTTTGTAGCAGTGTTGCCATATCCGGCTAGGTCCCTGTATTTTGCCCCGGTCGTTTTCTGTACTTTACCACGGTTATTTCCCGGTAGTTTGTCCAGGTTAGGTCCCGGTAGTTTGTCCAGGTTAGGTCCCGGTAGTTTGCCCAGGTTAGGTCCCGATAGTTTGTTACTTACTTGTTACTTGTTGTTGGATATTCTATGCCCCGCTCCACCAGCAGATGGTGCTCCGCAGGGCCTCTCTCAATATTACTAAACACTA
The DNA here is from genome assembly GCA_033782935.1 of Petrolisthes cinctipes. Taxonomy (NCBI): domain Eukaryota; kingdom Metazoa; phylum Arthropoda; class Malacostraca; order Decapoda; family Porcellanidae; genus Petrolisthes; species Petrolisthes cinctipes. Next base: position 549,554 of record JAWQEG010000410.1, read on the forward strand.
TAATCACTTGTAATACTCATATCATCCGTGTCGTAACACTCAGCGAACAGATGTGTTTTCAGTCATTTCTTAAAAATCGTGCAATTTTCACTACTCCGGACATCTAATGGCAATCCATTTGTCTCTGCCAAAGCCATGATATAAAAATGATCATTGTTAATTAGATCGCAAATATCCATTGTCTTATTACCCATTGATTGTGCATTGAAAAAACAACCTCTAATAATGTTTAAGTTTGTGCTGTTCAGTATCCGTTTTCTGTGCTACTTTTGATTTTCTGGAGTTCCTCTTGCATCACTGAACAATACCTCACATCATTTGCCATATGCTCAAAATCAGTTTTCTTAAACCTCTTACAGCTTATACATGTTCTCTCAGTAGACGTACAATCCCTCGTGTTATGGTTACCAGCACACTTAGCACATATTGGATCTTCTCCCTTTCCTTTGGATAAACATCTAAGTGCAGTATGACCAAACCTTTGACAGTGATGGCAGACCGTCGCCCTATATCTGTCCCTCACGGAATAGACACCCCATCCCAATTTAACTTGATCACGATTCTTATGAATTAGCTCCCTTATCTCTGGATCACACTTAATAATGTAATGAGTAGTACCACCTGTAGCAGGCTTGTCAAAAAGTAGCTCCATTTTTGCCTTGACGTCAGTTACCCCTTGTAAGTAGTCATTTCGATCAATCAAGATCTCAATTAGCTTATCACCAGATTCTTCCTCTTTGTTGACGTTACAAATCATTATTTTAGGCTTTAGCTTCCTTACATTCTTTGTCGTCACATCGGGTACAGCCCCAAGTTTTTGAGCTGCTTCATCTCTCTTCTTTTCGTCCTCAAAATTCATTACGATGTCTCCCTTCTGTGTAAATCTTGTGTTGACTATCTGTGTACCATCTAGAGCCTCAGCAACTTCTTTCTTTTTATCTGCAACCTTCAGCTTATCGTCCGTAGACTTCACCACCAGCAGATTTTTCTTCTCGTTTTTCTTCTTCTTCACTACAGTCGCCCAGGTCTCATCAGTCAGGTCTGAGTCAGCGCTGATCGCATCACCAACTCGACCCAACTCGGTCACAACATCCTCCATCTTTCCTTCCACTAGTTTCTTCATTTGATCTTTCATCTCATTCATTACTTTCTTCAACTCATTAATATCCTTTTGGACTCTGTTCAGACCCATATAGCAACTATCGCATGACCAGTTGATCAACTTGATATTTTCAGCTTTCACACCATTGAGATGAGCACATTTCAAGTGACACCAGCTAGGACAAGTTTCACAACCAATCCACTTATCCACCCCCCCAGTTGTCTCCTTACAAGAATAATACCTGGCCATGATTGGCCAGGGTATTTAATAACTCTCCGATCGATTATTCAGTATGAAATAGCAGTATACTGCCCGTTGACGCGAATATACACGGAGCACGTATCAGACACGTCTATCCGCCGCGACACCTCGCACCTGTCCAGGTTAGGTCCCGGTAGTCTGCTGTGGTCTAGGTTAGGTTAGGTCAGGTCAGGTAAGGTCAGCCTAATTTCCAAATTATGTTTGTAAAACGGTCCATATCTCCGAGAGAAACACCATAGATGAAAAGTGTGTTAGAATGGTCCAAATGATACTAAATATGATACTAAAATATACAACACAGTTCTTCTGTAAATTTACCCCAAAACCTTCTTAATTTTGTAGTTACAGAACACTTCCTCAATTGTCCATCATTTTCTTTGTACTATATATATAACTTAACATGAATTTATGAAGTTCAAGTCCCATATTTTATCATTTTCATAATTTAGGTTCCATTTATCCTGTTCAACGCTTGTGTTATAAGTAGTTGTTGGTGTCTTTCTTTCAGTAAGTCCAATTAAAAGCATCTGCTCTAGTTAGTCGCTTCAAAATTTATCTGCCACTGAATTTTCTATATTGTAATAATATAATGTCATCTTATGTCAGCTATATGACTCTAGCATCGCATTACAAGGTTTTCATAAGACTGGCGGAACAAGGTACAGTCACAATCAAATATCCACCCACCCACACTTTCCTTCCATCGTAGTAAATATCTTGGTAATAAAGAACAACACTTGTATGATTTTGCAGTACCTCATAATAATAATAATAATAATCTTTGTAATAAAGAACAACACGTGTATGATTTTGCAGCACCTCATAATAATAATTGAGGGGGTTGAGTTGACATAAGGTGTTGTATGATTATATTTTGATATGATACTGATTTATTTGTACGATGGAAGGAAAGTGTTGATGGATATTTGATTGTGGCTGTACATATATTGACAAATTTAAACATGGATCTTGTGGTTGATGATGACAAGGTTATGGCTGCATTGGCCCTTGTAACTATTATTTTAAAAGAAGAGGAGTGGAAAGACCACCATAGGGTTGATTTGTTGTCCATGTTTACATACAATGACAACAACACATCCTTGTACTAGCTACTCGGGAGTCGGCATGTAAATTGAGTTAAATATCAACATCCTATTATATACTTTGTGATTTTTTTTTTCCCTCAAAAATATTTTCCGATATTAATCCACCTTTTTATATTGAAGTAATTGATATTAGTATATTATTTATTGACTTTTCTGCAGAGGCAGAACTGTCTTGGCTAGAAATGCATTCCATCTTTGTGCCACAAATGCCACCACTATTCCTCATTGACAGTCCAATGAAAACCTTGTACCTTGCTAGTGTAATACCCCCTTTAATGTTCAAAATAAATCAAATATATCAATTTACTACAATTCAAATACACAACAACATTACTACAACTATTAGTCAAACTGTGATAGTCATTGTATAGGTACAGTATTACAGGAAATTTTGCTGCTGATTGTACAGTATACAAATTTATTTGAGGTTGATATTTGGTTGATGCATTAAGATTACTTGATGGGAAGGTATTGCCAGTGATTGAGGTGTGCTTCATTATGTACAATTGGCCATAGGAATTTGTACACAGGCTTATCATAAAGAGAGTTTCATTATTGTGAAAGTACTGCAGTGAATGGTCTACCAAGTGACTCAGTCATTACAAAACAAAACAACTATTATTATATTTTGTTGCAGTGACATAGACTTATATTTTCTGTGTGTTGTAAACCCTTGAAGCCTAGACTGTGGTGTGTACAAATTCCTGACACCGACTGTACCAGACTACCATAAGGTGTACAATATATTCAGGTATTGTACACTCGCAATCCAAAATTTGTATCCAGGTCTTGTTGAAGTTTGGAATCATTTGACATACTAGTGAACCAGTTACAACGCTTATCCTGTTTCATATTTGCCTGGGCTCGCTTAATATTCGATCATGCTATTCGAAGCAACAAGCCTGGATACTTATTTTGGATTACGAGTGTACACATAGACTGTATACTTCCCTTGAGGCTTAATTCACAAGTTGTCAAAGTATAGTACTGACGTGCCAGCCTGTGTTGGCTTTTCATTACTTGCTGATTTCATTTCTCCAGTAGTTATGATTTAGTATCTTGACTATACAGTCTAACAGGTAACCTAACCCCTTTATTCTCAAAAATCTTGCTTCTTGTCGTACACATACCCTCCCCATTCCTATAGTATTGAAGAGACCAACACATAGTAATATTAATAGTTAGTTTACTACAATATACACAATGTACAGTTGCCAAAATATGAACTGCAACAAATCTTGATGAAACATTATCTTCCACAATTATTTTTAGGGTCCTTAAGTATGTAAATTTAAAAGGAAATGTATGTTCCCTTTTCCATTATATAATTATGATCCCTACAAATAACTTTGGATTTTAATATACTTAACATTCCATCAAAAGTTGTTGCAATTCATATTTAATATACAAGTACTGTACAGTGTTTTGAAAGTTTAATTGTTGTCCTTCCAGGTTCCAGTCTCCTGCCATCACACACCAACACCTCAAAGTGGAGAACCTGCTCATTACTGAATTGGTCATATTAAATTGTGTGACATACAAGGTTGACCAAGGATGGAACACAACATCAACATGGCATGCTGGAAGATGAGGTTACAGCTCTTATCAACCCCATGTCCTGTATACTCTGAACATCTCTTGTAAGTATACAGATGTATGGGCTCTGGGCTGTATCATGTACTACCTCTGCTACCTCAAGCATCCCTTTGAAGATTTGGCTAAACTTAGGTGGGGAATGTGACAGAGTATTTACTGGAAAATTAATTTTAATGTTTGTGTTCCTTTTCATTTACTGTGAGCATTTGCTTATATTTAAGACCAACCCCAGTTTAGTGCTCTAAGGTTTCAAGACTATAATCACCTCTTTACCATAATGATCATAAAAAGAGTTGAGAATATGAAAAATAAGTGGAAGTTAGGGTTAAAATTAGAGGTGGCATGAGGCAGCCTGTTAGTGTGTTATATGATATGTGGAGGTGTTGATAGGATAGCAGAGGGGAAAGGACACTTACATTTCACTATTTTCATCATTAATAAGCTTAATACAGTTAACATCCTTCTTATCTTTCGTCATCAGCTTGGCTGTTCTAACTTCTTTTGTCTTCCATCTTAGATGTTTAAACCTCTACTCCATTCCTCCCAAGCTACTCTATTATGTACTCCCTGTAGGGTGGGTATTGCCTGTAATGATGTGGGCAATACTTTAAGGGTTTGGGCACCCCTTCGGCCCCAGCCACTAGCTTTTAGTTCTTCAACTGTCCCTCCTTTCTTCCTATTTCCTTCTTGCTTGCTGTCACACCTCTCTATCACCTTTTTCTGGTGCTATATGACCTCGCTGTTGCAGCACCTAATATGAATCAATCAATAATTTCTCTATTATGTATAGCAACCTGTCTCTTAGCCTCCTCTTTCTCTTTTTGTCTCATTCTATCATCCTCATTTCTTGTTCATAACCAGAGAACACACCTTACATAATTACTTTTAGTTTCCTACAGAAAGTAGAGTGTGAAGAAGACATGTTTCTTATTGTATGTATCAAGACTTAAATATAGTACAATATACAGTACTGTACAGTCCTTACTACTCTACTTGTATTTTTGGCAAGCAATTCACCTATTCCGTGACACCCTGGTTCTACTAACTACTAAAACATGCCGTGTTTAGATACCTGTCTGGGATGTAACACAATACCCCCTTCTATTAAACACATTATTGAAGACTGTAATACACACAAACACACTCACCAACAACACAACACTTCATTTTATTAAACACATTATGGAAGACTAATACACACAACCACACTCACCAGTAAACTCTTGTCCCATTTCCTTGGGATGTGCTTCGGTAGCCCAGGCATATAGGGACAGCCCCTCATTTATTTTAATTTGTTTTTTCACTGCGACCAGAGTGTACCAGGGGTCTGTGGGGCAGGAGGCCATTCTGCCCCGGGAGAACATCAACAACAACAACAACCACACTCACCAACAACACAACATACACTCTCTGAGGGCACTGTGGGAAAGCCCGGTTCAGGCCATGACCTTCCTCAGGAGCTCAGGGCTGTTCAGCTAGACACCTTGAGAAACTTCAACAACAACAACAACATGCCGTGTAGAAAAAACAGCACATCTAGTCTCTCTTTTGACACTGTACAATCATTCACTTTTGGCAAGCATTCTAATTTTCACATTACTGAATTTATGTAGATTTTTTTTTTTCTTGCAGAATTGTAAATGGAAACTTTGCCATACCTTCTAATGATGGCAAATATGACTGTTTCCATAAACTTATCAGAGGAACACTTAGAGTTGACCCAAGCCAAAGATTCAAAGTGTGGGACATCTTGGAGAGGCTCGCAGCTGTTGCAGAAACCAAAGGTGATGAGTGATCGGAGTATGGATGTGTTTCTGGAGATTGGTTTGGGGTGGACAGGGTGTAAGAGATGATAGTATTTGTGTATGGTATCGTGTACTGGGTGTTGTTTTGATGTTCCTTGGCATGTGTGTGTGTTGTGCCATGTAGTGTAGTGGATGGTGTGGGTTTGTGGAGGCTGCAGCAAGTGTTTGTGTGTGTGTGTGTTTTACCATGTAGTGTAGTGGATGGTGTGGGTTTGTGGAGGTTGCAGCAAGTGTTTGTGTGTGTGTGTGTGTGTGTGTATGTTGTGCCATGTAGTGTAGTGGATGGTGTGGGTTTGTGGAGGCTGCAGCAAGTGTTTGTGTGTGTGTGTGTGTGTGTTGTGCCATGTAGTGTAGTGGATGGTGTGGGTTTGTGGAGGCTGCAAAAAACTGGTGTTTTATCTGGTATCAGTGAAATATAACATGTTAGAGTTGTATCTGGTATCAGTGAAATATATGAACTGGACCGAAATTCAGTCGTCTGCTCGGGTGAAATAAACCCAGTGATAAATTGTCAGTATGCAAATTTAACTTTTCTGCAATGAATATCATGCAAAACAATCTTGTTGGTATAGGAGGTGGCCTCCAGTCATCTGATGGCAACTGCAGGTCACAATCAAATATCCACCAACACTTTCCTTCCATCGTAGTAAATGTCTTTGTAATAAAAAACAACACGTGTATGATTTTGCAGCACCTCATAATAATAATGATAATAAATATCTTGGTAATAAAGAACAACACGTGTATAATTTTGCAGCACCTCATAATAATAATTGAGGGGGTTGAATTGACATAAGGTGTTGTATGATTATATTTTGATATGATACTGATTTATTTGTACGATGGAAGGAAAGTGTTGGTGGATATTTGATTGTGACTGTACATAAAGTTTGATATATGATAGAATATATTTATTTATCAATAATTATTAATGCTACATTTTTTGTCATGATGAAATTTAGTGCCATTCAGAAATGATGATGAAATTCTAGACCCAAACTGAACCACATGATAGAATTAATTGTCTTATTTATAAATGTTGTTTTGTTGATACTAAAATAATATAATTTTATATTTTCATGTGTAAACACTAAGATGTCTTTATAAAGCCTCAACACACCTCGTATCAAGGTTAGTATTAGTAGTAGTATTATTAGTAGTAGTAGTAGTAGTTTTTTTTTATTTATTTTTTATTATTATTATTAGTATTATTTTTATTATTAGTATTATTTTTATTATTAGTATTATTTTTATTATTATTATTTTTATTATGATTTTATTATTTTTATTATTTTTATTATTATTAAAGGTTAGGTTAGGTCCTTGTCCCTGGTTATACAATGAATAATAACTTGTATCAATCACTTCATTATTATTATTATTATTATTATTATTATTATTATTATTATTATTATTATTATTATTATTATTATTATTAAAGGTTACCCTGTGATGAAATAAGAAATTTAGAGGTTAGCGAGTCCTTCAAATATTGCCATGAAACACACACACCTATATTGAAGGAGCTTAAATGTTTGGTGGCATGGTCAGGAGGAATCAGAAGTCTCTTATTTTTATAGGTAGAAGATGTCACTACTTTATGTTGTTGTACAGCCACAATCAAATATCCACCCACAATTTCCTTGCATCGTAGTAAATATCTTGGTAATAAAAAACGACACGTGTATGATTTTGCACCACCTCATAATAATAATAATAATAATCTTTGTAATAAAGAACAACACGTGTATGATTTTGCAGCACCTCATAATAATAATTGAGGGGGTTGAGTTGACATAAGGTGTTGTATGATTATATTTTGATATGATACTGATTTATTTGTACGATGGAAGGAAAGTGTTGGTGGATATTTGATTGTGGCTGTACAAGTAGCACCAGTCACACATCTACCAGAGTGACAAGTTGACCCCAGGTACACCTCGAGGATATACTGAGGGAACAACATATATACTTGTACAGCCACAATCAAATATCCACCGACAAGGGGAGGTGGCCGAGTGGTTAGTGTTCTGGACTCGTAACCTAGAGGTCGGGAGATCGATCCTCTCAGGTGAGGGCCTGAGAATATTTGCTCTTCTGATTTGAGTTTCAGACACTAACTATAAGGCCACCGAACGTCGTAAAACACCCTCGCTGGTACCATAACAGCTGCAGTATTTGGGAATTACCCTCACTTCCCTCCCTCTGTGGCTGGGTACCAGTTCGGAAGTGGTGACGTGTGTGTGTGAGTAGCAGTTGACCTGGGCCACGGTAACGGTCTTGATGAAGCCTATGTCCAGTGTCGCAAGATATATGAAAAAAAAAAAAAAAACTTCCTTCCATCATGCAAATAAATCAGTCTCAAATCAAAATATAACACATTACTTCAACTCAATAATTATTATGAGGTGCTGCAAAATCATAAACGTGTTGTTCTTTATTACCAAGATATTTACTACGATGGAAGGAAAGTGTTGGTGGATATTATTATTATTATTATTATTATGAGGTGGTGCAAAATCATACACGTGTTGTTCTTTATTACCAAGATATTTACTACAATGGAAGGAAAGTGTTGGTGGATATTTGATTGTGGCTGTACCACTTCTACCTGAATGAGGAGGTGAGAACATAACATAGAATTTACTGTTACTGTATGGTTGGTTACATGAATTCTTACACAGGCTATATGGAAAGAGAGGTCATTCATTATTGTGGAAGTACTGCAGTGTGTGTGTGTGTGTGTGTGTGTGTGTGTGTGTGTATAGTTGGTTACATGAATTCTTACACAGGCTATATGGAAAGAGAGGTCATTCATTATTGTGGAAGTACTGCAGTGTGTGTGTGTGTGTGTGTTTATAGTTGGTTACATGAATTCTTACACAGGCTATATGGAAAGAGAGGTCATTATTCTGGAAATATTGCAATGAATGGTCTACCAAGTGACCCTGTGATTAGTAAAACAACAAACTGAATAATAATGTTGTATTGCAGTTACATAGTCTTGCTTTTTCAATCAATTTTTGTGGCCAATAGTACTTAGTGTTTATGTCAGTATCTTGTAATGTTATGGTTTGTTGATCAATTATACTTTTCCAACCAACCCTATCTATTGTATGTATTGTATTACATTTATCTGTCAATCTCTATTTTTCTCTGTTCCAATACTCCCTCCTCATTCAATCAAACCCTCCCTTTACCCTCACATTTCTCTGCCTGGTATTTTCTTTTCTATAAATTGTGTTGGTAAAAAGATGATGATGCTGTGCTGTATATTGTTCTGTACATGTCACTGATAGATTGATTAATTATAAGACCTTTGGGCCATGAACAAGAAATGACTTGAGGTAGATGAAAATGATAACCAATACAGTGGCTCTATATATAAGACCTGTTGACCATTGGTTTGGGTTAGGTTAGGTGTGACTTTTACCCCTTGTTTGTGTATGGAAGGAGATTTTATAATAATATAATTGTACAAAACTTGTGTATTGTAATATGAGTTTCATGTACTTTACTTGTACAGGTGTAAGTCAATGGAATGTGGGGGACAATATGTGAACATGGATGGACAGAATATGTTGTTGTTGCAGCTGCTGTGGCTTGTCAACAAATGGGTTATGTTGTCAACCCTGAAGACTGGCTTCTACAACCTGCTAGTATTATCATGAGGTAAATGCTGTCATTGACTAATTAACATATTATATGATCACAATTGCAAATATACAGTGTTCTTTATAGGTTATTTTTGAAGCATGATAACTGATACTGTTATTTTGTGTACATAAAAACTACTGTTCTGCATTTTCATTTCCATAAAATAAACCAAAATATAAAATTGGAACCTGACACTCAGCCATAGAAACAAATTTTGAGTTAGCATAAAAAAGCCTTGATGTGGGTTATCTTGTTGTTGTTATTGTTGTTGTTGTCATATAGATTTTTCGTTAATTTGGAAATCTCAAACCTCCCTGCCTTCCGGATTAATTAAGGGACTTTTACTGTATCCACTGTGTTTATGGGTGTGTAATGTATAAAAAGGGTTTACTGTACTGTACATAGATAGATTACAAACATGTACAATACACACACACACACACACAACAACAACAACAACAGTGGAAAACAAGGAATACTGTATAATTATAACAACTCAACATAAAAGACAAACCCTAAAGGTGGATAATTATGAAATGTGAACCCAGTCATTGTGTTTGAATCATTATAGTGACAAAAGTGTGTACACATATTGACATTCCCTGACCCAGTAGTGTGTAGCCAAATGACTATTTCATTGACACTATGATTATTAACCTAACCTAACCTAACCTACAAGATGGTGTTGGCATCACTGTTAAGGGGGTGCGGGAGTAGAGGACAGGCTTGGGGGGGGTGCGGGAATAAGGGGTCATTGTTAAGGGGGTGCAGGAGTAGGGGAGAGGCTTGGGGGGGGTGCGGGAATAGGGGGTCATTGTTTTGGGGGTGCGGGAGTAGGGGGACAGGCTTGGGGGGGCTTTCAGGGGTGTGGGAATAGGGGGACAGTCTTGGGGGGGTAGAAAGCCTGTCCCCCCTTTCCTGCACCCCCCAAAACCCCCATAAACCTGTCCCCCTACTCCTGCACCCCCCTAACCCCCCCCCCAAGCCTGTCCCCCTACTCCTGCACCCCCCAAACCCCCCCAAGCCTGTCCCCCTATTCCTGCACCCCCCAAACCCCCCCAAGCCTGTCCCCCTATTCCCTCACCCCCCAAAACCCCCCACTAGCCTGTCCCCCTATTCCAGCACCCCCCAAACCCCCCCCAAGCCTGTCCCCCTATTCCTGCACCCCCCAAACCCCCCCAAGCCTGTCCCCCTATTCCCTCACCCCCCAAAACCCCCCACTAGCCTGTCCCCCTATTCCCGCACCCCCCAAAACCCTCCCCAAGCCTGTCCCCTTACTCCTGCACCCCCCAAAACCCCCCCAAGCCTGTCCCCCTATTCCCGCACCCCCCAAAACCCTCCCCAAGCCTGTCCCCCTATTCCAGCACCCCCCAAAACCCTCCCCAAGCCTGTCCCCCTATTCCAGCACCCCCCAAACCCCCCCCAAGCCTGTCCCCCTATTCCTGCACCCCCCAAACCCCCCCAAGTCTGTCCCCCTATTCCCTCACCCCCCAAAACCCCCCACTAGCCTGTCCCCCTATTCCCGCACCCCCCAAAACCCTCCCCAAGCCTGTCCCCTTACTCCTGCACCCCCCCAAAACCCCCCCCAAGCCTGTCCCCCTATTTCCGCACCCCCCAAAACCCTCCCCAAGCCTGTCCCCCTATTCCCGCACCTTCCAAAACCCCCCCCAAGCCTGTCCCCCTATTTCCGCACCCCCCAAAACCCTCCCCAAGCCTGTTCCCCTATTCCCGCACCTTCCAAACCCCCCCCCAAGCCTGTTCCCCTATTCCCGCAACCCCTTAACCCCAGGCCAGAGTGTTGCAGTCCTGTTCCTTCACAAATGTGTGGAGTTAATATGATGACTGGTATGGACCTTGGGGGGGGTGCGGGAGTAGGGGAACAGGCTTGGGGGGGGTGCGGGAGTAGGGGGCCAGGCTAGGGGGGGGGGTTGGGGGGTGCGGGAGTAGGGGGACAGGCTTGGGGGGTGCGGGAGTAGGGGGACAGGCTTGGGGAGGGTTAGGGGGGTGCGGGAGTAGGGGGACAGGCTTGGGGGGGGGGTTTAGAGGGGTGCGGGAGTAAGGGGACAGGCTTGGGGAGGGTTAGAGGGGTGCGGGAGTAGGGGGACAGGCTTGGGGGGGGGTTTAGAGGGGTGCCTGTTCCCCTATTCCCACAACCCCCAAGCCTGTCCCCCTACTCCCACACCCCCTATAGGTTTTATTATTAAGTAACACAAATTTTAAATGATGAAGAGCCTTTTCCTGTAAGAAGTAGTTTAATTTTAATAGCACCCTAAGTGAGCTATTGAGTTATGTTGATGTAATACTGAGATGAGAAGGTGAGGAGAGAAGGGAAGGAAGGGATGAGAAGGTGAGGAGAGAAGGGAAGGAAGGGATGAGAAGGTGAGGAGAGAAGGGAAGGAAGGGATGAGAAGGTGAGGAGAGAAGGGAAGGAAGGGATGAGAAGGTGAGGAGAGAAGGGAAGGAAGGGATGAGAAGGTGAGGAGAGAAGGGATGAGAAGGTGAGGAGAGAAGGGAATAAAGGGGTGAGGAGAGAAGGAAAGGAAGGGATGAGAAGGTGAGGAGAGAAGGGAAGGAAGGGATGAGAAGGTGAGGAGAGAAGGGAATAAAGGGGTGAGGAGAGAAGGAAAGGAAGGGATGAGAAGGTGAGGAGAGAAGGGAAGGAAGGGATGAGAGCATAAGCTATAACACAAAAACAAAAATCAAACTAACATTTTCTTGCGTTGGTTTGCAGTTGTGTATGTTGAGAGGACCTCCCCAGTGGCTCAGGACTTCACTTCAACACATTTATCACCTGGTTACAATAAAGAGAACTGACTGACTGACTGGCTGAAGTTACCACAAAATAAATACCCAAGCTATACCAGGTTAGTTGTGTACAGTTGACCAGAAAAGTGACAACAGTGATCATTGAGTAGCAATATACTGTAGGTATGTACTGTACACTTGTAATCCAGAGAGAAAATGTGTGTGTGTGTGTTTGTAGGCTTCTGATTCCTCCTTACCATGCCATGAAACAAGCTCCTTCCATATAGGTGTGTGTGTGTGTGTGTGTGTTAGAGAGAGAGGGAGAGAATGTGTGTGTTTGGAGGCTTCTGATTCCTCCTGACTATGACATGAAACAACCTCCCTTCATATAGGTGTGTGTGTGTGTGTGTGTGTGTGTGTTAAGAGAGGGAAGGAGAGAGAATGTGTGTGTTTGGAGGCTTCTGATTCCTCCTGACTATGACATGAAACAACCTCCCTCCTTATAGGTGTGTGTGTGTGTGTGTTAGAGAGAGAGAGGGAGAGAGAATGTGTGTGTGTTTGGAGGCTTCTGATTCCTCCTGACTCAACTACACATTTAATTAAATATTGAGTCAATGTTATTCAAGAAACTCTTCATAACAATATATTTTGTACTTCTCTGTGTGTATGTATTGGTTACTCTCTGCGTGTGTGTGTGTGAAGCAATTTAATACACACATTCTTTTAACACCTGCTCAGTAAAACACACACACACACACACATACACACACACACATTCTTTTAACCCTGGCTCAGTAAAACACACACACACACACACACACACACACACACACACACACACACACACACACACACACACATTCTTTTAACCCTGGCTCAGTAAAACACACACACACACACACATTCTTTTAACACCTGCTCAGTAAAACACACACACACACACATTCTTTTAACACTGGCTCAGTAAAACACACACACACATTCATTCTTTTAACACCTGCTCAGTAAAACACACACATTCATTCTTTTAACACCTGCTCAGTAAAACACACACACATTCTTTTAACACCTTCTCAGTAAAACACACACACACGCACATTCTTTTAACACCTGCTCAGTAAAACACACACACACACACACACACACACATTCTTTTAACACTGGCTCAGTAAAACACACACACACATTCATTCTTTTAACACCTGCTCAGTAAAACACACACACATTCTTTTAACACCTTCTCAGTAAAACACACACACACGCACATTCTTTTAACACCTTCTCAGTAAATCATTTTGCTTATATTTAAGGTAATAATTCACTTTTGTTACATTGGAGTGCCTTGATTCCTCCAAAGTATGCCAGGAAACAGGACCAGATGAACAAAAATAATGGTGTTTGTTCTGTTGTTGCTTGGAAAAATAGTTTGGAGGATTCAGTTGCTCCAGATTTACCAACACAAAATTTCCCCCTTAATTAATTACTCGTTTATGCCAATTTTAAAACCTTCCTTCCTCCCTTCCCTCCCATTTTTATACAACCCTTACTTAGTCTTGAACTCTTTCTCCATTCCCCTTGAGTAAGAGACAATATATATATATATATATATATATATATATATATATATATATATATATATATATATATATATATATATATATATATATATATATATATGAGTAAGGAAACAGGAACAGTAGGTACTTTTGTATATTACATCTTCAGACAGAATAAATAAAGTGTTATAATATAATATGATAATAAATAATAAGAATAAGGCATTATAGGTTTTACAGACAGGGTTTTAAACACCCTTGTAGTAATATTATTGTAATAGATCAGTTTTACTTTAATAGTATTTGTTGTGATGGTAATACTTTCACCTCAGCACCAAAAGCATCACATTTACAATAGACATTATATCAGGAGTGATAGTGTACAATTGGCCACAGGAGTTGGTGCACTTGGTGGCTGGGAAAGGAGGTACTCGATAGAAACTCTATCTATTTATCTATCTATAGCTCTGATGCCTCGTTCCCTCTGGTAACTCCCTCCAAGGGGATGGCCACGGCAGAAGTGTGTCCAGTTGTCCCTGTTCCAACACTCCCTCCCCTGCCTCTCACATTACTCTCCTTTACATACTCTTCCACTCTGTTCCAACACTCCCTCCTTACTTGGTCCAGCCCTACTCTGCCCCTCACATTACTCTCCTTTACATACTCTTCCACTCTGTTCCAACACTCCCTCCTTACTTGGTCCAGCCCTACTCTGCCTCTCACATTACTCTCCTTTACATACTCTTCCACTTTGTTCCAACACTCCCTCCTTACTCCCTACTCTGCCCCTCACATTACTCTCCTTTACATACTCTTCCACTCTGTTCTGCCATCTAACCGGTGGTCTGCCTCTCACACCAGGTGCCACAACTTCACTTCCATACACCTTCTTTACAAATTCCTTACCTTGCATTCTCTCTACTGCTTGTGTTATTCCATTATCTCTGTTGAACCATGGAAACCAAACAGTGTGTGTTGGAGCTCTTGTGGCCAGAGGTGATGGTGGTAAATTTAAGAGTGCGCTTGGCACATTTCTACTGATTAATTAATTATGAGAGAGCGTCTTGTACAGTGTTGGGGTAGTTTTGGGGACAGTCAAGTTTGGATGGTGGTGTCCGATTGGTTGTGAAATATTACTGCTAACACTATGCACCTAACCTGGGATTATTAGTTAGGTTAGGTTAGGTTAGGTTATAGTTGCAGACAGCTGATATACAAGCCAGCAAGAGGAGCTAGTGTTGTAAGTAATGTGTGATAATTTTAGGTTAGGTTAGGTTAGAGAGAGAGCAGTGAAGGGTAGACAGGCCATAGGATCACTGGGGAGGATTATGAAGGGTAGAAGTGTGAGTATGGAAGTGAAAAGGGGACTACGAAATAGTATAATCCTGCCAACACTGACATATGCGTCGGAGACATGGACATGGAGTAGGGCTCATCAGTCTAGAATAGGTGCTGTGGAAATGAGTTACTTGAGAGAAGCATGTGGACTTACTAGATGGGATGGAGAAAGTAATGAGAGTGTATATGAGAGATGTGGTATGAGTGAGAAGGCAATTGGTATTGAGTGTGGAGTGGTTGAGAGAGTGAAACGTAATACATTGAGATGGTATGGACATGTGGAGAGAATGCAAGGCGAGGAATTTGTAAAGAAGGTGTATGGAAGTGAAGTTGTAGGACCTGGTGTGAGAGGCAGACCACCGGTTAGATGGCAGAACAGAGTGGAAGAGTATGTAAAGGAGAGAAACATGAGGGGCAGAGTAGGGCTTGAACAAGTAAGGAGGGAGTGTTGGAACAGGGAGAACTGGAGACACTTCTGCCGTGGCCACCCCCTTGAGGGGAGTTCCCGGAGGGAACGAAGCGTCGGAGCTATAGATAGATAGATAGGTTAGGTTAGGTTGTTGTTGAAGTTCCTCAAGCTGTCTGGCCGAGCAGCCCCGAGGTTAGGTTAGGTTATAGTTGCAGACAGCCAATATACAAGCCAGTGAGAGGAGCTAGTTTTATAAGTAATGTGTGATAATTTTAGGGAACCTATGTTGTGTTTGTAGTATTATTTCAGTGGGACTTATTTATATACTGTTAGGGTAAAGCACGGCCTAGTCAGACAGGTCAGCCAGCCAGAGAGCGCGAGACGAGTCCCAGGGAGATGATGACGTCAGCTGCTCCATTCTCGGTCTCTGTCCACCCATCTCAGCTGGTCATTATTTCCTTTGTTCATCGTACTGTTTATCCCTGATATATTATCTATATTGTATTATAATGTTAAATAGGAAAGTATATAAAGAAAGTAACATTTTAATTATTATATTTAGACAGTGAAGGCTATACATATAGGCTATGCCACCACTAGAACCCTTATCATGACAACCTGCACTTTATTATGAGGTTTGTAGAGTCTATCTGTACCTTTATTATAACTCCATTCACTTGTTACAGTCATCTCATATACAGACATAACTGCTAACCTTTATTATGAGGTCTGTAGAGTCTATCTGTGCCTTTATTATAACTCCATTCACTTGTTACAGTCATCTCATATACAGACATAACTGCTAACCTTTATTATGAGGTCTGTAGAGTCTATCTGTGCCTTTATTATAACTCCATTCACTTGTTACAGTCATCTCATATACAGACATAACTGCTAACCTTTCAAATTCATCAAATATTTCAGACTGACTTCATTACAGACAAAACTAAATGCAAAATGCCAGGCTCACAAGCAAAGTTCTTATTAGCTCTCTCATTTAATGTTGATTTGCAAGGCAATGGCATTCCTTTTTTGTTCCTCAGATACTAATAGCATTTGGGACTCATACTTCTCAGAGTCAATGCTGAAGTAATATCTTCATCAGACCATTTCCTTACATCCCTCTTGTTAATAATTAATGCATCAATTTGTGAAGAAATAAACATTGGTTTCAACACACCTTCTACTATACCATGAATATTACTATTGTTGGACTCAGACTCAAGTCCGTCCACTTTAGTTTTCAGTACATCATTTTCCACTTGGAGCAGCTGTCTCTTTTCTTCTTCTAACTTTAATTTTCTGTTCTAGCTCATTACACATATGTGTCTCATTGCCTTCCCTTCTTCATTTTCATTATTCACACATTCCAGTCCACTACTTTTACCATTACTACAGGAATTATTAGGAAGTATTTCATAACCATTAGAAGCTCCAACATCAGCACAGCTTTCTTCATTTACTGCTACACACAGACAGCATATCTTAAATTGTTACACAGCTTTTTTCATTTACTGCTACACACAGACAGCATATCTTAAATTGTTACACAGCTTTCTTCATTTACTGCTACACACAGACAGCATATCTTAAATTGTTACACAGCTTTCTTCATTTACTGCTACACACAGACAGCATATCTTAAATTGTTACACAGCTTTCTTCATTTACTGCTACACACAGACAGCATATCTTAAATTGTTACACAGCTTTCTTCATTTACTGCTACACACAGACAGCATATCTTAAATTGTTACACAGCTTTCTTCATTTACTGCTACACACAGACAGCATATCTTAAATTGTTACACAGCTTTCTTCATTTACTGCTACACACAGACAGCATATCTTAAATTGTTACACAGCTTTCTTCATTTACTGCTACACACAGACAGCATATCTTAAATTGTTACACAGCTTTCTTCATTTACTGCTACACACAGACAGCATATCTTAAATTGTTACACAGCTTTCTTCATTTACTGCTACACACAGACAGCATATCTTAAATTGTTACACAGCTTTCTTCATTTACTGCTACACACAGACAGCATATCTTAAATTGTTACACAGCTTTTTTCATTTACTGCTACACACAGACAGCATATCTTAAATTGTTACACAGCTTTCTTCATTTACTGCTACACACAGACAGCATATCTTAAATTGTTACACAGCTTTCTTCATTTACTGCTACACACAGACAGCATATCTTAAATTGTTACACAGCTTTCTTCATTTACTGCTACACACAGACAGCATATCTTAAATTGTTACACAGCTTTCTTCATTTACTGCTACACACAGACAGCATATCTTAAATTGTTACACAGCTTTCTTCATTTACTGCTACACACAGACAGCATATCTTAAATTGTTACACAGCTTTCTTCATTTACTGCTACACACAGACAGCATATCTTAAATTGTTACACAGCTTTCTTCATTTACTGCTACACACAGACAGCATATCTTAAATTGTTACACAGCTTTCTTCATTTACTGCTACACACAGACAGCATATCTTAAATTGTTACACAGCTTTCTTCATTTACTGCTACACACAGACAGCATATCTTAAATTGTTACACAGCTTTCTTCATTTACTGCTACACACAGACAGCATATCTTAAATTGTTACACAGCTTTCTTCATTTACTGCTACACACAGACAGCATATCTTAAATTGTTACACAGCTTTCTTCATTTACTGCTACACACAGACAGCATATCTTAAATTGTTACACAGCTTTCTTCATTTACTGCTACACACAGACAGCATATCTTAAATTATTCTCTTCTAACCCTGTTTTGCAGACCTTGTAGCTCTCTCACTTCTTTTTGTTTATATTATAATACATTTTTCCAATTAACAAAAACAATGGTGGTCTGTTGCTTGGATCAAGATTTACTAATGACCAGACAGACCACTTTGAAAACCCGACAATAATCATGATCTTCTTTGGATGACTGTGCACTTGGCTGGTGTTGTTGTTGTTCTTGATTACTAAACATAGAGTATGAAGAATTGCAAAACAAAGCCTCCATTGACTCCTGATGTTGCAAGGATCTGTGTTCTGTTTGTATGATATGTTTTGTTAGTACATATTGAAGTTTTCATGACAATGGTAGGGGACTTATATTAACACCATTAAAACACTATTATTTTTTTTATTTTTTTTATTAATATTTGTAATGTTTTTTTTGTTTTTTTTCATAATATCTTGTGTCATATTGTATGTATGATGAGTTTGGTTAGTATTCAAGTTTATTATGACAGAGATACTGTACTGTACTGTACTTACACTGTCAGCATTACTAACTAACACAACATTGACCATTCCTATCTATTATTAATTATTATTGACTCCCATGTACAATCACAATCAAATATCCACCAACACTTTCCTTCCATCGTACAAATAAATCAGTATCATATCAAAATATAATCATACAACACCTTACGTTAACTCAACCCCTCAATTATTATTATAAGGTGTTGCAAATTCATACACGTGTTGTTCTTTATTACCAAGATTATTATTATTATTATTATTATTATTATTATTATTATTATTATTATTATTATTATTATTATAAGGTGCTGCAAAATCATACACGTGTTGTTCTTTATTACCAAGATATTTACTACGATGGAAGGATATTGTTGGTGGATATTTGATTGTGGCTGTACAGTATTCATTCTTTCCTTTGTTTGTGTGTGTCCATAATATCTCTGTTCTTTCTCACACTATTCCTTTGTATTGTGTGTTTTGTGCCATATGGTGTTTGATTACTGTCTGGCACTAACAATACATTTTCTCCCTTACCACAGGACCTTCTGCTTATGTCAGGCTATTTTCTCCCTTTCTTTGTACATTTTCTCAGCCACAACTGACCCTTCACTGATATCCTTACAGGCAGCCACCATACCCCAGGGTGTGGTGGTGGAGGTGACACAAACAGAGGAGGTGACACAAACAGAGGTGGTGACAGAAACAGAGGTGGTGACAGAAACAGAGGAGGTGACAGAAACAGAGGAGGTGACAGAAACAGAGGAGGTGACACAAACAGAGGAGGTGACACAAACAGAGGAGGTGACACAAACAGAGGAGGTGACACAAACAGAGGAGGTGACCGGTGAGCAGTTCTCCAGACGTGTAGGGAGGAGGCCATAGTGGTGGATGGACGTGTTAGGGGTCTTCCCACACACACACACACACACACACACAAGGTACACACACTACAGTACTATTTTATTTCTGTATACACACAACTTACTCAAACTACACTATTGTCTTTCCATACACACACATATTGCACTACACTAACTACAGTATTGTCTTCTCACACACAATTTTATTTTTTTTACTATTATATGGATATTATTTCTTTTTGGAATAGTCCTGAGGTTACTTGTTTATTATTAGAGAATGTGGAAATTAATATCTAAATTTATGTTGTGTGAGAGAGAGAGAGAGAGAGAGAGAGAAAGTTGGAGAGTGTAAGAGAGGGAGAGCAGGAGGGAAGGAATGTGTGGCAGAGAGAGAGAGAGAGAAAGTTGGAGAGTATAAGAGAG
This sequence comes from Petrolisthes cinctipes, assembly GCA_033782935.1. Classification (NCBI taxonomy): domain Eukaryota; kingdom Metazoa; phylum Arthropoda; class Malacostraca; order Decapoda; family Porcellanidae; genus Petrolisthes; species Petrolisthes cinctipes. Next base: position 569,708 of record JAWQEG010000410.1, read on the forward strand.
GGTGAGAATGAATGTACGAGAATATAAATACTAAATCAATATATGGTATGCCTCAGCATCAAGGTGGACACAAGAGGAACACCACCTTCCCTGGGATCAAGACCACAGTACCATAATGAAGTTATCACATTCCCTTCACTCTACCCCCGTCCACACTCAGGTAAGTCCAACCACGTACAGTAATCTCTCAATTATCCGGCGTATAGCAGCCAAGACCACGTCGGATAATGTTGAAAGACGGATAATGCATCACTACCCCGCCCCTGTAGCTCCTTCTGGCTTGCACAATGCTAATAACATTAATAATACATAATAAAACATAAAAATACTGTTAATAATACATAATAATACTGCACATTAATACTTTGATAAAGTCGTAGTGTTCACTGCACCGTTTAATGAACCAGCCATCGTCTATTTTTTTTTTAGGATCTCGTGCGCCGGATAATGTCACATGACGGATAGCACCACGACGGATAATTGAGAGATTACTGTACTGTACTGTACTGTGGTCAGGATTTAACTTCCAGGAGAGTGTGAAAAGGAATACCTTGAGGTGGTTCGGTCATGTAGAGCGTATGGGAAGCGAGAGGCTGGTTATGAGAGTGAGGTGGAGGGACAGTTCCCGGAGGGAGTGAGGCACAGATTGGAGCTATAGATAGATAGATAGATAGTATACCCTAATACACCTAATTTAGTCCTCCTTCCTTACTTGTATATACAGTTAATTCTCATTTTACACTGGCATTATATATGTGAAATAGTGTGTGTGTAATGAATGTATGTACTGTAAACACTTATTGTACACTATATTACACACACATACTGTAATACCAGTGTACTGTACAATGAGGGTTTTCTGTACACAGTTTCATTACACACACTACATTACATACCCAATATACAAGTGTAAAATGAGAGTTAACTGTACTGGACACCTTTCCTCTTTACCTTTCACTCTCTATTTTCTCACTCATTCCTCACTCTATTTTCTCACTCATTCCTCACACGCTGCTTGTCTCACTCATTCCTCACTCTATTTTCTCACTCATTCCTCACTCTATTTTACACTCATTCCTCACTATTTTCTTACTCATTCCTCACTCTATTTTACACTCATTCCTCACTCTATTTTCTCACTCATTCCTCACTCTATTTTACACTCATTCCTCACTATTTTCTCACTCATTCCTCACTCTATTTTCTCATTCATTCCTCACTCTATTTTACACTCATTCCTCACTCTATTTTCTCACTCATTCCTCACTCTATTTTCTCACTCATTCCTCACTCCTCATTTTCTCACTCATTCCTCGCTCTATTTTCTCACTCATTCCTCACTCTATTTTCTCACTCATTCCTCACTCTTTATTTTCTCACTCATTCCTCACTCTATTTTCTCACTCATTCCTCACTAGTTTCTCACTCATTCCTCACTCTTTATTTTCTCACTCATTCCTCACTATTTTCTCACTCATTCCTCACTTTATTTTCTCACTCATTCCTCACTCTATTTCCTCACTCATTCCTCACTCTATTTTCTCACTCATTCCTCACTCTTTATTTTCTCACTCATTCCTCACTCTATTTTCTCACTCATTCCTCACTCTTAATTTTCTCACTCATTCCTCACTCTATTTTCTCACTCATTCCTCATTCTTTATTTTTTCACTCATTCCTCATTCTTTATTTTCTCACTCATTCCTCATTCTTTATTTTCTCACTCATTCCTCACTCTATTTTCTCACTCATTCCTCACTCATTCCTCACTCATTCCTCACTCTATTTTCTCACTTATTCCTCACTCTATTTTCTCACTCATTCCTCACTCTATTTTCTCACTCATTCCTCACTATATTTTCTCACTCATTCCTCACTCTTTATTTTCTCACTCATTCCTCACTCTTTATTTTCTCACTCATTCCTCACTCTATTTTCTCACTCATTCCTCACTCTATTTTCTCACTCATTCCTCACTCTTTATTTTCTCACTCATTCCTCACTCTATTTTCTCACTCTTTATTTTCTCACTCATTCCTCACTCTATTTTCTCACTCATTCCTCACTCTATTTTCTCACTCATTCCTCACTCTTTGTTTTCTCACTCATTCCTCACTCTATTTTCTCACTTATTCCTCACTCTTTATTTTCTCACTCATTCCTCACTCTATTTTCTCACTCATTCCTCACTCTTTATTTTCTCACTCATTCCTCACTCTATTTTCTCACTCATTCCTCACTCTTTATTTTCTTACTCATTCCTCACTCATTCCTCACTCATTCCTCACTCTATTTTCTCACTCATTCCTCACTATTTTCTCACTCATTCCTCACTCTATTTCCTCACTCATTCCTCACTCTATTTCCTCACTCATTCCTCACTCTTTATTTTCTCACTCATTCCTCACTCTTTATTTTCACACTCATTCCTCACTCTATGTTCTCTCATTCCTCACTCTATTTTCTCACTCATTCCTCACTATTTTCTCACTCATTCCTCACTCTATTTTCTCACTCATTCCTCACTCTCTATTTTCTCACTCATTCCTCACTCTATTTTCTCACTCATTCCTCACTCTTTATTTTCTCACTCATTCCTCACTCTATTTCCTCACTCATTCCTCACTCTATTTTCTCACTCATTCCTCACTCTTTGTTTTCTCACTCATTCCTCGCTCTATTTTCTCACTCATTTCCCACTCTATTTTCTCACTCATTCCTCATTCTCTATTTTCTCACTCATTCCTCACTCTATTTTCTCACTCATTCCTCACTCTATTTTCTCACTCATTCCTCACTCTATTTTCTCACTCATTCCTCACTCTATTTTCTCACTCATTCCTCACTCTTTGTTTTCTCACTCATTCCTCGCTCTCTATTTTCTCACTCATTCCCCACTCTATTTTCTGACTCATTCCTCACTCTCTATTTTCTCACTCATTCCTCACTCTATTTTCTCACTCATTCCTCACTCTATTTTCTCACTCATTCCTCACTCTATTTTCTCACTCATTCCTCACTCTATTTTCTCACTCATTCCCCACTCTATTTTCTGACTCATTCCTCACTCTATTTTCTGACTCATTCCTCACTCTCTATTTTCTCACTCATTCCTTACTCTATTTTCTCACTCATTCCTCACTCTATTTTCTCACTCATTCCTCACTCTATTTTCTCACTCATTCCTCACTCTCTATTTTCTCACTCATTCCTCACTCTATGTTCTCACTCATTCCCCACTCTATTTTCTCACTCATTCCTCACTCTCTATTTTCTCACTCATTTCTCACTCATTCCTCACTCTATTTTCTCACTCATTCCTCACTCTCTATTTTCTCACTCATTCCTCACTCTATTTTCTCACTCATTCCTCACTCTATTTTCTCACTCATTCCCCACTCTATTTTCTCACTCATTCCTCACTCTATTTTCTCACTCATTCCTCACTCTATTTTCTCACTCATTCCTCACTCTATTTTCTCACTCATTCCTCACTCTCTATTTTCCTCCACCCAACACTTCTCGTAGTAGCTCTGGTCTCACTCCCACACCCATCATTCCCACCCACCAGCCCCTACCACACTCCCTCCCCCCCCCGCCCTCTCCCATCCACCTCCCCCCCCTTCACCTCCTCAACCTCCACCTCTTCTAGCACTGTCTCCACCACTACCTCCTCCTCCACCTCTTCTAGCACTGTCTCCACCACTACCTCCTCCTCCACCTCTTCTAGCACTGTCTCCACCACTACCTCCTCCTCCACCTCACCTTCAAGCCAAACGAACACCACCTCTATCACTCCAGTCTCAAATTGGAATGTAGAAAGTTAATGCTAGATATAGGTTACCAATTGAGGAGTAGCTTTTTATTGATCATGTTTGCTTGTCTGTGTCTGTGGGGGTAAAACATCATCTCTAAAAGTTCCTTCTCATCTTCTGTATAATGTTTAGTTTGTATGCTGTTGGAACACTGATATATAATATACAGTAGGTGTTTATTCATATGTCCATATAATTTTGTGAAAGCTATTGTATGTGTTGCCATTATCTGTTATGTTTTAAAGAAATAATAATATTCACAGATATCCATGTCATCATTTCCTTCTGTGTTCCATAGAAAGTTATGTGCTTAAAAATGTCACTCATTAAATACCACACTCTGAGAGTGTGAAATTTGGAGAAAAGTATTTACCAATGACATTCATTATGTCTCCTCTTACTGAAGAGTGAAAATGTGGAATATTCATATATCTGTGGAAATCAGCAACTAATTTCTAATGTAATATTATACTGTACCGTGCTTTTCATAAACATTTTACAGGACATCAGGTTTGTAATGGGTTAATGTTTGATCAAGATTCAAGAGGCATGATCATATTTTTTAAGTCTCAGAATATCTGTAGTGAAGTATTACATGTCTAAGAATCTTGGAGTGTTCTTAAAAGTTTCCTTGTTCCATAAATCAACTTCAAATGTTTGGGAAAATCTGCATAAAAGAAATAATATTGCTATCTAGGAATGTCAACAAACCTATGATATTGGGTTAGTAAGTACAGCTTGCCTCACTGTTCATTAGTTCAGTAATTCATTAACCAGTAGTCTTGTGTGTGTGTGTGTGTGTGTGTGTGTGACATAAGGTGCACACTAGCTGTACTGACCATAGCAGTTAAGGTGGTACAGTTTTTTGTTACATTGGAGTGCCTTGATTCCTCCAAAGTATGCCAGGAAACAGGACCAGATGAACATAAATAATGGTGTTCTGTTGTTGCTTGGAATACTTTGGAGGATTCAGTTGCTCCAGATTTACCAACACAAAACTTCCCCCTTAAGACACTGTTGATATGGTGTAAACAATGTATAATATTAATAACATGGCAAATTGTAAACTGGAGTATGTCTGTGTGTATAAAAACACCATTTGAGGAGGAATTTCTGTTGATAAATGTTCAGCTTGTGGAACAATATAGATATACAAAATTTTTTACCACAACACACAAGGTGATAATAAAGGGTAACCTCAGACATTCACATATTTAAAAGCAGTTGTTAAATGTCATCAGTAAAGGCTCCTCTTGTAATTGTTTTCATTCACACTATTTATCTATCTATCTATTTATTTACACTACACATATTTTGGATGAAAAGTGAAGTACAGTTGGCCACACATGAAGCTGGTACGCCTCACTTCTTGTGAGGTAACCACAACAGGAAGGAAAATTAGCAAAAGTTATAGTTTGTTGACAAGCAGACAGTAATAATATTTTACTGTCTGCCTGTCAACAAACTACAACTTTTGTTCCCTTTCTTCCCTTTGTAGCTGCCTCACAAGTAACGAGCCCCACCATCTTCATGTAATAATCCAAATCAATCAAGCAAGGAAGAATCAAATCACCCAAGTAAGTCAGACCCAGAAATTGATCCATTTAAATTCTAGTCGTACCCACGAGGAATCGAACCCCGGACCAGAGAAATCTCAGGCAGTGCTTCTACCGGGTAAGCCATAAGAGTACTCCACTGGCGTAGCTTTCAAATTCTGCCTTTAACTCTCAGGTCCGGCCATTACATACATGTACAGTACAAAAGAGTGTACTGTATTTTTAATGTGCTGTTCAAATTCTGTGTTAGGTCATGCAGTTTAGTTTTCTTTTGGAATGCACAGTACTAAGATATCTTTAAGCATTACTAAAGCATGGCAATATTCTAACAATAATTTATTGATATAGACAAATCATACCTGTAAATGATTCTCGTGGATATAAGTTGAAAATGTTATTCGGAAAACGACAGAGATTTGCAGGTGCTACAGCATACAGTTCTAATCCATAAATAAACTTTAATGTCGTCACATATACAGACAAACCAAAATTGGTACGTGACTGTATGAAATGTCATGTATTTTTACAGTATGACATTTGTGAAGGCACTTTAGGCATTTACAGTACACACTTCAACACACCATAACCATACATTGTTCACTATCAATTTTAATCAATTATAATCAGTATTAATCATGTCTAATTTTATGTATTTTTACTGACAGTGAAATATTTACACATTCTTTTTAGTGAGAACCCTGTTTTAATTAGTATCTTGACAATTTTCTGCTTTAATTAACCTTTTATTAAATTGATGACTGGAGCGCCATTGCATTCCAGTTAAATGGAAGAACTGGCACTTCTGACAAACAAATAACTAGATTATTATTATTATTATTATTATTATTAATGTGGAATTTGAGGGTGACGTTCAACATTTCCATCCCAGGTTCACCAATACTTAGTTTTTGTGAGTCACTTCTCTTTATTTTCAGTAATTATTATTGCTTTGGTGAATGGTTGGACTTTGGTGCTTAAGGTGGTAATTCTTTTTTGGTACATTGGAGTGCCTTGATTCCTCCAAAGTATGCCAGGAAACAGGACTAGATGAACAAAAATAGGCTAATGATAATATTATGATATACAATAATATTTTTCTGTTCCCAGGAAACTTAGGCTAATGATAATATTATGATATACAATAATACTTTTCTGTTCCCAGGTAACTTAGGCTAATGATAATATTATGATATACAATAATACTTTTCTGTTCCCAGGAAACTTAGGCTAATGATAATATTATGATATTATGATAACTGTAACTGTAATATATTTTTCAAGATATTAAATGTGGCATCCATATTATTTACTACAGCCTGAGGGAGTACCAGTTAGTAAACATACAGTCAGTGTCAAATATAATCATCCATATAGGGGTAACTCACGTAAAAGTTTGACAGCTTCCCTCTGTTCCTTAGCTGATAAACTTTCCAATAAATAGGTTAACTACCATCTTTTAATTTAATACAAGCAGCTACACACTACTTAAAACAATAACACACACACACACACGTTAACTACTACCTTTTAATTTCATACAAGCAGCTACACACTACTTAAAACAATAATATTATTATGTGAATTGTTTGAGATACCCATATGTGGATGATTATTATTGACACAGACTGTACATTACTTGTGTTGGACCTTTGTAACAGAACACTTGTTTATGAGTTGCTGAATGTTACCGTTGATGAGAGTCCATCCTATCATTCCCTTCAGCATACTTCAGTACTGACTCAGATTCAACCTTTCCTGTCAGTCCTATTCTCTCTCTCTCTCTCTCTCTCTCTCTCTCTCTCTCTCTCTCTCTCTCTCTCTCTCTCAATCATTTATAATTTCCTCATTCTCTCTCTCTCTGGAGTTTCTGTGGCTGGTGAGAAGGCTAAAAGTTGTTTCTGTGTATATGATAATACAGTATTCATCTGAGGTGGTGAGGTGTACCAGTACTGTATCTATTGAACAAGTGTAGTGCCAGAAAAAAATGTTGTCTTATGTTGTTGTTGTCCCAGGGCAGAATGGCCTCCTGCCCCACACACCCCTGGTACACTCTGGTCACAGTGAAAAAACAAATTAAAATAAAGGAGGGGCTGTATGTCCCTATATGTCTGTATGTCCCTATATGTGTGGGTAACTGAAGCACATCCCAGGGTAATGGGACCACAGCTTACTGGACCAGGGAGTCTGGGGGGAAGGTCTTTGTGTCTTATGTTGGAGTTGTCATTATATGGTCATTGTTTACATCTTCCTTCTTCCTTCCTGACTCATACAGGTGATGTACAGTCGGCGGCAAAAGTCCTGTCGCCTCACTTGCTTCACCGAGGCACGCAATGTTCATAGACTCGAGATTATTAGGAGTAGAAAACGTGTTTATTTCTCGAGTCCATGAACACTGTGCGTCTCGGTGAAGCAGGTGATGCGACAGGACTTCTGCTGCCGACTGTACACCTTCACCAGATGGCATTACTGTTGACCCACACTGCCTCAGGAGCTCGGGGCTGTTCGGCCAGACACCTTGAGGAACTACAACAACAACAACAACAACCACAACCACACTGAAGTTTTTGAGGGCCGGCATTTCCTTAGTACCGATGGATGGAGTGGTATACAAGGGAGTGGTATACAATGGAGTGGTATACAATGGAGTGATATACAAGGGAGTGGTATACAAGGGAGTGGTATACAAGGGAGTGGTATACAGCTTTGGTACCACACTCTGTACTCTTCATTACCTCACACTCACTAACCAGGTAAACAATATACTGTACAGTTGGCGGCAAAAGTCCTGTCGCCTCACTTGCTTCACCGAGGCACACGAAGTTCATAGACTCCAGATTATTAAGGGGGTGTGGGAGTAGGAGACAGGCTTGGGGGGGGGGGGTTAGGGGGGTGCAGGAGTAGGGGACAGGCTTGGGGGGGGGTGCGGGAATAGGGGGACAGGCTTGGGGTGGGTAGAAAGCCTGTCCCCTATTCCCGCACTCAGCAAACCCCTCCCAAGCCTGTCCCCTATTCCCGCACCCCCTAAACCCCCCCCAAGCCTGTCTCCTATTCCCACACACCCCCAAGCCTGTCCCCTTATTCCCGCACCCCCTTAAGTGTATAAAAAGTATGTATTTCTGGAATCCATGAATACTGTGTTGTCTTGGTGAAGCAGGGAAGGCAACACCACTTCTGCCCAACACTGTACATTTTCTTGTATCATTTGGTCAAACTATATTTCCTTCCTCTTACTGTACATTTTCTTATGATTGCCAGACACTTTTAAAACTAAGCAAAGCAAATATTTCCCCACAAGACAGAAGTTAAAGATCAGATAATATTAAAAAAAAAGTACTGATGGTTCTCAAACTGTGTTCCACGGAACCCCAGGGCTCCGTGGCCAAAAATTATATTTATTTATTTATTTGACCACGAATGGATTAAATAAAATATTTTGCATTTGAGAGAGAGAGAGAGGTAAGAATTGTGATGGTGAGTACTAAACTTTGCACTTTCATTTAGTGGTGTGTGTGTGTATGTGTATTGGGAAGGATTCCACACTTTCATTTAGTCGTGTGTGTGTATGTGTATTTGGAAGGGTTCCACACTTTCATTTAGTCGTGTGTGTGTATGTGTATTGGGAAGGGTTCCACACTTTCATTTAGTCGTGTGTGTGTATGTGTATTGGGAAGGGTTCCACACTTTCATTTAGTCGTGTGTGTGTATGTGTATTGGGAAGGGTTCCACACTTTCATTTAGTCGTGTGTGTGTGTATGTGTATTGGGAAGGGTTCCACACTTTCATTTAGTCGTGTGTGTGTATGTGTATTGGGAAGGGTTCCACACTTTCATTTAGTCGTGTGTGTGTATTTGTATTGGGAAGGGTTCCACACTTTCATTTAGTCGTGTGTGTGTATGTGTATTGGGAAGGGTTCCACCTATATTTGGTGAGGGAGTCACTGAGGGTTCCTCCAAGTACCAGCATATGTCAAAGGGTTCTGTTAGTTGGAAAAGTTTGAGAACCACTGGTCTAGAATAATGGTGATTTTTACATTATTTGAGTTAAGTCTAATCCTATGATATAAGATGTGAGCTGTTGGTTAAATTTTCATTAACATAGAATTTATCCTTTAACCTACATTGAGAAAAATGATCTAGAATCAGTAATTCTCTTTAGTCTTCTCATGTACAGTACTGTACTTACATTTTGTTTTCTCAATCTATTTCTGTTAACTTATGAAATGTAAGCAGCTGTTTGTGTTTTGTTAAAGATTGTATTAAATGTTCAAGTACAGTACCACTCAATAATAATAATAATAATGATAGTAATAATAATAGTAATAGTAATAATAAAAATAATAGTAATAATGAAAATAATAATAATAGTAATAATAAAAATAATAATAATAATAATAGTAGTAGTAATAATAATAGTAATAATAATAGTAATAATAAAAACATTTATAATAATAATAGTAATAATAATAATATTAACCTAATTGGCCAGTATGATTTATATAATATACAGTTTGTATGTATGTATGTAGGTAGTTTGGAGGAATCATTTGCTCCAGATTTCTTATTATTTATATATCACCTTAACACTAATTTATTTGTTTACTTTACAGATGAATTAACCTTAATGCATTTCTTCACTTATCTTTGTGCATCCATAAATTAAATAGGTTGTATTTTGTTATTACAGAGTTGTAGAGTGGAGTTGTAATATAGAGAGTTGTGGAGTGGAGTTGTAATAGAGACAAGAGATATAGAAGTAACTTCATCCATAAATTAAATAGGTTGTAATTTGATACAGAGTTGTGGAGTTGTACAAGAGACTAAGGAACCTTCATTGTTTGTTTGTTGTCCACTGTGTTCTTCCTTCCATCAACAACAACAACAACAGTACAACCATCAATAACAACAACAACATCAACAACAACAGCAGCATTTACTATAGGAGCTCTGGGGATGCTTGGCCAGACACCTTGAGGAACTACAACTACAACAACAACAACATCAACAACAACAACAACAGTAAGTGCTTATGGAATTACATTGATATATTTGTTGTTGTTGGTTGTAATAGTTTGGTTGGAGGGAGTGAGTTGGTCCACATTTACTACCATACAATAACAGACTGTATGTCAACTTTATATTAAGGTGACACACCTTTGGAGGGGTTTAGGGGGGTGCGGGAGTAGGGGACAGGCTTGGGGGGTGTTTTGGGGGGTGCAGGAATAGGGGACAAGCTTTCTACCCACCCAAAGCCTGTCCCCCTATTCCCACACACCCCCAAGCCTGTCCCCTACTCCAGCACCCCCCTAACCTCCACCCCCCAAGCCTGTCCCCTACTCCCGCACCCCCCAAGCCTGTCCCCCTATTCCCACACCCGCCAACCCCCTCCCCACCAAGCCTGTCCCCTACTTCCGCACCCCCCAAGCCTGTCCCCCTACTCCCGCACCCCCCAAGCCTGTCCCCCTACTCCCGCACCCCCCAAGCCTGTCCCCCTACTCCCGCACCCCCCAAGCCTGTCCCCCTACTCCCGCACCCCCCAAGCCTGTCCCCCTACTCCCGCACCCCCCAAGCCTGTCCCCCTACTCCCGCACCCCCCAAGCCTGTCCCCCTACTCCCGCACCCCCCAAGCCTGTCCCCCTACTCCCGCACCCCCCAAGCCTGTCCCCCTACTCCCGCACCCCCCAAGCCTGTCCCCCTACTCCCGCACCCCCCAAGCCTGTCCCCCTACTCCCGCACCCCCCCCAAGCCTGTCCCCCTACTCCCACAACCCCTTAACACCAGCTCTGTACTATCCTATACAGTCATGGTCAATAGTCCTGCAACACCAATGAAAACAGCCTCAATAAATGGTGTGAAACTATAACTGTTGGTGTGTGTAATAATGAATGGTTGATAAGGTTCACTCTCATGGCTCACTTTCAGTCACCCCCCAATGCAGCACTTTTGACCCTGACTATACCCAGCAAAAATTTCCCGTTGTAATGACATCACTACTGGGAAGGAGTTGGTTGACCTGATTACATTTCTCCCAGGTGGTGGCAGGCATACATACACTACTATCTTCATTCTTTCATTGTTTATATATATATATATATATATATATATATATATATTTTTTTTTTTATTATGCACATTGAGCAAAATATCGTTGGAATGTCAGGATTTGTGTAATTTAAGTAGAGAATATAACATTTCATCAGCCAAGCATGGGTATATTATTATTATTAAGACTAGTTCCAGAGTACTGTACTGAAACTGTAACTTCTTTACTGTACTGTTACATTACACCTATGATTTTACACATATAAATCCTTAAGGGGGGAGTTTTGTGTTGGTAAATCTGGAGCAACTGAATCCTCCAAACTATTCCAATCAACAGAACACTATTATTTTTACTCTTCTGTTCCTGTTTCCTGGCATACTTTGTAGGAATCAAGGCACTCCAACATTCCAAAAAAGAATTACCTCATTAATAATATAATTTCAAACTATAATTATGAAAGGTAGTGCAATTTGAATGTGTTTATTCTTGTCTCATGGGACTAATTTTTTTGATGTACACTCTTACCAAAAGATATCCCCCCACTTTCACATGGAAACAACCTTTTTGAGTAAATGAGAATGCTCAGTGATGGTTTTTGTGCATAGAAACCATCATTATCAGTTTTCTTTTCTCCAGAAAGTAAAAAAGAAAGCAAAAAATATAAATTAATAACATACCCAGCCATTGAAAAAACTGTGAATTAGCAGCCACCATGCCTGCTACTCTTTTCTCTGCTTCCACCTTTCTGTTACTGATGTGAGATTGTTGTTTGTCATGCTGCTATGTGAATGTGATGACAAATAATTTTAAGGGGGTGAGGGAATATGGGGACAGGCTTGGGGGGAGTTTAGGGGGGTGCAGGAGTAGGAGACAGGCTTGGGGGGGGGTTTAAGGGGTACAGGAGTAGGGGAACAGGCTTGGGGGGGGGTGCGGGAATAGGGGACGGGCTTTCTACCCACCCCAAGCCTGTCCCCCTATTCCCGCACCCCCCAAACCCCCCCCAAGCCTGTCCCCTACTCCCGCACCCCCTTCATACTGTAATGTCATGCTCATTGGGTTGTTGGTATTCTTAGAGTACAGTGTAGATTATTACATGGACCTGAGAATAGTATATTATTAATATGAAAAGTATTTTTCTTTTCAAGTGACCATACAAAGGAACCAGTGTCATTATTATTGTGGTACAGGATGTGTGTGTAAGAGAGAGAGAGAGAGTGTGTGTGTTTGTGGAGTACTGGATGTTATTTACCTTCCACTTGAATATGGTACAATTAAGGGAAGTGATTGTGTTGATAATTGGAGGCTACATATTCCTTTACTCTCTGCTATAATGTACCACCAACACTGACCTAGTTTGTTATATGGCACAGTTTGGAGGATCTGTAGCCAAGAATTTTCCAACACTATCTTATTCCCTAAAGGGTTCACCACACTAGCACCTCTTTCTTTGTCTTCTCAGGACAGATTTGCTCAATATATCCCTGTGTGTGTACATAGATATCTGTCTGGGGCAATACTTGAACATTTTCCTACACCAAATTAATGTTAATATTGTCTATCTATCTATCTATAGTGTGTGTGTGTACATAGATATCTGTCTTGGACAATACCTGTTCATTTGCCTACACCAAATTATTAATGTTAATATTGTCATTACAGCCATTTGGTGAAGATGTGATGACAAGAGTTCCTCACCTGTAGTACCCATGGTGTGTGTGTGTGTGTCTTGGTGATGGTTGGAGTGGGCTGTCATCCAGAAACCACCTGCTTCAGATCTCATGCTTTGACTCAGGTGGGCTGTGTGTGTGTGTATGTGTGTCATGGTGATGGTTTGGGTGTTGTCCTGAAACTGTCTGCTTTGAATCTTACACTTTGACTCAGGTGGTCTGGGTATTGTGGATTGCCAGTGTATAGTAATATTACAGGTTGTATTTTTCACTGGAATTTGCTGGAATCATTACCTAGAAAAGGTTAATTAATTTGTCATGTGTTTGTTTGTATTCTCATATGGTTAGGTTAATTATTTTATCTATGATATGGGACTAAATATGATGATATCATCATCATCATCATCTACATTTAACGTACCAATTCCCTTACGGGGCTGGATGAGCCATGAGTTTCTCCCACTCCCTTCAGTCATACACATCATTTTCTACTTCAATATTTAGTGTTCACACAACACTTCCAGGTTTTCCTTGGCCTTCACACTGGTCTTCTCCCTGGTACTTATAGCTCAATAGATCTTCTCATTATATGGCCCTCCTCCCTTCTCTTGACATGACCAAACCATCTCAGTGTAAACCTCCTTAACACATTTAACACATCTGTCACATCACATATTCTTAACACCTAGTCATTTAATGCCCTATCTTCCCATCTCACATGTGACATATATCTCACCATTCTACAATAATTTTGCTTTATCTTTCTCTCAGCTTCTTTATTTACTGGCCACGTTTCCACACCATACATACAGTAACATTCATCTCACACAAGTCACCATACATACATACATACACCTTTGTCCTGCAACTCTGTAATTTCTCTCCACTTTTGTTGCCATGCAGCTGCTATTGTTGTTGTTGTCACTGCAGCCTTCACTACAGACTCACAACACAGTATATCCCCCATATAGGTAACAACAAAACTGATCGACAACAATGTGTAAACTTACTTCCTCCATCCCCCCCCCCCCAGCCTCTGCTTCTCTCCCACCTCTGTCACATTCTGGACACTTGTAGTTTTCTCCTGCCTGATTCACATTCCTCAACCCACAACACCTCAAGTAAAACCAATAGTTACAACCACTATAAAATATGGAGTTAAGGGGGTGCGGGGGTAGGGGGACAGTCTTGGGGGGTGCGGGAATAGGGGAACAGGCTTGGGATGGGTAGAAAGCCTGCCCCCTATTCCCTCACCCCCCTAAACCCCCCCCCAAGCCTGTCCCCCCTACTCCCGCACCCCCCAAGCCTGTCCCCTACTCCTGCACCCCCCTAAACCACCCCCAAGCCTGTCCCCCTATTCCTGCACCCCCTTAACACCCATCATCACCACTCTGTCACAATAGCTATACATAGAAACCTTCCCCTGTGTTGTCTCTCCATAGGTTCCTTTCCTATAACCAACACTTGGGTCTTCTCTTCATATTTATCTTCAAGCCTCTCCTTTCCATTCCACTTTTACCATCTGTTGAACCTATCAACCATTTCTTCTTCTTCACTCCTTGTCATTATCACCAGATCATCAGTATTATATCAACTCACCACAACCCTCCCTTCTCTCTCTTCCCTTGTCACTTCTTCCATTACCACAATAAAGAACAAAGGACTCAGGGCTGATCCTTCATGAACTCCCACCTTTATCTCAAACTCATCTGATATTCCTACTCCAGTCTTAACTCTTGATCTGGTGTTCACATACAAAGCCATCACCAAATTTATCAGCCTCTCTGGAACTTTTTGTCTCCTTAAAGCTCATCTGATTGCCACTCTTGGAACTCTATCAAATGCCTTCTCCAGATCTACAAAAAACATTATACAACATTTTCTTCTCTGCATACTTCTCCTGTTGTTGTTGTTGATGTTCTCCCGGGGCAGAATGGCCTCCTGCCCCACAAACCCCTGGTACACTCTGGTCGCAGTGAAAAAACAAATTAAAATAAAGGAGGGGCTGGCCCTATATGCCTGGGCTACCGAAGCACATCCCAAGGAAATGGGACCAGAGCTTACTGGACCAGGGAGTCTGGGGGCCTCCGACCGCCAGGGAGATTGGGGGGAAGGCTTTGATCCCACAGCCAGTGCTGTGGGCCCAAGTCCACGTTACCACAAGAGCTACAAGTGGGGCCGTACCTTCCATGAGACCAGCCCTGAAGGGACCATAAGGGGCAGGGAGTTTACACTGCTGCATGCAAAGGGAAATGCACCCCCGTGTGCTGGCGGCCCACACAGCAGTGAAAAAAAAAAAAAAAAAAAAAAAAAAAAAGGCGTCCGGTTGCAGTACACCTCACATGGATTTTTAATCCATGTGGGCAGATCTCGTCAAATCCACTAGAAAGTGACCAGATCCTACAACAATCTTTATTCTAGCCCTGTGGGGGATAACTAATATTCACAGAGAATAAAGTCAGCCCCACTGGGCCCTACTTCTCCTGTATATTGCCTCATTATAAATATTGCATCTATCGTTGACTTTCCCTTTTGAAAACCAAACTGGCACTCATCAATCCTAACTAACTTCCTCAATCTGTACTCCAGTACCTTCTCCCATAGCTTCATTCCATGTTCCAGTAGCCTCACTCCCCTGTATTTTCAGCAATACAAAGCATCTCCTTTCCCTTTATAAATAGAGATTGTAAAACTCTCACCCCATTCCTCTGGCATCTCCTCCTCTTCCTGTACTTGTTTGAACACTTTTGTCACCCCTCTGATCCCAATGTGACCAGATGCCTTCATTATATGGACTGTCAATCCTGATGGTCCTGGCGCCTTCCCTAGTTTCATCTTATCCATTACACGTTTGACCTTCTCTTCAGTAACCTCCTCCACTGGCCCTTCTACTTTGTCTACATCATCTATTTCATAAGGGTTTTCCTCATTTAGCAGTTCCTGAAAATACTTCCTCCATCTCTCCTTCACCACTTGCTCCTCCCTCAAAATGCTTGTGTTTTCATCTTTAACACATCTGGCTCCAACAAACACATCCTTTCTTTCCTTCCTCATTTGCTTTGTTACTTCGAACATTTTCTTTCTATACCTTCTGTACTATCAATATTCCTATTCCATTCTTGCCAAGCTTTTTCTTTTACTTCTGCTACCACCACTGCCCTCTTAGACTATCTTCACTTCTCCCTAGAGAAGTATCTTTACACCTAATTTTAACTCATTAATATAAGGGGGTGTGGCAATAGGGAGGACAGGGTTTGGGGGGTGCGGGAGTAGGGGAACAGGCTTGGGGGGGGGGGGGGGTTAGGGGGCTGCGGGAATATGGGACAGGCTTTCTACCCACCCCAAGCCTGTCCCCCTATTTCAGCACCTCCCCCCCCAAGCCTGTCCCCCTACTCCCGCACCCCCCCCCAGTCCCCCCAAGCCGGTCCCCCTATTCCTGCACCCCCCTCTCCCTAGTCCCCCCCCAAGACTGTCCCCCTATTCCCGCACCCCCCGCACCAGTCCCCCCCCAAGCCTGTCCCCTTACTCCCGCACCCCCCAAGCCTGTCCCCTTACTCCCGCACCCCCCAAGCCTGTCCCCTATTCCCCCCCCAAGCCTGTCCCCTATTCCCCCCCCAAGCCTGTCCCCTATTCCCCCCCCCCAAGCCTGTCCCCTATTCCCCCCCCCAAGCCTGTCCCCCTATTCCCGCACCCCCCCTAGTCCCCCCCAAGCCTGTCCCCCTATTCCCGCAACCCCCCCTCCCCCTAGTCCCCCCCAAGCCTGTTCCCCTATTCCCGCACCCCCCCTCCCAAGCCTGTCCTCCTATTCCTGCACCCTCCCAAGCCTGTCCCCCTATTCCCGCACCCCCCCCGTCCCCCCCCCCCCAAGCCTGTCCCCTTCTCCTGCACCCCCTTAATCACACAAACATTATTATTATACATACATTTCTTTACATATATTATTATGATAGTTAATATAACAAAGTAAGGTTCATATCCTTCTTGTGACCATCTCAGTCACCTCACACAGTGTACAGCCACAATCAAATATCCACCAACACTTTCCTTCCATCGTAGTAAATATCTTGTTAATAAAGAACAACACATTGTACCAGTCCTGATTTTGTCTCTTCGAAGAATCTGGTACAGTACCTTGTTCCGGAGTTGTTGTAGTTGGTTGTGGTAGCTAGCTCGGTGGCATGGTGGTGTTCAGTCAAGGTTGGAAATAAACTTTAGTAAGTAAAATTAAGACTTATTTTATTTATTAATTCTAAGGGAGTTTTGTGCCCTGTCTTGTCTTGTTTTAATGGAGTACAGAGAAGATGTCTTTTGACTGTTTCGATCTTGAGTCCCTAACTAAAGCTATCTTGGTCAGTTTATATTCATTCTGTACTTGGAGATGCCAGTAATGTCTAGATACATTATTACCTGTTTGAAAAAAAGGGAAGGTCTAGTTAAGCTCCACCCCTTTCTCTTCTCTCTCCCTCTCTTACTTTCTCTGTCTCTCTCCCTCTCTTACTCTCTTTTGTGAGTGAAGGTACAAACATCATTTGTGACCTGAGAGCACTGGGTTTGGAGAGATGAAAATAAGATAGGGAAAGTTAATGGTCTTGTAAAAGCGTGATTTTTGTCCCCTTACTTTACTCTTAGATATTACTATTTTACTCTACTTTTGGAGGGAAACAAAAACCCACTGCCTTCAACAAAACAAAAAGCCACCAGTGCATGCTACTACTCTATCCTATATCTGGATCAACCCGGTCTGGGAAAAAAAAGAACAAGAGACTGATGAGGAACCGGACAAGTCCAGTCCCTTCTCAGTACGAGGTATACGCTGCCACCACCAGACCAAAGTTGATCAGAGGAACCAAGTGAGCACACACCGGAAGGGTAGCGTAGCGTTAGCTTATTTAGGCACGTGAGTAAGCAACCCAGACTACAGTTCTAATGGGGGTACGATCAGTTATATGAATTAGGAATCTATTATTTTCTAATAAGGAACACAGTCTATTTGTTATTTCGGTGACGAAAATACTCAGACAATGTAAAAACTCGTTTATTGTATCAACCTATTTGGTACGAGTACTACATAATCACAATAATAATAATTTCTGTTCCCCCCCCCCCTCCCTTGCTAATATTACCTACTCCCCGTTCTGTCACCTAGGACAGGAATAATTCCGTGTCTCGCCAGTTGACAGAGCTAAGTACATATAAACAAAATATTACAACAAGGCCTAAACATAGTTAATACAATAAAAAAAAAAACACATCCTAATCTCAACACTATAATAATGAAATAATATAATTGCCAGCAAATGTTCTTAATTTTCTTTGGTACCACGTGGTTCACTTTACACCAAGGGAGAATGCTATTTAATGGCTGTCACCCAGCAGAGACGAGACCAGAATGAGCTTGAGAAAAAACAATATACTTTACTTACTATGTCTGAATGTGAACACACAAAATTCTTTAGTTAGTTATATCCCATCACGGGACTAATAGATTCACCATACTATATTCACAATACAATATTTATGATGAGAGCGAGTTTAGCTCCTACCTGTCACCCAGCAGAGACGAGACCAGAATGAGGTAGAAACAACGCAGGGTACTGCCTCGTCATCTCACCCACTCTCACTCTCTTAAGCAAAGTAGTGACCACTCTCATCTCAATTTCTGACAAATTCATCAGTTCCACCCTTACTGGTGTATATAGTTACACAACATTATTTATACATATTAGTGACCTCAAATGCATTGCTTTCTCCCTCGTTTAATGCTTTATATTACTGTAATTCACATATTCACGGCATGTATTGTTCCGCCAACAAGAAAATGTACTGTCCCGACTTTAGTCCCTAACTAATCGAATTAATTTTCTAAGTAAGTTACAATTAAATGCCAGTAACAGTATAGGAATGTTAGCTTCGTAATTATACATTATAATTATAAATGCAGGTTATTCCCTGTCTCCAATAAATTATTTTACATTCATTTCTTAAATCACCACGTATTTCTCTATCCCTATCAATCTACCTAAGTTTCAATTATTCCTCTCTTTAACCTATTTACATAACTATAATCCTTAATTCTATTTTCCTCATATTAACATTTCGGGTTGAAGAAGCCCACCACCGAGATTATTCGTTAGTGACAATCTCCGCCTGGCTACTCCCTACAATTTTACACTTATTTCGTGTTGAAGAAGCCCACCACCGAGATTATTCGTCAGTGATAATCTCAGCCTGGCTACTCCCTACTATCCTACACTAAAACCCTATTCTAATACATATACATATATTATACCCGTAAATATCCTAAATAACAATACATATAAAATAGGGGTGTTACAGTCTGAGGGGGATGCAAGTAGGTAAATTAATGGTGTTTTGGTATAAAAATAGATGAGAGAGTGTATGTTCTGTATGTGTGTGTGTGTGTGTGTGTGTGTTTGTGTGTTTGACCAACTTGGGTGGTATGGCCAGGTGTCTATGTTCTGCAGCTACCTGGATTTGACCTGCTGTCTGGTAAACAGATTGTGAGGTATTTTTAGTTGACCCTTTTCTTCTACCTGCTCTTAACCCTTAAATGCATATTGACCAAATATCACGTCACCGCGAATTTAGGCCTTGAAGCCGATTGACGTAATATAAAGCCGGTAGAAAAAAAACTGCTTGGGCTATATCTAGCCACTTCATTGGTAACACTGGTTAGGTTGGGCCTTCAGTGAGTGGTGTGAGAGGGAAATGGTTCACTTGTCATATATACGCAATGAAAATACGCTCGCTCACGTTTTCTAATTTTTAGGGGGGTTTTAGGGGTAACTACTTTATTACTCATCGCGCTGCTGTACGCAAACCAGTAGACCTAGGAAACTTTAGTTTACAGATTCTGGTGTGTAAAATCAAGCTCTACAAATCTGAATAACAATATTTACCTAAACGAAACTTTAAAAATCACCCTGTTTTTGCGGTTCACGCTCCAGTAGCGTTAGGGGGATTGCGGTTCTTAGGGGTTAATGGCTTTTACGGTGTACAACGTGTATAATTTTGCACCACCTAATAATAATAATAATAATAATAATAATCATCTTGTTAATAAAGAATAACACGTGTATAATTTTGCACCACCTCATAATAATAATAATAATAATATCCACCCACACTTTCCTTCCATCGTAGTAAATATCTTGGTAATAAAGAACAACACGTGTATGATTTTGCACCACCTCATAATAATAATTGAGGGGGTTGAATTGACGTAAGGTGTTGTATTTATATTTGATATGATACTGATTTATTTGTACGATAGAAGGAAAGTGTCGGTGGATATTTGACTGTGGCTGTAACAACACTACCCATCCACAACTTACTATTTACAAACTATCTACACTCTGAGTGACAATACTTTTTTAAGGAATTGTACAACAGTACAGTCTACAGTATTTATTTTCAAGTGTCATAAATAATTATTTATGACACTTGAAAATAAATACTGTACACTGTTAGGAAGAATAAATGTCATTATATTGTGTGTGTATAACTTTACAGAATATAGTAGGTGATAGAGTGTTGAGAATTTATTATTAACAAAAGAAAACAATTGATTGAAATGGAAATATATAACACTTATATTTATTTTGGTTGTATTAATAGCAGGTTGTGTAGTGAAGTTGTTATGAAGAGTTGATTGAATTTGAATATACTGTATAACACTTATATGTACTTTGGTTGTATTACAGGTTGTGTTGTGAAGTTATCAAGACATACATTAGCATCTCATCATTGACTGACTCACATCACTCTGGCCACCAATAACATCCATGGTGAGTTGATATATTTTTTGAGGACATCATCACATTATAACACTTTCATACCTGGCCATATTTTATTTATTCACTCATTTATTCATAGAAGTAATTCATTTATTTATTTATTCCTTCATTCATTGGGTGGTATTCAAGAACATTGATGGTGTTGGTACTGGTACAATGACTGTGTTGTTGTCTATGGAGTCATGGTACCAGTACTACACTATGGTACCAGTACCACACCATGGTACCAGTACCACACCATGGTATACACCACCAATGTTCTTGAATATAACCCATTCATTTATTTAAGGGGTTGCGAGAATAGGGGACAGGCTTGGGGAGGGGAGTTTAGGGAGGTTTGGGGGGTGCGGGAGTAGGGGGACAGGCTTTGGGGGGGTGCAGGAATAGGGGGACAGGCTCTCTACCCACCCCAAGCCTGTCCCCCTATTCACCCCCCCCCCCAAGCCTGTCCCCTACTCCTGCACCCCCTTAACCCTCAAAGACATTCGCACCCCCTGTCAGGATATGGAAGTGGCTTAACATGTTGTGGCTTGACTACTTTTGAAGATGCCACCCAGGCACCCCAGCTATGTGCAGTCTTTGGCTAGGCCTGGCTATGGAAGGGTGTATGCGCCAGCTCGCTCTCCCATGGTGGGAGATAAATTGCGAAAGGAGTCCATCAGACTCACATATGCTGTAAAGGTATAACTAATTATTTCCATTATTTTTAAATGGGTAAATTAGGCTAACACATGCAATACACAGCTATGGGACCTGAGAAGCACCATACGAAATTTCAGAGCTTAATTCCTATTAGTGGCCTAGTAATGATTTTTTGTCAAGAAATTGCATTTTTTTTTTTTTTTTTTTTTTTTTTTTTTACTTTCTTTAGTCCCCCATTAAGAATATATATTTTTGCATAATTACTTAAGTAAGTGATTGATACAAAAGTAGAGGAGTTAATCTTTCTTTTCATGGTCTGAAAAGCAATTAAAATTGATTACAACTTTGTGTTGTGATTTTTCTTAATAGGAGTCTGTCACACTCAACATATGCTATTCTAGGTGTGTCCAATAATGTATGCCTTTTAAGGGTTAAGTACAGTAATTTACTCATATTTGGATTAATATGGTCCACTGGTTAAGGGACACATTTTATGGTTGGTGAAAAGGAATGTTTGTGAATCCTCCAAATTATTCCAAGCAACAGAACACCATTATTTTTGCTCTTCTGGTCCTGTTTTCTGGCATACCTTGGAGGAATCAAGGCACTCCAATGTAACAAAAGTTAATTAACCCCTTAAGGACAAATTATATTGTTGGTGAAAAGGAAGGTTTATAATTCCTCCACACACACACACACACACACACACACACAGGTATTATAATAACAGTAACATTCCTCCAAACTATGCCATGAAACAGACTCCCTTAATGGTACTAATACTGGATGTGTTTCATGGTATAGTTTTATAGGAGGAATCAGTTTCCCACCAATTCACCAACAAGATAATTTAAGGTATAAGTACAGTATTGGTAAATCTGGAGCAACTGAATCCTCCAAACTATTCCAAGCAACAGAACAAACACCATTATTTTTGTTCATATGGTTCTGTTTCGTGACATACTTTGGAGGAATCAAGGCACTCCAATGTAATTCTGGAGCAAATGATTCCTCCAAACTATTCCTGTTGTTTCCTGGCATACTTTGGAGGAATCAAGACACTCCAATATAAATCTGGAGCAACTGAATCCTCCAAACTATTTTTCCAAGCAACAGAACACTATTATTTTTGTTTATATGGTGCTGTTTCCTGACATACTCTGGAGGAATCAGTTTCCTACCAACTCACCAACAAGTGAATCTCCCATTAAGGAAGTGTTGTTATTGTTGTATATTGTGGAGTTATTGTCTGATATGTATAACACCTGACTGACTGGTTGACTGGTTGGCTGGTACTCTCAATGGTGTGGTGAGGGCAGAATCCTCCTTTCCCTTCTCTTCTTGTCCCTTCCATTCCCTCTCCCTCCTTTCCTTCTCTTCTCTTCTTGTCCCTTCCATTCCCTCTCCCTCCTTTCCTTCTCTCCTCTTCTTGTCCCTTCCATTCCCACTCCCTCCTTTCCTTCTCTTCTCTTCTTGTCCCTTCCATTCCCTCTCCCTCCTTTTCTTCTCTCCCCTTGTCCCTTCCATTCCCTCTCCCTCCTTTCCTTCTCTTCTCTTCTTGTCCCTTCCATTCCCTCTCCCTCCTTTCCTTCTCTTCTCTTCTTGTCCCTTCCATTCCCTCTCCCTCCTTTCCTTCTCTTCTCTTCTTGTCCCTTCCATTCCCTCTCCCTCCTTTCCTTCTCTCCTCTTCTTGTCCCTTCCATTCCCTCTCCCTCCTTTCCTTCTCTTCTCTTCTTGTCCCTTCCATTCCCTCTCCCTCCTTTCCTTCTCTCCTCTTCTTGTCCCTTCCATTCCCTCTCCCTCCTTTCCTTCTCTTCTCTTCTTGTCCCTTCCATTCCCTCTCCCTCCTTTTCTTCTCTCCCCTTGTCCCTTCCATTCCCTCCCTCCCTTCCCTTCCCATCCCTTCCATTCCCTCCCTCTTTCCCTTCCCTTTCCTCACCTTCCCTTCCCTTTCCTCACCTTCCCTTCCTTCCATTTCTCGCACTCCTCCTGCTCCATGTTTGCCAAAGTATTGATAATGTCTTGCAGTAATTCTAAAGTAATAATTCATTTGTATTATGTACCATGCATAAATTAATTAGGTTGTATTTTGTTACAGATTTGTGGAGTGCAGTTGTACAAGAGACTTAACAACCTTCATTATTCACTGTGTTCATCTTTCCATCAACAACTACTACTACTACAACTATACAAGTATCACTTGTTATTGTGAGTGTTTTATGAAGTTACTGTGTGTGTGATGTTTCTCTTCACACACATAATATGTTGTTGTTGTTATAATACATCTGTGTGTGTGTGTGTATTTGTCACACACACACACACACAGTATTATAATAACACTAAGGGTCGATTCCACAGTGGTATTTGTTTGTTAGCTTCCCACCCAACCACACTTGTCAGTCTTAATTATATCCAACAAACTCAATCTTCATATCCACAAAATATGTCAGGGAGTTTCATTACCACCTTAGTTTGATGGTGATCATCAAATTCATCCAATAATTCACTCAGGAGTCATTTACACAGTTCAGTTTCTTTGGTTAGGGTGCTTGCAAACCAAAACAAACACTGGAATCTGTACTAAGGAGATAATACACTTTTGGTACATTGGAGCATCTTGATTCCTCCAAAGTATGTCAGGAAACAACATGACCATGGTGTCCTGTTGTTGCTTGGAATAGTTTGGAGGAATCAATTGCTCCAGATTTACCACCAACAATGTACTATCCCCTTAAGTTATATTTGAACCCTTACAGGTATAAAATTATCACTGATGATGATTTAATATTTGTGTGTGTGTGAGTGAGTGATATCTCTCTTTCTCACACACACAGACAGTATTATAACATCAATAATTTTTACTCCTTTAGGTATGTAATTATCACTGATGTTATGATAATATTTGTCTGTGTGTGTGTGAGTGATATCTCTCTCTCACACACACACACAGTATTATAATAACATCAATAATTTTTACTTGAACCCTACACCCTTACAGGTATAAATTAATTAATATATTCACCTGGTAGGATGGTAATTGTTTATATTTTTTTTAAATAAAATATACTATTTAATAATATTTGTATTTATTTGTTTCCTGTTATTTACACTATATATTAGAGAGATCTTGTTTTGTTTTCTTCTCCTTCTCCTCCTCTCTCTTGTGTTATTCTCTCTCCCTCTCCTCTCACCACACACCTGTAAAATAAACAAATTAATTAGTGTTAAGGTGATATAGAACAAATCTGGAGCAAATGATTCCTCCAAACTACAGAACACCATTATTATATTGTTATTTTAATTATTATTATTATTATTGTTTCCTGGCATACTTTGGAGGAATCAAGAAACTCCTAATGTAATTCTGGAGCAAATGATTCCTCCAAACTATTTTTCCATGCAACAGAACACCATTAATTTTGTTCATTTGGAGGAATCAAGAAACTTCAGTACAGTATATGAAATGTGTATGTTTCTAAATCAAAGCTATATACATACAAAAACAATTGGAGGAAAATGGGTCCTTCAAATATTGCCACGAAACACACACACCTATATGGAAGGAGGAATCAGAAGCCTCCAAACACACACACACACCTATATGGAAGGAGGTTGTTTGGTGGCATAATCTGGAGGAATCAGAAGCCTCCAAACACACACACATACCTATATGGAAGGAGGTTGTTTCATGACATAGTCAGGAGGAATCAGAAGCCTCCAATTTTCCTACACAATCACAAGGTCCTTAAGGGGAGATTCTATTTTTGGTAAATTGGAAGGCTACTGATTCCTCCAAACTATTCCAAGCAACAGAACACCATTATTTTTGTTCATCTGGTCCTGTTTCCTGGCATACTTTGGAGGAATCACAGACCTTTCAATTTACCTTAATTTTCCCTTAAACTAAGAGAGCCATATAGAAATAACAATAATGTGAGCTTTAATAATAATAATAATAAGAGCCATACAGAAAGATTTGTACAGTCAGAGACAAATGTGAACCTGTAATTTATCACCAACAAGTATGTATGGTTGTTGATAGCTGGGTGTTGTTTTGGAGTGTTTGGATGGACTGATGAGTGAGTGGAGTATAGATATTCAGATGGGTGGATGTCAGGAGGTCGTGCATGCAGCTGAGTGTTGTTTTTGAGTGTTTGGATGGACTGATGAGTGATTTGAGTATGGATGTGTTTCTGGAGATTGGTTTGGGGTGGGCAGGGTGTAAGAGATGATAGTATTTGTGTATGGTATCGTGTACTGGGTGTTGTTTTGATGTTCCTTGGCATGTGTGGGTGTTGTGCCATGTAGTGTAGGGGATGGTGTGGGTTTGTGGAGGCTGCAGCAAGTGTTTGTGTGCCTCTCATGTCAAGGTGATCCTTGATTTTGAGGACTTTGGTTTCATAGTGTAGGTGGTCTGTAGGTGTGGTAGCTGTGCAGCCTGTGATTGTCTTTAGGGCTCTGTTCTGTATGGTTTGAAGGGTGTTGTGATGAGTCTCAGTGAGGTTTGAAGCCCAGGCAGGGCTTGCATAATCCATCACTGATCGAATATATTGTTTGTATACTGTGATTGTGGATTCTTTGTTGTGTCCGAATGTTGTGCTGGCAATTTATAGTAATTTATCCCTAAGAATAAAGATCAAAGATCAAAGTGTAGTATCTGTTTTTATCAGCTTAATATCTGATACGATCCCCATGTAAAAAAAAGGGGGTACTGATGGTGTAATGGTTAGCACACTCGCCTCGCAAGCGAGAGATCTTGGGTTCGATCCCCAGGTCAGTGGAATTGTTGGAAAAATTTCCAAGCCCCCTATGTCCCTGTTTACCTAGCAGTAAGTAGGTACCCGGCTGTAAGAGCAAGGATAGCAACCTTGTAGGCTGGGGGAAGATGTGTTGATGTAACAAGACTTGACTGCCTTAATGACCAACACTATGAGTCGATAGGCATAAAGCCGTAAACCCTCCTCCCTCCCTAAGGTCCATTCATATATAATAATAAGCAACACATTAATTAAGGAGAGATTATCTTGTTGGTGAATTGGAAAGTCTCTGATTCCTACAAACTATGTCAGAAAATACTATCTATCTATCTATTGCCAGACGCCTCAATCCCCGAAGGAGTGGCCACCAATGAATCGCCTCCATGAACCCCTGTTCCCTGTTAACTGGCGTCCCTTCCACCCCATACCACTCTCCCTCACATACCTCTCAACTCCATCCCTCCACCAAACTCTCCCTCACATACCTCTCAACTCCATCCCTCCACCTCACTCTCGGTCTGACCCTCCCCCTCTGTCCCTCCATCTCACTCTCTTAACCAACCTCTCGCTTCCCATACGCTCCACATGACTGAACCACCTCAAGGTGTTCCTTTTCACACTCTCCAACACGTCCACACACACACCACATCCACAATGATACTAATAAGGAATGTGTTTTGTTGTATGGTTTAAAGGAATCAGAGACAACACAATTGGAACTATGTCATTGGGTCACTTCCACAGTGGTATTGGTTTGTTAGCTTCCCAACCAACCACATCTGTAAGGCTTCATTATTTTCCAAAAGCTGAATATCCACATTCACAAAATCTATCCAACAGTTAGATAATAATTATCACTGTAAAGTTTACTCACCAAATTCATTATATAATTCACCCATAAGTAATTTACACGGCTAACATTCTTTCGTTTGCATGCTTACAAACCAATACCAACCACTGTGGAATGGACCCATTAAGACATCATACAAATAGGACACAAGATTTGTTTTAACTTGACTCATCTGTTTTATGTAGACAGACATTATGGCTGATGACTAAACAACAATATTACTCCCACATCTTGAATACAGTAGTGGTATCATTTCAAGTATCATGATTAAAATTAATTTAAATTACCAGCTGCTTCTCACCTGCTTTGTAACACCTCAGTGATGATCATGGATAGATAGATATTGAGGAAGGGAACAAGAAACCTTCACTAAACACATCATGATTAAAATTAATTTAAATACCTGCTGCTTCTCACCTGCTTTGTAACACCTCAGTAATGACATAGATAGATAGATAGATAGACATTGAGGAAGGATAGATAGATGGATAGATAGATAGACATTGAGGAAGGGAACAAGAAACCTTCACTAAACATATCATGATCAAAATTAATTTAACTCCCATTTTGTATCATTCAAATTTTTCTGATACATTTTTTTCTCACTTCCCTTCCTTGTTTCTTTCCAATTACAGCTTTCACAATGCTGTATTCTTTAAGCATCTTACTTACAATCTAATAAACAAATTTTTTTAATGATTCCCCACTGAAAGATTTCATGCTGTGGGAAGCAATATACAAAATTTCCATCTCACCTATTTTGTGCAACGTTGCTGAGTGGTTCTGGTGTGTGTGTGAATGAGTCAATCTAGTGTTGACACAATGGTTGTAAAGTTAGGGTGGTGGTTGGTTGCTGGTAGATGGTTTCTGGGCACTCCATGGTGGGCAGGGAGGCAATAACCCTGTAGGTAGGAAAAGTAAGTATATCATTTGTTTACCAAAGAAAATGAGGATGACAGGGAGTGCTTTCATACATAATACAGGTAGTTCCATCACATACAAAAATATAAAATAATCACTTTCTCTATTTTATCACAAACAACCTAAGTACATAAAATAATTACCTTCCTAATCTTATCTATTTATTAATATATGATGCAGCCAAAAAAAAATTTCCTGTCACAACCTCGACCTTTTTCATGTTCATGACCTCACAAAAAGAAAACACTACAGATATTTCAATATATGTACAGCCACAATCAAATAACCACCACCACTATCCTTCCATCTTACAAATAAATCAGTATCATATCAAAATATAATCATACAACACCTTATGTCAACTCAACCCCCTCAATTATTATTATGAGGTGCTGCAATATCATACACGTGTTGTTCCTTATAACCAAGATGTTGATTATTATTATTATTATTATTATTATTATTATGAGGTGCTACAATATCATACACGTGTTGTTCTTTATTACCAAGATATTGATTATTATTATTATTATTATTATTATTATTATTATTATTATTATTATTATTATTATGAGGTGCTACAATATCATACACGTGTTGTTCTTTATTACCAAGATATTTACTAGGATGGAAGGAAAGTGTTGGTGGATATATGATTGATACGGTCCCTGGACTGATAATTATGGGATAGAAAGGTTAGTACCAGAGCAGAGTGAAAGACATGATATATCTTTCAGTGATAAGACCAGAGATCATAATTATATGGCTCAGAGACGTGGCCTGTTAAGGGGGAAAGTTTGTGTTGGTAAATCTGGAGCAACTGAATCCTCCAAACTATTCCAAGCAACATAACACCATTACTTTTGCTCTTCTGGTCGTTTCCTGGCATACTTTGGAGAAATCAAGGCACTCCAATGTACCCAAAAAAGAATTACCACCTTAATTAAGGGACCCTGTGATGTAGTGATAAAATTGAAGGTTAGTGAGTCCTTCAAACATTGCCACCAAACACCACCTATATTGAAGGAGCTTGTTTCATGCCATAGGTGGGAGGAATCAGAAGCCTAAGAGCCTAAATCATCACTATCTATCTATCTATCTATAGCTCCGACGCCTCGCTCCCTCCGGGAACTCCCACCAAGGGGGTGGCCACGGCAGAAGAGTCTCCAGTTCCCCATGTTCCAGCACTCCCTCCTTACTTGGTCCATCCCCCCTCCCCCTCTCACACTTCTCTCTCTCACATACTCTTCCACTCTGTTCTGCCATCTAACCGGAGGTCTGCCTCTCACACCAGGTGCCACAACTTCACTTCCATACACCTTCTTTACAAACTCCTCACCTTGCATTCTCTCTACATGTCCAAACCATCTCAGTGTATTACACTTCACTCTCTCTACCACTCCACACTCAATACCGATTGCCTTCTCACTCATACCACATCTCTCATTACTTTCTCCATCCCACCTAGTAAGTCCACATGCTCCTCTCAGATAACTCATTTCCACTGCACCTATTCTAGACTGATGAGCCCTACTCCATGTCCATGTCTCTGATGCATATGTCAGTGTTGGCAGGATTATACTGTTTCGTAGTCCCCTTTTCACTTTCATACTCACACTTCTACCCTTCATAATCCTCCCCAGTGATCCTATGACCTGCCTGCCCCTCACTGCTCTCTCCCTGATTTCTCCTTCCATACTCCCATGTTTACACAGAACTGTTCCCAGATACCTGAATTCCCTCACCTCCTCCATCTTATCATCCCCTAAAGTTATCTCACATTTCGTCCCAGTTGGTACAGCCACTCTATAGGGTGTCACAAAGTAAATTACTTCTGTTTTGGTCCTCTCAAATACCATCACCTTACTCTTACCAACATTCACCTTCAATTTTCTTCGTTTACACACAGACTGGAACTCATCCACCACCCTCTGTAACTCCATTTCACTCTCAGCCATCAATACAGTGTCATCCGCAAATAAACTTGCCACCAAGGACCAATTTGCTTCATTCAGCCTCAATTTCACCCCTTGGCCATTCACTTTGGCTTTCATCTCTCTCATACAACCATCCATATATATATTGAACAGCCATGGTGACATAACACATCCCTGTCTCAGCCCTACACCAATATCAAAACTCTCACTTAGATCACCCTCTACCCTCACACATGCTGTTGCATCTGCATAAAAAGCCTCGATGCCTTTCAGCAAAGGCCCCCCAACACCATAAATTCTCAACACCTCTGTCATAGCTTTCCTATCAACTCTATCGTATGCCTTCTCCAAGTCCATGAAGGCAGCATACAACTTCCTACCCTTCCCAATATATTTCTCAACTATTGATTTTAATGCAAATATTTGGTCCACACATCCTCAACCCTTTCTGAACCCTCCCTGCTCCTCACTAACTTTATTCCCTGTTACATCAACCAGTCTCTCAGTAAGAACCTTCCCATACACCTTCCCTGGTACACTAAGGAGGCTTATTCCCCTATAGCTACCACACTCCTCCTTACTCCCCTTCCCCTTATACAAAGGTACAATTATGGCTCTTCTCCAATCCTCTGGCACCTCTCCCTGCCTCCAAGCCAATGTACATATAAACAACATCCACTCCACCACTACCTCCCCCACACACTTTAACATTTCAGCAGTTATCCCATCCACCCCCGGTGCCTTTCCCATCTTTAACTTCCCTATTGCTTTCCTAACCTCTTCCCTTCCTAATTCTCCCTGTACATCCTGTCGTCTACAACCTGCCTCCATCCCCATGCATGTCACCACCGCCTCCCCTCCCGTCCCATCATTCATTTAACGATCAAAATGTCTCTCACCCTCACTGTTGATTGCCACAACCTACCTTGTTAGAGTCCGTGCAAATTTAAAAACTGTGCTGTCCAAAAAGTCCTACACCTGTGGTGCTCCATACTTGTTGCTAATGTTGAAATTTCTCTACACCCGCAATTTAAGGGTTAACTATACTTCCTTTATCTTATATTGGACACTGGAGCACTCTAAAACCTGACTTCACTTCCCCCCCGGGCCAGCCCACCCCCTCCTAACCCTATTCTCTGTATTGGAATATTTTTTTTGTTTATTGTTGAAATTGATAACAATTCCTTATCATGCTACTTAATTAACGCAATAAAAATGAAACAGAAATACAATAATGCTTTTTGACACAAATACAGAGCCGTTTCAATAGCCACTTATATAATATTATAAAATTAATGAGAGGTGTGCAAAGTGAGCTCTCAAGCAATGGAGGGAATGAAGGAGGGTGGAGAAAGGGGAAGTTACTCTGCACACAACCTTTGTATGTCTGTCTTATAAGCATTTCAGTTATTACAGCAGGTCTATTTAGCCGGCATTTATTATTAATAACGTTGCCTTTGCCTTGACATGCCGATATACATTAACTATTAAGTTTCTCTCTTGGCTATGAAACGTGTGTGGTCTACCTGATGTATTTATAGCCGAGCATGTGTCTTCCATCTCTCATGACTGGCAGATGATTGAAGTGACGGCTTGGCCCTTCACCACTTAAATTATATACCGTAAAACACCCTAACTTCGGACATTTTTTGCATGTTTTAGTGAATAACTCTGTTAATAATGGTGCAATTTTATTCCTGTTGGTGTAATGTGGTAGCCAGGTAGAGTACCTACTAATTCCATATAATTAAAAAAAAATTAAGGACGCTAAATTTGTGTTTTTTTTTCAACTTTCCAGTGTCCGAATTTAGGCAGAAATTTCCTATAGGCAACCATTACGAAACTGGCGGGTGTAGAAGCAGCGCTGCCACATCTGGTCTGTCAGAATGGGATTACCCAGGGCCCAGGGCAGTAGATTAGCAGTCCTTCACCTGAATCTCCTCCCTCCCCTCCTTAGCCTACTCTTTCTTCATCTGTATTTTATGTGTCTGTTTGTCCCTCTGCATAGTGATGGATGTGCTTCTGAATTATCCATTTTTTATTATTTTTACGTCTGTTTACTATTTGTACATTTATTTGTACATACCCCTTCCTTTTGCCTCCCTTGTGTGTGTGTGTGTGTGTGTGTTTTGGGGGGAGGAGAGGGAGGGCGCTGGGTAGGGTGATGTCAGGACTCCATTGAGGTAAGGATTAATGGCAGGTGTAAGTAGGGAAGGGCTATGACTTGTGTGTGTGTGTGTGTGTGTGTATAGAAGGAAGACTTGATAGGATTTTGTACGTGGTGAATATTTTCTTCTGCAAAGTACGAATTTAGGTAGAAAATTATTTCCTTCTCACTACTATGGAGCCAGTGTGGGTGGTGAGCAGGGGTATGTGTTCTTCCTTCCATTGTGGAGTCTAAAGGAGAAGTGACCTGACTCACCTCATTAATTTCCTGAACCCGCTCTCACCATTTAAAGACAATATTTATAGAATCAGTGCACCACTGTACCAAAACGTTGCCATTTTGGTGTGGTTCTTGATAGAGTGATGTGGGTTGGAAAGCCAAATGTGGCAGCACTGCTTGGGCGAAATCCCTGATCCTGCCCCACTGAAACCGCCAGTTTCCTAGTTGTTGTTGAAGTTCCTCAAGCTGTCTGGTTGAGCAGCCCTGAGCTCCTGAGGAAGGCCATGGCCTGAACCGGGCTTTCCCACAGTGCCCTCAGAGAGTTGTATGTTGTGTTGTTGGCGAGTGTGGCTGTGTGTGTTGCAGTCTTCAATAATGTGTTTAATAGAATGGGGTGCTGTGTTGCATCCCAGACAGGCATCTCCTTGTGGTTGACTATAACTTGGGACAGCTCTTACCAACTTGGGACAGGGTTGTACTTTCCCTTTAAACATGAGAATGGTTAACAGCATCCATCTCTGGACATGCTGGCTCAACTTCCAACACCTGACGAGTTTTTAAAAAATGTAAAAAAAAAAAAAAAAAAAAATTGCCGCATTCCTGGCCCGAGTTATACATATATAAAGAGATATATCCAAAAATAACTTCCTTTTCAAGCACATAAATTGAGATCACAATAAGTTGCATCATATCACATTGTAGTGAGGTTTCCTTGGCATAGATCCAACTAAGAACTATTCAAAAACTTTTCTAGCCGAAAAAACAAAATAAAGAAACGCATTGCAATTGAAACTCTTTGTTCTGTGTGAACAAAGTTTTGCAGGGGTAAAAAATGCAGACTTTTTTTTCATTGCATTTGTCAAATATTTTCACCCACACATATTCAAGCCATTGTATTAGAATTTATACATAATAGTCTTTGAACATTCCCCTAACTAACACCATCAATATTTTTTGCAAATATAGCACTCTCTTCCAGTACAGTTGAATTATTACATTGTTTCGTGAAATGTCCGAAGTTATGGCACAGTCCAAAGTTAGGGTGTTTTACGGTACATCATTTTGTCATTGAAATACGTGACCGATGTCGGCTTTATTTATTTATTTTTTTTGTGTAATACGTACTCAATACATATTTATTTGTGTCAAAAAGCATTATAGTATTTCTGTTAACATGTTTATTGCATCAGTTATGTCGTATGACAAGGTATGGTTATCAATTTCAACAATAAAAAAAAAATATTCATATACGGGTAGTAGGGGAAGGAGAGGGGGGGGGGGTTGCCAGTACAGGTGTCCTGGTCGGGGGGAAAGTGGAGTCGGGAGGTTTTAGACAGCTCCAGAGTCCAATATAAAATGAATGAAGTATAGTTAACTCTCATTTTACACTTGTATTTTGGGTGTGTAATGTAGTGTGTGTAATGAAACTGTGTACAGGAAACCCTCATTGTACAGTACACTGGTATTATGGGTGTTTAATATAATGTACAATAAGTGTTTACAGTACATGCATTCATTACACACACTCTATTTCACATACATAATGCCAGTGTAAAATGAGAATTTACTGTATAACACTCACCAATGACGAGATACACTTTGTGTTACCATGACAACTTGGGGTGAACTACACTTGGAATGATCACATTACATGTAACACACACAGTAACAGTGTGGTTGAAAACACTGAGTGTGTACAGCCACAATCAAATAACCAACGACACTTTCCTTCCATCATGCAAATAAATCAATATCATTTCAAAATATAACAAAACAACACCTAATATCAACTCAACCCCCTCAATTATTATTATGAGGTACTGCAAAATCATATACGTGTTGTTCTTTATTACCAAGATATTTACTATGATGGAAGGAAAGTGTGGGTGGATATTTGATTGTGGCTGTACAACAGTGTTAAATATACATTAAAAAAAACAAAAAAAACATGTGAACTAGCCTTGTTCCTTACCCTCTAAGCCTGGTACCATTGGGCAGTACCTTCTCCACTCCACCCAGTAACATACACAACAAAGCCTTCTTGATGTATTCATGACCGTGTATACTTGGTGCCAAAGACTTAGCCAACATCTCAAACACATCAACATTCTGAAATATATAGTATAACATGATTAAATTTAGCACATATTATATCATTGACAAAAAGGCTCAGTAAATAACTTATATATATGTAAAGAAGGCCACTGATATAAGATGAATAAATTGATCATAAACCAGAATATATCATTGAGAAGAAGAGAAAAAAAAATATCTCAGTAAATTATGTATACAGTAAACCCTCGTTAACTCGGATCAATTGGGGTGAGATCCTTGGCGAATTATCCGAAGATCCGAGGGCAAAAATTTGATGCGTACAACTGACCTCACGTACACCCGCACTCAAAACTAGATGTGTTTTCACTCATATCTCTGGTTCCCTTACACAGCTGCGCACACACAAAAACATGACAATTTTACAAAAAAGGATATAATACTGCAGAAATATATCTAATAATGTATATTAACATGAAATAAAGTATTGTGGTGTGGTGTGAAGGTAGGTGAGCAAGTATGGGAATCAGAGCTGGTATCAGTCAGGGGTACTTGTTGCCACACCCACAAATTATTCACGCGATTTTTGTGATTTTTTTATGCTTGCTTCTTGTACAGTAATCTCCTTTCAATGGCACTGAAGAGAAAGCTTTCAAGTGATATTAGTAGTGATGAAAAAATAAGATCATCACATTACGTGAAAAAGTCTATATTGTTAAAGAAAAAGAGAAAAGGCCATGCTTTAGGATTGATCTAAATAACTATAGCAACCATAATTATAGACAAAGAGTGCATCTTATCTCATGTTAAAGATGCATCTCCTATGCAGTCAACTATAATACCAGCAAAGATAAAATTTATTAATGGATAATGGATCACTATGTGGAGTCACAAATGACCGATGCATATGTGGCTCCGTTGCTCACTTGGCAGTGATGCAGCCAATTGTATATCATTGTAAATGATATAATATTATATAATAACATGGTTAATGTAACACTACATGGAGTCACGGTGGTACTACCGTTATGACCAATACACATGTGACTCCATGGTTCGCTTGGCAGTGACATAGCCAATTATATATCACTACATCACCATTTTTCAGACAGTAAAGTTAACAAAAATTCAAAACACTGTGTTTCTTATACATACCTGGTATGATAAAAGCATGTATAACTTTTTTATGATCAGTCGACATTGGGTATAAATGTATGGTATAGAGATGGTATTTGCAGTTTTGTAGAAAATTAACTTGTGTCATTTCTCAGGCTGTAGGCCTTTGTGACGATGCACTTGGAAAATTCCCACGTAAGTCAGATACACACCCGAGTTATAGATAAGCATCTGAGACACTGGTGGTGTCCGAGTTATCCAATGTCCAACTTACCAAGGGTTTACGGTACTCTATATAAATCTGGTAATTTTTACATTTCCTAAAATGTTACCTGAGAATTTTTTTTTCCTTTATTAAGGATTTTTACATTTGAGCATTTTTACATTTACAAACTAACCTTTTGTTTTGAGAATTGTATTCATTTATAAACTAACCTTTTGTCTTGAGAATTTATTACATTTACAAACTAACACTTTGCTTTGAGAAATTTTTACTCATTGAGAATTTTTTCATACATTTACAAACTAACCTTTTGTTTTGAGAATTTTTTACATTTATGGACATCATCAGTGGATATCTGTGGTGACACTTCCTTATTCATGAGTATAACATTGTTGGCCAGCAGTATGGTACGGAAGGTGCCGCTGGTGAAGGCACCTTGTTTGTTCGGAAGGCAACGATAGATTCCAACAACCTAAGAAAAAAAAAAATTAATTATATACAATTTCCAAAACCTAAATACAAAATTAATTATATACAATATCCAAAACCTAAATAAAAAGATAATTAATTTTATACCAACAATCTAACAACAAAAAATTAATTATATACAATTCCCAAAACCTAAATAAAAAGATAATTATATACCAACAACATAAGGACAAAAAATTTATTATAATGTACTGCCATTTTAAATACTTATAACCTAAATAAAATAAAAATACTTATATATCAACACCCTAAACAAAAAATACATATACTGTATATGAAAAACCTAAATAAAAAAAAATTATATATCAACAACCTAAGGAAAAAAATTATATACCAACAACATAACGAAAAGAAATAATCATATATTGTAGTGTCATTTTATATAGCAACAATATAGAGGGAAAAAATTATAGTTGTGCGTTTTGACTATAGATGGAAAAAAAATTATATAATAGTGTGCTTTCATAATACAGTACAGCACCAAGGTTGTTAATACCAACAACCTACAGCAAAGAAAGTTATATTGTAGTGTTGTTGTTGATGTTCTCCCACAGACCCCTGGTACACTCAACCTGCCTCAACCTGACCACAGCCCTCACTCAAAGAAATCTATCAATAACAGATTCCAA
The DNA here is from genome assembly GCA_033782935.1 of Petrolisthes cinctipes. Classification (NCBI taxonomy): domain Eukaryota; kingdom Metazoa; phylum Arthropoda; class Malacostraca; order Decapoda; family Porcellanidae; genus Petrolisthes; species Petrolisthes cinctipes. The sequence continues at coordinate 606,604 of JAWQEG010000410.1, forward strand.
GTGCCTGTTTAGACTGATTTTCTCCACACACACACACACACACACAGTATAGCCTGAACGAACCAGTCTATGCAGGCCACTGAACAGGCTGGTCTGTGTGTCTATGGACCCCTTTAGAGTGCCTCCATTCCTCCAGAGTATGCCAGGAAACACAACCAAACATAAATAATGGTGACATGAATAGTTTGGGGAATTAATCCCCCCCCCCCGCCACATTTAAAATTTAAATAACAAACAAGTAAATATATATGTACAAAACTAAAGAAAATCAAATAAATGGTAATAATAACAATAAAAAAATAACAAAAACACAAATATAAAAAATAAAAATAAATAAATAAATGATAAAAATATCAATTATAATAATAATGAATACGACCTTACCTGAACTCTGTCACCTGGCTTACACTTGTCCACGAGGTCATTGTCGAGTACTATGTCAACAGAGCGAGGCAACTGACCAGCTGGTGACTTCTCTGGCATCTCCTGTATACTGACTGTCTGATGGTCCTTATAAGCACACAAACCATACTCAGTCTCCAATAGGTTACCTGCAACAACAGTTTTTACATTATATTTACAATACATTTATCATACATTTACAATGCCTGTAGATTTAGAAAAGATATACAATAGATTTACAATACATTTACAGTATTTTTTAGAATAGATTTTACATAAAACTAGAATCAACTCAGAGCAGATTTACAATAGATATACAATATCATCAACAAATAAACTTACCACCAAGGACTAAATTACTCCATTCAGCCTCAGCTTGGTTTCCAGGCCAACCACTTTGGCCTTCATCTTCCTCATACAACCATCTATAAAGACATTGAACACCCTTGCCTCAACCATACACTAATTTCAAACTTTTCACTCAAATCCTCCTTTACCTGTACACATGCTTTTGCCTCACTATAAAAGGCCTCAAGCGCCTACCAACACCGTAAATCCTTAGCACATCTGCCATAGCTCTCTTATTAACCCTATTCATATGTCTTTTCCTGGTGCTCTAGGTCCATAAAAGCAGTACACAGCTTCCTACCCTTTCCACTACATTCTCCACTGTTGATTTTAATGCAAATATCTGGTCCACACATCCTCTACCCTTTCTGAACCCTCCCTGCTCCTCACTAACTTTATTCCCTGTTACTTCTATCAGTCTCTCAGTAAGATCCTTCCCATACACCTTCCCCGGTACACTAAGAAGGCTTATTTCCATATAGCTACCACACTCATCCTTACTCCCCTTCCCTTTATACAGAGGCACAATAATGGCTCTCCTCCAATCCTCTGGCACCTCTCCCTGCCTCAGAGCCAATGTGCATATAAGTAACATCCACTCTACCACTACCTCCCCCCCACACTTCAATATTTCTGCAGTTATCCCATCCACCACAGAGGTCTTGCTCATCTTCAACCTTCCTATTGCTTTCCTAACCTCTTCCCTCCCTATTTCTCCCTGTGTATCCGCGCCCGCGACACGCCCACGGGTGGAGGAGAATACCGTTAGGATTGAAAGCAGTTCATACCAGTTAACCAGACATAACATTCTTCAAATTGTGTTGACTTGACAGCGTGGTAGGAACTTTCCGTGCTGAGCTCCTGATTGCTAGACTCCACCCTATAATTATTTCTATGTTATGCTCTATGCTACAATAATCACCATATTGTCATCTTGTGTATAGAGAAAGGGCCAATATATATTTACTCATATTATTCTTATATAAGCCTGTATCCAACATGTATATACTTCAAATATAACTTTAGCATCATCAATCCCACCGTTACAATCTCTCATGTACGGTGGTTGTGGTACATGAGTGAGGAGTGAGAGGGGAAAGGTGCAGTTAATGCCTTGCCCTCAGTGAGAGAGGTCTTCCTCTCTAGTACTTATACTCGTACATATTTTTGGCACGACAGGAATAAGGTGTCTCTTATAATCTGTAATCTTGTAACCTGATATACCTCGGTAAATAGAGACAAGTCCAAGTTTTTACTCTAAACCTTGAGTAATTCCCCTTAGTTCCCCAGACAGACTACGGGTGGTAAATTGACACCAGCCCATGTAAGTAAGTGAGAGTCCAGCAGGCATTTCCACAGGTACACCAACACAACAGTGGACGACACCAGGGATACACCTGTACACCCTGTTGTCTACCACCTGCCTCTATCCCCATGCATGTCACCACAGCCTCCCCTCCCTTCCCCTCATTCACCAAATGATCAAAATGCCTTTCCTACACTTCTTTCACTTCGACTCACAGTGACTCCATCCTCTCTCTTCATTCTCATGCTCCCTGACTTTCCTTCTCCCATTTCTCTTTCGACCTCCTTCCAGAATAATTTCTTGATCTCCTTAAACTTCTCACTCAGTTTCCTACCAAACTCTTCATCTGCTCTCTTTATACTCTCACTCACCATTCTCATCACCTGTTTCTTACATACATTGTATTCCCTCTTCCACCTCTTTCTCTCCTCCTTTGACACATTCCTCTGCAGTGTTCTCGTATATGCCTTCCTCTTCTTCTCTATTGCATCTTTCACTTTACCACAGCCATTTTTTTCTGACGCTGCTGGTCGGACAATTTGTGCCACAATATGTCTGGTTCCAGCCTCTGTGTGAACGAGGCCTAATCCTCCTGCCACTCTCAAACTTCCTCAAACATCCATTCAGCTCCTCCCAGAATTCTCTCGTCCTCTTTCTTCCTGTGTTGCTCTTCTCATTCACTGTTGCACATACACAAAGATGCATACTTCACTAATCCAATCTTTCCTGTCATCCACTACTCTTGTCCCACATGATCTATGTTCATCAACTTTCTTCCACATCATTGGTCCCTCCCTCTTCCTTTACATTTCTCATCCATGCCTAACCATATTGTGCCTCCTTCCATTCCCGACATAATCACACTCTCTCCTCCACTCCTCATTCTTTCACATGGGTCTCAGCGACACCCATCACATCCAATCCTCCATTCTTAAAACATTCAACTACCTCTCACCTTTTAGTATTATCCATCATCCCATTCACAATCATAGTCACCACTCTCCTACAGGGAACCCCAGACTCACCTCCCTACCCACAGCCATGGTTGGTCACCCACTGATGGCTGGCAAGGCCAATGCAGCGCTCATTTCCCAAGGGACGCAGGCCATCAGCATTGTCAGAAGGGTTTACAATCAGTGTTAAAAGAGGATAAAATTCTATAAAGAAATTTACAGCTTCTAAAACCGATATGTGCGGCAAGGTAATTCCAACCTCCCACACCACCTCCCTTTTTATAAAACATGATAAAAAGTGGAGGTGTGACCCGAGGTTGTCACGTGGAAACATGGTAAGGCTTACCTAACCCATCCTGAGGTGATACTTTTCCCAATACTGACAGCTAACTACTGAACAACAACATTCACCTTAACCTCATTGGTTACAATACTGCCACTGTGCAAAGCTATAAGTTGGGTCAGGTTAGGTTAGGTCAGGTCGGGATAAACAACAAAATGTTCACTTACCATCATCATCTTTAGTTGGGTATATTGCTGATGAAGGGAAGGGGTCATATGAAGTCATGTCAGTATAACGTCATTCAAGGGTTTTCTTAGTGGCTGGACAATAGTGTACTGACCTCACCACCTTAGGTCTTACCAACGAACCTGTTCAACAATATAACATAAATTAACTAAAACATTAATAATAAGGCCTATTTCATATACTGTATCAATATATACATATAGTTAATACACACACATACATACATACATACACCAGACCTTCATCTCCACAATGGAGGTAGCCCTGTCCGGTCACACAGACTCCAAACACAAATGTCCAAACGTACAACTCCCCCTCCACACACACTCCATATCATAATACTCCAATCCCCATTGAAGGATACAACTCCCCCTCCACACACACTCCATATTACAATACTCCAATCCCCATTGAAGGATACAACTCCCCCTCCACACACACTCCATATTACAATACTCCAATCCCCATTGAAGGATACAACTCCCCCTCCACACACACTCCATATTACAATACTCCAATCCCCATTGAAGGATACAACTCCCCCTCCACACACACTCCATATTACAATACTCCAATCCCCATTGAAGGATACAACTCCCCCTCCACACACACTCCATATTACAATACTCCAATCCCCATTGAAGGATACAACTCCCCCTCCACACACACTCCATATTACAATACTCCAATCCCCATTGAAGGATACAACTCCCCCTCCACACACACTCCATATTACAATACTCCAATCCCCATTGAAGGATACAACTCCCCCTCCACACACACTCCATATTACAATACTCCAATCCCCATTGAAGGATACAACTCCCCCTCCACACACACTCCATATTACAATACTCCAATCCCCATTGAAGGATACAACTCCCCCTCCACACACACTCCATATTACAATACTCCAATCCCCATTGAAGGATACAACTCCCCCTCCACACACACTCCATATTACAATACTCCAATCCCCATTGAAGGATACAACTCCCCCTCCACACACACTCCATATTACAAAACCCCAATCCCCATTGAAGGAGGGAGCAAACCCCACAGCAAAACTGCATCTCCTTGAGACTATAAGGGGTACAGTCTGCAAAAAAAAGTTTTGGAACCACCCCTTTGACAGTGTGATGTAATGTTGGTACTCCTGACTGGGGAGTGTCATACCTCCACCTCCCTCCTGGTCCTTCTGGTGATGTAATGTTGGTACTCCTGACTGGTGAGTGTCATACCTCCTCCACCCTCCCGGTGCTCCAGGCCACTGTCCCTCAGTGGCTCATGGGCATTGAAGGAGGGATAACGTTGTTTCACCCAGTGCTATTATTTCTGGGTATTTCACAGTTATTTTTGTTCCAAAATATTCAAACGCATTTCCTTATGTTTAATAATGAATAGTCAAATAGTAAGAGTTCTTGAACACTCAAAATTTAATTTAAAATCAACTAAACTTTTGATAGAAAAAAGTTGTCATTGCCGCGGCCCGCATATTATAGGCCGGGGAGAAGACGATATTCATCTCAGATGACACGAGGCACCAGCTGCCCAGTCAGTGCAGTACTAACCTTACACTGCTTACCCAGGTTAAAATTAATGTAGGGGTGGTTCCAAACCTTTGTTTGCAGACTGTACAGCTATGTTTGCATCCATAGTGTGTATATATACACCTCGGTCTCATATAGAATGTGTTCACATAGAACGATTCTCGTATAGAACGAGCGACCAAAATATTAGCTTAAAATTATTTTACAAAACGATTGCATCCATATAGAACAGGTGGCGAAAATAAGTGAAGCAAATCCGAGGAGTTCTTATACAAAACGAGCGTAATCATAATGAACGTGCCAGGAAATTATATCACTGGCGTCTGTACAGTGTTGGTGAGTGTGATAACGCCACTTCTCCTGCTCCTTCCCACTACCCAGTGTTGCCAGGTGCAAGGAAATTTCTGTTTTAGGGAATTTTGAAATCCACACGGGGAAATTATATAAAGATTGTTCAAAAATAAACAGGGAAAGTCTTACCAGAAGAAATACCAAAAAGACCGTCAATGTTCAAGAGTAAACAGGGAATTATTGAGGCATAAAGGGAAATTCTAAAGTTGAAGTTAGGGAAATTTCGTGTTTGACTCGCTCGTTTTTAGTGATTACGAGTTTATTAACCACCAGCTTCAACACTCAGTCATGCCAGGTGGTGCATTTACAAAATGGAAGGCCATTTCCTTCGATATAAAGAAGGAAGTTATTTCTCGGAAAGAGAAAGGAGAAGGAAACACCAGCGTATAGTTAATAAAATAAAACAAACGATGATCACACTATTTTGGTGATTGATCGACCAAATGTGATTTTCCTCATAGGTTACATGTATCACATAGAACGATTTCACATAGAACGACGTCTTCTATCGACCTATTGGACGTTCTATACGAGACCGAGGTGTATATATATAATATATAAATATATAATATATAAATATATATATATCAGGCATTCATCTCCATGCTCCGGATGTAACCCTTTGCCAGGAAAATCTTTTAGAGGAGGTATTTCCTGTGCCCCTCGCTCTGTGGCTAGTACACCAAACAGGACCCAGGTCAGTTTGGGCCATGGCTGTCTAAGCAGGAAGGCCTTAGACAGCCTACTCAGACCCCCCACCTCCTGCTCACAAGGGTGGTAACCTCTGGCAACATTGAGAGATATTTAGTGTCCGAGCAGGACCATAGAAACTGCAGCCGGGCACTCTACCACAGTGCTAGCCACAGCCTAATAATACTATAGAAAAAATCTATTAAAATAACAATGGTACAATATATGGTACTTAGGCCCCATGCATTCCTGAATGTGTGTTTAACACTGTATTGTACACACACACACACACACACTGTTTTCAACCATACTATTACCATGTGTGTTGTTACTAGTGATCATTCCATGTGTAGTTAACCAGGAGTTGTTATGTAAACACAAAGTTCATCTCATCATTGGTTAGTGTTAGTTAATAATACAACACACTGCCTTCATAACATAGTGGTAACCACTGTGTGTATATGTGTGTGTATGTTACAGTCAGACTGTGAAACTAATTATTTCATGAAACGTCTAAATACTTAAGTCATCATTACGTTGATGTCACAACATCCTTAAGGAGCTGCAAAAATGAATATTTTTGAATGTATGTCATATTTTGTGGTATATCCTGTTATGGTACATACTGTGACAGTATTTTTATAAAGGATTTTTTATAATATAGTTTTATTTTCATTGTACTAGGCTTAAACAAATAGGTATTTCATGTAATGAATTGACCAAATACAGTATTCAGTCACTTCATGAAAAGACTAAAGATTTTACACATTTCGTGAAATGACTGAGCATATCAGTCATTCCACAGAAAAACTCAAGTGTTCAGACATTTCACGAATATGACTATTGTCGTGGCAAACGAGTCTGACCCTTTTATTATCATACCCTGGCAACACTACATGTATACACAGCGCCCGAATTAATGCATTATTGATATGGTATAGTGTAAATAAGAATTAACAACGTAATTGCTATTCAAACAGCCAATTATACTGTCAGTAATGAAGAATACCATCGACTACAGTTGATTTTGAGTATGAGATAACTCATACTACTGTATTTGAATTAATATTTATGAAATATATGAGGAACTTAGTACTGTGATGATTGTATCGACTCACGACTTCGTCATTATATTCAGCTTATGTAGGCAGAATGTGGATAATTTTCCATTTATTTAGTTTACAAAAAGAAACAGGATCTAACACTTGGTGAAAAAAAAAGGACATGTGATATTTATATAATTATGGTATTTCTATGGTAATTATATTAGAGTCTACTCACACTTGGTAACAATGCCTTCTACACACACCAGATTACCAAGGTGTCTGGCATTGAGTGTTCTTGGTGACACATGTTTACTCCCAAAGCTTCCTTCAAAACCAACAAACAGTTCCTCTTGTGTCTTGGCATAGTTAGTGTCCACGGATGAAACGTATTCCTTCAGGGCTCGGTGAAAGGCTGGAAGCTCTTCATGTGCTGCATTTAGAAGCCTGGAACAATTGAAAAGAAAAAATAACATATACTGTATAATATTCCTTTGAAAGCCACATTTAAAAAGTGACATGTATTCCTTTAGGGCTCGGTGAAAGGCTACAAGAATTCAAGAAGTTACATATATTACTTTGAAAGACACATTACAAAAGTTACGTATATTCCTTTGTAAGCTGCATTTAGAAGCATGCAAGAAAAAAATTAAAAGTTACATTTATTCCTTTGTAAGGTACAGTCGGCAAAAAAAGTTTAGTTACCATCCTTTTAACAGTGTGATGTAATGATGGTAGGCCTGGTGTGACGCGAGTGTCTTATATATATACCTCCGTCACCCTCAGTGCTCCTCAGTGTCTATTGGGCAGGGGAGTAGGAATGACGTTATTTACCCAGTGCTACTTTTTCTGGGTATTTCACAGTTATTCTTGTTCTAAAATATTCACACACATTTCTTTATGTTTAATAATGAATAGTTAAATACCAAGAGTTCTTGAACACTCAAAATTTAATTTAAAATCAGCTAAACTATTGATATAAAAAAGTTATCACTGACGCAGCCCGAGTATTATAGGCCGGGGTGAAGACAATACCAGTCTCGGATGATGAGGCAACACCTGCCCAGTAGGCCCAGTACCAATCTTACCAAGGTTAAAATTAACGTAGGGGTGGGAACGAAACTTTTTTTTGCCGACTATACATTAAAAAAAGTTACATATATATTCCTTAAAAAAAAAAAAAAAAAAAAAAAAAAAACTTTGTAAGCCACATTTAAAAGGTGACGCGTAATCCTTCAGAGCTTGGTGAAAGGCTGGAAGCTCCTCATATGCTGCATTTAGAAGATTGTAAGAAAAAAATTAAAAGTTACATATATTCCTTTGTAAGCTGCATTAATAAAAGTTACATATATAATCCTTCATAAAAGAAATTACATAAGTTGCTTTTTAAGCCATATTTAAAAAGTGATGCCTATTCCTTCAGGGCTTGGTGAAAGGCCGGAAGCTCCTAATACGGTGTGTTTAAAAACCTGTAAAAAAAAAGAAATGAAAAAATAACATATATTCCTAAATAGTCTTATATATATTCCTTTGTAAAGGCGATGTCACACTAGCACTTTTCCCTCAATTTATTGCATCAATTTTCAGAAAATCGTTGAAGTTGTGACTGCATCCAGTCACACACACACACAGCGTTCGTCAACTCAGACAGAAGGTTATATGTAAACATACAGCCTGCTTCAGTCCATTTTTCATGTAATTATCAAATCTGGGATCCCACAGACAACGATAATTTCTTATAGCTTCAATTAGGGCATCTTCTGACACCCATGTCCAATGTACAGGAGAGCTCATGGCCATGGTTTGAGGTGTGGCAAATCCTACGACCATGGTGGAGCACAATGCTTCCATAGGCCTCAAAGAAGAATGGCCAAATGTAAACAAACATGTGAGGTACAAGTGGGTGTTCTTCATTGTCAACTTGGTCCTTGAAGACGATCTGTCAGCAACTCCCCAAGTTGACAACAGAGTCAGACGCAACTAGTAAAAATCCACGGAAATCGTCTCAATCGACGGAAAAAGTGCTACTGTGACATCAGCTTAAGCCACATTTAAAAAGTAACACGTATTCCTTCAGGGCTCGGTGACTGGCTGGAAGCTCCTCATATGCTGCATTAAGAAGCCTGTAACAATTTAAAGAGTTACATTTACAGCATTCCTTTAAAAGTCACATTAAAAAAACTATATCTAACTATCTATAGCTCTGACACATCGTAACTCCCCCCAAGGGGATGGCCACGGCAGAAGTGTTTCCAGTTCTCCCTGTTCCAACACTCCCTCCTTACTTGGTCAAGCCCTCCTCTACCCCTCATGTTTCTCTCCTTTACATACTCTTCCACTCTGTTCTGCCATCTAACCAGAGGTCTGCCTTTCACACCAGGTCCCACAACTTCACTTCCATACACCTTCTTTACAAACTCCTCACCTTGCATTCTCTTCACATGTCTAAACCACCTCAATGTATTACGCTTCACCCTAGCAACCACCCCACACTCAATACCAATTGCCTTCTCACTCATACCACATCTCTCATACACACTCTCATTACTTTCTCCATCCCACCTGGTCAGGCCACATGCTCCTCTCAAGTAACTCATTTCCACAGCACCTATTCTAGACTGATGAGCCCTACTCCATGTCCATGTCTCTGATGCATATGTCAGTGTTGGCAGGATTATACTGTTTCTTAGTCCCCTTTTCACTTCCATACTCACACTGCTACCCTTCATAATCCTCCCCAGTTAATTTATGACCTGTCTACCCTTCACTGCTCTCTCCCTAATTTTCCTTCCATACTCCCATGTTTGCACAGAACTGTTCCCAAGTACTTATACTCCTTCACTTCCTATATCATCTCACCCTCTAGAGTTTTTTCAAATTTAGTTGTAGTTAGTAATCCCACTTTGTAAGGTGTGGCAAAGTCAATCACTTCAGTTTCTGCCCTCTCAAACACCATCACCTTACTTTTACCAACATTCACCTTCAGTTTCCTTTGTTTACACACGGACTGAAACTAATCCACTACCCTCTGTAACTCCCTTTCACTCTCAGCCATCAACACAGTGTATTTAAGCTTGGCACCAATGACCAATTAACACCATTCAATGTCAGCTTCGCCCGCAGGCCATCCATTTTGGTCTTCAACTCCTTCATACAACCATCTATAGTATATATATATTGAACAGCCATGGTGACATAACATACCCGTCTCAACTCAACACTAATATAAAAATTCTCACTTACTGTAGATTACCCTCTACCCATACACATGCTTTTGCCTCTGCATAAAAGGCCTCAATGCCTTACAGCAAACACTCCTCCAACACCGTAAATCCTCAACACTTCTGTCATAGCTTTCCTATCAACCCTATCGTATGCCTTCTGCAAGTCCACGAAGGCAACATACAACTTCCTACCCTTCCCAATATATTTCTCCACTGTTGATTTTAATGCAAATTCTGTATCTGGTCCACACATCCTCTACCCTTTCTGGACCCTTCCTGCTCCTCACTAACTTTATTCCCTGTTACATCAACCAGTCTTACAGTAAGGACCTTCCCCGGTACACTAAGGAGGCTTATTTCCCTATCTTATAGCTACCACACTCATCCTTACTCCCCTTCCCCTTATACAGAAGCACAATTATGGCTCTTCTCCAATCCTCTGGCACCTCTCCCTGTTTCCAAGCCAATGTGCATGTACTGTAAGGAACATCCACTCCACCACTAAAGTCGGGATGAACTTAGAATCTCAAAAGGCCACGCCCCCTTTGCCGTCAGTGCTGTGGATAACGGAACATGTTCTATAGTCTATTTCATCTCATCTGACAACGACTATATGTAAAATGGCAACATTGCATTGCCAGCTTGTGATTGGCTGAACAAACATTGTCCTTAACCCTTGACTAGTTGATATAAACATTAACTTCATTGTATGATCCTGAGATGCAAAGAAAATTCTCATTTGTTATTTCATATATGCAAATCATGTCCATCTGTTGCATTGACCATATAAACAGATACAAGAATGAAAAATTCAAATCCAAGTCGACAATCTGTAAACGTAAACGAACACAATATTCCAGTCAATTTTGTTTCTCTCAGTTTTACTTAGATAAATAGATATCTGTCTTCATAGGCATTCTTAAAAAGGTATTCTAATATTTATTGAATTAAAATGGCATGAGAATTGTTATAATATAGACAGAAATACGAGGTGAGCTATAGAAAAAAAAAAAAAAGCTCACCTCGTATTTCTGTCTAGCCTAAAAAAATTAAAAACTATTCACCCTGTAACACGTTGAGGGCTTTTCTTCCTGAGGTCGTTGATGTTTACGTTGAGGCGACATTCTCCATTGGCAACCATATCACGCACCAACTGTGTATATATGCCTGTGTCTTCCTGTAATAATAATAATACGATTTAATGCAACACTTAAAATAGAGAGATAGAGATAGATAGAGAGTTAAAAGAGAGAGAGAGTTGTGTGTGTGCCTTCCTGTAATATGAATTAATCTATAACACACAAAAGAGGATTGTGTATGAGAGAGAGAGAGAGAGAGAGAGAGAGAGAGAGAGAGAGAGAGAGAGAGAGAGAGAGTTGTGTGTGTGCCTTCCTGTAATATGAATTAATTTTTAACACACAAAAGAGGACTGTGTATACATATGCCTGTGTCTTCCTGTAATAATACCATCCATTAAACTAAACACGAGAGAGAGTTGTTGATATACAGGGTGATTCAGAAATGCGTGCCGAAAATCCGCAGGTGTATTCCTGGCACATAATTGAATGTAAATTAGTCAATATCGATTTTGGAAATTCTCAATAGTTTATAAGTTATAGTGCCTTCAAGGTTTGAAGAGTGTGTTTAAATCTAGGGATTGTACCATAATCCCTGAAACTCCGTCCCTGGTAATTTTGCTGTGACTGTACACTCTACAGCTTTTGTCATATTCTTTAGTAACTTTTACTGTGTTTCCAATGCCTTCATGGGAGTTAAGTAATTTCACACGTGTCTGAAAGATTATGGTACAATCCCTAGATTTAAACACACTCTTCAAACCTTGAAGGCACTATAACTTATAAACTATTGAGAATTTCCAAAATCGTTATTGACTAATTTACATTCAATTATGTGCCAGGAATACACCTGAGGATTTTCGGCACGCATTTCTGAATCACCCTGTATATCCCTGTAACAGTAACATGAATTAATTAAACACATAAGAGAGGGAGTTTTGTGTGTGTGTGTGTGTTTCTGTAACAATAACACAATGCAATTTAACACATAAGAGAGGGAGTTGTGTGTTTCTGTAACAATAACACAATGCAATTTAACACATATTATATCATTTTAAGAGGAGATTCTTTTATCAAGCATATTGGTGGGTTACTGCTTCCTCCAAACAGATCCCTCATTTATTCTTTTTTGGTACATTGGAGTGCCTTGATTCCTCCAAAGTATGCTAGGAAACAGAACCAGAAGAGCCAAAATAATGGTGTTCTGTTGCTTGGAATAGTTTGGAGGATTCAGTTGCTCCAGATTTACCAACACAAACTTCCCCCTTAACACAGGAACAGGAAATAATTCATATACAGTATACAGTTGTGTATATAAAAATTATACACCCATAATTATCTTCCTGTAACAATAGAGTTCCAGTGTATTTCATTATTGCCATTCACTGTGTATTCCATTCTCACACTTAGGGGGAAATTTTGTGTTGGTAAATCTGGAGCAACTAAAACCTTCAAACTATTCCAAGCAACAGAAGCCCATTACTTTTGCTCTTCTGGTCCTATTTCCAGGCATACTTTGGAGGAATCAAGGCACTCCAATGTACCAAAAAAGAATTACCACCTTAAGGCGAACCAAAATCACACGTTCTTTGCCCTTTTTATTATTGCCTAGAACATAAAAATTCTGTGTTTTGGGGGTAGTTGCCCCCACCCATCCCATTACTGGCTGACACTGCAAAATAGTCTTAAAAATAAATTTAGGTAAAAAAAAAAGAAGTTAATTTTGAATCACCAAAAGTGTAAAATACTGTAAGTCCGAATGGAATAATTACTTACAGCTGCATTTGCACAAGGTACTTACACTGGATATTGATAAAAGTAACCAAACTCTACCTAACCTAACCTAACCAGTAGTTCGCTGGTACAGTTAATTACAATTGTATTTATATGATCGTAAGCCCTTCATCATATAAGATGAATAAACATAGCATAAATTTTCTTATAAGATGAATAAACATGGCATAAATTTTCTTATAAGATGAATAAACATAGCATACACTTACTTATACAGTCAGCAGGAAAAGTATTGGAAATCCCCTATGGATAATTTTATTTACCGTAATTTCAATGCGAGGATGGTTCCAATACTTTTTGTTTTTGTATAGTTTTTCATGTGATTTGTTCGATTTTAACATCCATTTATTGTGCAAATATCCTGTTTTGGCCATTGGCAAAACTTGGCTCGGGTTTTCCAATTTATGGCGAGCACAAATAGTATTAGTTTGTATTAGAATTAGGCAGTCTTGACTTGACTTGACTTGACCTGACCTAATCTGGACCATGGCAGACTATCGGGACCTAACCTTAGGAGGCTACTGGTAGTTGCACAAGGTAACACCCATATCAAACTTACCAAAATTTGACCATAAGAAGGAATAGCACGGTGAAAAATAGATATCTCGCACAGGTGTAAATAAATAATTGGAAATAATTCCAAAATAATCCATACACCTCCAATCAACACATTCTTGGCACCAGGGTGGTACCGGTAGTATATTATTATTATTTTATTAATGAGTGTTATTATTTTGGTAATATTCAAGCATTTGTCCATAACATCTTTTTGACTAGAGGTTTTCGGAATGCAATGTTTAATAGTGTGTTTTTAAGGGGGTGCGGGAGTAGGGGGACAGGCTTGGGGGGCGCGGGAGTAGAACAGGCTTGGCGGGGGGTTAGGGAGTAGGGGGACAGGCTTGGGGGGGGTTAGGGGGGTGCGGGAGTAGGGGACAGGCTTGGGGGGCGCGGGAGTAGAACAGGCTTGGCGGGGGGTTAGGGAGTAGGGGGACAGGCTTGGGGGGGGTTAGGGGGGTGCGGGAGTAGGGGACAGGCTTGGGGGGCGCGGGAGTAGAACAGGCTTGGCGGGGGGTTAGGGAGTAGGGGGACAGGCTTGGGGGGGGTTAGGGGGGTGTGGGAATAGGGGACAGGCTTTCTACCCCCCCCCAGGTCTGTCCCTCTATTCCCGCACCCACCTAACCCCCCCTAAGCCTGTCCCCTATTCCCGCACCCCCCTAACCCCCCCCAAGCCTATGCCCCTACTCCCGCACCCCCTTAACAAATATATATATACCCCCTCACCTCTCACCATTCAGGACCATGTAAACACTCGGTGACCATACTCAATTGCTATTACGGTACCTTTTTATTCTAGTATGTACAGGCCTTTTTATTACACGTGGGGGCTAGGGCCACGCAGTGTTACCACATCCAGCTAACTTAGGTCCCGGGAATTTGCCCCAGTCACTTTGGTAAATATTGAAAGAACTGCCGTTATCACATACGGGTTTTCTACCTTCATTACCCACTTATTTAGACCATTCTAAGACTATTTTCTTCTATGGCATTTCCAAGATAGCCTAACATAGACCACAGCAGACTACCGGGACCTAACCTGAGCATACTACTCTGTACTGGGTATATTCAAATGGTTACCTAACCTAACCTAACCTGAGCATACTACTCTGTACTGGGTATATTCAAATGGTTACCTAACCTAACCTAACCTGAGCATACTACTCTGTACTGGGCATATTCAAATGGTTACCTAACCTAACCTAACCTGAGCATACTACTCTGTACTGGGTATATTCAAATGGTTACCTAACCTAACCTAACCTGAGCATACTACTCTGTACTGGGTATATTCAAATGGTTACCTAACCTGAGCATACTACCGGGCATATTCAAATGGTTACCTAACCTAACCTAACCTGAGCATACTACCGGGTATATTCAAATGGGGCATTTTGAAATTAGCCTGACCTTACCTAACCTAACCTAGACCGCATCAAACTACCAGAACCTAACCTGGGCAAACTAGTGGGAAATAACCGGTGTAAACTATCATAAAGTGACTGGGACAAATTCCCGAGACCTAGCCGGATCTGGCAACACTGCTACAAAACGGTAATTCTTTCAATAAATACCGAAGTGTCTTAGAATGGTCCAAAATAGTGGATAATGATACTAAAATATAACGTTACAATATTGTGAACCCAGTACTTCTGTAAATTGACCTTTCTATCTCCTTCCTGCCTCACCTCTCTATCATCATCTTCCCTGGCGCTATATGACTTCGATGTTGCGGCACCTAATTATCAATCAATCAATCACCTTTTCCTGACGCCATAATTATGACATAATGTTAAAAAGTTAGCTTTTGCGGCACCTACTAACATCAATCCATCTACCACAATTCTATATTATAGCACCAAGATAATTAGGTATATACTTACATCATCCTCCAGAAACTCCGGTATTTATTGAAAGAATTACCGTTTTGTAGCAGTGTTGCCAGATCCGGCTGGGTCCCAGTATTTTACCCTTGTCATTTATTGTACTTTATCACGATTATTTCCCGGTAGTTTGCCCAGGTTAGGTCCCGGTAGACTGATGCGGTCTAGGTTTGGTTAGGTCAGGTCAGGTAAGGTCAGGCTAATTTCAAAATGGGTAAATATTGAATGAATTACCGTTATTGCGTACGTTTTTTCTACCTTCATTACCCACTTATTTAGACCATTCTATGACTATTTTCTTCTATGGCATTTTCTCCGCAAATGCCCCATTTCCAAGATAGGGCATATGCAAATGGGCATTTTGAAATTAGTCTGACCTTACCTGACCTGACCTAACCTAACCTAGACCGCATCAGACTACCGGGACCTAACCTGGGCAAACTACTGGAACCTAACCTGGGCAAACTACCGGGAAATAATCGTGATAAAGTACAATAAATGACTGAGGCAAAATACTGGGACCCAACCGGATCTGGCAACACTGCTGCAAAACGGTAATTCTTTCAATAAATACCTCAAAATGCCCCATTTGAATATGCCCTATCTTGGAAATGGGGCATTTGCGGAGAAAATGCCATAGAAGAAAATAGTCTTAGAATGGTCTAGATAAGTGGGTAATGAAGGTAGAAAAACCGTCCGTGATAACGGTAATTCATTCAATATTTACCGAAACTCCAGATATTCCCTCCGAATATCTCTTATACGCTGATCAATAACAACGTCAGTAGTGGCACCCATATTGTTAATAAAATAGTAACGTTATGGGTCCTGCTGGCTGGTGTTGTTGTTGTGTTGAAGCAACTAGGCAATGCAGTGTTGCCAGGTCTGCTTCACGATATTTCCCTAATAACTTCACCTTTACAATTTCCCTTTTTGACTCAATAATTCCCTGTTTACTCCTGAACACTGACAGTGTGTTTGGTACTTCGTCTGGTAGAAATTTCCCTGTTTACTCATAAACAATGTTTATATAATTTTATATATTCATTTCCCTGTGTGGACTTCAAAACAAAGAAATTTCCCTGCACCTGGCAACACTGACAAGGCAATGTCAGCGTAAGTGATGCCAACTCAAATGTTTGTAATCCGCTAGACTAGTCAAGAAAATCCGCTAAATTATAGGTGATGATGATGATGACTGAGAGTCACCCGCGTTCGGGTGTAGCCTTTGCAACGGCGCTCTCTCACTGTCTTCCTCTGCAGACTCTGCAGAGAGAAAACAAAAAACAGCACCAAAGAATACATGTATACACATTATACTTTAATCCTTTATATCCTATACAACCTGCTCGTCCCTATATACTCATTTTCTCTTCAACCATACATACCCTTTCCCGAAATTCTTTCACACTCTCTATTATCATTGGACTGTACAACTCTCGTTCACTAAGACCTAGCAGCACTTTAGCTGCCACTGTCGCTTCCACCATCTCCCTCCATTTTCTCACTCCTAGTTCACTAATTACCACATTCAGCATGATAGCTCTCTCTCGTTCATACTTATCACATACCATCAACACATGTTCTACTGTCTCATCTTCCCTACTCTCACACATCCCACACACCTTACTACCTTCATTACTCCATCTATATATTCTGTCATTCACCTCCAGTGACTTCGTTCTTGCCTTAAACATAAGCTCACTTCCCCAGCTACCATCATAGAACACTTCACTCCTTGGTATGTCCTTAGAGGAGTACCAATCTAGCGTGCTCTTCTGACTTATGCCTCTCATCCATTCATCTCTGCCTATTTCTTGTATCCGTCTCTTTATCTCATTCATCCATTTCTCATCACTCCATCTGACCCTTTCATCTAGCACTGGGTACTGCATTCCACACTTTTCCATTCTCTTATCACACATCCTTCTCCACTTGGTGTACCGTCCTGTCCATTTATACCCCATCTGTCTTCATTCATTCCCTCTAGTCTAACCTTATATCTCAACACTCCTTTGGCTATCCTCTCCTCAAACGTACTCCATCCAGCGTCACCTCTTATTGCTTCCACACCTACATACTTGTTTGCACCTAATGCTGTTCTTCCTATCCTATTCTGTACTACTTCCAGTCTGTTCAAGTCATTCACTGTCCATGTCATAGTCTCCAGTCCATACATGAGTCCAGGTACAGTCATACCTTTCCATACACCACACACTACCTCATACTTATTGGCTCTACACCTTGCCACACTTCCTAGTCTTCCTACCCACTGGTTTGCTCTTGATAACCTATCAGTCTTTGTCCTATCACACCCTTTCTCATCCACAATTATTCCTAAGTATCTATACTCTTGTATCCTTTCAATCACATTTTCACCCAGTCTCCACATTCTACCTATATCCCGGTCATCCCCATTCGCTACCAATACTTTGCTCTTATCACTCCCAAACTTGACATTAAAATAATTCCCATACTCTGTAACTACATCAAGTATTCTCTGCAGTGTCTCACCTGTCTCACTCAGAATCACCACATCATCTGCATACAACAAAATACTCAGTACATACTCCCCTACCTGAATCCCTAAACCTTCCTTCCTTACTCGTGCAGCTAGTTCCTCTGTATACAGACCAAACAACAATGGTGAAAGTACGCATCCTTGCCTCACACCTCTCTTACTCTCCACCCACCCTGTCTCTAAATCGCCCATACTGTACACTGCCCTGGTTTCCTTATACATACTCATTATAATATTCATTACCTTGCTACTAACTCCCACTCTCTCCAACACCTTGCCTAGCTTATACCTGTTAACTCTGTCATACGCCTTCTCAATGTCTAGAAATGCTAAGTAAACTTTCCTGTTATCTTTCACCATTTTTTCAATAACTTCTCTCACTACGAACATATTATCCTCCCCTCTCCTATCTGTCCTAAACCCATTCTGTTCCTCTCCCATCACTTTATACCTCTCCACATTCTCTTTTAACCTTTCATTCAGGATCCCACAAAACACCTTTGATACTGTATCTGTTAGAGCTATAGGCCTATAGTTCCTAGGCTCCCTCTTACTCTTGTGTCCTCCCTTATGCAACACAGTCACTCTACTCTCATTCCACTTACTTGGCACTTTTTCCTCTACCCAGATTGCTCTGAATAGAGAGTAAAGGCCTTCTAATACTCCTTCCCCTCCCTCCTTGTACAACTCATACGGAACCCCATCCCTGCCTGCTGCTTTACCTGCTTTCAGTTTCCCTACATACTTCCTAATCTCAGCTCTACTTATTTCATCATTCATATCCTCCTCTATTCTTGTTTCCAATTCAAACCTCACATCACTCCTGTCTTCTGCCTCATTCACACCACCTATTTCCTCCCAGAATTCCTTTATAGCATTCACCTTGTCCCTTGTGTCCCTCACTATGTTTCCTCCAACCACTAATTCATCCACTCTGATTCTCTCCTTCTGCTTCTCACCCCTTAAGAAGTCATACCACTCTTTACCACCTTCCTCTCTCTTGGCACGCAAACTCTCTACCACTTTCTTGTCATCCACAACTCTGGCTTTCCTGATCAGTTTTTTTACCTCCTTCTGTCTACGTTCATATTCCTTTCATGCCTCCTCATATGCTATTCTATCTTCCTCACTATTGCCTACATTTTTCCTCAGTCTTCTACACTTCCTATTACTCTCCTTCCTCTTCTTCCTCGCATTCTCAATATCTTCATTCCACCAGCTCTTCATCAATCTTCTTTTATTGCTATTCCTCACCCTTCCTATCCTTCTCTCACCCACCTCTGTCACTTTCCTAATCAAGGAATCATTCAGTTCATCCACTCCTCCATCCATAGTCCATTCCATACTCCTCAAATCACACTTATACAAGTCCCATCTTGCTTCTCGTATTCTCCATTTCTGCCCTCCTTTTACTACATTCTTAGCTACCTTTCTCACACAGTCATATTCTAATACTATCATGTTATGGTCACTCATCAAATCTATCCTCCTCTCCTCATCAACCCACATATACTGTACCCTCCTCCTGGCTCTTTTATTCACTAGCACATAATCAATCACAGATTCACTCCCTAACCTGGACCATGTCGCACGTCCCTCACCTATTGTCACATTCAAGTTCTCTAGACCATACTCTTCCGTGAAATTCAGCAAAAGTTCCCCATTTCCATTCACTTCCTCTCCTAAAATTCCTATATGTCCATTCATATCACCCATGACAATAGTCTCTCTGTGTCTATTTTCCGCAATCAACCTACCTATTATCATGTATTTTCTTTCATTATCTCGTCTCGCTCCTGGACCCTCTACGGTCATATAGCACACAATCAACAGGATCCTTTCATACTTTCCTTCCATCTTTACATTAAGGTACACAGCCATGATGTCCTCACTCATTTCACATTCACCTGTTTTCACTTCCTCTATGTCCACGTCTATGTCATGTCTAACTAATAATCCAACACCTCCACCCTTCTTCTTCCATTTACTCCGTCCCTGTCCAATCATACTGTACATATCACTGCTCATCTTTACTCTCTCACGTAACTGTGTCTCTGTCACACCTACTATATCCAGATTCCATTCAGACAATTCATCGCTCATATCTTCCATTTTTCCAACACCCCATCCACGCACATTCACGCACCCTATTCGTATTCTATTCATTCCTTCTCAACACCCCATCCACGCACATTCACACACCCTATTCGTATTCTCTTCATTCCTTCTTTCACACAGTGCCGTCAGTTCTCCACTCTAGCTTTCTGTCTGTCTGCTGACTTCCTAACTCTCTGTAGCTGCTCAGATGCCCTGATCCACTCCAGCAACCTTCTGCCCAGTCTCCTGTTTCCCTCCATTCCTAGGTGGACTCTGTCTCTCCCAAAATCGTCCCCAGTGAGTTCAGGGTCCATGTTAATAAAGCTGACACCCACGTCATCATCCTTCATCATCTCTACTTTCATTTTATTTATTTCCTTCTGTACCTGTCTGTTTACTTCTTTCCTTCTCTGCTCATACCACATGTCTTCACGTGGCCTCCTCATCACCCCTACCACTGCCACTCTCACATTCTTCTTGTTCTTTTTCATTTCCTTCACCCCCTCTACTATCTCATTCACTGTGTCGTGAATCCTTCCCTTCTCCAGACCGTTACCACCTCCCTGTATCACAATTACTCCCTCATCTATTGTCTCTGCCTGTTCCTTGGCTATTTCTATTATTCTGGCCATGTCCCTTCCCGGTAGGCTTATGCTGGCACTACCCTCTCCCTCTAGGCCGATGAAACTCTTAATATTCTTTGTCATACTGTCCCCTACTATCACTCTAGGGGACATCCTCCTCTCAACACTCTTCTTTCCTTCCATAACTTTCCTCTCCTGTGGTATTATGGTACGAGTGTCTTCCTTCAACACTACTACATCATTGTCTCCCTCATCTGTCATGTCCTGTTCCTTTTTTCCCTGTGATAAAACGTCATTCCCCCCCGGTGAGGTGTTCTTTGCTTTGCTTCTAGACAGCACGCCCCTCACCGTGTCTATGTCCTCCCTACCTCATCTCTCATACTCATTAGTTCCTTTTTTAGATCATTGACTTCCAACGTGAGGGCAACATTTTCACTCTTCATCTTACATATCTGGCATTCCCATTCACCCTCATTTTTAAACCTATTTTCATACCCACATCGTTCACACGTCATGTAAATAGTCTGTGCCTCTACTGTCGCCATTTCTGCCACTCCTCACTCCCATAGAAACGGATGCAAAAGTCTGGACAATATAATAAATATAGTAGACAAATATAATAAATATAGTATAGTGCAATACAGTGCTGAGAAGGGGGCACTAAAAGACGTGTAGGCAGGGTTAATTGAGGTGAGGTGGGAGCAGGTGAGGTGAGGGCAAGATTAGAGGCTTAGTCGGGTTAGATCAGGTCTGTAGGGATAAAGGGGAGTGGGCAAAAGAGGAAAGGACGGTTAAAGTAAGGTGTGGGTGTTGTTTGGAGGTTAGTGGGTGGGGAGAAGTAGTACTAGAGAATACAGAGAGAAATTAAAATGGAGTTTAGGCAAAAAATACTTATGTGAGATGGGATGAGTACACATGGCACTGAACGGTGCAACCAGAAGCACACAAACACTTAGAAATATTACGCCCTCACAAAATGCACTCAAGCTCTTAAAATTTTCCTCTAGATTGGCCTCTAAAATCCGCTATAGTGACTCTTGTAAATTTCAATATTTTTTCCGCTACATAATTTCCAAATCCGCTAGATCTAGCTGAAAATCCGTCAAATTGGCATCACTCAAGCAAGGCAATATTGCCAGGATAACTTAACGAAATTTCCCTAACTCCAACATCAGAATTTCCCCTTTTGCCTTAATAATTCTCTATTTACTATTACCGCAATAACTTTCTCTGTTTACTCTTGAACAGTCATTATATAATTTCCCTGTGTGGACTTCAAATTTCCCTGAAACATACAAATTCCCGCTGCACCTGGCAACACTGAAGGTAGTCAACAACAACAAAAAGCGCGGGAAATTATTTGTAGTGTTACCCAACAAAACAAAGTGCCAGTGATGCCAGCTTCCGTTTGAGAAAGAGAGGGCGCAAAGAAGATGGATCAGTTTCAGAGTTAAAAAATATTTCGATCCCGAGACACTTATTGACGGTAGCAGGTTCATCTGCCTCCGTGACGATGCGCTCCAAGTCCATTCGCCCCATAAGTTGGGGCACATCTACTCGTGGGGAAGTTGATGCGCCCCAATACCAAGTCGTTGCGCCCCAACTCGCATACATTGGATGAACCAGCCAAATGAGGTTACTTTGGAGTACAAATATTGTCTCTCATACAAATACTATATACTATAGGTTAACCCAATTCAGTTCGGATCATTGGATGAACGGATTTAGCCGATACTGTTGATGTGGAGAATGTCACTGTCAGTTATGAGCATGCGATATGGCGAGCCATACCAAAGGTGTATCCCACAGTGACCATCCACGGCTGCGGATTTCACTGGGCCCAGGCAGTGTGGCGACAAGTGCAGGCCCATGGCTTGGAAGTTGATTATCGCCAAGACTGTGGTACACACAAGTTTATAAGAAAGTTGCTTGCACTCCCATACCTGCCATGTGAAGATATCAATACAACATTTGACGAGCTAATTTCAAGCACAGCCCTTACCCCTAACTTAATTACTCTTATTGCGTACATTTAAGTTAGTGTCTTACACTTAAGTTGTGTACACTTAAGTTAGTGTCTGACAGGAAAATCAAGCGCATCCAGAGAAAATCCTATACTACACTCCAGGCCTGTTTGTATAAATTGCTGGGATAGGTACACTAATAGAGATCTGTCGCCAATGTAACTACTTGTCGAATGTTCCTATTTTGTACCATACTAGTTTTTCCATCCTGTTTTGTCTCCTTTTATGTTTAAAATACTGTATTTAATGCAATAAAGAGGTTTTCGTGACGTATGAATATGCAATAAATACGTTTTTTTATATTAAAACTATTATTACTACATGCTATGTGTCTAATAATTTTATCTCCTAAATTGAGTTTCTTTAAAAAAGGATTTGGGGCGCAAGAACTCAATATGTCGAATATGCAATAAAGAGGTTTTTATGACGAGTATATATGCAATACAGAATTTTTTTTTATATAAATATTAAACTATTTATTATTACATCCAATGTGTAATATTCTGTTTTTAATTACGAGTTCGTTTATCATGATGACTAAAAGTTTTCAAACTTTGAAAAAGGGAGTTGGGGCGCAACAACTCAATATTGAGCAGTTGGGGCACATCAACTACTGATGAAGTAGATTCGCCCCAACTTCTGGGGCGAATGGACTTGGGGCGCAACGTGACTGGGGCGGATAGACTGTAAACCTTATTGACAGTGCGATACGAAGGTTGGAAACAGAGATGCAAAATAGCTGTGAACATGATATGACGGAGGCGGGAAAGTGTGTGCGATGTGTATCGATTTTGTATAATCGTGTTTTTAAAGAGGAATATGAGGCAATGTGTCCTGTAATTAAAAAGGAAATAATTGAGAAAGATCATGCACCATGGTTTAATGGTGAGATATCACGAGCTAAGGCAAAGAAGAAGAAAACAAAAGAAAGAGCTTGGCGTAGACAACGCACTGATATTGCTAGAAGAGATTATCAACACACAAAGAGAGAAGAAAACAGACTCATAGTACGGAGAAAGAGGCAATATTACTCTAGTAAAGTCAAGGAGGCCAGGTCAGATATGAATAAACTATATCTCATACTCAATAATTTAACTGGTAATAAAAAGAAGCCAAGGTTGCCTGAAGGATATCCTGCTGATGAAGAACTTGCAAACAAATTCTTAGAATCTTTTGACAATAAAATAGCAACTATAGGAAGTGGTTTGAATGTGATGCATAGACATACTCAAATGTCTGAGAGCAAATTACTTAGCTTTCAAAACATCGGTATGGCCAAGATGAAAGAAATTGTACAAAGAGTGAAATTAACTCATTGCGATAATGATCCGTTACCTGTATCAGATGTTATAATGAGTAAAAATGTAGACGACATTTTTAATGTGTTACTGCAAATTATCAACCTAAGTTTTGATAACAATGTTTTTCCGGAGAGTGAGAAATTGGCTATTATCAAGCCTATTGTAAAAGGTAACCTTGATCCTCAGAGTCTAAGTTCGTATAGACCAGTATCAAATCTGACCTTTTTATCGAAAGTGATTGAAAATGTGATTTTAGATCAGTTATGGCATCACTTGAATAAGGTGAAGGCTATACCTGATAGTCAGTCTGCATATAGGCAGCTATACTCAACTGAGACTGCACTATGTACTATGCACTATGTAAATGACCTAATTGTGTTAATGGATGAAGGAAAGTGTAGTGTTCTTATTATGCTTGATTTGAGTGCTGCATTTGACACAGTAATGCATAGTATACTTCTAGATGATTTAAAGTCTATAGGTGTTGAGGGGAATGCACTGGTCTATTTGCAAAGTTATTTAAAAGATAGAACATATTGTGTACAGGTTGGGAAATCCTTTTCAAGAAATAAACCCCTGCGAAGAGGAGTCCCTCAGGAGAGTGTATTGGGTCCTATTCTCTTCTGTATCTACACTATCAAACTATCACATATACTAGAGAAACATGGTGCCAACTTCAAACTATTTGCTGATGATACACAGTTTTATATATCTATAAATAATGTGGTGGATGCAGAGGTGAATTTGAGTGTTATTATGTCCGATATTAAGGATTGGATGGATTTGAAACAACTCAACTTAAATCCAAGTAAAACTGAGTGTTTGGTCGTTGGAAAAAAGACCAATCTTAGAAGATTGGACATCTCAAGCTTACGAGTGCATGGTAGTACGCTGGATGTAAAATGAAAGACTTAGGAGTGCTGCTAGACGAAAATCTCTCTTTCGAAGCTCAAATTAATCAAGTGGTGAAAGTTTCTGGTTACCATTTGAGGAACATTGCTTTTGTTAGAAAATATTTAGATCAGGATACCGTGAAGATGCTACTTCATAACTATGTCATAAGCAGACTAGATTACTGCAATTCCCTATATTATGGTTTGCCAGACTATCGGTTAAGAAAATTGCAAAACGTAATGAACAGAGCAGCAAGATTAATTAAAGGTCTTCCATCTCGTGAGAGGATAACCCCAGCACTCATTGACTTACATTGGTTACCAATAAAGGCGAGGATTGTTTACAAGATATGTCTTCTAACATTCCGAGCATTAAAATTTGGAAAACCGGAGTACTTGATGAATCTTTTAAGAGGTTTTCAAGTAAATACCTCAATGGGACTGAGGCATAGTGATGATCAATACAGGTTAAATGAGCCAAGGAGTAATCTGACAATGGGTTTCAGAGCGTTTGAAAGGTGTGCACCAAGGTTCTTTAATGGATTGCCATTAGATGTCCGGAACAGTGAAAATTGCACGATTTTTAAGAAAAGACTGAAAACACATCTGTTCGCTGAGTGTTACGACACGGATGATATGAGTATTACAAGTGATTATAGTGTTTAGTAATATTGAGAGAGGCCCTGCGGAGCACCATCTGCTGGTGGAGCGGGGCATAGAATATCCAACAACAAATAACAAGTAAAATTAAATCTTAAATATTCGAAACATTCTAAATAAAGCACGATGAAGTTCTTCTCTTTGGTCTTCTCCCTTCTCTTCATAATTATATTTATGTACAATGGACTATAACTATCAGGAATAACGTTAAATGTATTTTATATATATATTTATTTGTGTATATCAGATTTATCTTTTATATACATCTATTTTTATATATGAAATTAGATTGCTATAAAATGTAAATTTTTGTATTTTTTGCCTTTGAATTAGCATAATGATGAAGGATTACAAATGACGTATGCGAGGAGGTGCTTATCCTGAGGCAATCCTCGCATACTGATGTGTCCTTCATTGTTCACATGATCCACCATCTATGACTGGAGCGAACTACAATCAATTCTCATTTTACACTTGTATATTGGGTGTGTATTGTAGTGTGTGTAATGAAACTGTGTACAGAAAATCCTCATGGTACAGTACACTTGTATATAGGGTGTGTGATATAGTGTACGATAAGTATTTACAGTACATACATTCATTACACACACACAATTTCACATACATAATGCCAGTGTAAAATGAGAATTGACTATACTGGGTTGGCATATTTGTTTACATTTATGTCATCCTGGGGTCGCAAGGTTATGGATGCTGGAGTTGCAAGCCTAATACCCCCATCAAGGGTAATTTCTATGTAAAAGCGAGATTTTTGTCCCCTTAATTTAATATTACTATTTTACTTTACTCTGAGAGGAAAACAAAAACCCACTGCCTTTAACAAAACAAAAAGCCACCAGTGTATGCTACTACTCTATCCTATATAGCTGGATCAACCCGGTCTGGAAAACAAGAGACGGATGAGGAACAGGACTTGCCTTGCGAATACCAAAAATAAATCATACAAAGGACAAGTCCAGATCCTCTCCAGTACTGGGTAAACTCTGCCACCACCAGACCAAAGTCGATCAGAGGAACCAAGTGAACACACACTGGAAGGGTAGCATAGCGTTAGCTTATTTAGGCGCGTGAGTAAGCAACCCAGACTAAGATTTTAACGGGGGTACGATCAGTGTTGTGAATTGAAAACCAATATCTATATAGGAACACTTTCTATTTGTTATATCGGTGACTGAAATACTCAACTAATCATTTATATAATATGAATACAGTAATATTTCCCCCTCTCTTGTCAATATTTCCTACTTCCCGTTCTGTCACCTAGGACAGGAAGAATTCCGTGTCTCGCTAGTTGACAGATCTAAACACTCTTAAATCCACATACCAAAAACAATGACCACAATATTTCAAAAAAATTACATCCTAAACATCAATATCCTACATCGTAACATCAATATCCTAATACATCCTAACATCAATATCCTAATAATATTTTTCGAATTGTGAATTGCCATTTGTAATTGTTTATTGAAATCATATTATTCGAATTGTGAATTGCATGCCATTTGTAATTGTTAATTGAAATCATATTATTCGAATTGTGAATTGCCAGCAATTATTATTAGTATTATTCACCACATGTGTGTCAAGTTGCTCAAGGGAATGTTACCAAATCAATAAGGCTTCTTCACCCAGCTGTTGTCACCAAAGCCAGAAACAGAATGAGAGCAAATATACCTTAGTTACTATGTCCTTACGTGAACACACAATATTCTTCAGTTATTTAAATTCAATCACTGGACTAACTGATTCACTACTCACAATATTCACAATACAATATATATATATAACGAGAGCTAGTTTGAGCTCTTACCTGTTATCACCAAAGCCAGAAACAGAATGAGAAGGAAATACTGAAGGCTACTCCCTCTTCACTTCTCCTTCCACCTCCACTTGTTAAACAAAGTAGTGCCTCGTATTTCATGTCCTAGCATTTTCATCAGTTCACCCTTACTGGTGTATATTTAGTTACATACCACAATTTAAACATATTCCTGTACTCAAATACATTGTCTTCTTCCCTGGGTAAAAACCCTAGTAGACCATCCTACCAAAATAATTTCTCTAAGTAAGTTACAGTTAAAATGCAGGTACCATCATAGGAGTGTTAGGTTCGTTATTATAAATTATAATTATAATTGCAGGTTATTCCCTGTATCCCATTAATACCCTTCATTCACTTAATCAACCCGTATTTTTCTATCCCTATCAATCTTCCTAAGTTCAATTATTCCTCCATTTCACTTATTTACGTAACTATAATAATCATTTCTATTATTCTCACATAATATCTAACTATAATTATCATTTGTACTTTTCATCATATTAACATTTTCAGAAGAAGCGCACCACCGAGATTAGGCTATTCGTCATTGATAATCTCGACCTGGCTATACTCCCTACAATCTTATACTAAAAGCCTACCCTAATACCCGTAAATATTCTAAATAACAATATATATAAAAATAGGGATGTTACATCTATTAACCACAAAAAAAAAATTTACTTTCATTCTTGATGCGACACTCGTGTTTTCTGGTGGTTCTAACTATTTTTGTGGCGTTTAGCAAAAGTTTAGCACTCTGTTAATAAAGATAGTTAGTTGTCATTTTCTTCCATATCCCTAGTTAGATACAGTACAGTAGGTGTCTGTGCCTATTGATTCACAACAGCTTTGCTTGTAAGCACGGGGTGAATCCCCCCACTGATCGCTCTGGGGTCAGGATAACCTGAGACACGGCCACTTCATAGTGTCTTGAGAGGTTGTTGTGAATCTAAATTTCCTCTCTGGGGTAGCATTTCTTTCCCTTGTTTTCCCGGCGCGATGAACACTTAGTGAGTCATGATGGAACCCCCTCCCGCCACTTCCCCAATTGGAGGAAGGGGTCCTGACCCGGCTCAACCCTTAATACGGCCTAAAATCGCTAGGTTTGTGACGATTTGCGCATCTGGGACAACTCCCATAACAAGTGTCAACCCCTTCATTATTAAGAAGGGGATTGACTATCGTTACCCCCCCAGCGGGAACCGCCTTGACGTGATGGGGGTGCTTGCGTGCATGAGACCTGGCGAGCTAGACTAGAAGGGGCTTTGGCCCCTGCTCTGCCCCGATTTCAGGGAGAGAGGGCTTCCCATGCTAGAAAGGTCGCCAGTGAGAGACCAGACTAAATGGTTCCCATGCAATAGGCTGCCAGTACGAGCCAACAGTGCTGCCCTCCAGAGGGACCGCCCTCTAGGGGCCGTCCTATGTTAGATGGTTGGGTGTCTCGGCCAGGAGATGTTGGGGAAGGGGATTTCAGTGCCGTCGTGGGCAAACTTTCAAACCATTGGGGCTGCTTTTTAAAACGAGTGGCCCCGTGGGGGATGAAGTACCCCGCCTATGGCGACCAGCGCTCGGTCCCTTCTTTTGCCCGGTAGGTAGTAGCTCTTGGCTTCTGGGGTCATTATAATAATAACAATGTCATATGGATAACGAAAAAGCTCTTTCTTTTCCTCGAACGGTGGTCGACCAGGCCCTCGAGACTTTACTCACTGGTCGTGGTGGTATGCAGAAGGCTGCAAATAAGAGAAGACCCAGCAGTGGAATTCTTGGTAAATGAACAACTTCTTTGTATGGTCCACAGGAAATAGTAGCCTTGATCACATTGGCGTGTTGACAAGTAACCATGCAGTAAGTGCCATTAATTATTTTGGTGGTTCCATTTTGGGGAGATTTATAGTAGGCATTCCGATAATTAGCTTAAGGTTATCTGGTGGTATTCCTGCTAACTCGATAGATTTCAGCAGTTCGACTGGGTAATTGATTGAATTTTCCTCGCTTAGTAAAGCGCTGTCTATAGATTGATATATAATTTCATCGCCGGGAAACTCTCGTAATATTCAGTTGTTTAGACGAGTGACAGTTGTGTTCAGCGGCGAGAGAATTGTGAGTTCTGCAATTTAAACCATTTTCCGTTAAGTAAGGGTACACTTCACATTTGAGTTCCTCCAACCCTGGGTGATAACAACCTTTCCTATTTCAGGAGAAACTGCGATAGTGTCTATTTCGCCTACCAGATAAATTAGTCCATTACCATTTTTCTCTAGTAATGTAGATAAGTTCCAGCTCCTTCATCACCAAACAAGTGAAATGAGCTTTAATATTAATTCTCATATGTTTGACAGTCATAAGTTGCCAAAGGTGTGAAGTCTTTAGGCTAGCATTGACAGTGTTTGACCTTGTGCCATTCATAACAGCAGGCAGGATCTGGCGGAAATTTCCACAAAGGATTGTAGGAATACCTACCTCCCATGGGTTTTTGAACTCGTATATGTCCTTCAGTGTGTAGTCTAAGGCTTCATAGCAACAGCTAAAAAACACTTCATGCTGCATGATGGCTGTTTTCTATAGATGTCTGTCAAGAGGAAATTTGAACGTGGTGTGCAGTGTTTGCCCTGCCTGTAGTAATGTTGCGGCGATATCACTGGCTGCAGGGGCTATAACAATCTTGCCTGTTGAGTGCAATTTTGTTACGATTGTGTTAATTAATAAAAAAAAAATCCTTGTTTCTCCTGGCGCATCTTGGAAGATACTGTTGTAATTTTTGTTGCCGTCCCTGATCTTACCGTGCAGCACCAGGTTAAAAATTGCTTTGTAGACCTCTCGCTGATCATCCGTCAGGTGTTCTTCAAGAGTTTCAGATATTACTGTACAGCCAAATGCTCTTTATCATACTCTACCTCTCTAGAATACTATCTTGAAAGGATTTGTTCTGTGCCCCTTTCGGGGGTTGGTAGGTCATATAAACTAAAATGTTGGCTCCCCATCTTGATCACCTTGACTTTAAGAGAACAAAGTGCAAGATTGTAGGTTTTATCGTAGATAGCAGCATCTGGCCTACCAACATTATGATGATGCTGTACCAGGAAGTCTTCAGAGAGTATGTCAAGGACCTGGTGCCATAGTGTGCATGGATTACTTTGATGGAGACTGGCAAACGCCTGCCTCTTCCATAGCAAGATGGAGGTGCCAGGGGGGGGGGGGGTTTAAGCCCACGAAACTGGTGTGGGTGTGCGGACTAGACTTGACGGGTTAGGGTTGGCAAGTATTTTATAATACAAAGTGGAGTTTGTATTTACTGTATATAATTATGTTTGCACGCAAAAACTAAGCATCGCACGCAAAACTAAAGACATTTTTGAAATAAAGAACAACACATTGATTTTGCAGCACCTAATAATAATAATTAAGGGGGTTGAGTTGACATAAGGTGTTGTTTGATTATATTTCGATATGATAGTGATTTATTTGTATGGTAGAAGGAAAGCGTTGCAGGACAAATCTTTACTACACACCACTTAGAAATCGCGTATTATGTGTGTGGATGCTCGTGTGTTTGAGTGTCTGGGTGAGGGTAATTCCAGGTAGCCTACTATAACCATTAATACATAAGGATGGGTGGTCCAGGGTAATTCCAGGTTACCTATAAAAAAATTTAATACATAGGTGAGAAGGAAGGTACAATTGCCAGCACTTCCACCTGTCACAAGGATATCTGCTTCCCCGTACATGTGGCACCAGTGTGATTGTTTACGTTGTAGTTTTATGGCATGAATGGGAGTGGCAGTAACCTCTTTATAAAGACAACTTCACCATGGCGAGAATTCCCATGTCATTGCATATACTGTATATGTTTATAGCATCAAATCATTGCATTCAATACGTATATAGCACGAAAAATATGGAAATAAACTCAAATAGCTATTTAATATAGCAAAAGGTTGGTGGCGAAGGGTCGAGCAGGAGGGTAGTCCAGTTGTGTTACGAAGCTGCCTGGTTTAGTGAATCCTTCGAAACTTGCTCGAGTCATTCATGAATGGCTGATTAAATGGATCTCAATTGTATTTGGAGTAATTTATTCCACCAAACAGTTCCAAACAACAGGCCATCTATATTTAGTTAACGTGGTCCAGTTTCCTGGCATAGTTTGGAGGAATCAAGAGGCTCCAATGTTCCAAAATGACATTACCTCCTTAAGTGCAGTCTGTTTTAGTTCAGTGCAGGACTTTTAATCTCCCCACTTTGGGGATAATTGTTCTGAAGGTGAAGAAGACTGCCCTAGGCCTGTTAAGACCCTATAGGACGAGGGACAAGGAGATAATCATAGAGATGAAGGACACAAAGCACGATTTCACCGATATTTGTGTGAAGAGGTTTGGTAATAAGAATATGGGGTTATATAAGTACATATACAGCAAGTATCTTTGTAGTACTTACGCAAGTCAGTAAGATCTTCACTTTCTTCCCATCGTCTAATCCACTTAGCAACTGTTGTAGGTGAAATAGCAAGATGGTTGACAATAGCTCGAATACTGTGTCCACCTTCTCGGAGGCCGACAATCTGCTGCCCTCGTAGAGTAATTTGACTATCTCGCCTGTTCATGATGAAAGGAAAACCAGATATGCTCTCGTGAAAGCTGTGGGGTTCTGTCAACACCTCGGTTTATCTATGGTTGACTCTTGGTTCCCGCAAGAGATTGTATGATTGGTTCCTGCGATGATGACGTCAGTAATTACACCATCTTCCCACCTGTTACACACTAATATTGTTTCTGTGACCTTTGTCATAATCGTATAGGAAAGAGTGAAGTAGAGACTGAAAAGATAACACATGTTTGTATTAACCATGAAGCAGTGTTACGTTGGGAAAGATAACCGAACGGTAAGTGTGGAATTTAAATGAGGGCAACTCGGTTGGTTATTAATTGTTTCTTTGACTTACTTACTACTATTGCCATTAAAATCGTAACGGGAAATCATACTATAAATAATATATATTATTACGGACACAAAGTAACAATAAGCGGGTTAAGTACTGTAGACACAGGCTAATCGACAGTTTATTATCAGCATCCAACCACAGCAATTAATGAATGCCTAACAGTTCAACTGACATCAGGGAAACACACGAGCATCAGCATACTAATGTTTTGCATACCTTTTAGAAACATATAGAAACCTTACTTTTTCATGCATAATATTCTTAGTTATAAGCATGTTACTATAGGGAGATAGATTTTATGCATAAAATAGAAAAATTGACGCCTAAAAGAGAGATCACAAATCCAACACCATGTATTGTGCTTCCCAATATATGTTTGTTTGTTGTTGTTTTTTTATAATACAATTGAGATCCATTTAATCAGCTATTCATGAATGACTCGAGCAAGTTTCGAAGGATTCACTAAACCAGGCAGATTCGTAAACACAACTGGACTACCCTCCTGCTCGACCATCAACACAAAGAGACACTGTCTGAGCATACACCAGACAGAAGCGAGCCAGAAGCAGGTGAATAACACTGGACGGTAAAAAAACAAACAAACTCGCTTTTGTCTGTTTATACGATCGAGCACTACGGAACAAGCATATTTCTCTCTCTTCTTTGCAGTGTTACCAGATGATTCATTTTCTGGCTGTCTCCACGCTGTAAAGGCCGTATCAAACGGTCGCTCTTTTCCTGCGACATCGTGTCCTGCGACACCATTTTCGACATGTTGCGGGAAACAATGGCACACGGCAAATTCTCAAGAAAGACAACAACGACGACCGACGACACCACGCGGGACAACCAAAACACTGTCACAAAAGCGAAATCCCCAAGGATGGACGCCATTAACCGAGCACTTTTAACTGTTGGAGCATGTACAATTGTTTTGGAAGAAGAAGAGGAAAGAGGTTTGGACCAGGCGGCAGGCGAAAGCAGAAACGTAAACAAACCCCGAAATCAAATCAATGTTCCATGCTCATATTTAACAGTTAAATTTGGCGTATATAATATATAAGATCTAGGAATACAATTTCTATATTCAAATAATGATACCTAACACTACTTAAATCATAATATGCCATAATAATATATTGCATACAATATTATTCTCTATAGACTTTCAACGACTTTCTCCCTGTCGCAGGAAATAACCGACAGTTTTCGATAGTTTCCGTGGACACCTCGTCGTCCGAAATCTCCCGTTTCCCGCGACATGTCGTCGAAAATGGTGTCGCACGACATGATGTCGCAGAAAACAGTGCTCGTGTGATACCCGCTTTATGCTCGCCACACACCTACCAAACTTGTTTACTGGAATGGGTTTTCGTAACAGTGTATGCCCGTAGAGCAGTGCTCGATCGTGTGGACGGCCTTAAATTATGCTTGTGTTGATTGGGCCTACCACACCCTGTCAAACATGTCAAAAACAAGAGAGGAGAACGGTCTGTTACAAAATCCTCCCTCCCCCACCAAGGGGTCGAGAGTCCCTGGGAATGGCTTCGGTCACCCGGGCAATTACCACATCCCTCACAACTCGGCTACACATTCTTTCCACCACCAAGAAATATTCTCAGGCTGTCATTTCTCGGCTTCTTGCCGGAGACATTAAAATTAATCCTGGACCCATTTACAAATACACATGTCAGACCTGCTCAAAACCCATCACATCTAGTAAACAGACAAAGGGTTCTGTTCAATGAAACTCTTGAACAAACTGGACCCACTTCACATGTACGTCACTTGCCTCCAGAAAAAACTACACAAACACATGGACCTGTCCCACATGTCCCATACTTCTACTATAACAGCACCTTACCCTCACTCCCACCTCTATCACCCTCACTTCATACACCATCACCCCTACCACCATTATCTCCATCCCCTCACTGACTCCTCACCCCCGTGCACCAACACACAACATTAACATACTTCAATTAAACATAGATGGCATCAACACAAAAATACAACAACATACACATTGGCATCTTACAAAGAACAAGATTACGCAACACATAAAACACCTACATTTCCCAATTTCACCACCATCAGCCAAGACCTGGCCTACAGCAATGGCGTTGGACTCGCCACCCTAGTCCACAAATCCCTTAAATATAAAGAATTCAGTGCACACCAACTCTCTTCCTCCCCCATCAAGGAAATTCAAGCCGTCATAGTACCCACTGGCAAAACAACAAGTATTACAATACTTGATCTATACATCCTCCCTAATGCCTGCCCGACAGTTCCCCATAATTTTTCACCACAGATCCAACAAATCACTAACCAACCTGATCTCATCCCGAGTGGTGACTTCAACGCAAAGACGTTGGTCTTGCAAGTCAACAACCCAGACATAGACAAGGGGTTTGAAATCCTTTCTCGAATGGACATCCTCATCACATTAAAAAAAACACTCACCAACACCACGACATCCCTCACCAAGCCCTCTGCCAATAATCACCACCTTCTGCAACCTAACCTCGCCCCCAGAACGTCATTGATAGTGGTGAGAACCCATGGCTCTGACCATCTCCCAATCATAATCATCACAAAACAAGAATCACTCCAACTGACAACAGACACACTAACTACAAAAGAGCCAACTGGGAAGTCTTTACTACCGAATCAGAATAACATTTTGAATGGTACACCCATCACAAACATAAACAATGTTGTACAAATTTTCAATAGAATTATAGAAAACGCAGACAAACAACACAACCCTAGAGGCAACAGAAGAAAACACAACCCCAACTTTACACTAGAAATTCAAGGCCTCATCATCAGACAATTAAACAATTATACTCACATTCGCAATTCTTCTCGCACAGCAAATACAAACACTAATTACAAACACTATTAAAGAACATAAAACACTTTGGCAATAGTTTGACACACTTTATCACAAAAACACCAGCAAAGTCTACAAAACTTTAAGACATCATCACACAGTCCAACAGCAACACTACACAATCATATGAAGCTATCATAAGAACAGACACTATACCCTCAAATAAATAAGCAAACATCCTCATCCACCATTTCTCTCATGTCAGCCACCTTCACCCTAAAGACCGACGGGTTACCAGACGTAAGACATTTCCCCCACTGACCCAGACTAAGCACCATTCACAAACTGTCAGACGAATCACATCATCCACAACCTCCAGCACTCATCTACCCGTGGCCCTGACAACATCAGTAACATAGCCTACACCTTGGACCACAAGGCATACAAACACTCTCTAACATAGCAAACTACAGCCACTCGCACAACATCTAATGGCATGGAAATATCATCACTATCCCCAAACCCAACAAAGATCCCACACTACCTTTATCTCATCACCCTCCTTTGCACCACATCCATAGTTACTGAGCGCCTCTTCATTAATCTAATCACACCCTCACATGGTTTCAGACCACTACACTCAACGAACACTTTTCCCATATACATCACACAAATAATCTCTGATGGCATCAACTCTGATAGACCCCCCCCCCCCATGCAGAACACTCCTCGCCACATTGAACATCAGCAAAACATTCGATGCCATCCCCCGCCACAACCTCACAATCTGAACATACAACACAAACATGCATAACACAAAAATATGGCTAACAAATTCTTGGGAGGAAAGTAGCCCAGGTTACAATTGCTGGTCAGTCATCTAATATATATATCACCAACGGTGTCCCCCCAAGGATCTGTATTGTTACCCACTTTTTTTCAATTTATGCATGCATGACCTACCAACGCCCCAGACACCACAAATACACGTAGCATCCTACGCAGACGAGTTATCACACACACATGCAGACACAGCCACTCGCATCCTCCAACCCTACCTCGACACACCACAAACATAACACCACAAAAAAAAAAAAACTTAGTACCCACCAAGTCAACTGTCACTCTTCTCACAAACAGGAACGCTGAACACCGCTACACACCTTACCTCACCATAAACACACCTATACCACACACTCATAATACTTGGCACAACAAAACACATCTGTCATTCAAACAACACAATCATCAAAAACAAATGCATGCAAAGACTTAATGCCCTCAGATCACTTGCCAGCACAACATTTGAACACAAAGAAACCACAACCACAGTGTACAAACAATATATCCGATCAGTGATGGATTATGCAAGCCACCAACTCTTGCCTCAAACCTCACCAAGACTCGTCCCAAGACTCAACACCCTTCCCAATAGCAGTCAGTCTCCTGGATGGGTATGAGGAAAGTACAACATCAATAGTTTGTGGGGGGGAATGGAATTCAGGATAGTGAAGCTAAGAAAACACCTGTTTGAAGAAATAGAATAAGAAAGAAGAATATTGTGAACATACTTTTCAAAACTATAAGTTTTCATGAAAATAATTTAGTCAGGTACTGGTAATGTGAAAAATTTTCATGTGTTTTATGGCCATTGGCAGTATGTTGGAGTGGGATGTGTTGGTTGTTCCCTCGTTCAAGTATTGACAAGGCTCCATTGTGATGTTGGCTTCGGTAAGTATAATATTGTTCATAAGTATTATAAAGTTAGTGTTCTTATGATATGATACAGGAAACAGAATTTGGAAGAAATGAATGATAATGCAAGGGGTTAATAGTTTAAATAAACAGGAAGATTAATTAATATCGATAAAAGATGTTGAATTTTAGTCAAGTGCGTGACAAAAAGAATAAATAGTAAAAGTAGTTTAAATGTAATGAAGATATCTTGAGAGGAATTTGATATTTAATAAAAGAAAAGTTAATGACAGTTAAAAATAGGAAGCCTAATAAGTATGAGAGAAAAGTGATGATAATTAAAAAAATAGTGAAGTGTATTATAAAGATGTAGGCTTTATATTAATAATGATCGCATAAAAAAATGGATGTAAACGAACTTATGGAGCCGACTGTATATGTGTATTGTGTGCGAGAGTGTGGTAACAACTTATATTAATTGCTTCTGTAACTCATAATAGTTACCAAATACTATAGGAGTTGTTGAATGTTTCTAATGATGATGTTTGTAATTGCAGGTGGTGAAGAAAGTGGTGTGATGCGCCAGTACACACACCCAGTCTTCATTGTATTGGGTGGTACAGCATTGTGCGGATAAGTGTAATGGCGCCGGGCTACACTCTCCTGAACACACACACACACACACACACACCCTGTACCAGTAGTGGGGGTGTGAGCCTTTCAGTGTGCTGGGTACGGTTGGCCACACGAATTCTTACACAGGCTATATGGAAAGAGAGGTCATTATTCTGGAAGTACTGCAATGAATGTTCTACCAAGAGACTCGGTGATTGCTAAATAACAAACCTAATAATATTAATAATGTTGTATTGCAGTTACATAGTGTTACATTTTCTGTATGTTGTAAACCCTGGAAAACCATTGTGTATGTATGAATTGTTGTGGCCAATAGTACGTGTATATATATGTGTGTGTGTGGAGCTGTGTTTGGGTGGAAGTGACCCCCTTCCCCCTTGGTGCTGGGGACCAAGGGGGGAAGTATTACACTCTGCAGTTACCTGAAGGAACCCCGTTGGGCCCCCCTTATAATTATGAGGGGGGCCCGGGGGTTTCTTGAGGGGACATGCATGAGTCATCTCTAATCTTGTATTGAAGTAGCATATCGTTACTTTGATATGCCCGAATACGAATTTCAATTTTTTTTTTTTTTTTTTTTTTTTTTTAATATTTTTGGCGGGATGATCCTGTAGGGGGTTCCAGAGAGTCTTCGGAGTATGAAATAAAAGGAATAGAATGTATTAAGGTATCTCGAAAGAAAATGAGTTGTTTGTTTTGTATCCTGGTATATAAAAGATTGAGAAATGGAATGATTTGTTACTATACGAAAAAATTGACGACAGGAGTCCTAGAAATGTTGGTGTTCCATAGGTGTGTGTGTGTGTGTATGGTATGGGCTGAGGTAGGTCTAGATTACAGATGTGAAAACTCGGCCAGAGAGAGGGAGATACAGTACATAGAAATAGAGTATATAGATGTACAGTCTGCCTCAGGAATTCATCTACACCATTGTGACATCAAGGGCTCATAACAACTGGAAAATGTTATGCATTAATTTGGTAACGCCAAACTTTTCTAGTAATGATGTCTGGCCAATAGTAGAATCCATCAGAATAACAATGCCTATTGTATGTGTTGAATAAAGACTCCTATTAACTAATGTCCTGTGTACGAATTCCTGAGGCCGACTGTACACGAACCTGTGAGTATGAAGATATTTGTGGGAGGGGAAAAGGGGAACATGCAACGATGAGAAATAGGGTTAATGGCAAATAAGGTAATTTTTATGTTTGGGAAAATTATTTACGCAAGTTGGCATTGGGATGTGAAGTGTAATAAATGAGTGACTGAGACTGTGGACGACGACACTGGTCCTACTCCACCATGTCAAGTAAGTAACTCTACCAGCCATATACTGTGTGTCCCATAGTGTTGTAGGCAAAGGCAGCAGCCCTACTCGGTTACATCAGTACAGATCAACTTCATTTAGAGGTGATGCGAAATGGGGGAAAAAAGAAAGTGAAATTGGCAGTACAATTTCTGTGGAGCTATGGGTGGAAATGCCCTACAGGTGCATAATAATAATGAAGTATATATTTTCCTTAGTGACTTATATATTACTTAGGTAGGCAGTTTAGTGTCGTATGGGTGGT
Source organism: Petrolisthes cinctipes (assembly GCA_033782935.1). Lineage (NCBI taxonomy): Eukaryota > Metazoa > Arthropoda > Malacostraca > Decapoda > Porcellanidae > Petrolisthes > Petrolisthes cinctipes. The sequence continues at coordinate 645,914 of JAWQEG010000410.1, forward strand.
ATAGTGGTTTTATGCTATAACTATATTACTTAGTCAGTATAGTGTCGTATTATTAGTATGGGTGATGTAGTGTCTTATGTTATACAACCAAAGTACTCGAGGTTTGATTATGGGGTCTTATTTGGTGTGTGTTCTGCTTGCGGTACTGAAATGCCAATGTTATGTTCCATAAATTATTTATTTATTTCCCGCAGATAAAAGTTGTCGGAGGAACTGTGTTTTTGGCTAGATGAGTTTTGTCGCTTTCAGGGTCATTACTTTTCAGGAAAAAGTTTACTGTTTTTTTACATAAAGGTTTTTTATTTTCCTATGAGTACTACTTCAATCAACTCTTCATAACAATTGCACTATAAAACCTGCAATACGTGTAGCCTATATATTTTTTTTAGTACTGTATATGGCTATTGGGAATATAATCACTATTACCTACACAAATCGAAGCCTTCTGAGGCAGGAAGGTGGATGCGCATCTCGGCCAGATGAATTCTATAATCATGAGTGAAATGGTCGACAAGTGCAGCCGGCACGCGCTCCACTTTACCTTACCTGAGTTGTGTGGGTGAGTTGCATATGGCCAAGTTACCTGCCAACCACAACAACGTGCCCAACTGTTCTTTTATTTTATACAAATAAACCAAAATGCATTAACACAATATCACGCCTCTAATCCCGCCCAGCCTTTAGTTAGGCAAGGGGGGCTAACAATCTCCCGCTCATCGAATTTGTTTTTTTGTGTGATAAGAGGGATCATATTTATTTAGTAACTGGAATGCTAGGACATTAAATCAGCACGGCAACATCGAAGAACTTGTTGCTGGGGTTTGAAAGGTACGGCCTGGATATGTGTGTGTCGACGAACACTTGGTTAACTGGAATACATAACATGAAGTTACATAGTGGGTTGAGTTTGTTGGTTTCTGGAACAAAAGACAATTTGTATAATGGAAAATAAATACATTATTATATTAACACATTATTTTATTTTCCCATCAAGTGAATATGTTGATATTTTCATACCTGTAAGAGTGTAGGCTTCAAATAAATTGTTTTTATCTTATTATAATACTGTGTGTGAGACAAATCCCCCAGACAGGTGTTATAATAACATCCATTGTTATACAGTATTCAAATACTGTACAGTCGGCCTCAGGAATTCGTATACACACACCACTGTGACATCAAGTGCTTGTAACAACTGGACAATATTGTTAATTAATTTCCTAACACCAAACTTTACTAGATAATTTATTTAACTATAATACTTGAATCAGTGAGAACAACAATGCCAACATTTTGAATAGAATACACATCCCTTATAACCAATGCTATGTGTACCAATTCCTGAGGCCAACTGTACGTGTAAGGGTGTATGTTGAGTTTAAATAAAACCTGTTGATGTTATTGTAATACTGTGTGTGAGAGAGAAATCACACACACAGGTACGGTAATAATAACAGTTTTATTTATATGAACCGTATTATACCCTTTGCCTAAGATTATAACAACATTGGTGAAATGAGGACATCAAACCTATGCCTTCAATGCCTCCAAAATATCAACATTGTATGAAGGTATACTATGTGAAGCTGGTTCACAATACACTCAATACTCACACCATGCTCATATTAAACTACTTTTTCGAGTAAAAAGTTCTTCGTCTCTCAATTTGTATTTCAAATGTATACAAATTGAGTAACTAACAGCCTTTTCCTCAAAGTAGAACGTAAATATCAGCTACAGTTTCTATTATTTCATAAAAAAAATAGGTTGTCAATTTGAAAACTATTTAACCTATACAATACTTTGAAGATTATATCAAATCAATTAATCCATCTTCAATGAGAATACCATTATATTTTTTTTTTCATGAAATACTGCAATGTTGATATTGTTAGTTAACGAGGTAATATCCTTTTGGTACAGCCACAATCAAATATTCACCCACACTTTCCTTTCCTTCGTAGTCAATATCTTGGTAATAAAGCACAACATGTGTATGATTTTGCACCACCTCATAATTATAATTGAGGGGTTGAATTGATATAACATGTTATATGATTATATTTTGATTTGATTGTGCCTGTACATTCGTGATACATAATTTCTGACCAGAGTGTGAGGAGCAGAAAGCTTCGAATCGCCTGGTATTGCTCATTTTCCCACCCAGTACACCTATAGAGGCTGAGTTCGAATGCAGGGTACCGTATGTATGGTGCCTGTCGGTCGTCTCTGGTCAGGGATTACGTATCACGAGTGTACATTAGAGCTTCTTGATTTCTCCAAAGTAGGCCAGGAAACAAACAACACCAGATGAACAAAAATAATGGTGGCCTGTTGCTTGGAATAGTTTGGAAGAATCAGATGCTTCATATTAACCAACACTGCACTACTCTCCCCTTTTCGTTGGAATTGATAACTTGTATTATAGAAATTAAAAGAAAGCTTAAATCAGAAGGCAGGATATACAAAGCTTGAAACATAACAGTGTCTCTATATGGGCTGCTACTGTACAATTGCTTTAACTATTTATTTGTTTATTGCCTTCCCCTTCAATCTTTACTCTGGTCATGTGTGTTTGATCAATATGACATAACAATTATAAGGAATAATTTACAAGTACAGAAAATAATTCTGCCATAACTACACCAACGAGTGAACCAGACAATGAATATACAAATCCACAATACATAATAACAACATTTCCTTAACCAGTGCACTAAATATAAGTCAAGTTACTGTTATACATACCAGACAATAACTCCACAATGGTACAGTTGGACACAGTAATGGGTGGTACAGCCCAGGTGAAAGATACTTGTCCCATTTGAGTAACCAGTGTGTATTATCAGGTAGTTGCTTTTTATTACCATCCTCAATACTGACTTCTGCCCCTGATGATGTCTCCTATTTGGCACTAAGGAACTTGATATTGGGAGAAATGGACCATCTTTCACTTGGGCTGTACAACCCATTACTGTGTCCAACTATACCTAACTTTTCAGAGTGCAGGTAAAAGAGTGTTGGGAATTTATTGACGAAAGAACTAGTTAATTGAATATAATATGACACTTATGTTTACTTGGGTTGTATTGCAGGTTGTGAAGTGAAGTGGTTATGAAGACACGCCAGAAATGCATCATCACATTGGCACCTCATCACTGACTGACATCACTACTGTAAATGGTGAGATGAAGATGATTATTATTATTATTATGAGGACATCACACATAACAACACACTCACATTCTCACTCTCTTACAGCTGTCTCTCTCTCTCTCTCTCTCTCTCTCTCTCTCTCTCTCTCTCTCTCTCTTTTTTTTTTATTTAAACAGTGTACAAATGTTGTCTAATATCTAGTAGTAAGGTCCCTTATAACATAGCTTAACCTGTAACTGACATTCATATTTACATCTTATTAACTTAGTATTAGGACTTATGAATATGTTTTTAGGGTTCTTATAGCTATGTATAAATTAGATAATTAGTCTAGCCTTATTACTACTTAAACTAAAGTTTTAGTTTTGACTCTAAAACTATCTATAGCTAAATTAGACTACTGTACATTGTGGTTTCTAGATGTCATCACCCATCTGTTGGCTTCTCTCTTGAAAGCTTGTAGAGCTGCGTCGTCTTGAAGGTTGGTGTTGTTGACCAGGGAGTTCCAGAGCCGTCCATAGCGAGGCAGGTATGACCGGAGGTGATGCTCCGTCCTGGAGAAGGGTACCTGTACCTGCTGTTGTCTGTGTGCTGCTGTCCTGGTTTCGTAGACTGGTGCCGTCTGGTTTGGGAGGTGTAGGGTTGTAAGGTGTGGAGTATGGAGGGTGAGGGCCATTCTTCATAACACACAGCCCTGCTACATCTCGTCGCTCCTGGAGGGGTTGAAGTTTGGCAGTGTGTTGTGCTGCACTGTGTTGCACCAGACGTTGTGCTCTTGCCTGAATTCTGTCAAGTGTGGCCAGGTAAGAGGGAGGACATGAGGTCCAAGAGAGAGGAGAGTACTCCATGAGGGGACGTACTTGTGCTTTATACAGCACCTCCACTCCCTTGGCATCTAACAGGTGAGATACCCGACGGACACACCCCAGTCTCCAGGCTGCGTTTTTGGCCACATTTTTGACATGTTTGGTGAAGGTGAGGCCTGAGTCAAACTCCACTCCAAGGATGGTGGTGGAATTTTGGAGTGGGAGCCTTCTACCTTCAAGCAGGATGTCTGGAGGAGGAAGGTCTGTCAGGTCCTGCCTTCTGGAGATCAGCATTAATTGAGTCTTGTCAGGGGCGAGGGTGATCTGCCATCTCTTGCTCCAACACACAATTTTCTCCAGGGCTTCGTTGATGCGACGTACTGTGTCCCTCCAATCCTTTCTATCACAGGAGAATGCTAGAGTACAGTCGTCTCTCTCTCTCTCTTCTAAAACTATATCCTCTCACACATACACACACACTCTCGCTCTCTCTCTTCTAAAACTATACCCTCTCACACATACACACACACACACACTCTCTCTCTCTCTCTCTCTCTCTCTCTCTCTCTCATGGCGCTATATGACCTCACTGTTGCGGCACTTAATATCAATCAATCACACATAATAATAACAACACTCATACCTGACCATTCATTCATTGGGTCGTATTCAAGAACATCCTTGGTGTTGATGATGGTGTGGTACCGGTACGATGGCTCTATTGTTTGTTTGTCTATGGAGTCTTTGTACCAACCATCGTATGCACCACGAATGTTCTTGAATATGGCCCATTTATTCCTTAACAGTACTTAGCTTATATTTAGTTAAATTTAGTCCACTGGTTAAGAAAACGTTGTTATTGTACAGTTAGACACAGTAATGGGTGGTACAGCCCCAGGTGAAAGATGGTCCATTTGTGCCAATATCAAGTTCCTTATTAGTGCCAAATAGGAGACATCAGGGGCAGAAGTCAGTATTGAGGATGGTAATAAAAAGTAACTACCTGATAATACACACTGGTTACTCAAATGGGACAAGTATCTTTCACCTGGGCTGTACCACCCATTGCTGTGTCCAACTGTACATTGTGGAATTATTGTCTGGTATGTATAACAGTAACTTGACTTATATTTAGTGCACAGGTTAAGGAAGTGTTGTTATTATGTATTGTGGATTTGTATATTGTATATTTATATATTGTCTGGCTCACTCATTGGTGTAGTTATTGCAGAAGTATTATCTGTACTTGTAAATTATTCCTTATAATTGTTATGTCATATTGATCAAACACACATGACCAGAGTAAAGATTGAAGGGGAAGGCAATAAACAAATAAATAGTTAAAACAATTGTACAGTAGTAGCAGCCAATATAGAGACACTGTTATGTTTCAAGCTTTGTATATCCTGCCTTCTGATTTAAGCTTTCTTTTAATTTCTATAATATAATTTATCAATTCCAACGAAAAGGGGAGAGCAGTACAGTGTTGGTTAATGTGAAGCATCTGATTCTTCCAAACTATTCCAAGCAACAGGCCACCATTATTTTTGTTCATCTGGTGTTGTTTGTTTCCTGGCCTACTTTGGAGAAATCAAGAAGCTCCAATGTACACTCGTGATACATAATTTCTGACCAGAGTGTGAGGAGCAGAAAGCTTCGAATCACCTGGTATTGTTCATTTCCCCACCCAGTACACCTATAGAGGCTGAGTTCGAATGCAGGGTATGTGTGTGTGTGTGTGTGTGTGTGTGCCGTTCGTCTCTGGGTCAGAAATTACGTATCACGAGTGTACACTCGTGATACGTAATCCCTGACCAGAGAAGACCGACAGGCACCACACACACATACGGTACCCTACATTCGAACTCAGCCTCTATAGGTGTACTGGGTGGGGAAATGAACAATACCAGGCGATTCAAAGCTTTCTGCTCCTCACACTCTGGTCAGAAATTATGTATCACGAGTGTACAGCCACAATCAAATCAAAATATAATCATATAACATGTTATATCAACTCAACCCCCTCAATTATAATTATGAGGTGGTGCAAAATCATACACGTGTTGTGCTTTATTACCAAGATATTTAGTACGATGGAAGGAAAGTGTGGGTGGATATTTGATTGTGGCCGTACCAAAAGTATATTACCTCGTAAACTAACAATATCAACATTGCATAATTTCATGAAAAAAAAAATATAATGGTATTCTCATTGAAGATGGATTAATTGATTTGATATAATCTTCAAAGTATTGTAAAGGTTAAATAGTTTTCAAATTCATTACCAATTTTTTTTTTATGAAATAATAGAAACTGTAGCTGATATTTACGTTCTACTTTGAGGAAAAGACTGTTAGTTACTCAATTTGTATACATTTGAAATACACATTGAGAGACGAAGAACTTTTTACTCGAAAAAGTAGTTTAATATGAGCATGGTGTGAGTATTGAGTGTATTGTGAACCAGCTTCACATAGTATACCTTCATACAATGTTGATATTTTGGAGGCATTGTAGGCATAGGTTTGATGTCTTCATTTCACCAATGTTGTTATAATCTTAGGCAAAGGGTATAATACGGTTCATATAAATAAAACTGTTATTATTACCGTACCTGTGTGTGTGATTTCTCTCTCACACACAGTATTACAATAACATCAACAGGTTTTATTTAAACTCTACATACACCCTTACACGTACACTCACGGTCAGAAATTGTGTCCCGATCCCTTGGCAAGATGAATCGCAAATAGCCTTAATAGCTTTGAAGGTTCGAACGACAACTGTGAGTCTCCCTACAACACACATTGGTTCGAATCATCAAAGCTTGGATAGTTGCAGTTCACCGTGCCAAGGGATCAGGACACAATTTCTGACCGTGAGTGTACAGTCGGCCTCAGGAATTGGTACACAGCATTGGTTATAAGGGATGTGTATTCTATTCTACTCAAAATGTTGGGCTCACTGATTCAAATATTATAGTTAAATAAATTATCTATTAAAGTTTGGTGTTAGGAAATTAATTAACATCATTGTCCAGTTGTTAGGAGCCTTGATGTCACAGTGGTGTATACGAATACATGAGGCCGACTGTACAGTATTTGAATACTGTATAACAATGGATGTTATTATAATACCTGTCTGAGGGATTTGTCTCACACACAGTATTATAATAAGATAAAAACAATTTATTTGAAGCCTACACTCTTACAGGTATGAAAATATCAACATATTCACCTGATGGGAAAATAAAACAATGTATTAATATAATAATGTATTTATTTTCCATTATACAAATTGTCTTTTGTTCCAGAAACCAACAAACTCAACCCACTATGTAACTTCATGTTATGTATTCCAGTTAACCAAGTGTTCGTCAACACATACATATCCAGGCCGTACCTTTCAAACCCAGCAACAAGTTGTTCGATGTTGCCGTACTGATTTAATGTCCTAGCATTCCAGTTACCAAATAAATATGATCTCTCTTATCACACAAAAAAACAACAAATTCGACGAGCGGGAGATTGTTAGCCCCCCTTGCCTAACTAAAAGCTGGCCGGGATTAGAGGCGTGATATTGTGTTAATGCATTTTGGTTTATTTGTATAAAATAAAAGAACAGTTGGCCACATTGTTGTGGTTGGCAGGTAACTTGGCCATATGCAACTCACCCACACAACTCAGGTAAGGTAAAGTGGAGCGCGTGCCGGCTGCACTTGTCGACCATTTCACGCATGATTATAGAATTCATCTGGCCGAGATGCGCATCCACCTTCCTGCCTCAGAAGGATTCGATCTGTGTAGGTAATAGCGATTATATCCCCACTAGCCATATACAGTACTAAAAAATTATATAGGCTACACTCACCCATCCTGTACACACATCATATGGACACAGCCACAGCATAACACTAATATTAGCATCTGGGGCGGTACAATATACTTGTCATGGGGAACATTTCACTAACAGTGTTACCTCCAGTGTGCAGATGAACGCCTCATATATATAAAAAACAAAATATAGTTTGGTTGTATTGCAAGTTGTGTAGTGGAATTGTTATGAAGAGTTGATTGAAGTAGTACTCAGAGGAAAATAAAAACCTTTATGTTAAAAAACCGTACACTTTTTCCTGAAAAGTAATAACCCTGAAAGCGACAAAACTCATCTAGCCAAAAACACAGTTCCGCCGACAACTTTTATCTGCGGGAAATAAATAAATAATCTATGGAACATAACATTCGTATTTCAGTACCGCAAGCAGAACACACACCAAATAAGACACTACATCACCCATACTAATAATACGACACTATACTGACTAAGTACTTAAATATAGTTATAGCATAAAACACTAAACTGCCTACCTAAGTAATATATAAGTCACTAAGGAAAATATATACTTCATTATTATTATGCACCTGTAGGGCATTTCCAGCCATAGCTACACAGAAATTGTACTGCCAATTTCACTTTTTTTTTCCCATTTGGCATCAGCTCTAAATGAAGTGGATCTGTACTGATGTAACCGAGTAGGGCTGCTGCCTTTGCCTACAACACTATGGGACACACAGTATACTATGGCTGGCAGAGTTACTTACTTGACATGGTGGAGTAGGACCAGTGTCGTCAACACAATACACAATTCCTGTCCACAGTCTCACTCATTTATTACATTTCACATCCCCATGCCAACTTGCGTAAATAATTTTCCCAATAAAAAAAATTACCTTATTTGCCATTAACCCTATTTCTCATCGTTGCAAGTTCACCTTTTCCCATCGCACAAATATCTTCATACTCACAGGTTGGTGTACAGTCAGCCTTAGGAATTCGTAGACAGGACATTAGTTAATAGGTGTCTTTATTCAACACACACCATAGGCATTGTTATTCTGATGGATTCTAGTATTAGCCAGACATCATTACTAGAAAAGTTTGGCGTTACCAAATTAATGCATAACATTTTCTAGTGGTTACGAATCCTTTATGTTACAGTTGTATATATGAATTCTTGAGGCAGACTGTACATCTATATACTCTATTTCTATGTACTGTATCTCCCCCTCTCTGGCCGCGTTTTCACATCTGTAATCTAGACCTACCTCAGCCCATACCACACACACACACACCTATGGAACACCAACATTTCTAGCACTCCTCTCGTCAATTTTTTCGTATAGTAACAAATAATTCCATTTCTCAATCTTTTATATACCAGGATACAAAACAAACAACTTATTTTCTTTTGAGGTACCTTAATACATTCTATTCCTTTTATTTCATACTTCGAAGACTCTCCGGAACCCAACCAGGATCATCCCGCCAAAAATATTTATTAAAAAAAAAAAAAAATTAAAATAATAATTGATATTCGTATTCGGGCATATCAAAGTAACGATATGCTACTTCAATACAAGATTGGAGATTACTCATGCATGTCCCCTCAGGAAACCCCCGGGCCCCCCTCATAATTATAAGGGGGGCCCAACGGGGTTCCTTCAGGTAACTGCAGAGTGTAATACTTCCCCCCTTGGTCCCCAGCACCAAGGGGGGAAGGGGGTCACTTCCACCCGAACACAGCACCACACACACACATATATATATATACACGTACTATTGGCCACAACACACAGTGGTTTTCCAACATACAGAAAATGTAACACTATGTACAGTTGCCAAAAAAGAAATTGCGACAACTATTGATAGAACATTAAATATATTAATGTCCATAGTTGTTTGTAGGCATCATAAGTATGTATTACAGAAGGATATGTATATTTCCTTCTGTTATACATGCTTATAGTCCATACAAATAGTTGTGGATATTACTATGGTTAAAGTTCCATTAAGATTTGTCCCAATTCCTTTTTTGGCAACTGTAACTGCAATACAACATTTTTTATTATTAGGTTTGTTATCCAGCAATCACTGAGGCTCTTGGTAGAACATTCATTGCAGTACTTCCAGAATAATGACTTCTCTTTCCATATAGCCTGTGTAAGAATTCGTGTGGCCAACCGTACCCAGCACACTGAAAGGCTCACACCCCCACTACTGGCTGGTTCAGGGTGTGTGTGTGTGTGTGTGTTCAGGAGAGTGTAGCCCCGCGCCAGTACACGTGTCCGCACAATGCTGTACCACCCAGTACAATGAAGGACTGGGTGTGTGTACTGGCGCATCAAACCACTTCCTTCACCACCTGCAATAACAAACATCATCATTAGAAACATTCAATAACTTCTACAGTATTTAAATGGTAACTATGATTTTATTATGAGTTACAGAAGCCATTAATATAAGTTGTTACCACACTCTCACACACAATACACATGTACAGTCGGCTCCAGAAATTCGTTTACATGCATTTTTTTTTTATGCGGCCATTATTAATATATACATCTTTATATTACCCTTCACTATTTTGTTTTATTATCATCACTTTTCTCTCATACTTATTAGGCTTCCTATTTTTAACTGTCATTAACTTTTCTTTTATTAAAAATATCAACTTTCTCTCAAGATATCTTCATTACATTTAAACTACTTTATTTTACTATTTATTCTTTTTGTGAAGCAGTTGACTAAAATTCAACATCTTTTACCGATATTAATTAATCTTCCTGTTTATTTAAACTATTAACCTCTTGCATTATCATTCAATTCTTCCAAATTCTATTTCCTGTATCATATCATAAGAACACTAACTTTATAATACTTATAAACAATATTATACTTACCCAAGCCAACATCACAATGGAGCCTTGTCAATACTGGAACCAGGGACCAACCAACACGTCCCACTCCAACATGTTCCACTCCAACATACTGCCAAGGGACACAAAACACATGAAAATATTTCACATTACCAGTACATGACTAAATTATTTTTATGAAAACTTATCATACTTTTGAAAAGTATGTTAACAATATTCTTTTTTGTTATATTTCTTCAAACTTATACTTTTGAAAATTCTTATTCCATTTCTTCAAACAAGTCTTTCTTAGCTTCACTATCCTGGATTCTATTTCCTCCCCACAAACTATTGATGATGTGCTTTCCTCATACCCATCCGGGAGACTGACTGCTATTCAAGTTTCATGGCCAGCGACCAGGAGGAGTAGAAGGATTACGGCTGCCGATAGTAATCATTACTGCTCTCCAACGACTTGGGCACCATCCACACACCTGTAGAAGACACAATAAAAAATGCAATGTTTAACTGTTTTTTTTATATGTGCAATTCCTTTTTGAAACATTGACACCTCACACGATGGATACAGACATTTAGATTGTCTATTCCCAGGCCATCATGAGCTGTGTCCATCACCTACAGACTACACCTGATAGATACTTTTTATCTCGTGTGTACAATTGGACACAGTAATGGGTGATACAGCCCAGGTGAAACCTACCAGTGTCTATTATCAGGTACTTGCTTTTTATTACCATCCTCAATACTGACTTCTGCCCCTGATGTCTACTATTTGGCACTAAGGAACTTGATATTGGGAGAAATTGACCATCTTTCACTTGGGCTGTACCACCCATTACTGTGTCCAACTGTACACCCACACACACTTTCAACCAGGGAGGTCACTGTGCTCAACATAGTATCATCTCGTGTGCCCGTGAGCTGTGAACCCCTCTGATTACTACCCGTTTTAAATTGCTTAGGAATTACTGTATAGGGCTCTTGGCATTTTGAATAAACCCCATCATCCTTCACTCCATGGAGATGTGTAACAACCCTCACTGTTCTGGATGGAAGTGTTTGTAGGCTACCAACCAACCAAATATTTTTGTGTACACTCGTGATACATAATTTCTGACCAGAGTGTGAGGAGCAGAAAGATTTGAATCGCCTGGTATATTGCTCATTTCCCCACCCAGTACACATATATAGGCTGAGGAGTTCGAATGCAGGGTGTGTGTGTGTGGTGCCTGCCGTTCGTCTCTGGTCAGAAATTACGTATCACGAGTGTACACTGTCTTTGAGGTGGAGGCTGTAGACAATATTACCTAATGATTCAAGTGTTAATTATAGTATACAAATACAACGTGAACATCACAAATATAACCCCCTTCCATTTAACTCTTATTATATATGATCTGTAATCTTACTTGGATCTTTACAAACTCCTCATTAAAACAAATTTAAATAATTAAAAAGTTAGATACAATTAAAGTTACATCCTGCATTCCTGTTAATAGGATTCAACTGAATAAAAATGGGAAACGCTAAAAAAATATTAAAGTGTTGGGCCGACGAGGTAGACCCAAGTTAGGAAGAGTGACATTATACATTAATTAAGGGGAAGTACAGTCAAGGCAAGAGTGGTGTGGCCTCATTCACCACTTTTTGAAGGAAAACAAAAGCTAATCATCCAACAAACACATTCACCAACATACAGAATTATAATATCCAGGTGGAAAATTAACACACCTCTCCGATGGTTTAATTCAAGAGTCTGTGAAGCTTATATTTCCATACTTACTTACTTTACGACTTGGGGGATTTGGCCACAGGACAAATATTTGCCGCCGACTGTACAGTGTTGGTAATTTTTTAAGTCAAAAGTATACCAGGAAACAGAACCACGTGAACAAAATTAATGCTCGTCCTGTTGTTTTTAATACTTTGGGGTAGGCTATTCAGTTGGTCCTAATTTATCAACACTGTACTGCCCCCATAAAAGGAACAGAACAGTCTTCCTTATCATACCAGGAAACATTAATACAGCACCTCGACAGACAAGTGTGGGCTACAATATCCTTTTGCCAATGTCACAAAACTGGTCCTCCATTATAATTAAGGAAATTTGTATCCTGGGATAGCTTGGAGGATTTAGTAGTCTTCCCGAATACACAAACAGCAGAGAATTCCTTGCAACATCCCATTGCCGTTATGAAAATTACCATTAAGTGGCCCGGGCCGAGGGACATCTTGGTCGAATTGGAACGAAACAGATTCCACCATACTATATCAGCAAACAACCTCAATACCACTAATAGGATCAGTTTCATGGCATAACTTGGAGATATCAAACAATACAACATGTCAGACCTGCTCAAAACCCATCACGTCTAGTAAACAGACAAAGGGTTCTGTTCAATGAAACTCTTGAACAAACTGGACCCACTTCACATGTACAGTTGGACACAGTAATGGGTGGTACAGCCCAGGTGAAAGATACTTGTCCCATTTGATTAACCAGTGTCGATTATCAGGTAGTTGCTTTTTATTACCATCCTCAATACTGACTTCTTCCCCTGATGTCTCATATTTGGCACTAAGGTACTTGATATTGGGAGAAATTGACTATCTTTCACTTGGGACTGTACTTCACTTGCCTCCAGAAAAACTACACAAACGCATAGACCTGTCCCTCACCTCTACTATAATAGCACCTTACCCTCACTCCCACCTCTATCACCCTCACCCCTACCACCATTATCTCCATCCCCTCACAGACTCCTCACCCCCGTGCACCAACACACAACATTAACATACTTCAATTAAACATAGACGGCATCAACACAAAAATACAAGAACACACACATTGCCATCTTACAAAGAACAAGATTACTCAACACATAAAACACTTACCTTTCCCAATTTCACCACCATCAGCCAAGACCGACAATGGCGTTGAACTCCCCACCCTAGTCCACAAATCCCTTAAATATAAAGAATTCAGTGCACACCAACTCCCTTCTCCCCCATCGAGGACATTCAAGCCGTTATAGTACCCACTGGCAAAACAACAAGCATTACAATACTTAACCTATACATCCTCCCTCAAGCCTGCCCGACAGTTCCCCATAATTTTTCACCACAAATCACTAACCAACCTGATCTCATTCCGAGTGGTGACCTCAACACAAAGACGTTGGTCTTGCATGTCAACAACCCAGACATAGACAGAGGGTTTCAAATCCTTTCTCGAATGGACAACCTCATCACATTAAAAAGCACTCACCAACACCGACATCCCTCACCAAGCCCTCTTCCAATCATCATCATCATCACCTGACATCACCTTCTGCACCCTAACCTCGCCCCCAGAACATCATTGATAGTGGTGAGAACCTTTGGCTCTGACCATCTCCCAATCATAATCACCACAAAACAAGAATCACTCCACCTGACAACAGACACACTAACTACAAAAGAGCCAACTGGGAAGTCTTCACTACCGAATCAGAATAACACTTTGTGATTGGTGTACCATTTCAAACATCAACACTGCTGTATAAATATCCAATACAATTATACAAAACGTAGACTAACAACACACCCCTAGAGGCAACAGAAGGAAACACAACCCCAACTTTACACCATAAATTCAAGGCCTCATCATCAGACAATGAAATAATAATACATATTCGCAAATCTTCTCGCACAACAAATACAAGCACTAATTACACAAACAATATTAAAGAACAGAAAACACTTTGGTAAAAGTTTGACACTTTATCACAAAAACACCAACAGTCTACAAAACTCTAAGACAGCATCACACAGTCCAACAGCAACACTACACAATCATATGAAGCTATCATAAGAACAGACAATATACCCTCAAATAAACAAGCAAACATCCTCATTCACCATTTCTCTCATGTCAGCCACCTTCACCCTAAAGACCGACGAGTTACCAGACGTAAGAAATTTCCCCACTGACACAGACTAAGCACCATTCACAAACTGTCAGACGAATCACATCATCCACAACCTCAAGCACTCATCTACCAGTGGCCCTGACAACATCGGTAACAATAGCCTACACCTTGGACCACAAGGCATACAAGCACTCACTAACATAGCAAACTACAGCCACTCACACAACATCTAATAGCATGGAAATATCATCACTATCCCCAAACCCAACAAAGATCCCACACTACCTTCATCTCATCACCCTCCTTTGCACCACATCCATAGTTACTGAGCGCCTCTTCATTAGTCTAATCACACCACACATTCCCCTTGCATCCTCACAGGGTTTCAGACCACTACACTCAACGAACACTCTTCCCATATGCCCTCACACAAATAATCTCTGATGGCATCAACTCTGATAGACCCCCCCCCCCCACCCCTACGCAGAACACTCCTCGCCACATTGAATATCAGCAAAGCATTCGATGCCATCCCCCGCCACAACATCACAAACTTAATATACAACACAAACATGCATAACACAAAAATATGACTAGCCAATTCTTGGGAGGAAAGTAGCCCAGACACCACAAATACACGTAGCATCCTACGCAGACGAGTTATCACACACACATGCAGACACAGCCACTCACATCAACCCTACCTCAACACACCACAAACAAAACAAATTAGTACCCACCAAGTCAACTGTCACTCTTCTCACAAACAGGAACGCTGAAAACCGCTACACACCACACCTCACCTCACCATAAACACACCTATACCACACACCCAAAATACTTGGCACAACAAAACACATCCGTCATTCAAACAACAACACAATCATCAAAAACAAATGCATGCAAAGACTTAATGCCCTCAGATCACTTGCCAGCACAACATTTGGACACAAAGAAACCACGGTGTACAAACAATATATCCGATCAGCGATGGATTATACAAGCCACCAACTCCTGCCTCAAACCTCACCAAGACTCGTCCCAAGACTCGAGACCCTTCAGACCATACATACAGTTCTTAATGAAACTTTTCGCCCCTTCGGATCAAAACCCACACACTGTCCCCTTCTATCTTTTCCCTCATCCTACAGGGTCTTACAGGTCAGAAAGGTCATTTTTCTCCCTGGTTCATTAAATATTTTGAGGGGAGAACCTCTTTTGTAAATTGATGCGCTACCGATTCTTCCAACCAATCCACTGAGCTCTATGACATGGGAGTTGCAAACTGTTATAATACATAGTTAGTCGATCCTCCACCAGAACGGCACAGGTCATGTCGATATAGGAGGAAAAATAATTATCCACTGCACTGCTAGGAATTTTTCAGGTACAATGACTGGTTGTGTAAGGTATGGGTGCAGAAATTAGGATTAATACGCTACTACAAGGGATGGGGTAATGTTTATGCTGCATTTTGAGTTTCTTTAATCCATTTATTAAATGTTTATCAGTAAATATGCCTTTTGTCAACTATCTTCCAAGTTTCCACCAAAATACATTGATGCATAAGTGTAGTTGGTGCGGCACTTATTTCAACATTTAAATATAAATTATAATCTTAAAAAAACTCGTACCTGCTACGTTTCTCACATACAGCTCATAATTCTGCGAAATTTTAGTTCGCATTCGTGAAAGCATGTTCTCCTTCAAGTATATCTTTTATAAGCTATAAACGAACAGTGACAGAGCTACAGAGACTTAATTGGCAGAGCTACTTCCACATTAAGCTAAATGGGAATATCAATATATTTAGCGCATTATATATCTCGGGAATATTACGGTAAACTTTCAGAGTTAAACATGCGAGGGATTTTCAGACAAAACAGTTTTTCCTATAGGTTTTCATTCGATTAGTTTGATTTTAACATCCATTTATTAAGCAAATATCCTGTTTTGGCCATACCCCATTACCCAGCTTTTGGCAAAAGTTGGCTCGGATTTTCCAACTTTTGGCGAACACAAATAGTATTAGTTTGTTTTAGAATTAGGCAGACCAGACCTGACCAAACCTAACCTAACCTAACCTGGACCGTGGCAGACTACTGGGACCTAACCTTAGCAGACTACCGGGAGTTGCGCAAGGTAAGACCTATATAAAACTTACAGAAATTTGACGATAAGAATGTATCAGTGAAAATTAAATGTCTCGTGTAATTCAGACATAATTCCAATATGATTGGTAGTTTCCTTCGTCCAATATTATATGACTTTACAACAAATACATGTTATCCTATGCAGCTTATAGTTTATAATAGGTGTGCATTATTGTTTGCAAGGTCAGATTGTTACTATGAAAGATTTTAGAGAAGAATTTCTTCGAAAGAGCCATTGTCCTATAACATTTTATCTCTAATGACAATATGTGAAGCTTCCGTCATCTGTGTGTACTGTACACACGGTCACCAGGAGTCACAGGGCCAAGGAGCACATATCACAACTATCCCAGGAAACAAACCAACTCGAATTTACTAAAAGGGAAGCAGCTCTTTTGTGGCACAGTTTGTAGGATACAATAACTCCAATTTATGGTCAACAGTTTATCCCATCTATTTTCAATATTAATATAACGGGAAAAAGTGTTGCTCTTATTTTTTATATTTGGACACTACACCCACGTGTACAGTTGGCCAAGAAACGACTGCAACCAAATTTGGTGGTGTGTGGCAATGTCTGGCAGCTGCTTCAAAGTAAACACTCTTATTTTATCAATGGATCACTCGGAACCTATAGTTGTAAGGATGAATGTAATTATCCATACAAAGGTTGTAGGTTCTGAGTGATCCATTAATAAAATAAGAGTGTTTACTTTGGAGCAGCTGCCAGACATTGCCACACACCACCAAATTTGGTTGCAGTCTTTTCTTGGCCAACTGTACCTGGTATACAACCGACCTTAACCCCAGCCAGGTTTCAAGAAGCCTTTAAATAAGGCTAAAAACAATTATGAAAGTTACAAAAGAACTCACCCATCCTGCTCCGTAGACAGCCGACATAACTCTGGCATCGTAGGTATAGTCTTAGTGGTGTGGAGTCTTTGAGTGGTGTGTAATCTTCTAGCAGAATAGGTTTGTATTAGTTTCACCTTGGGAGCAAAACTATTCTTCTCTCACTTCATCGACATCACTGATCAACAAACCACTCTTTAAAGCTATTAAAGACAGTATTTCACTCGTTTTTTATTTACTTTTCATTATTACTTTGAGACAATCTTTCACTTTATCGGCACCACATATCAACACAACTCCTTATACCACTAAGCGATTAAGGTCTGTTGGTCTTAATATACTTTTCACCAGTACTAAAATGCACATCATATTTCACTACACTGGCATCACTGATTAACGCACCACTCCTCATAACCTTGACTAGTATTCAGTTGGTTTGCATTCATTTGTTTTTCACCATCTCCTTTGAGCAAACCAGTTTTTTTCATTTACTTCTCCGGTATCACTGATCAACACACAACTCCTGATAACACTTAGTATTAATTATTCGGTTTATTCGTTTCATCCAATGCACATGATAGTATTAAACACCATTTTATTTTACAGGTTTACCAATATTTACCATTAAAGTACCAATGTAAAATAGAAGAGAGTAGTGTATATAATAAAATAGAGTACTGTATATAATACTATGGTGCACCAGCCAGCCAAAATATACCAGAATCACCTGTGTGTTGCTCCAACGAATAAACAACAGAGGGTAGACTTCGAACAGAGTTTTGTAGTTTGACCCAAAACAATTCAGTCCTCAAGGCCTCCATAGACTATCAATCATGCCTGTGCAAACTGGGTGATTGTGCAGGCATAACCGTGGTGTGTGTGTGGGTGTGATTGATGGTTTGTGCAAGTGACTGAACCATATCCAACAAGCTTTTCGTCAATCACACACACGCCTGTACAGTGATGCATGATAATGTGTGGTGACTGCTCAGTCTTCTTGCTGGTGTGTGGCAAATTTAAATGATTGCACAGTCATCTAGTTTGCTCAGGCATGAATGATAGTCTATGGAGGCCTTAATGTGGCCGACCGAGGGAATGAACTTTTATGAACATTAGTATAGTGTTTATCAAAGGCGGCCTAAAAAAAAAAAAAATTCTGACAACACAATCGAGTAAACATTTGGGTAGATTTTCATACCGTAAATAATATGGGACACTTGACCATTACACATTCACGACCAATCTACTTGCAGTGGCGAGCTGATGAGTTGGAGACACTAGTACACTAATCACGGGGTCGCTTCTACCTGACGAGTTATGGGGGAGTGAGAGAGGAAGAAGGGAGGGTATGGAGGGGCTGGTGGTGGAGGGAGAAAGATCAACAAAGACTCCAATAACCGTGGCTGGAGAGACGTCTTTATCTTGTGTAAGTATTTATGGTTAAACTTTGGGCGAAGGGACTAATGATGGAGATTGAGTTCACATTAACAAACCTATGTATTGGATTTTAGCATTGTTGTCATATATAAGTATTGTTCTATATCAGAACTGTAATGACATCAGATGGGATTGGTGTCTATAAAACTTAAACTTACTTGATGAAATTGCTATATTCAATGAAAAATGTGTTTCAACAATAATTGATATTACACAACATTACGAGAACCATGTCTGTCTGTGTAACTTTAATATACAACTAATTAAATTCATCCTGCCACATCATCACTCATGTTGCTCATACAGTCATACCCAACCACCAGCATTCATCCTTCCCGTCTCTAACGCTCTCCAGTGAATGCTTCGAAGGAAATTTTCAGTGGATGGTGCGATAGTTCTATGTCAGTCAGAAGTGGCAACACTCCCCCATCTCTCCCCCTTTCTCCCTCTTTCTCCCTCCCTCTCTCGTCAGGTAGAAACGACTCAGTGATGAGTGAGCTCGTGTCTCCATCCCATCAGCTCGCGACTGAACCAAGGAATGTAAACACAAAATCTTTTACACAGAAAACTTAAAATTCTCTGTATATGTAGCAGCAAAAGACTGGAATTTTGACACTGATCAACTAGTAATGACAAACAAGTGTACTGATAATTTTCGGAGACCCTGAACACGTATAAAGCAAAGTAAAACCAAACTACAAATGAACAACAATCACTTTCCTTCAACACTAAGTAGGTCTTCTCTTCACTCCCACTGCTGATAGTATACTGAGTCACCTCTCAGACCGGTCCTCCTTCATCACCTCTGTTCCCGACATTTCCAGCCACACATGCGTGAAATTAGCCTCGTGGAATAAGGAAGGGAGGGAGGGAGGGAAGTAGGAAGGGG